>CM075344.1:110245000-111445000 GCA_037693485.1 Kitagawia praeruptora
GAATTTGCGCTATCAATAGATTTATATTAATTCTTATTTAATTAACATATTTATGTAATTTATTTAATTGATAAATTAATTCATTCTGAATTAATTTATTTATTAAATTAATTATCATGATTAATTAACGTTGAATTAATGTATTAATCTAAATTGATTTAATTAATTAATTAATTAATGAATTAATCATTATTTGTTTAAATGATTAATTGATTAAGTAATTAAATAAAACAAAAGAGATTTGGGTTATGAATTGCATGGGCTGAATCTATTAGAATTGAATTGGGCTGATTAAAAAGCCATTGGGCTCAAGGCCCAATAGATGTGCAAGTTGTGTCAAAGATGGGGTACTTAGTTGCATTTTTGTGTGTGAACACAAAATTAACGATTTGTTTACAAATGTACAAAAGATGCTCTCTGTCAACACATGCAGGAGCTGTCGGCTGCCATCTCCACTCGCTTGTGCGCAGGTGAACGACACAGCTCGGAACATAATAATTTAATTTTTGTTAATAAATATTTTATTTAAATTAGAAAATTATATTTATAAATATCTAATAATATTAGGTATTTATTTTTATAATTTCTGAATTAAATTAATTATTTATTAATTAAAGATTATAAGTTGTGCGGGGTAAAAAGCATTTCTACGGAGCTGCGGATTAAAATTCAACTACCGCCAGTTGTGGAGAAGAATTGCAGAATTGCTAGAAGACTTTTACAATTTTCTCTGGAGTGGTTAGATTTAGGCAGGCCGGTAGACTTTTATAATTAAAACTGATGACTTTGTATTAGGTGGTGTGCTGAATGTTTTATAAATAGATGAGTAGGAAATCAAAAGTGGAGACAGATTACGCAGGGGAAGAATTGTGTCAATCATTCTCTCTGAACTTCTTTTTATAAACAGATCATTTTATACATTTTAATTCTCTGTAATTTTATTATATTTTATATACTTAAAATTTTTGCAACAATTTATTTTATACACAGTTTATTTTATACAATTTAAATTTCTGCAAACAGTTTATTTTATACACTCCATTTCTGTAATTTTATTATAGTTTATACACTGTAAATTCTATTTAAATCAGAGCAATTTTCAGCATCAGTGTGGAATAATATTCTGTGACATTTGTGGAATTAACTGAATGCACACTACAACACGGAACCACAGTCGCAGGAAGAGGACGTGGCCACCACGCGCGGAATTTTGAGCCTTAAAACCGGCGCGTGCACGCCACGCGCATGGAGGAGAGTGGGCGGTAGATTGACAGGAAAGAAACATAATCATTGCAGTACAGATACAACACAGCATGTGAATTATTTGGATTGCTTTTGAGTTTTGTCCGTTCCTTTATTTATTTAGTTGGCCACTTGGAGTGCTCCTCTGTTTCAACAATTTATTCGGTTCTATTTCTAAACTCTGGTAATTTCATATTTAATTTCTCGTAATTTTTAATTTAGTTATTATTTTTATTATTGTTATTATTATTATTATTATTATTATTATTATTAAGTTCTAATTCTTTTATTTTTATTTTTTATTTTTCGTAATTTTTTAATTAAATTATAAAATTTTCTACCATGATTTTATTTAATTCCATAAAGGTGCCTAGTTTAATTATGAACTAAACACTTTCATGGGGTTCTAATGTAATGAATTGTTAATGCTCATGTTAATTTGATAGATAATTTGTGTTTACAATTTCTATATAAGATTGCCTTGCATGGTTGTTTTAATTGAATATAGGTGAATAGCTAACATCTATTGTGCCAAATCTTTAATGATTGCGAAAGTGGATTTAGAGATTTAGGGCTTGCCATGCTAGCATAGGTATGTCGGCTTCTCCGCATTTCGGATTATAGTTTCGAAAGAACGTTATTCCCCTATGTAGTTAATTGCGGAACTTGTGATTAAATCGATTGTATCACCATTCACATAGACATATAGTGTATTGGATATAATTGATGCCCTTATAACTTCTATCTCTTTTGTGGATGTTTATTTGGAATGGTGTGAGTTAATTGAAAGATGGCTCATATTAGTGTCGTGTTCCCGCTAGCATTCTTAACAATTGTAACACATTAATTCTTGATAGTTAATAGAGCTAAAACATTCATGAAATTAGGACCCCATGCCTCTATCATATTATTTTAAACAAATTAGCCGTTACTTCATTAGTTAATTGTTATCTGCAAATAAACCATTTTAGTTCGTTCATGCTTCTATAATTAACCAAACATTGTTGAATAGACATATTTACTAAAATAACCGAGTCTTCGTGGGAACGATCCTTATTTCCCTATATTGCTTTTGGACTGCGTATACTTGCGTAGAGAAAATAGCGAACAAGGAGTAAGGACTAGAAGAGCAACTCAGAATGAGTGCCTCTATGGATGTTTTCTATCTCAGGTTGAGCCTAAGAAACTTGATGATGCACTGTTGGATCCAAATTGGATTATTGCCATGCAAGAGGAGCTGAATCAATTTGAAAGGAACAAAGTATGGGAACTTGTGCCTGCACCAAAGAATAGAACCATTGTTGGAACAAAATGGGTTCTGAAGAATAAGATGGATGAAGATGGTGTAATAGTAAGAAACAAAGCAAAGCTGGTTGCAAAAGGATACTCTCAACAAGAAGGCATTGATTATGATGAGACATTTGCCCCTGTTCCTAGATTGGAAGCCATCATAATATTCTTGGCATTTGCTGCCTATTCAAATTTTAAAGTTATCAAATGGATGTCAAAAGTGCATTTCTGAATGGAGAGTTGGAAGAAGAGGTTTATGTGCAATAACCACCTGGCTTTGAGGATCCACATTTCCCAGAATTTGTCTACAGATTGCTTAAGGCATTGTATGGACTTAAGCAGGCTCCAAGAGCATGGTATGATACTTTATCACAATTTCTGCTTGAAAATCTATTCACTAGAGGCACATTGGACAAGACACTGTTTTACAAGAAGCATGGTGATGATATTATCCTAGTTCAGATTTATGTGGATGATATCATTTTTGGTTCTACAAATGAGAAGCTGTGTGAGAAATTCTCTAAACTCATGCAGAGGAGATATGAGATGAGTATGATGGGAGAGTTGACATTCTTCCTAGGGTTGCAAGTCAGTCAAAGGAAGGATGGTATCTTTATCAGTCAAACCATGTACATCAAGGATTTATTGAAGAAGTTTGACTTGGAAGATTGTTCACCTGCCAAGACACCCATGGCCGCTGCCACTAAACTGGATGAAGATGCTAAAGGCAAGAAAGTAGATATCTCAGTCTACAGAGGCATGGTTGGTTCTCTACTCTACCTCACTGCAAGTAGGCCAGACATCATGTTTGCTACATGCTTGTATGCAAGGTTTCAATCAAATCCAAAAGAGTCACATTTGGTTGCTATAAAAAGGATCTTTAGATATCTGAAGAGCACTCCAAACTTGGGTCTATGGTATCCTAAGGACACAGGGTTCAATCTGGTTGGCTATTCTGATGTTGATTATGCTGGATGCAGAGTGGATAGGAAAAGCACCTCAGGTAGCTGCCAGTTTCTTGGACAAAGAGTCATACATCAAGAGTGCACTATCAGCCAATCCAACTATGTATCTGGACCTCGTAGAATAGTTTTGGAGAACTGCCAGAGTGGAAGTCATCGCTCTCATGAATGCTATAACCTCCTACGTAGTCTATTGCAAGATTCAAGGCCAGGATATTACTATTACTACAGCAGACATGAATCTAGCACTGGAATTACAACAAGAGGCATATGACCCACTAGCCACAAATGCAGAATTGGAGGAATTCTTTGAGTTTATCAACTACTCAGAAGTGATCAACCTTGGGAAGTTGAACAGAAAGCATCTGAGGAAAGAGTGGAGCTATGTGTTTGCTACCATTCTTCAAGTCTTCACAGCCAGGAAATCAAGCTTCGATCAGATTAGTGCACCTGCACAACAAATAGGCTATGCCTTGGCTTATGGGAGAAAGATAGATGTTGGTCACATAATTCTACAGGAGCTATATGGGAGACTTGGCAAGAACACAACCAAGAGAGGTACTGAAATTTTCTTCCCTCGCTTCATTCAATCTGTACTTAACTTTAAAAATGCTAAATTGATTGAATTGCCTGGTGTAGATAAAAGTAGAATAGGCTACCCTAGATCCATGACCAAACTTATTTTTGGTAATTTGGAGACTAGGAATGATGTGGATGTAAGACTCAAAATAACTCCCCATATGGAGAGTCTATTTAGGACTTACCCCCACAACATGCCAACATTTGACTCAAAGTCACAGTTAGCACAACCTAAGCAAGTAGTACAAGATGCTAACCCAAGGCTTGCTGACCAACCCCCTCAACCAAACACTCTACCACACAGTGAACCAACTGCATCATCCTCTCAAAAGGGTGATGTTAGTAAAAAGAAGAGAAAGGAGATAATGTTTGCACCCTTGAACATATTATCTGAAGCAGCATTAGCTGTGGAATTAGGTGTAGGTGGTGAGGAACCTGAGTCACCCTTACAGAGGCCAAAGAGGAAGAAAACTAAAACCACCTCTTCAGTCACACAAATGGCTAAAGTTGTAAAATCAGGGGCACACAGTTCACTAGATGTATCCTCTCAACAGGGTGCATCTATAGAATCAAGCATCCTCCACAATGCACCTATTTGTACAGAGTCAGCACATGGGAGTGATAAGGCTGGCACAACACTGAGTGGAGAGCACATCACAATTGAAACTCCCTCTATCTCTCAGGGGGAGTTGCCAAACTCTAATCTACAAAACACTTCTCTTCCAGAATCTACCACTCAAATTTCTTTGCAGCCTGCAACTCAAGCAATTGAGGAGCAAGGCATTGATCATCAAGATTTCTTTTCTCTTGATGAGCCAATGGATTCAAGTGACTTGGTGCATGACACCTTGCTCACCACCCAGGACCCACATTTAGATGGTGAGGGAATGCATGCTGGGGCATCTCCTAATGACACCATCACAAACACATAGTTTTCACTAGAGACTTTGTGCCTGTGTCAACTGCTGGTGTAACTCATCCCACTTCTGTGGAGACACCAGTAGTAGTAGAGTCAACTCATCCGGTTATAGAAGTTGCATTTGTAACTGAGGAGTCTAGCTTGCCTAGCTCTAGCACTAACTTGGCTCAGGCCACTTTGTCAGAATGGCTGAGGCCTGTGCAACACGACAGTGTCTCAGGATCATCAACTGTTCCACCACTATTGACGGATGAAGCTCATCATTGCTTAAATGTGGAACAGCTTGATGAGATCTCTAAAATAGCTCAACATCTCCTCATAGCAAATCTACCAAATGCCAACTATGAAGCTATCTTGCTCTGTCACAAAGAAGATGTTGAAAAAAAACAAGAGAAAATAGCAGATGAGGCTGAGAGAGATGCAAATATAGATGCATGGATGAGCACCACCAGAGAATGCACCCTGGCTTAGGCTCTACAATACTTGAGAGAAGAATATATAACTACTCTTGGCTCAAATGCTCGAACTCTCTCACCTACTGATGTCTATGAAGCCATGAATGAATCATACAAGGGAAGTCTAAAAGCCATTCACTATCTTGGAAAGGGGAAGAAAATTGAACTTGCCAATATCTGCAGAGATACAACCAAGGGAGTGAGTGAGCTCAAGAGTAAATTCACAACTGAATTCCCTCCCATAACATCCACACTCAGAGAAATAAGGGAATGTAAAAAGACTTGCACCTCTGTGGACCATGAGCTACCTTCCTTGAAAGACAGGCTCACAAAACTCACAAGTGAAATGACCACTCTATCATCTCAAACTCAGGATGCCAATGCCCTTCTCAAGGTTATGTGGCAAAATCAATATGGTGACAAAGTCATCTCTGAGGTACCTGTGCACAACATGAGCAAGTATGAAGTGGAAAGGCTCCAGAAACAATCACTCTCCTCTTTCAGAGCTGAACATCTCAAGCAATCAATGGAGAAATTGGAAAAGGAAGTGTTTGACCAAAAAGTCTTCAATAATGAGCTAAAAGAATTTGTCAATCTTCTAAATGAAAAGTTGAACACTCAAGCTACTGCTTATGCTGATGTTCTTCTCAATCAACAACAGATGCTTGCTGCCATAATGAAGCACATGGGTCTCCCTCTACCTAATGACTCTTCCAACCCAAAGGTCCCTTCTACAGCCTCTGTGCCTGACAACAAGCCTAAGGGGGAGAAGAGGACATCAAGGAACTCAAATACAAAGGGGGAGAAAGCTAAGGAGAAAGGTATCAAGATAAGTGAGGGTGGTCACCAAAGAGCTTCAAAATCTATACTCAATGTGCCAGGCAAAGACAAATCCAAGGTTGATGAACCTCCATCCTCTCTGCCAGTTGTCACTCTACCAACTGTGCACATCACCACTCCTGATGGTCAGAAGCAATCTATCACAACCACAGTGGTTGCAGGGAGCATGCCATCTGACAATCTTCCCCTCTCTAAAGTTGAAAGTGTCAAACCTGTAGAAGTTAAGGTGGTTACTGAGGCCAAGCTACAAGAAGTTGCAAACTCAAATGTCTATCATGATGATGCATTCTTGGAGTTTCTGAAAGTGTCAAGGGAACAGGCTGCAGACACTCAAATATATCTGAGGAGGCTGAGGGATCAGATTGACTATTTCACTGTAATACTTAGGAGAATCAATGGCTTATGGTACATGTTTGCGTAAAACTTGTTTGCACTAAATCACGCAAGCGTACGTGGTCACAAGTAATATATAAGGTTAAGTCCAAATTCGTTCCCACAGGGATCAAGTTATGGTTCTATTCAGTAAATATGCCTATGCAACAATGTATGGTTATTATGCACTGCTAAGACAATAACAATTTTGGGTTTATTAAACTAAATTAACTAAGACACAAATTAACAAAACTAAGAATTAACTAACTAACAAGAATTAAAATCTAATTACGTCTGCAAGAAAAACCATGGAATCCTAACTTCATTAAATACTTCGCTTAGATCTGACGCCTTTAATCACTATATGCAATGGTTATGATATCTGATCGGATAACACGAAACAAGTACACGATACTTCTCAGTATACGTATACCAAACTAAATATACATCCACAAAAGAGATAGAAGATGAATAGACACCAATTATGCTTAGACCCTATATGTCTATAGAATTTGAAAACATAACGGTTGAAGAGCAAGTTATCCATAATGATCACATAGGGCAATATAAGTATTCTCATCTCATACTACGAATCATGTTGATAAACAATCATGAACCTATGCTAGCATGGCAAGTTCTAAATCTCAAGATCCACTTTCACTTCACAAGAGATTAACAAATTAGATGTTAGCTACGCATCTAACAATTAAGCATAACCATACGAGGATATCAGATATACATCACACACAGATCTGTAAAGCATCAAGATACTAAAGCTCCATAAATAAATCCGTTAGAATCCCATGACAACGATTAGTTCATAATTGAACCTCTCGTCATCATGGGATATGTAATGGTTCTACTCCTAATGATGATCCTAGTGATGATCCTAATGATACAATTTACAAGGGTTGGATGTGTTTATATAGGCTCTAGACATCTTGCCCAACAAGAAAATACCAAATCAGAATTATAATAGAAGTACGTTTCCTAAACTGATGCTGATTTAAAGGGAAATTCGCAGCTATCTTTCCTTCATTAATTCTGGAATATTCCAGCTGCAATTGGGCCTCTGGACCACTTTAGAATGATAGAAAATCTCGTTATCTTCACGTGAACTGCTTACGGGCCTCAAACGGAGTTGTAGAACTCAAGATATGGCCAAAACAAAAATCCGAAATCTGGCAGAATTTTTACGCGCGCTGGCTGCGCTGGTGGAGCGCTGGCTGCGCTGTAGCTACTGTTCATAGCGCTGGCTGCGCTGGTTTGTGCGCTGGCTGCGCTCCTTTGGCTGCCGGGAGCTGATTTTGGCTGATTTTGCTCTATTTTCTTCGTTTTAACTCCGATTTTCATTCCGTTTCTTCCGGTTCTCTCATAATTTGATGTACTATTATTCTTTTAGCTCAAAACCCACCATTTAAGCATGGAAAACATAATCCCACATCCGACTCTTATTCCTGCACAAATTCACTAAAAACACATCAAAAACACCACATACTTGAGTTCAAGTTATCAATTCAAGCCGAAATGGAACGCTCCAAATGGATATAAAATCCACTTATCAGTACAAGAAAGTGATGATGGTGGCAAAATCAAGAATCTGGCATCTAGGCTACAACACTCTACAAACTTTGAAGCATTCTGAAATAGATGCACTGATCAGGTTGATTGAGAAGAAGGATTCAAATGAGAACAATAAGAGTCTATATGATGAGCTGAGGAATGGTCAACCTTCTAGGCTCCCAGAAGTGATTAAGAAGCCATGGACAATTCTCTATCAAGTTGGCACCAGAATTGATGATATTAAACAACTGGTGATTCCTCATGATCTCAAAACTCAAAATCAAAGACTTATTATTGAAATCACTGAACAACTTCAAAAGAAGGCTGGAGCAAGAAATGCAGAAGAAGTAGAGGCACTACACATCCTCAGATCCTTCATTGCAACTGGTGTAATTCTAGAGATTGCCAAGTCCTGGAGAGATAAGGATGACAAAGATGAGGATAGGAGTGATGGGAGGAGAAGACATCACAGGAGTGATAAGGGTGATGAAGGCAAGAAAAAGAAGAAAGATGAGAAAGAAAAGAAAGATGGCAGGGACCAAGGGAAAGTCTATGAGAGGACAAGTGTGAAACAGCAAGCCATAGGCATTGCTGACAGTAACCTCACCACAACACAAGACTCTAAGTCTAGGGTGAATACTGTTAGTAGTGACCTACAAAAATCAAATTCCATGGCCTCTACAAATGTTTTACTACCTCAAGAAGAGAAGAAGATTCAAGCCAAGAAACCATGTGTATGTTTCAGAAAGCAAACTACTAATGGAATACTACTATGGTCTACCAACAAAGGTCAAAGATTTCAGCAAAGCAACCATGTGAAAAGGATAAAATTCAAACAAGCTGCAAGGAAACCAAGGCTATCCAAATCAAGGACTCTGACAATTTATCCAGGAATGAAACTCCAACCACTTGATGAAGACTTTTATATAAACCAACTGCAATTCCTAAGAGCTCGGAGAATCTATCATGTTGCTATTATTGAGGACTGCCTAGAAGTCAAATATACTGATAGAAGAGAGGAGAAATTCAGACAAGGGCAGTGTCAAAAGTATAGCAAGTTGGATGACATAGAAAGGATGATTGCACTGTTGGATGCTAATGACAAAGTGGAAAGGGTTTGGAAACTGGAGCTAGCTGCTTTTGTAAAGATGAAAAGAGATCATGCTGAAGAGATAAGGAAGGGATGCCTTGAGAGATGGCTAGAAAGGGAGAAGGAAATTGATAGACTGGAAGCTGAAGCAGAAAAGCTAAGGGCAAAAGGATTGTGTAGAGTTAAGTTCAATCCCTATATGGTGAAGTATAGGAGAAGAAATGGGGAGCATGTCAATATAAGAATGGATCTACTCAATCATTATCCTGCCAACATTCTGAAGCCAGTACTTAAAGATTTCAAGAATTCTATTCTGCTTGAAGAGTTGGATGCCTTAGCTAAGATCATAAAGGCCATGGATGAGAATGCAAGAAAGGAGAAAGAAAGAAAACAGAAAGCATATGATGACCTACAAGCCAAGGCAATGGAGATGGAATCAAATGAGAATGGCTAGTATTTCATCATACTGTAAGATTATTTATCTTGTAATTTCATTCATGTGCTCAATCAGTCTACATACCTGTACTGTTCAAGTTTTATCTTTATGTATGTTAGGCTTGTTATTAGACATGAAATTGTGACTAAGGGTCTCACTCACAATTTGGGGGAGATTGTTAGTCACAGAGGCATGCCTGTTTACATCTAATAACAAGCCTAATTGTTCGTAATGCTTTGCATTACTTACATTACCTCTTAACTGAGGGAACCTCTAGTTGTAGAGTTTCTACTTGTTTTGTACTTATAGTAGGCATCAAATCCTAGTTGTGTTACTGTACTTATATGGTCAAGATTAATGCTTGAAAGAAGTTCCAAGGTTCATGCCTCAAGCAAGAAGATAAAGACTGTCAAATAATCACAGTTGGGATTTGAATAAATGAAGAATTTGCCTAAGTACCAATTCGAGAAGTATATTTGTCTATTCGAGAAGTTCAGCATTCGAGAAGTCAGGGATTCGATATCTCAAGACACTATTCGATATCTCTGAATACATCGATATCTCATTCGATATCTCAGAGATTCGATATGTCTATTACTCTGTTCGAGAACTCAAGAAGTCAACAAGTCAAGAGTGATATTCGAGTTCTCAAGGAGTCAACAAGTCAAAGTTCCATTCGATATCTCAAGGACTCAGAAAGTTATTCGATATCTCAAGGATTCGACAAGTCAAGTGTTCTATTCGACAACTCAAGGAATCCTGAAGAAAAGAGCTATTCGAGAAGTAATTCGATATGTCAATATAACAGTGTTCGAGAACTCAGAGTTATCGATCAAGTCAATTCTAGTTCTCGAATCACTTACTTAGTCACTTCTCGAATACGTTCGTGGAGACAAGATACTGAAGAAATTGTACAAGTCTGAAACCTGCAACAAGCCAATGGACTTTATGGACCACAATCTGTAACGTGCTCTGGAAAGCCTACAAGGAAGCTTGGAGAGATATAGAAGAGACAAGGGGCTAAAGAAGTGGATCTGAACAGGCTTTGCAAAGTCAAATCTGTAACCATTCGGACACTTACTCAAAAAGGATAGACAGACTAGAAAGTAATTTGTTTAGTTATCTTGTTTGCAGTAAGTAGGTTGTATCCATGTTCTATAAGGATACAACCTCACTTCCTTAGTCATTAACTTTTGAGAGTCAAGTTTTTCATACGTTGTAAGTCATATCTCTCTGAGAAAAATGAAGCTGAGAATACTATCATTTGTATTCACAGATTGTAGCAACCTTTATCTAATAATACATTAGATTAAAGTGATATTGTGTCTTGTGTTGTTCTTTATCCGCACCTTCATTCTTGCACACACAAACACCTATCTGCTACATAGACTCAAACAAAGAAAAGTTCAAGAATCCATTCACCCCCCCCCCTCTGTATTCTTTTACTGTGTTCAATACTCAACAGCTTTCATAGTTTAAAATATTACATTTTGATTCTACCTATGCAAGTTTTCAAAACCTATACTTTTGAAATAGTATTGTATAATACTGCATTTGCCAGGTATATTGTTAAACAATTTTGCTATAATCTTATTTCCTGTTGAAATAGAATTTGACATTTGGATTTGGTTAAATATCAAAGTGGTCATTGAAGTGGATGACATATATCAATTCGTTCACCAATCTTTACGGGGTATCATTTGAATCATTAAAGTCATAATAAATATCAAATGGATATCTTTAAAATGTACTCGAAAAGCAAAAATAATTTTTCACCGAGTTCTACACATTTTTCTTGAATGCTTCCATAACCAAACGAAAAGTTAATAATTCTAGTATTTCTGATAATATATTTAGATTTTTAAAAATTCATTTACTATTTATTTTTAATTTTATTGTCATTTTCCTTGTTTTAATTAAAAATAAATAGCAAATAAACTTTTTAAATTCTGAATATATTATCAAAAATACTGGAATTCATAATCTTTCATTTGATTATAGTAGCATTTAAAAAAAATTTGTAGAACTCAATGAAAAATTACTTTTACTTCCCGAGTACATACATACAGATATTTGTTTGATATTTATTATGATTTTAATGACTCAAATGATACCCCGTAAAGATCGGTGAACAAATTGATATTTGGCTTCCACTTAAGTGACCACTTTGATACTTAACCCCATTTGGATTATATGCGATCTTTAGAGTTAAGTATTTATGAACCGGTATATCTTGTAGCTCTAGATACAAGAGCATATTCATTGTTTTCGACTCTAAACCGGCAGTCGGTATTTTGTGATATAGTGATAGTCGTGGAAACCCGGAGGGATTCCAGCGGCAGATTATGATTGATTTGAGGAATGTTATTTATAAATATAAATATTAATTACTTGGAAACCATTTAAGGATTGTTATTTGAATATGGTATCATTCGAGGAATTGTATTTGCTTACTACATCTTTCGAGGTGTGTTATTTGAGTATTATCTCAGTCGAGAAATACCATATGAATATTATTTCTGTTAAATATGCTATTGGAAGGCATAACTGTTTTCGAAAGTATATTATGATACTTGATTACGATTTGGTACTTGGCTTATAAGCTAGATATGAGATATTAGTTATAAGACGGGTTTCGCAAAGGCCCTTAGTGAAGGGCGTATGACTTACATTCTTTAAATATAGACAGGGGGTCGGTATTTCCGTATATCTTGTGATTATTTTCTGAGGAAAATATTGGATAAATGTTTTCCCATTATTTCTTTAATGAATATTATTTTGAATATTCATTTGAGTTTATTTTATTAAATGAATATTATTTCGAATGTTCATTTAAGAATTTATTTATTTAATGAATATTTTTATGTATTCATTCGAGGATTATTATGAGAAATATATTTTTGATTAAAAATATTCTTTAATTATTTATGAGTTAATAAACATTCCTTAAATATTTATGACTTAAGAAATATTCCTTGAATATTTAGTTAATTCTTTTAACTAGTTTTAAAAATGATTTACTTCATTCAAGTGTTATTTTCGACCTCCAAATACTATGTAAATCATTTCAGAGTCTTATTATTATTACTTTTATCAAGGAAGGTTCTCAAAAATCTATTCTTCATTCAAAGCTATCTTTCAAATTATAAGGGAACCTTACTTAAGAAAGGTTATTTATCTTGTTGACTTCCCCGTCATAGATTCTTTGAAACTATTCGTTTCACTCGCAACTTGGTTGCTATTATGCATTGAATCTTTGTGTACCTACTCATCATTCGAGGGGTAAGAGTGTTGGAACAAGTTGGTATCCATTAACAAGCAGTAGCTTGGGAAATATTGGTGAATTTTCTTTTCCAACTAGATACGACTATTTTGTGGAGTCCTTTCAATAAGTACTATACTTGGGGAAAGGGAGACGGACTTTACATTTCAGAGTTATGGATGTTATTCGAACTAGGAGACGCGTAAGTGGCCGAGTGGCACCGGTCCAACCATGGCCCAATCGTTGGCCGGGGGGTTCCAGAGGGTGGGCGATCCGTCGGTGCTTCCTTTTACATGTAGAGAACAAATGATGGGGAGCATAACATGCGACTGATCATCGTAAATGTTGTGGCTCCTGGCGCGGCAATGCTCCCGTATTAGTTCACCTTCCAAAATTGGAATTTTTCTGCAACATTATCATTATTGGCAGGGTTGAAAAGTGTTTGAAACTGGAATTGCAATATTTTTCCTGCAAGTTCCTCTTTTATGATAAATGATAATATCTTGCTTATCTTTGACATGGCAGATATTTCCACGGAATATATATATTTTGAGTTACCTTGTAACCTCATCATTTACATTATACTGGCACTATCTTCGTAAATGCATGGCATATGGTTTCAAAGATATTTTAGAACATTTATTATAGTGCCGAGGTGCAGTATCTTGATCTGTCAAGTGTTTTGACGAAAATGATATACGTACATATAACTATTTTCAAGCTTGAGAAGTATTGATTTGGTACCTTATAAATGGTTCAGTTTACGTATGATGTAAAGCAACTACCGTAGCAGTATATTGAACTGCGTATTATCAAAAAGCTTTCTAAAAGGTTATCAAAGCTATAGTGTATACTATTTTGCTAAGGTATGAAGATTTTTCCCTGTCAAAATGAACATAATCCGGTCATTTGATGTTATTTAAAAGTTATACTTTCCCTATTGGAGTTTTATAGTTATAAATGTGTTTGCACTAATCACGCAAGCGTACGTAGTCACAAGTAATATAGAATTAAGTTAAGTTCGTTCCCACATGGATCTGGTTATGGTTTTAATTCAGTAGATGTATCTATGCAACAATGTATGATTACTATTCAATGCTAAGACAATTAACAAATTTGGGTTTTAATTAACTAAAATTAACTAAGGAAGTAAATTAACAAACTAAGAATTAACTAACTAACGAGAATTTAAATCAAATTACTTATGCAAGAGAAAGCATGGGATCCTAACTTCATTAAATACTTCGCTTAGATCTGACGCCTTTAATCTCTATATGCAATGGTTATGATATCTGATCAGACAACACGAAACAAGTATACGCTACTTCTCAGTATACGAATACCAAACTAAACATACATCCACAAAAGAGATAGAAGATGAATAGACACCAATTATGCTTAGACCCCATATCTCTATAAGATTTGAAAACATAACGGTTGAAGAACAAGTTGTTTATTAAGATCACATAGGGCAGCATAATATCTCTATTTACGCTACAAATCATTATGTTAAAACATCAACCTATCCTATGCTAGCATGGCAAGTTCTAAATCTCAAGATCCACTCTCGTTTCGGAAGAGATTAACAAATTAGATGTTAGCTACGCATCTAAATTCATAAAGCACAACCATACGAGGATATCAAATAAACATCACACACAGATCTTTAAAGCATCAAGATATTAAGCTCCATAAATAAATCCGTTAGAATCCCATGACAACTATTAGTTCGTAATTGAACCTCTCGTCATCATGGGATCAAGTGAAACCATGATAATGAAACAAGATATGAATTCTATGTTATGATATGCTATATAATGATACAAATTACAATGGTAGGATGTGTTTAAATAGACCCTAGAAGTCTTGCCCAGCAAGAAAATACCTACAATACAAGTAGAATTCGATTTTGGTACAAGAAAATACCAAAAATACAATTACAACTCGAAATAGGGCAAAACATGAAATTCCCGTTTCTTTTGTAATTGCTTCCGTCTTCCATTCTCTAGACTTCAAGTCATCATGGTGGCTCAAAACAAGTCTCCATTCCTCCTTTCCATGCTAGAATTCAACTCTCAAAATCGACGAAAACATCAACCCTAATCGATAATACGCAATCTTGCACAACTAACAAAAACATATCAAAACTACAACAAACTTGAGTCCAAGATAATCAATTTAAGCCGAATTGAAGCGATCCAAGTGGATATAAAATCCACTTATCAAAATGTTTCAAGAATGATATTAAGTATAAGTTGAATATTGAAAAACCCAATGCGTATGAAGGGATATTTTGTTCTAGTAGTACTTGATGAGCAATTCTTTCACTCATTCTTGCTTGTTTCAAATTTTAACCTTTCAGAAAAAGGTAGATGGTCGAGGCTTAACTGCATAACTAGGAAGAAGCAGGCAGTATGCTCTTATGAAGACAATGTGGTCCAGAAGATCTATAGCTGGAGTAAGTTATAGGTAGGTACATTGATGTGTAATATGTATCACTTTGTACTGAGTAGTTCTAGTTGCTGGTGTACTTCCCAACGAAGCTATACTAGTAATATAAGATTTGTAAGACATAGTGCGATGTAACTGAATGGATGTAATGAGAAATGTAAGTATTTGAATTCTTGTTTCTAGCCCTATAACCTAAAAGATGCTTGGTGGTTTGGGTCTCAAATGTTGTAATTCAATTATTGAGTGACTACATGTGGTTAATGGTATTAAACAAGTATATTGACATTGAGGATTTCCGCGTGACGACCAAATCCTTGACCCCAGATTTGGGGGTGTTACAGAAATGTTATCAGAGCTTAGGTTATAGTAAACTAGAAATGAGAGTGTGTAGGAGTGTGTATAGTTATGTGAGAACGTTAGAACTCATGTAGAGTTCATGTTGGACTATTGGATATAGTACCAATGATTAAGTTAAGATTGGAAGGCTATGCCGAGGAATATGTTGATACAGACTTCACTTCTAGTGGTGATGGATGTCTGCTAAAGGATTCTTAGAGACAAGTATTGGTTGGCAATGGCATAGATCGCCCGAGACACGAATTTAAGATGATTTTAGGGGATTTATGGAAATAGTTATGTATTCTCCGAACTATAGGAAATTTCAATATGATGATGAAGGATAGAAAGTTGGCATCTAGTATTGTGGCAAGGACGTGTTGAGAAAGTACTCATACTGTTAAAATTCCGAAAAAGGAAATAAAACCAGATCACTATGAAAGATTATTAGTGGAAGTTGCCGGTATTTAAAACCCTCTCGAGCTTAATAGAGTTTGAGGTAGACACCGATTGTTTCAATTTATTATAGAAGAAAAATGGTGAAGATGAGATTGGTCAATAAAGATGAGATATGTTTTAAGAACCAAGACGGACTGAAAAAGTCCGAGAAAGACTACTACGAAGGCTGTTATGCCAAAAAAGGATAAGCTTAAGTAGCATATGGAATTGTCATGAGGACAGGAACATGTGGTATAAAGATGGTTATAATGGTGACTGGATCTAAGTATGTATTTTCTATCAATGTTCCAGAATATCGTCCATTCGACATGTGGAATTCGTCGTTGCTATGGGCAACACCGGTATCGAAGTCTTCTCAAAGAATAGAACGCTTGCGTGAGATGCTTGCGCCGAGTTGAATAGAACTCCTTATGATTGTAAATGTCGATGGTTGAATCTTTAGCGACTATTACGAGTCGACGATGACGTCGGTTATCGAGCACCTTAGGGTATGCATAGAAAAGAAGAGCGTTAGAATCGAACGATTATCCGTCAGAGGAGCCAATATAAAAAGGCATCCGTAGAGACCTTGGCAGTACCCTCCCCATTTGGGAATCATTTTGATTACCTCCCCAATCTGAACTATTTGACATCTCCCCATTTGCAAACTATGTTTATTACCTCCATAATCTGTGAATTATTTGACACCTCGTGCGTAAATTATTTTGATTACCTCCCTAATCTATGACCTATCTTGACATCTCTCCAAGAGAAAATTTTAATAAAGAATATATTCCCCCTTCGAAGTTATTCTTTAATACTTGTGTTAAGCCATATTTAATTTCAATTGTGCCAAAAGCTGTCATTATCCCTTTCCTTCAATAGTGGATGATTCTATGGTGGTATAGCACCACTTGCTTGTTGAATACCAGTATCTTTCTGGTTATCCTTTTCTTTGGAAATGGCACCTTTGGAATCCGTTAAATTCTAATCCAAGGTGTCCCTTTGAGAATTAATTGTCAAAATACGATGAGTATTAACTTGACTTTTAATGGCTCTTGGCGCGGCAATGCTCCCGTATTAATTCATCTTCCAAAATTGGAATTTTTCTGCAACATTATCATTATTGGCAGGGTTGAAAAGTGTTTGAAACTGGAATTGCACTATTTTTCCTGCAAGTTCCTCTTTTATGATAAATGATAATATCTTGCTTATCTTTGACATAGCAGATATTTCCACGGAATATATATATTTTGAGTTACCTTGTAACCTCATCATTTACATTATACTGGCACTATCTTCGTAAATGCATGGCATATGGTTTCAAAGATATTTTAGAACTTTTATTATAGTGCTGAGGTGCAGTATCTTGATCTGTCAAGTGTTTTGACGAAAATGATATACATACATATAACTATTTTCAAGCTTGAGAAGTATTGATTTGGTACCTTATAAATGGTTCAGTTTACATATGATGTAAAGCAACTACCGTAGCAGTATATTGAACTGCGTATTATCAAAAAGCTTTCTAAAAGGTTATCAAAGCTATAGTGTATACTATTTTGCTAAGGTATGAAGATTTTTCCCTGTCAAAATGAACATAATCCGGTCATTTGATGTTATTTTAAACGTTATACTTTCACTAATGGAGTTTTATGGTTATAAATGTTTCAAGAATGATATTAAGTATAAGTTGAATATTGAAAAATCCAATGCGTATGAAGGGATATTTTGTATATTGGGATATTTTGTTCTAGTAATACTTGCTGAGCAATTCTTACGCTCATTCTTGCTTGTTTCAAATTTTAACCTTTCAGAAAAAGGTAGATGGTCGAGGCTTAACTGCATAACTAGGAAGAAGCAGGCAGTATGCTCTTATGAAGACAATGTAGTCCAGAAGATCTATAGCTGGAGTAAGTTATAGGTAGGTACATTGATGTGTAATATGTATCACTTTGTACTGAGTAGTTGGTAGAGTAAACCCCAGTAACCCTTCTTTACCTGATTCCGAGGACGGAATCCTTTTAAGGTGGGTAGAATGTAAGATCCCAGATTAATTTAGGATTTATTATTTTTATTATTATTTAATTATGTTAATTAGTATTAAAAGAATGGAATTGGATTTGAGAATATCGTTGTGGAATTCAACGATATTTAGTATTGAGTTTATATGAGTATATATTGAGTTGTGTGTGCCAATGTGTGCCCCAGTATTTTATTGGTATTTTTAGTGATTTAAAAATATTTAAATCAAGTATTATTGATCTTCAAAAATCTTTATTTAATTATCGGAGGGCTTAAAAATCATGAAATCTTTTGAAAAATTATCTTTATATATTTATTGAGTTTTTAAAATTGTTGGGTGGATTAAGTTGGATGTTTTGGTATTTTAAAATGATTTTTAGAGTTTTATTGTATTTAAAAGATCAAAACTTTAAAAATTCATATTTAATTCATTTTTTATCCTAAAAATATTTTAAAAATATGTGGGTGTTCATAATTTTATACTCTTCATTTTAAAAATGAAAAGTTTAATTTTCTAAAATTTTATTTAATTTCGATTTATAAAGTGGTTTATTTATTTTAAAAGTGAATAAGTAGTGTTAGAATTGGGCCCGAAAGAAGTTGAAAGTAGTAACATAATAGAATTGGGCCAAGCCCATTTAAGAGAAAAACGCAGCAGACAGTCGGGAGAGTTCGAGAGAACTCGAAGAAGAAAAGAGAAGAAAAAGAGAGGAAGAGAGAAAGAAGAGAGATTGGGTGTGATTGTTTAAAATCAATTGGGTTATGTATATGTATAGTCGCGTGTATATATATATATATGAGTGTGTATTTGTTTGTGTGTGCGGGAACTGTGTGTACAAGACGGACGGCGGCAGAGCAAAGTCCGGCGGCTGGAGGGTGCTCCGGTGAGCTCGGTGGCGGAAGCAACGAGGCGGTCGATGGTGGGTCTGATTCTGGCCGGCGAGAGGCAGCAGTGGAGAAGGGAGGGGGAGTCGTATGGATTCGTGTATATGTATATATACGTAGTGGGTGTATGTATTAGAGAGAGAGAGGAGAGACCAGTGGTGGGAGGAGAGACTCGCAAGGGAGACTCCGGTGGCTTGATTTTCGGGTCGTAATCGAAATGGTATAATTTTTATTTAATTTTCGTATTTAATTAGTTAATTGTGGTAATTTAATTAGTTGATTGTAATTTTAATTAGTTGTGAAATTGCGAGTATTGTTTAATTGTTGTAATTAATTAATTATAAATGGTGAGGTGTATGTGTTAATTATCGTAGTTAGATTGATATTGTAAATTCGAGTATATTGTTTAGTCTCCACGATTTAAATCGTAGAGTACAGTGATTAATTTTAATGGTTAATTGCTAATTGTGAGCCGATTATGTGCTCGGATTTTGTGATGGTTATTGGTTAATTATTGTCGGATGAGTTGTTAATTGCTATGTGGTATAATAAATGGGAGTTTATTTGATTTGACTAGTTATAAATGGTCATCAGAAAATGTTTAAGTGCTAAATGCTATAAGTAGAGTCGTAATTGTGGGATGTCATATTTGACAACTACTTGGTGTTGGATTATATAGGGTTAAATGGTTATTGGTCATGTATATCGGTTTTACTTATGTAAGTCGAATTATGGATATTGGTGGATGGTGATGTTGGTATTATTTGTGGAGTTATATGAATTGACTAAATGGTAAGTATGGGAATACGTGATACATGTTAAATGTTAGAGTTTTATAATAATTAGAATTGTGCTAGGGGTTATGAGAAGATCACAAGTTTTAAAATGTCAATATTTAAAGGACTTGTGTAATTCTTTTCGACTAATCCCTAGGGCTTACTGATAAGTGGATTTATATCCACTTTGAACATTCTAAATCGACTTAAATTGATTGTCTTGGGCTCAAGTTTCTTGTAGTTTTGATGTGTTTTGTTTAGTTGTGCAGATTTACAAGGATGTTGATTATGGTGGATGTTTTTGTCGTTTTTGGAGATTTAATTTATTAAAATTCGGATTTATTGGGCTGCACGCGTGAGATTTACTGTTTGGGCCATATCTTGAGTTCTATAAGTCTGTTTTCAGCCCGTAAGCAGTCCACGCGAAGATAACGAGATTCTCTATCATTCTAAGGTGGTCAAGAAGCCCAATTACGTCTGGAACGGCTCTGGAAAATAGAAGAAAAGTCAACTACGAATTTCCCTTAAAAAACAGAATCAGTTTAGGAAACGTATCTTGCAGAAATTCTATTATAATTCTGTTTTGGTATTTTCTTGCTGGGCAAGATGTCTAGAGCCTATATAAACACATCCAACCCTTGTAAATTGAATAATTAGGATCATTATTATCATTAGGAGTAGAACTATTACATATCAATTACTTAGGTTTATTTGTATATTTTCATACTTTGTTTTTATCATGGTTTCACTTGATCCCATGATGACGAGAGGTTCAATTATGAACTAATCGTTGTCATGGGATTCTAACGGATTTATTTATGGAGCTTTAGTATCTTGATTGCTTTAAAGATCTGTGTGTGGTGTATATCTGATATCCTCGTATGGTTATGCTTAATTGATAGATGCGTCATGAACATCTAATTTGTTAATCTCTTGTGAAGTGAAAGTGGATCTTGAGATTTAGAACTTGCCATGCTAGCATAGGTTCATAATTGTTTATCAATATGGTTGTGGTACGAGATGAGAATACTTATACTGCCCTATGTGATCTTTATGGATAACTTGTTCTTCAACCGTTATGTTTTCAAATTCTATAGACATATATGGTTTAAGCATAATTGGTGTCTATTCATCTTCTATCTCTTTTGTGGATGTATGTTTAGTTTGGTATACGTATACTGAGAAGTAGCGTGTACTTGTTTCGTGTTATCCGATCAGATATCATAACCATTGCATATAGTGATTAAAGGCGTCAGATCTAAGCAAAGTATTTAATGAAGTTAGGATTCCATGGTTTTTCTTGCAGACGTAATTAGATTTTAATTCTTGTTAGTTAGTTAATTCTTAATTTGTTAATTTGTTTTTTTAGTTAATCTTAGTTAATCTGAATCCAATCTTGTTAATTGTCTTAGCAGTGAATAAAAACCATACATTGTTGCATAGGTGCATCTACTGAATTAAAAACCAGATCTCTGTGGGAACGAACTTGACTTCTATCTGTATTACTTGTGACCACGTACGCTTGCGCATAGGTTCATAATTGTTTATCAATATGGTTGTGGTACGAGATGAGAATACTTATACTGCCCTATGTGATCTTTATGGATAACTTGTTCTTCAACCGTTATGTTTTCAAATTCTATAGACATATAGGGTCTAAGCATAATTGGTGTCTATTCATCTTCTATCTCTTTTGTGGATGTATGTTTAGTTTGGTATACGTATACTGAGAAGTAGCATGTACTTGTTTCGTGTTATCCGATCAGATATCATAACCATTGCATATAGTGATTAAAGGCGTCAGATCTAAGCAAAGTATTTAATGAAGTTAGGATTCCATGGTTTTTCTTGCAGACGTAATTAGATTTTAATTCTTGTTAGTTAGTTAATTCTTAATTTGTTAATTTGTTTTTTTAGTTAATCTTAGTTAATCTAAATCCAATCTTGTTAATTGTCTTAGCAGTGAATAAAAACCATACATTGTTGCATAGGTGCATCTACTGAATTAAAAACCAGATCTCTGTGGGAACGAACTTGACTTCTATCTGTATTACTTGTGACCACGTACGCTTGCGTGTTTTAGCATAACACTTACGAATATCCATGATTAGCTATCACGAGTATAATTAATATACTTGAGTGATGTGATCATTGATATAGCGTAAGTAATAGTTAGTGCTAGGGGTTGTTCCCTAGGGCTTACGAACATCAATGATTGGTTGTCACGTGTATCATTAAAATGCGTGAGAAATACGATCATTGGTGTAGCGTAAGTAGTAGTGTTAATTATTATGTGCTAGGTGCCGCATGTCTGGGCGGGTACTTTTCTTTACTTGTTTACTTTTATGTTGCTGCAAGTTGAGGCAGCTTTATTTTTGCAAAAACAGGGATTGAATTGTATTTGAGGGGCTGTGCCTGTAATAACCCTAACTTCAGTAATGCTACAGTGGTTACCTGAATAGTAAATTTCGAGGATTTAGAGAAATGGTATATAGGTACTCTATAATGGAAACATAAAATGAATAAACAGAAACCATATTAGTGTTATACAATGGAAATAAGTGACTTGAAATGACGATAGATTCCAGAAATTCCTGAAACATGGATTTTGAGGATTTTGATTTCGAATAAGCTTCTAGTGGACATTAAGGAGCATGGAAACATTATAAGAATTATATATTGAGGGATTAGTGAAATTAGAATTGAGTCAGGGGATTATTAAGTTAAGAGAATACCAAGGGAAATTGGATTCGTAAATGGTTTCAAAACCACTGAGATAATGAGGTACATTCGAAACGAACCACAATTAGACGAATATGGAGATTAAGCAACCAAGATTAGTAACATAACAAGGACACATATCACATTATATTATCCAAGATTATTAGCATAATATTTAGAAAAACAAGAAAAGAGATTATGAGGTCATTAGGGTGATGTCACATATCACTAACTTGTTTTAAGGGGTAAATTAGTAATTTAGCATGGTTAATCACCAAAATATCTTCCAAGCTTCTAAGATAAGCTAAAACTTACAAGATTAACACAAGATTAGATCAAAGAAATCAAAAAGAACTCTCTCCCCCATTCCTTTACAACTTTCGGCCACATTCAAGAAAACAAGAAAAATCAAAACCAAAACCCTAGCTCTCTTCAACTACAAATCTAAGGAAAATTCATGGGTGTTCTTGGAGGTTAGGAAGGATCATCTACAAAATTTTAAGGCAAACCAACATCATTTGCATAGGTAATAAAATCATTGAAGTTGATGATGAATAGTGATGAATAGTAGTTTTCAAGAAACTAACTTGATTTTCATGGTTCTTTTAGTTGATTTAAGCTAATACAAAGTGACTTAAGGTGTATCCAAGGCTTGTTAAGTGTTGTAAAGCTTCAAGAAGGTATAAACACTCTTGCCCCTTTTTATATTATGATGAATATTGTTGGTTTAAGTGATTAAGTGGTGTAAAGATTAAGATTATGATGTTATAAGTGTTTGTAAGTGATTAAAGTTGATTTTGGAAGGAGTTTGGGATGGTAACCATGGCTGGTAATGAAGACCACATGGTGTAGGTGATGATTATGGTGTTTGATGATTGATTTGGAGGAGTTTGATTTTGGAAAGTATGAAAATATAGCCGTTATAATGTCCGATTTTCGTTAGAACGACAAACTGCCCTGTTTTTGGACAACAATGCAGTACGGTAGGTTACTGTCCAGCACACTTAGTGACCATGAAATGATAGAGCTTAGTTCATAGATCGTTTTGATATAAGGTGCGTTAAAATCTGATGAACGGTTTAGGAGAAAAGTCAGTTTTAGTGAAAGACGTTCGATAACCGAGAAAACGTAATTGTATCAACTTTGAGGTTATAGTTACCATAGTTAGACAGTCTTACAAGCCACGAAATTTTGGGATAGTGTAGTAGGGTAGTCAGAGGACCCTTGACAGTTGACGTTACATTAAAATTCGAAATCCATATTTTCTGAGAATTTTTACAGTTAAGTGTGGTTGTTAGGGGAGATAGTGAAAAACCACTGAAACTTCGATTGAGCTTAGAAATAGTTAAATTCTTGAGCCTTTGGGATAATAATAATACGTTATACATACATTAAAGTGTAAAGGGTTTTGTTATACAAGAGGGTAGTGAGTAAGAGATGTGGTATTCTAATGACGGTCCTTTTGTGCTTATAGAAATTCCGGAGGAGGAACCAGCCCTACTGTCAGGATACAGAAATCGAGGCAAGATCCTTCTATCCCTACTTTAAAAATTATTTATCTTCGGAATAATAATGATATCATGGCATATATTTATGTATATGTGATGCTATTGTTACTATATTGTTAAGAAATGGTTTTTCTCGATTATTGATGTAAAAAGGGAAGGTATATGAGTATGGTATGAATATGGATATGAGTATGAGATGGATATGAATATACATAGAGATGATTATGCATGAAGTGAACATGCCTTATGATTAAGGGAATATGAAAGAATGGTATCAGTTGTTATCCAGGGTTATATGGTTTATAATACTATATTAAAAATATTCTTTTTGGTGTTAGTGGTATTATAAATATTATTTGATTATTAATTACTACTTCTTAAGTAGATGGAATATGTTATGGATATAAAAGCATATTTAAATTCTTGAATATAAATGAGATGTCTGAATCATAATCAAAGTATTATGTTATGAATATATTTTATAGAAATAATGTGCGAGAATGAAAATGATATGAGTGAATGATAATTGATAATGGAAGTGATATACGGAAATGGAAATGTGAAATGGTGTTGATAAATTGAATAATGATCTTATAAAAAGGGGAATTTACAACAGTAAGCGTAAGAGGCCGTGTGGAAGTTGCACAGTCCAGCACTTAATGTAAGCGTAAGAGGCCGTGTGGAAGTTGCACAGTCCAGCACTTAATGTAAGCGTAAGAGGCTATGTCAGGGCTGTGTGCGACATAGTCTAGTATTCATGATTCGGCACGAAGATGCCAAGGGAGGATGTTAGCAGGTGGCCTTCCTCCAGGAGGATGTTAGCAGGTGGCCTTCCTCCAGGGATGATGTTAGCAGGTGGCCTTCATTCCTTCTACCGGTAGTAAAAATAGACGGTTACGGAGGACGACTGATCATCGTACCTCACATATTTGGTGACAGTGGAAACCCCCACAATTATTGAATAAAGAATAAACAATAAAGTCAGAATGGTATATTGAAAAGGTAAATTGATATGGAACGATGAAATTATTGTTATAGATGAAGAGAAACTGATTTTATATTAATTGTTATAATTGTTGCATAAGAAGGAAGTGAGAAGATGATAGAGAGAGATTTATTCAAGTTTTCATTTTATTTTGAAATATTACACTGAAAGATTATATTGATTGTTATATTATTTAAGAAGAGAAACTGATACTGTATTATTCTAGATTTCTTTCTTATAATAGTAAGTGGATGATGTATTATTAAATAAGAGTTTTATTCTTTCTTAAAGTTTATAATTGCTTACCATTTACATATGTATATACATGTATACTTGGTCACATTTTTAAACTCTAGTTATAATAATATCTTGCTGAGCTATTATAGCTCACTCTTGCTACTTATCTATATACAGTTAGGTATGCCAATACTGCGCAGAACGCCCCGCAAGAGGGTAAGGGAAAGGCGACTTTCTGAGAGCTCGTTAGCATCAATCCCCGAGGTAGATGACCATCGCAAGGGGTTTAGTGGGCTTATGTATATTAAGTGTGTAAGTTTGAAAGATTGAAATAAATTTGGTTGTTGAAATGCTTCTTGTAGAAGCATCACTCAACAATGTACTTAAGTATGATTCTGGGTTGTAATAACTTTTTAATTCTAAACTCTTATTATGGTGAATGTTGTTCTCTGAGCATATGACTGGTGTGTGTGTGTGTATTACTGTGGGGTCAATTGCATAAGTATTAATTATAAAAAAAAAAAACCAAGAGATATTGATTTTGAATGGAAGTTGGTTCGTGATGGCCCAAATTCATGACCCCGGATTTGGGGCTGTCACAGTTGGTATCAGAGCTTAGAGTCATAATGCTCAGGAACAATAGGGATAATAATAAATATATCAGTAATAATATAAATTGTGAACTCACATCGAGTTCAAGGGTGGTTTATCGAACGAAGCATTTATTCTAAGTCGTGATTATAATTTTATAGATTATTGCTAATAAAGGTTATTATGCCAAAAGTGTTAAGTTTATGTAGCACACGAGATCGATATGAGAAAGGGAATACTTGATGTATCGGGAAGCGTACGTTAGATAACCTCGTGAGTAATCCCAGGGTGATCTATCATCTCTTATTCAAAAAGGGGCCGATATCTTTTCAAAACTTTTTGGTATCCTTGAAATGTGTTTCAAAATTGTATTAGTCAAAATATTCCTCTAAGATTATTTTTGGAAGATGGTATTTATCATTGTGATTTAAATTTTCCTCTATATTTCTTACTCCAACTAAGAGGAACAACCATATATGTATACACAAGGACAATCTGTCTGTGTGATAGAAAGTCGGAGGGGACGCCCTCACTTGTGTTACGTACAGGTTCTTCCATCATATTGATTTCCCAAAATATTCTTTTGTTTCAAATAAGAGTTATTTAAAACTCTTAATGTTATAAATTGTTGTGGGACCCTTGCTTATATCTGAGTTCGTTTAAATTTAAGGTCTCTTGAATTCTATCAATTATTTCGAATATCGAAGGTTTCAGTAATGGATGGGATAAGGGAAGCAATGTTTAGAGTATATATACGTGATTATACAAGGGAACTGGAGATTCAAAGGGAAGTTTCAATAAGAGATAATTAGAGCTAGAAGCGTTTCGCTATAAAAGAGGAAGGAATTTCGTGAGAAGAAAGGGGTATAATTGAGGATTAGTGAGATAAAAGAATAGGAGGAATTTTAAGGTATAATTGAGATTTACTATTGAAAGTAAGGTGTATTTTGAGGAAAAAGTCAGAATAAGGATAAACAAGGGAAGTGGGATAAATAATGAAGTTTATGTATTTTGCCTAATTTTATCGTATTTTGATATTAAATGTTGAGATTCAAGAATATTGATGTATATAAGGTGATTGACTTAAATGAAAAGGTTATTGTACTAAAGGTGATACGCTTATTTGCTAAAGTTGAGTTGAGAATATTATGGTATATAGATGAGTTAACTAGGGATATAATTGTGTATATGAGAATGATGTATATGGGAATGATGTATGTTGTACCCTAAATTTGGGTGATTAATGAAGAATATTGTTATATACAGAACCATGCCGCCTAAGCGTAAAAATAGAACGAATGCAAGAGAAAATGAAAGAGATGAAGGAAGTCGAAATAGACAGAATGAAAATGCTCATAACGAATAAAATCAGATGGGGCGAGAAAGTAAGAAAAGGAGATGTGAGGGTCAGAAAGGAGGTTCAAGCGAAGGAAGTTACTTTAACAAGGTTGGTAAGGGACAAAAATCTCAGTTTGTGGGAAAGACAGGGAATAACAAGACTGTTAGTGAGACGGTGAATCAGGGTGGTAGATCCACAGGAACCTTTCAGTCTAATCAATCTCGAACACCATTTCCAGACTGTAACACGTGTGGTAGGAAGCATACGGGAGTGTGTAGGAGGTCGAAAGTAACTTGCTTTAAGTGCGGACAGAAAGGACACTATTATAATCAGTGCACATCAACTGACAAGATTGATATCAAGTGTTATCAATGTGGGAAACTAGGACACTTTGCTAGAGATTGCCGTTCCGGTGGGTCATCTGCACCGGGACAAAGTATGACTGCTTCAAATAGACCTATTGCCAGGGTGTACAACATGACTTTAGGAGAGGCATTGAGAAAGCCGGATACAGATGCAGGTGAACATTTTTCTAGTAATTAAATTTTTAGTGTAAATATTTGGTTAGGAATCAATGTGGTCAATGAATGGTATAGGTAGGTTGATAATCTAGATAAGGAAAATCAGTATCTGTTAGGGGTTAGAAATTCTATGAAAAGGAGAATAATAGTATTTTGGGAGTAAACCACAGATTTGTTTATATACGAACAGGAAATATATATTATAGGTAATATTTTCTTACAATTGTTTCCAAAGAATCTCATTCTAGTCGGATTTCTGGAAGATTTTACAGAGACAAGATATAATAAGAGCGAAATATGTATATTTTATGTCATGATAGAGATCAACATAGGGATTAACCATAAGTGAGATACACTATCATTCAGGAGAGGCCAATGTGGTGGCCAATACCCATAATTAAAAGAGGAATGTTGATGAATGACAAGCAAGTTTATGTTGGTGTATTTGGTGCAAACAAGATAGAGATATTATGAAGGAAAAAGGATGGAGAAAGTGATATAGAAGTTATAAGGTGTAGATGAAAAGGGTATCTATGACATTTCTGACGTGATTCCGGGACGGAATCCTTTTAAGGAGGGAAGGATGTAATAACCCTAACTTCAGTAATGCTACAGTGGTTACCTGAATAGTAAATTTCGAGGATTTAGAGAAATGGTATATAGGTACTCTATAATGGAAACATAAAATGAATAAACAGAAACCATATTAGTGTTATACAATGGAAATAAGTGACTTGAAATGACGATAGATTCCAGAAATTCCTGAAACATGGATTTTGAGGATTTTGATTTCGAATAAGCTTCTAGTGGACATTAAGGAGCATGGAAACATTATAAGAATTATATATTGAGGGATTAGTGAAATTAGAATTGAGTCAGGGGATTATTAAGTTAAGAGAATACCAAGGGAAATTGGATTCGTAAATGGTTTCAAAACCACTGAGATAATGAGGTACATTCGAAACGAACCACAATTAGACGAATATGGAGATTAAGCAACCAAGATTAGTAACATAACAAGGACACATATCACATTATATTATCCAAGATTATTAGCATAATATTTAGAAAAACAAGAAAAGAGATTATGAGGTCATTAGGGTGATGTCACATATCACTAACTTGTTTTAAGGGGTAAATTAGTAATTTAGCATGGTTAATCACCAAAATATCTTCCAAGCTTCTAAGATAAGCTAAAACTTACAAGATTAACACAAGATTAGATCAAAGAAATCAAAAAGAACTCTCTCCCCCATTCCTTTACAACTTTCGGCCACATTCAAGAAAACAAGAAAAATCAAAACCAAAACCCTAGCTCTCTTCAACTACAAATCTAAGGAAAATTCATGGGTGTTCTTGGAGGTTAGGAAGGATCATCTACAAAATTTCAAGGCAAACCAACATCATTTGCATAGGTAATAAAATCATTGAAGTTGATGATGAATAGTGATGAATAGTAGTTTTCAAGAAACTAACTTGATTTTCATGGTTCTTTTAGTTGATTTAAGCTAATACAAAGTGACTTAAGGTGTATCCAAGGCTTGTTAAGTGTTGTAAAGCTTCAAGAAGGTATAAACACTCTTGCCCCTTTTTATATTATGATGAATATTGTTGGTTTAAGTGATTAAGTGGTGTAAAGATTAAGATTATGATGTTATAAGTGTTTGTAAGTGATTAAAGTTGATTTTGGAAGGAGTTTGGGATGGTAACCATGGCTGGTAATGAAGACCACATGGTGTAGGTGATGATTATGGTGTTTGATGATTGATTTGGAGGAGTTTGATTTTGGAAAGTATGAAAATATAGCCGTTATAATGTCCGATTTTCGTTAGAACGACAAACTGCCCTGTTTTTGGACAACAATGCAGTACGGTAGGTTACTGTCCAGCACACTTAGTGACCATGAAATGATAGAGCTTAGTTCATAGATCGTTTTGATATAAGGTGCGTTAAAATCTGATGAACGGTTTAGGAGAAAAATCAGTTTTAGTGAAAGACGTTCGATAACCGAGAAAACGTAATTGTATCAACTTTGAGGTTACAGTTACCATAGTTAGACAGTCTTACAAGCCACGAAATTTTGGGATAGTGTAGTAGGGTAGTCAGAGGACCCTTGACAGTTGACGTTACATTAAAATTCGAAATCCATATTTTCTGAGAATTTTTACAGTTAAGTGTGGTTGTTAGGGGAGATAGTGAAAAACCACTGAAACTTCGATTGAGCTTAGAAATAGTTAAATTCTTGAGCCTTTGGGATAATAATAATACGTTAAACATACATTAAAGTGTAAAGGGTTTTGTTATACAAGAGGGTAGTGAGTAAGAGATGTGGTATTCTAATGACGGTCCTTTTGTGCTTATAGAAATTCCGGAGGAGGAACCAGCCCTACTGTCAGGATACAGAAATCGAGGCAAGATCCTTCTATCCCTACTTTAAAAATTATTTATCTTCGGAATAATAATGATATCATGGCATATATTTATGTATATGTGATGCTATTGTTACTATATTGTTAAGAAATGGTTTTTCTCGATTATTGATGTAAAAAGGGAAGGTATATGAGTATGGTATGAATATGGATATGAGTATGAGATGGATATGAATATACATAGAGATGATTATGCATGAAGTGAACATGCCTTATGATTAAGGGAATATGAAAGAATGGTATCAGTTGTTATCCAGGGTTATATGGTTTATAATACTATATTAAAAATATTCTTTTTGGTGTTAGTGGTATTATAAATATTATTTGATTATTAATTACTACTTCTTAAGTAGATGGAATATGTTATGGATATAAAAGCATATTTAAATTCTTGAATATAAATGAGATGTCTGAATCATAATCAAAGTATTATGTTATGAATATATTTTATAGAAATAATGTGCGAGAATGAAAATGATATGAGTGAATGATAATTGATAATGGAAGTGATATACGGAAATGGAAATGTGAAATGGTGTTGATAAATTGAATAATGATCTTATAAAAAGGGGAATTTACAACAGTAAGCGTAAGAGGCCGTGTGGAAGTTGCACAGTCCAGCACTTAATGTAAGCGTAAGAGGCCGTGTGGAAGTTGCACAGTCCAGCACTTAATGTAAGCGTAAGAGGCTATGTCAGGGCTGTGTGCGACATAGTCTAGTATTCATGATTCGGCACGAAGATGCCAAGGGAGGATGTTAGCAGGTGGCCTTCCTCCAGGAGGATGTTAGCATGTGGCCTTCCTCCAGGGATGATGTTAGCAGGTGGCCTTCATTCCTTCTACCGGTAGTAAAAATAGACGGTTACGGAGGACGACTGATCATCGTACCTCACATATTTGGTGACAGTGGAAACCCCCACAATTATTGAATAAAGAATAAACAATAAAGTCAGAATGGTATATTGAAAAGGTAAATTGATATGGAACGATGAAATTATTGTTATAGATGAAGAGAAACTGATTTTATATTAATTGTTATAATTGTTGCATAAGAAGGAAGTGAGAAGATGATAGAGAGAGATTTATTCAAGTTTTCATTTTATTTTGAAATATTACACTGAAAGATTATATTGATTGTTATATTATTTAAGAAGAGAAACTGATACTGTATTATTCTAGATTTCTTTCTTATAATAGTAAGTGGATGATGTATTATTAAATAAGAGTTTTATTCTTTCTTAAAGTTTATAATTGCTTACCATTTACATATGTATATACATGTATACTTGGTCACATTTTTAAACTCTAGTTATAATAATATCTTGCTGAGCTATTATAGCTCACTCTTGCTACTTATCTATATACAGTTGGGTATGCCAATACTGCGCAGAACGCCCCGCAAGAGGGTAAGGGAAAGGCGACCTTCTGAGAGCTCGTTAGCATCAATCCCCGAGGTAGATGACCATCGCAAGGGGTTTAGTGGGCTTATGTATATTAAGTGTGTAAGTTTGAAAGATTGAAATAAATTTGGTTGTTGAAATGCTTCTTGTAGAAGCATCACTCAACAATGTACTTAAGAATGATTCTGGGTTGTAATAACTTTTTAATTCTAAACTCTTATTATGGTGAATGTTGTTCTCTGAGCATATGACTGGTGTGTGTGTGTGTATTACTGTGGGGTCAATTGCATAAGTATTAATTATAAAAAAAAAACCCAAGAGATATTGATTTTGAATGGAAGTTGGTTCGTGATGGCCCAAATTCATGACCCCGGATTTGGGGCTGTCACAGTGCCCATAGTCCGATAAACGAATAGGTCATGCCGAAATTTTCTAAAAATTCCCTGTATTTAAAGTTATTTAAATTATTTGATTTAAAGATTTAAAGGCATATATGTGTATAAGTGTTTAAGTACATATGTGATGATTAATGAGGTGTGGGTATATATATTTATGTATGTATTGTTTTACGAGTTATAAGTAATTAGTTATCGATTGGGTTGTTTATGTACTAAATAGTACTTTACTATTATTTCGAGTATAATTAGGGATTCGATATGGACCCAGCGAGCGTGTTGACAAGACGATTGAAGGAAATGAATGCGTGATCGAGTAAAGACTGAAGTATAGTAAGTAGCGAATCAACGCATTGGAATAAAGGCAAGTGTACTAACCCTCACTTATCGTTCAAGTGATGTGAAATATCCTGTATTGTTCATATGTTCTTTCAGATTCCTTCTTGCAAGTATCTATACCCTTCATATTTATTTTGAATAATGTGAATCTGTCTCTATTATTTATAAGATCTTCTTCCAAATCGTGTTGCTAGGTCTACATCCCTTTCTTTTGTTTCAAGTGACTCGAACCTTATGTTTAAGTTCGGAATTCATGAACTGCTTATGACTTGTGATTAAATTCCTGTACCTTGCTGTTTATTCCTTATAAATTGTTGCTTACCTCTTGTACTCTGTTATATATCTTTACGAATTAATTGTTTAAACCCTTGTACCTTATCATTGATGCCATGAATAAATTAAAACTCCTGAACCCTACTGTCACACTAATTCACTCTAATTCTTGTTAAACTATAAACCTTAAATTATAATTCATGCTTGCTCTGTCATAAACCTTTTCTTTTCACTTAATTCCTAAATTACCCAAGTAAAATCTTCCTTATAAAGCCTGGAACCTTAATCCTAAAACTTTAACATTTACTTTATTCATCATTAGCTCGTGACCCTTTTATTTGATTTAATCCTGTTTTTTCTGAAACCTACCCGAGTAAATTAAATATTTCTTTCACATTACCTCCTTATATTGTTATGTGCGAGACTAAACCTTATCCTTAAATACTTTGAATCATACTTGAATCCCTATCTTGTGAACCTTATACAAGTACCTTTAAATGCTTCCTTGACCCCTAATCTTTTATAAATACAAATTAAAATGGCTTTTTTATTTAAAAATGTTTTAAAATTCCTTAAACTGGGCTGATCTATTATCAGTGAGTTTAAGGATCGAAAAGTGAAATGTTTTAAATGATTTCAAAGGTTTTATGGTGAGGGATTCCGACAAAAATGTTTTCTACGGACTCCTTCAGATTGGAGAGCGTAGGAGGCCGGGTGACGCCGGTCCAGCATTTTTAGAGGCTGGGGGAGTGCCCAGTCCAGCATTTAAAAAGGCCAATGTGTTGCCTAATTGGGAACCCAATTTCAAGGTCCAGAGGGACTTCGTGTCCGGTATGGGGACTTTACGTGGCTGATCACCCGTATTGTCCGTTGTCGTGGAAAAACTCCAATCAATTTAAATGTTTTTAAAAAGGTTTTATAAAAAGTATGTTTCAAAGATGAAAGGGTTTTAAATAAATGAATGTTTTGATAGAAGATACATTTATGTTTAAAGGTAAATGGTTTCTAGTTTTGAAATTGTGGATATCAAAGTTAGTTGTTTCTATCTTGATTAAAATTTGGAAACTCAGTAAAACAATGAGTTTAAGGATGGATAGAAGTTTCCCAGTTATTCCCTTCGCGAGTAACATTGTACGTTGAAAGTGGAGTAAGAATGATTGGGGGATTTCTTGATATTCTTTTTCTCAAAGTTTTATCTGAGGCAGTGATGATTTGTAGTAAATGGAAAAGTTTTACCTTATGATTGAAATTGAATGATCTCTTGAGATAGAATATTCATTGATATTGTTCATCAATGAATTATCGTAATACAGTTGTTTCATTTTATTATTAACTTGCTGAGCATTCTTTGGCTCACACTTGTTGTTTTTTAAAATCTTACTTTTCAGTAAGCTAGTTGGCGAGGCTTAGCCTGCGCAGTTCAGAAAGTGGAAAGAAGAAGCAGGATGCTGTTATGAAGCTGGCGCGAATCAGGGTATTTAGATTTAAAGTTTGAATTGTTGTATGTAAATATAGTTTTAGTACTTATAGTACGTATTTGATTAGTTGGCCTGGTATACTTCTATTCGAAGTTATACCAGTGATTTAAGTCTGTATAAAGCTTTGTATATAGAGTTGTATTTAAGTTGGTTTTGGGTTTTCTTGTTTCTAGAACTGTAACCTAAGATCCTGAGTTGGGAGTTGGGGTCAAAGAGCTTTTGATTGAGTTTTTATTTTTATTTCAATTTTATTTTGATTTCAGATTTTTAGTTTAGTATCCAGCAGGTTTATGTTGTATTTACGAATACATCATGGCCAATTTTTGTTAGAATTATTGAGTTTGTTAGCGTGACGCCCAAATCTACTGACCCCGGATTTGGGGGCGTTACAGGTTGGTATCAGAGCGCAGGTTATAGTAAACTAGAAACGAGAGTGTGTAGGAGTGTGTATAGTTAAATAAGGAACGTCAGAGTTCATATAGGACTCGTGTTGGACTATTGGATATAGTACCAGTTAGTGAGTTAAGATGTGAGTGGTGGCAGATAGTTGAGCGGAGTTGGGTAGAAACCCTTGAGGCTGTAGTTAGTGGAACCTTCAGAGTCTAGTGCGAGTGACGACGACGTATAGAATAGATAACTTTAGGACGTGTAGCAGAAGAGTCTAGATCGAATGACGAGTCAGCGAAGGAGTCGACAAAGAAGATGTACGTGGAGACCCTGGCAATACCTTCCTTCTTTTTTAATCAATATTCCTTTGATGAGTTTATTTTGACAATTGTCTTTCCCTGAAGTGGATTTCCAGTTATGATGGAGGCTATAATGCCTATTTCTTTTATTTCTAAACCCTGTCAAGTTTGATATATGAGTTCCGAAATTTCTTCATTGGTGAATAATCCTATTGTTGATAGATCATCATTTCTTAGTATTGTGCCAGTCATTTCTTTCCTGATTATCCTTTTCTTCTGAAGTAGTACCCATGGAATCCGTTTAGTTGTAATCCAGGGGTATGTCTGAGAATTTCTCATCAATTGATTGTTAATTCGATGTTCAAATTTTTTATGTTATGTTTCTTTACTCCAACTGAGGTGAACAACCCTATTTATAGGGGACACAAGGACTGTTTGTCTGTGTGATAGCAGTCTGATGGGACGCCATCACTTGTGTGTTTTGAAGTACAAAAAGGTTAATTACCTTTAGTCATGTCTTGAATAAGGCACGCAACAAGGTTCATTTGATTATATTGATCACTCAGTAATATTTCATTTCAAAGAATATATTTGTTTGAAAACTCATAAATTAATTCTACAATTGTGGAACCTTTGCTACGATGTGAAATTGTTCTCTTCAAATATCATGAATCATCATATCTCGGGTAGTCTTGAACGTATGCCAATCGAGTTTAGAATACTAGTAACGCGTGACGTATAGTACTGCGATTAGAGTTGTTCTATGTAGAGAGATCAGTAGGGATCCCAGTATAGTAAATAAGTATCCAGAGTGCAGATTAGTAGAGTTGCGGATGCAACCCGAGTTGGTAGAGTAAACCCCAGTAACCCTTCTTTACCTGATTCCGAGGACGGAATCCTTTTAAGGTGGGTAGAATGTAAGATCCCAGATTAATTTAGGATTTATTATTTTTATTATTATTTAATTATGTTAATTAGTATTTAAAGAATGGAATTGGATTTGAGAATATCGTTGTGGAATTCAACGATATTTAGTATTGAGTTTATATGAGTATATATTGAGTTGTGTGTGCCAATGTGTGCCCCAGTATTTTATTGGTATTTTTAGTGATTTAAAAATATTTAAATCAAGTATTATTGATCTTCAAAAATCTTTATTTAATTATCGGAGGGCTTAAAAATCATGAAATCTTTTGAAAAATTATCTTTATATATTTATTGAGTTTTTAAAATTGTTGGGTGGATTAAGTTGGATGTTTTGGTATTTTAAAATGATTTTTAGAGTTTTATTGTATTTAAAAGATCAAAACTTTGAAAATTCATATTTAATTCATTTTTGATCCTAAAAATATTTTAAAAATATGTGGGTGTCCATAATTTTATACTCTTCATTTTAAAAATGAAAAGTTTAATTTTCTGAAATTTTATTTAATTTCGATTTATAAAGTGGTTTATTTGTTTTAAAAGTGAATAAGTAGTGTTAGAATTGGGCCCGAAAGAAGTTGTAAGTAGTAACATAATAGAATTGGGCCAAGCCCATTTAAGAGAAAAACGCAGCAGACAGTCGGGAGAGTTCGAGAGAACTCGAAGAAGAAAAGAGAAGAAAAAGAGAGGAAGAGAGAAAGAAAAAGAGATTGAGAAAGAAGAGAGATTGGGTGTGATTGTTTAAAATCAATTGGGTTATGTATATGTATAGTCGCGTGTATATATATATATATGAGTGTGTATTTGTTTGTGTGTGCGGGAACTGTGTGTGCAAGACGGACGGCGGCAGAGCAAACTCCGGCGGCTGGAGGGTGCTCGGGCGAGCTCGGTGGCGGCAGCAACGAGGCGGTCGATGGTGGGTCTGATTCTGGCCGGCGAGAGGCAGCAGTGGAGAAGGGAGGGGGAGTCGTATGGATTCGTGTATATGTATATATACGTAGTGGGTGTATGTATTAGAGAGAGAGAGAGGAGAGACCAGTGGTGGGAGGAGAGACTCGCAAGGGAGACTCCGGTGGCTTGATTTTCGGGTCGTAATCGAAATGGTATAATTTTTATTTAATTTTCGTATTTAATTAGTTAATTGTGGTAATTTAATTAGTTGATTGTAATTTTAATTAGTTGTGAAATTGCGAGTATTGTTTAATTGTTGTAATTAATTATAAATGGTGAGGTGTATGTGTTAATTGTCGTAGTTAGATTGATATTGTAAATTCGAGTATATTGTTTAGTCTCCACGATTTAAATCGTAGAGTACAGTGATTAATTTTAATGGTTAATTGCTAATTATGAGCCGGTTATGTGCTCGGATTTTGTGATGGTTATTGGTTAATTATTGTCGGATGAGTTGTTAATTGCTATGTGGTATAATAAATGGGAGTTTATGTGATTTGACTAGTTATAAATGGTCGTCAGAAAATGTTTAAGTGCTAAATGCTATAAGTGGAGTCGTAATTGTGGGATGTTATATTTGATAACTACTTGGTGTTGGATTATATATGGTTAAATGGTTATTGGTCATGTATATCGGTTTTACTTATGTAAGTCGAATTATGGATATTGGTGGATGGTGATGTTGGTATTATTTGTGGAGTTATATGAATTGACTAAATGGTAAGTATGGGAATACGTGATACATGTTAAATGTTAGAGTTTTATAATAATTAGAATTGTGCTAGGGGTTATGAGAAGATCACAAGTTTTTAAATGTCAACATTTAAAGGACTTGTGTAATTCTTTTCGAATAATCCATAGGGCTTACGAATATCCATGATTAGCTATCACGAGTATAATTAATATACTTGAGTGATGTGATCATTGATATAGCGTAAGTAATAGTTAGTGCTAGGGGTTGTTCCCTAGGGCTTACGAACATCAATGATTGGTTGTCACGTGTATCATTAAAATGCGTGAGAAATACGATCATTGGTGTAGCGTAAGTAGTAGTGTTAATTATTATGTGCTAGGTGCCGCATGTCTGGGCGGGTACTTTTCTTTACTTGTTTACTTTTATGTTGTTGCAAGTTGAGGCAGCTTTATTTTTGCAAAAACAGGGATTGAATTGTATTTGAGGGGCTGTGCCTATAGTCCGATAAACGAATAGGTCATGCCGAAATTTTCTAAAAATTCCCTGTATTTAAAGTTATTTAAATTATTTGATTTAAAGATTTAAAGGCATATATGTGTATAAGTGTTTAAGTACATATGTGATGATTAATGATGTGTGGGTATATATATTTATGTATGTATTGTTTTGCGAGTTATAAGTAATTAGTTATCGATTGGGTTGTTTATGTACTAAACAGTACTTTACTATTATTTCGAGTATAATTAGGGATTCGATATGGACCCAGCGAGTGTGTTGACAAGACGATTGAAGGAAATGAATGCGTGATCGAGTAAAGACCGAAGTATAGTAAGTAGCGAATCAACGCATTGGAATCAAGGCAAGTGTACTAACCCTCACTTATCGTTCAAGTGATGTGAAATATCCTGTATTGTTCATATGTTCTTTCAGATTCCTTCTTGCAAGTATCTATACCCTTCATATTTATTTTGAATAATGTGAATCTGTCTCTATTATTTATAAGATCTTCTTCCAAATCGTGTTGCTAGGTCTACATCCCTTTCTTTTGTTTCAAGTGACTCGAACCTTATGTTTAAGTTCGGAATTCATGAACTGCTTATGACTTGTGATTAAATTCCTGTACCTTGCTGTTTATTCCTTATAAATTGTTGCTTACCTCTTGTACTCTGTTATATATCTTTATGAATTAATTGTTTAAACCCTTGTACCTTATCATTGATGCCGTGAATAAATTAAAACTCCTGAACCCTACTGTCACACTAATTCACTCTAATTCTTGTTAAACTATAAACCTTAAATTATAATTCATGCTTGCTCTGTCATAAACCTTTTCTTTTCACTTAATTCCTAAATTACCCAAGTAAAATCTTCCTTATAATGCCTGGAACCTTAATCCTAAAACTTTAACATTTACTTTATTCATCATTAGCTCGTGACCCTTTTATTTGATTTAATCCTGTTTTTTCTGAAACCTACCCGAGTAAATTAAATATTTCTTTCACATTACCTCCTTATATTGTTATGTGCGAGACTAAACCTTATCCTTAAATACTTTGAATCATACTTGAATCCCTATCTTGTGAACCTTATACAAGTACCTTTAAATGCTTCCTTGACCCCTAATCTTTTATAAATACAAATTAAAATGGCTTATTTATTTAAAAATGTTTTAAAATTCCTTAAACTGGGCTGATCTGTTATCAGTGAGTTTAAGGATCGAAAAGTGAAATGTTTTAAATGATTTTAAAGGTTTTATGGTGAGGGATTCCGTCAAAAATGTTTTCTACGGACTCCTTCAGATTGGAGAGCGTAGGAGGCCGGGTGACGCCGGTCCAGCATTTTTAGAGGCTGGGGGAGTGCCCAGTCCAGCATTTAAAAAGGCCAATGTGTTGCCTAATTGGGAACCCAATTTCAAGGTCCAGAGGGACTTCGTGTCCGGTATGGGGACTTTACGTGGCTGATCACCCGTATTGTCCGTTGTCGTGGAAAAACTCCAATCAATTTAAATGTTTTTAAAAAGGTTTTATAAAAAGTATGTTTCAAAGATGAAAGGGTTTTAAAGAAATGAATGTTTTGATAGAAGATACATTTATGTTTAAAGGTAAATGGTTTCTAGTTTTGAAATTGTGGATATCAAAGTTAGTTGTTTCTATCTTGATTAAAATTTGGAAACTCAGTAAAACAATGAGTTTAAGGATGGATAGAAGTTTCCCAGTTATTCCCTTCGCGTGTAACATTGTACGTTGAAAGTGGAGTAAGAATGATTGGGGGATTTCTTGATATTCTTTTTCTCAAAGTTTTATCTGAGGCATTGATGATTTGTAGTAAATGGAAAAGTTTTACCTTATGATTGAAATTGAATGATCTCTTGAGATAGAATATTCATTGATATTGTTCATCAATGAATTATCGTAATACAGTTGTTTCATTTTATTATTAACTTGCTGAGCATTCTTTGGCTCACACTTGTTGTTTTTTAAAATCTTACTTTTCAGTAAGCTAGTTGGCGAGGCTTAGCCTGCGCAGTTCAGAAAGTGGAAAGAAGAAGCAGGATGCTGTTATGAAGCTGGCGCGAATCAGGGTATTTAGATTTAAAGTTTGAATTGTTGTATGTAAATATAGTTTTAGTACTTATAGTACGTATTTGATTAGTTGGCCTGGTATACTTCTGTTCGAAGTTATACCAGTGATTTAAGTCTGTATAAAGCTTTGTATATAGAGTTGTATTTAAGTTGGTTTTGGGTTTTCTTGTTTCTAGAACTGTAACCTAAGATCCTGAGTTGGGAGTTGGGGTCAAAGAGCTTTTGATTGATTTTTTATTTTTATTTCAATTTTATTTTGATTTCAGATTTTTAGTTTAGTATCCAGCAGGTTTATGTTGTATTTACGAATACATCATGGCCAATTTTTGTTAGAATTATTGAGTTTGTTAGCGTGACGCCCAAATCTACTGACCCCGGATTTGGGGGCGTTATAGGTTGGCATCAGAGCGTAGGTTATAGTAAACTAGAAACGAGAGTGTGTAGGAGTGTGTATAGTTAAATAAGGAACGTCAGAGTTCATATAGGACTCGTGTTGGACTATTGGATATAGTACCAGTTAGTAAGTTAAGATGTGAGTGGTGGCAGATAGTTGAGCGGAGTTGGGTAGAAACCCTTGAGGCTGTAGGTAGTGGAACCTTCAGAGTCTAGTGCGAGTGACGACGACGTATAGAATAGATAACTTTAGGACGTGTAGCAGAAGAGTCTAGATCGAATGACGAGTCAGCGAAGGAGTTGACAAAGAAGATGTACGTGGAGACCCTGGCAATACCTTCTGTTAGAAATGATTGATGAGAACAGTGTTTGGAAGCTAAAGTAACAAAACAGAGTTTAGCTGGAAGCAGTCAGAGTTTAGTTAAACACTGACTGGAAGCGCAACAGAGGTTGTTAAACTCTGTAGCGGTAGTGTCTGAAGAGTCAACAGTGTTTGAAGATTGATACAAGATAAATATGGAAGCAATATCTTTGAAGATTGGAAAGCTGTCAAAGAGATTGAGTTGACTTGGAAGACTTGAAGCAATCGTGATTGATATCAATTGTATAGCTTAATTATAGGAGAATCAATTACTGATTGTACGAAGCTGTATGTTTTATAAATACAGTTAGGTTAACCCTAGAAGGGTATCGAACATTGAAAAATTCATTGATTGTAACCTAAGCAGCTCTCTGTGATATTTTACATCACTGAGAGAGGAATTGTTAATTCCAAACAGTTTTTAAGTATTAAACAGTGTGTTCTTGTTAAGTTACTCATACAGTATTTGATTACCTATTGTGTATTCGACCTAACAAGTGGTATCAGAGTCAATCTGTTACTTTATTACAGTTAAAGATCCAAACACATTTAGCAAAAAAAAAAAGATCCAAACACAATAGTAATCAATGGCAGAGATACCTCCACCATCTGAGAAAGCCCCTACTACTGTTAGTAGGTATGAAACAATTAGGGTTCCTATACTTAGGCCATTAGAGTATGCAATTTGGAAGGTGAAGATGACCATGTTTCTGGAGGCTACAGATCCAGAGTATCTTGATAGAATTTATGAAGGTCCTCACAAACCTACAAAGTTATCTGCTGCTGCTGCTGGTGAGGAATCAAAGGTCATTCCAAAAGAAAAGAAAGATCTAACTGCTGAGGATCTTTCATCTATTGCAAAGGATGCAAAAGTAAGACATTTACTTCATAGTGCTTTAGACAATGTTATGTCTAATAAAGTGATTAATTGCACAACTGCAAAGGAAATATGGGATGCACTTGAGGTTAGGTGTCAAGGAACTCCTGCAATCAAGAAAAACAGAAGAAACATACTCACTCAGGAGTATGAGCATTTTGAGGCAAAGTCTGAAGAAACCATGACAGAAACATTTGACAGATTCTGTAAACTGCTTAATGATTTGTCATTGGTTAACAAAGAGTATGATTTAGAAGACTCAAATCTCAAGTTTCTTCTTTCTCTACCTGAAAAGTGGGATGTGAAAACAACCACTATAAGAGATAACTATGAACTTGGTGAAACAGAGATTGATGAAATTTATGGACTGCTCAAAACCCATGAATTGGAATTGGAGCAGAGAAACAAAAGATCAAGTAGAAAGTCAAAATCTGTTGCTCTTAAGGTTGAGGAGAAACCATTAAAGAAGGAAGCATCAAGGAGAAAGACAAAAGGAAAAGCTTTAGTCATACACTCAGAAAGTGAGTCATCAAACACTGATGTTGACTCAAACACAGATGGAACATCTGAATCTGAAGATGATGAAGAGATGCTACAAATGGCTGCATTGATGGTAAAGACCTTCAAGAAGATGGGATTCAAGAACTTCAAGAAGGGAAAGATGTGACAGCCCCAAATCCGGGGTCATGAATTTGGGCCATCATGCACCAACTTCCATTCAAATTCAATATCTCTTGGAGTTTTTTTTTTTTTTTAATACTTATGCAATTGACCCCACAGTAATATACACACACACACCAGTCATATGCTCAGAGAACAACATTCACCATAATAATAGTTTAGAATTTATAAAGTTATTACAACCCAGAATCATACTTCAGTACATTGCTGAGTGATGCTTCTACAAGAAGCATTTCAACAACCAAATTTATTACAATCTTTCAAACTTACACACTTAATATACATAAGCCCACTAAACCCCTTGCGATGGTCATCTACCTCGGGGATTGGTGCTAACGAGCTCTCAGAAGGTCGCCTTTCCCTTACCCTCTTGCGGGGCGTTCTGCGTAGTATTGGCATACCTAGCTGTATATAGATAAGTAGCAAGAGTGAGCTATAATAGCTCAGCAAGATAATATTGAAAATTTGAATTTAAAATGTAACCAAGTATACATGTATATACATATGTAAGCAGTAACCAATTTATAAACTTTAAGGAAGAATAAAACCCTTATTTAATAATACATCATCCACTTACTATTATAAGAAAGAATTCTAAGATAATACAGTATCAGTTTCTCTTCTTAAACAATGTAATAATCAATATACCCTTTCAGTGTAATATTTTAAAATAATATAAATAATTAAATAAATCTCTCACTATCATCTTCTCATTTCCTTTCTATACAGTAATTTTATAAATTAATATAAAATCAGTTTCTCTTCATCTATATTAATAATTTCATCGTCTCATATCACTTTTCTGTTTTCAGTTATAGAAATCTGAAAACCATTTTTCAATTCTTTCTTTCAAGTTTTGGGGATATATACTGGCGCCAGATACGTAGGACGATGATCAGTCGCCTGACCGTATCCGCTCTCTGTTTACTACTAGTAGAAGGAATGAAGGCCACCTGCATAACATCATCCCTGGAGGAAGGCCACCTGCATAACATCCTCCCTTGGAATCTTCGTGCCGAATCATGAATACTAGACTATGTCGCACACAGCCCTGACATAGCCTCTTATGCAAATTTGTTGCTAATCCCCCTTATTATAAGATCATTATTCAATTTATCAACACCATTTCACATTTCCATTCTTGCACATTATTTCTATAAAATATATGTATATATCATACACTAAAAGAATGTTTATAATATAGCATTATAAACCATATCACCCTAGATAACAACTGATACCATTCTCTTTCATATCTCCTTTACTCTAGAGCATATTCGCTCCATTCGTAATCATCTCTCTTTAACTTCCCACAATCAAGAGAAATATATTCTTTGCAATATAGCAACAAAAGTATCACATATACATAAATATATGCCATGATATCATTATTGTTCTGAAGATAAATAATTTTTAAAGTAGGGATAGAAGGATCTTGCCTCGATTTCTGTATCCTGACAGTAGGGCTGGTTCCTCCTCCGGAATTTCTATAAACACAAAAGGACCGTCATTAGAACACTACATCTCTTACTCACTATCCTCTTGTATAACAAAACCCTTTACACTTCAATGTATGTTTAACGTATTATTATTACCCCAAAGGTTCAAGGACTTAACCATTTATAAGTTCAATTGAAGTTTCAGGGGTTTTTACCATTTCCCCTAACAACCACACTCGACTGTAAAATTTCTTATAAATTTTAGAATTCGAATTTTAATGCAAGGTCAACTGGTATTAGTTCTTTGACCACACTACTACCATATCCCAAAATTTTGTGGCTTTTAAACATGTTAAAGTATGGTAACTATAACCTCAAATTTGGTACACTTACGATTTCTCGACTTTCGAACGTCTTTCACTAAAACTGACTTTTCTCCTAAACCGTACGTCAGATTTTAACGCACCTTATATCAAAACGATCTATGAACTAAGCTCTATCATTTCATGGTCACTAAGTGTGCTAGACAGTAAGGTACCGTACTGCATTGGTGTCCAAAAACAGGGCAGTTTGTAGTTCTAACGAAAATCGGACATTATAACTGCTGTAATTTCATACTTTTCAAAATCAAACTCCTCCAAATCAATCATCCACCTTATACACCATCACATATACCATGTGGTCATCATACCAACCATGGATTTCCAAGTCCACAACACAATTTCCATACCATTCCAACACATATAAACAACTATAACAATAAGATTACATGATTTAGTACTACTTATCTTAGAACCCAACTAAAATCATCAAAACCCAAAGGATTCAAGCTAGGGTTTCAAGCTAATCATCAACTTTAAAGAGTATACTAACATGAATAACCTCACCAAGCTCTTATACTACCTTGGTATAGTCTAAATCATGCAAAGAAATCAAGAAAACAAGGTTAACACTTAGAAAAACACTATTCATCATCAACTTTAAGAATTTATTTACCTTACCAAATGATGATGGATGACTATGAAACTTTGTGAATCTCTCTTTCTATCCTCCAAGAGCATCCATGAATTATCTCTTGATTTTATGTTGAAGCTAGCTAGGGTTTTGTTTTTTTTTTTTTTTTTTATTTTGAAAGTGCCGAATGTAGTAATGGAAATGGGGGAGAGAGTTTTGTGTTTTTGTTGTTTTGGTATTGGCTTAATCTTGATCTTCTAGCTTACCTTGGAAGCTTAGTTAGATATTTTGCTTAGCAATTGACTAATTTACCCCTTAGTTTTTAGTTAGTGGAAAATGACATCAATAATGATGTTATTAAGATGATGTAATATTCTTATTACTTGATTTTCTAAATAGCATGCTAATAATCTTGGTAGATGATAATGTGGTATGTCTCCTTGTTATATTACTAATCTTGGTTGCTTAATCTCCATACTCGTCTAATTGTGGTTCGTTACGAATGTACCTCATTATCTCAGTGGTTTTGAGATCATTTAACAATCCAAATTCCATTGGTATTCTCTTAACTTAAAAATCCCCTGGCTCAATTCTAAATTCACTAATCCCTCAATATATAATTCTTATAATGTTTCCATGCTCCTTAGTGTCCAATAGAAGCTTATTCGAATTCAAAATCCTCAAAATTTCATGCTTCAGGAATTTCTGAAATCTAACGTCATTTCGAGTCACTTATTTTCAATGTACACTACTAATATGGTTTTTGTTTATTCATTTTTCATTTCCATTATAGAGTACCTATATACCATTTCTCTACATCCTCGAAATTTACTATTCATAGGATCACTGTAGCATTACTGAAGTTAGGGTTATTACATCCTTCCCTCCTTAAAAGGATTCCGTCCCGGAATCACGTCAGAATTGTCCATAGATACCTTTTTATCTACACCTTATAACTTCTATATCACTTTCTCCATCCTTTTTCCTTCATAATATCTCTATCTTGTTTGCGCAGAATTACACCAACATAAACTTGCTTGTCATTCATCAACATTCCTCTTTTAATTATGGGTATCGGCCACCACATTGGCCTCTCCTGACTGGTAGTGTATCTCACTTATGGTTTATTCCCATATTGATCTCTATCATGACATAAAATATACATATTTCGCTCTTATTATATCTTGGCTCTGTAAAATCTTCCAGAAATCCGACCAGAATAAGATTCTTTGAAACAATTGTAAGAAAATATTACCTATAATATATATTTCCTGTTCGTATATAAACAAGTCTGTGGTTTTCCCCCAAAATACTATTATTCTTCTTTTCATAGAATTTCTAACCCCTAACAGATACTGATTTTCCTTATCTAGATTATCAACCTACCTATACCATTCATTGACCACATTGATCCCTAACCAAACATTTACACTAAAAATTTAAATACTAGAAAAAATGTTCACCTGCATCTGTATCCGGCCTTCTCAATGCCTCCCCTAAAGTCATATTGTACACCCTGGCAGTAGGTTTATTTGAAGCAGTCCCACTCTGTTCTGGCATAGATGATCCCCCTGAACGGCAATCTCTAGCAATGTGTCCTAGTTTCCGACACTGGTAACACTTGATGTCCCTCTTAGGATTGGTATTAGCCGCTGGGCACTGATTAAAATAGTGTCCTTTTTGTCCACAGTTAAAGCAGTTTATTTCTAACACTCTACACACTCCTGAATGCTTCTTACCACACGTGTTACAGTCTGGAAATGGTGTTCGAGATTGACTAGATTGAAAAGTTCCTGTGGATCTACCACCCTGATTCACAGTCTCACTGGTAGTCTTATTATTCCCTGACTTTCCCCCAAACTGGGGTTTTTGTCCTTTACCAAATTTGTTAAAATAGCTTCCCTCACTTGAACCTCCTTTCTGACCCTCAAATTTCCTTTTCTTGTTCTCTCGACCTAATTGGTTTTGTTCACTCTCGGCCTCAATAATAGATGCCTTCTGAACCACCGCAGCATACTCGGTCAACTCAAATGGTGCCACTCTAGTCCGTAGCCATGGTTTCAATCCTTGTTGAAACCTTTTCGCTCGTTGCTCTTCAGTACGCACGAATTCTGGAACAAACCTAGACAGTTCTGTAAACTTAGTTTCATATTCTGCCACTGATAGGTTTTCCTGCTTAAGCTCCAAAAATTTTATTTCCATCTGGTTCTCCAAGTACCTAGGGGAATATTTGTCTAGAAACACCCTAGTGAAACGCTCCCAAGTTATCACTCCCGCTCCTTCCAGATTCTTTTTAGTTTCCCACCAGTAATTCGCCTCTCCCTTTAGGAGATAGGCTGCAAAAACTGTCTTCTGATCTTCCTCTACCCTCAGTATTTCAAAAGCCTTCTCCATCTCTTTCAGCCATGCCCTGGCTGCTACTGGGTTAGTGGTTCCCTCAAATTCTGGGGGTTTTAGTGACTTAAAAGCACGAAAAGAGTTAGCTGCCTGGTTGGGAAGAACAGGTGGCTGTGGCTGATTCTGTGGATTAGCTAAATTCTGCCTCATTAGTTCCATAAATTGGTTAAAAAGGTTACCACCCTGACTTCCCTGTTGGCCAGTTGATTCGTCTTCTTCTTCCTCATGATCTTGTTCATTATGAGCATTTTCACCCTGCCTATTCTGACTTGCTTCCTCTCTCTCATTTTCCCTTGCATTCATCCTATTATTACGCTTAGGCGGCATGATTCTGTATATAATAATATTCTTCATTAATCACCTAAATTTAGGGTACAATATACATCATTTCCATATATGCACACTATATCATTAGTTAATCTTATTTATGTATCCCAGTATTTTTAACTCCACACAAGTAATATTTAGTCATAATACAACTTTAACAAATAAGCTTAGTACCTTTAGCACAATAATCTTTTCATTTAAGTCAATCACCTCATATATATCAACATTTTCGAATCTCAACATTTAATATCAAAATACGAATAAATTAGGCAAAGTACATAAACTTCATTAATTTACATAATATTTTACAACTTGGGTACAACGTCTTTTACTACTAATATCATACATCATAAGGTACAAGGTTCGAAACCCCAAAAGCATAACTATACATACTAACTCGCTATAACAAAAGCACTACTAGCTGTCCTCTAATCAGACTGGGATTAAGACAGTAAACAACTAACCTAATCCCCAAAATGACATCCATAAGATGACTAGTCTGATTAGTATCCAAAACTACTACTCCTAATCATGGTAACGATGCCCTGATAACGTCCCTGATCTGCGCTACCATAGTGGTGACTGTAGCAACTATCTGAGTCCTCCATACTGGATCCCCTCTGTCTCCCAACATCGTCCTAATGTCACCGAGTGCCCGTAGCTCGATACTGACTATGCTCAAATTCAACCCATCTGGTATCACACCTCCTCCTCCTCTCGCCCTGTCTAACCTCTGTATAAGCGTATCTATAGTCCGACGGGACTCATCCAGCTGTCCCTGAAGGGCAAAGTACTCTGACAAGAAAATAGCTGGCAACTGGCCAGCTGGAAACATAGGTGCCTCCTGAGGTGGCATAGCATCTGGGGGAGGTACATCTACAAGTGGGGGTGCATCCACTGGTGGAGGTGGTGGTGGTGCAAATGGTGGGGATGGAGGAACTGGCTCTGTGTCCGCATCCTCGGAAGGGTCATCCTCCAACTCATCCTCTGACATGATAAAGTGTCCCGGTGGAGTGAACTGCTCAGCTGGATCCTCAAAAGGGTCGGGGCTAGGTAGAGGAGATGGAACTGGGACAGGTGGGACAGGAGTAGGAGTCACGTGAATGTCCCTCCACTCAATCGGCTCCTCAGGTATAACAGATAACCTAGGCCTCTTACGTAAAGGCATCTCCTCCTCAGGAATATCCGTCCGCACTCGGGAAGGTCCGGCCCCATCAGGTCCTACATATGGTCTACCAGAATATGGCACTATGGCCACAGCATCCCTCTGCCTGCGCTCCTCAGCCTCCTCCCTCAGTCTCTGCTCATATCTCTCTCTAGCACTCGCCCGTCGTCTCTCCCTGAGGTCATCAATAGCATACTCTGGAACCTCTACACCTACCAGCAACAAATCTCTAATCTCCTGCTCGGGTAGTCCTAGCCACTGGGGGTCTCGGCTCGGCTCACCCATCTCACGAACATGACTGGGCTCTCCCATCTCCTCTCCCTATAAGGTAAACATAAACTATATTAGTAATAATTTATAAAATTATAATCAATGCTTAAAAATAAAACTACCTGCGATATACCACCCTTGAACTTGATGGAAGTTCAAAATTTAAGATTATAAATGATACAATATTATTATCACTCTTGTTCTTGAGCATTATGACTCTTAGCTCTGATACCAACTGTGACAGCCCCAAATCCGGGGTCATGAATTTGGGCCATCATGCACCAACTTCCATTCAAATTCAATATCTCTTGGAGTTTTTTTTTTTTTTTAATACTTATGCAATTGACCCCACAGTAATATACACACACACACCAGTCATATGCTCAGAGAACAACATTCACCATAATAATAGTTTAGAATTTATAAAGTTATTACAACCCAGAATCATACTTCAGTACATTGCTGAGTGATGCTTCTACAAGAAGCATTTCAACAACCAAATTTATTACAATCTTTCAAACTTACACACTTAATATACATAAGCCCACTAAACCCCTTGCGATGGTCATCTACCTCGGGGATTGGTGCTAACGAGCTCTCAGAAGGTCGCCTTTCCCTTACCCTCTTGCGGGGCGTTCTGCGTAGTATTGGCATACCTAGCTGTATATAGATAAGTAGCAAGAGTGAGCTATAATAGCTCAGCAAGATAATATTGAAAATTTGAATTTAAAATGTAACCAAGTATACATGTATATACATATGTAAGCAGTAACCAATTTATAAACTTTAAGGAAGAATAAAACCCTTATTTAATAATACATCATCCACTTACTATTATAAGAAAGAATTCTAAGATAATACAGTATCAGTTTCTCTTCTTAAACAATGTAATAATCAATATACCCTTTCAGTGTAATATTTTAAAATAATATAAATAATTAAATAAATCTCTCACTATCATCTTCTCATTTCCTTTCTATACAGTAATTTTATAAATTAATATAAAATCAGTTTCTCTTCATCTATATTAATAATTTCATCGTCTCATATCACTTTTCTGTTTTCAGTTATAGAAATCTGAAAACCATTTTTCAATTCTTTCTTTCAAGTTTTGGGGATATATACTGGCGCCAGATACGTAGGACGATGATCAGTCGCCTGACCGTATCCGCTCTCTGTTTACTACTAGTAGAAGGAATGAAGGCCACCTGCATAACATCATCCCTGGAGGAAGGCCACCTGCATAACATCCTCCCTTGGCATCTTCGTGCCGAATCATGAATACTAGACTATGTCGCACACAGCCCTGACATAGCCTCTTATGCAAATTTGTTGCTAATCCCCCTTATTATAAGATCATTATTCAATTTATCAACACCATTTCACATTTCCATTCTTGCACATTATTTCTATAAAATATATGTATATATCATACACTAAAAGAATGTTTATAATATAGCATTATAAACCATATCACCCTAGATAACAACTGATACCATTCTCTTTCATATCTCCTTTACTCTAGAGCATATTCGCTCCATTCGTAATCATCTCTCTTTAACTTCCCACAATCAAGAGAAATATATTCTTTGCAATATAGCAACAAAAGTATCACATATACATAAATATATGCCATGATATCATTATTGTTCTGAAGATAAATAATTTTTAAAGTAGGGATAGAAGGATCTTGCCTCGATTTCTGTATCCTGACAGTAGGGCTGGTTCCTCCTCCGGAATTTCTATAAACACAAAAGGACCGTCATTAGAACACTACATCTCTTACTCACTATCCTCTTGTATAACAAAACCCTTTACACTTCAATGTATGTTTAACGTATTATTATTACCCCAAAGGTTCAAGGACTTAACCATTTATAAGTTCAATTGAAGTTTCAGGGGTTTTTACCATTTCCCCTAACAACCACACTCGACTGTAAAATTTCTTATAAATTTTAGAATTCGAATTTTAATGCAAGGTCAACTGGTATTAGTTCTTTGACCACACTACTACCATATCCCAAAATTTCGTGGCTTTTAAACATGTTAAAGTATGGTAACTATAACCTCAAATTTGGTACACTTACGATTTCTCGACTTTCGAACGTCTTTCACTAAAACTGACTTTTCTCCTAAACCGTACGTCAGATTTTAACGCACCTTATATCAAAACGATCTATGAACTAAGCTCTATCATTTCATGGTCACTAAGTGTGCTAGACAGTAAGGTACCGTACTGCATTGGTGTCCAAAAACAGGGCAGTTTGTAGTTCTAACGAAAATCGGACATTATAACTGCTGTAATTTCATACTTTTCAAAATCAAACTCCTCCAAATCAATCATCCACCTTATACACCATCACATATACCATGTGGTCATCATACCAACCATGGATTTCCAAGTCCACAACACAATTTCCATACCATTCCAACACATATAAACAACTATAACAATAAGATTACATGATTTAGTACTACTTATCTTAGAACCCAACTAAAATCATCAAAACCCAAAGGATTCAAGCTAGGGTTTCAAGCTAATCATCAACTTTAAAGAGTATACTAACATGAATAACCTCACCAAGCTCTTATACTACCTTGGTATAGTCTAAATCATGCAAAGAAATCAAGAAAACAAGGTTAACACTTAGAAAAACACTATTCATCATCAACTTTAAGAATTTATTTACCTTACCAAATGATGATGGATGACTATGAAACTTTGTGAATCTCTCTTTCTATCCTCCAAGAGCATCCATGAATTATCTCTTGATTTTATGTTGAAGCTAGCTAGGGTTTTGTTTTTTTTTTTTTTTTTTATTTTGAAAGTGCCGAATGTAGTAATGGAAATGGGGGAGAGAGTTTTGTGTTTTTGTTGTTTTGGTATTGGCTTAATCTTGATCTTCTAGCTTACCTTGGAAGCTTAGTTAGATATTTTGCTTAGCAATTGACTAATTTACCCCTTAGTTTTTAGTTAGTGGAAAATGACATCAATAATGATGTTATTAAGATGATGTAATATTCTTATTACTTGATTTTCTAAATAGCATGCTAATAATCTTGGTAGATGATAATGTGGTATGTCTCCTTGTTATATTACTAATCTTGGTTGCTTAATCTCCATACTCGTCTAATTGTGGTTCGTTACGAATGTACCTCATTATCTCAGTGGTTTTGAGATCATTTAACAATCCAAATTCCATTGGTATTCTCTTAACTTAAAAATCCCCTGGCTCAATTCTAAATTCACTAATCCCTCAATATATAATTCTTATAATGTTTCCATGCTCCTTAGTGTCCAATAGAAGCTTATTCGAATTCAAAATCCTCAAAATTTCATGCTTCAGGAATTTCTGAAATCTAACGTCATTTCGAGTCACTTATTTTCAATGTACACTACTAATATGGTTTTTGTTTATTCATTTTTCATTTCCATTATAGAGTACCTATATACCATTTCTCTACATCCTCGAAATTTACTATTCATAGGATCACTGTAGCATTACTGAAGTTAGGGTTATTACAAAAGAGATTCTCCAAGGACTACTCTAAGTCTGACAAGAAGAATTTCAAGAAATCTGAGGGAAAGGACTTCAAATCTGGTAAGAAAGATAAGTCTGAGATTCAATGCTACAAGTGTAAGGAGATGGGTCACTATGCTCCTGAGTGCAAGAAGGGTAAAACTGAAAAGGCACTCTACACCAAAGGCAGAGATTGGGCAGACACTTCAGATTCAGATGAGGAAGTGAACTATGCACTCATGGCTACTACTCAGAATGAAGATGATGATCTAAAGGTACCCCCAACTACCTATGCTTATAATACTGATAATATAACTGAATTGAGAATTTATCTTAAAGCATTACATATCAGTTATAGGGATCAGACTTTAGAAAATGAGAGGATAAAAAATGAGTGCTCTCAACTCAAAGATAGAAATAAACTTGTTGAGGAACAGCTAGAGAACATGAATAAAGTTCAGAAAGAGAGAGAGATGATGCAGTGTTTATTGAACAGGAGTTGCTAGGTAAGTATAAGCAACTAGAATCTGAATTGGAGGATGCTAAACACATTATTAAAACTTGGACACACTCTGGTAAAGACACTCAAGAAGTGTTTCAGTCAGATACAGTAGGTCTAGGTTACTCTGAAGGAGATGAACTTAGATTTGAAAATTTGGTAAAAGTTAGACCACATCGTTCATCTGAAGGTAATGTTATGGGAACAGGTGGACCTAAGACTGAAGCTGAGAAAAAGGCTGTTAAAGAATCATATGCTAAGACTTTTGTTAAAGAGGCTAACATTGGTTTAATGACAGATAAACAACTCAAGCATAAGCTTAAAGAGATAAAATCTGTCAACAAACAGAGAATGCCTAAGAAAAACAAAAATGGAAAGGTAGGCATAACATCAGGAATTAAGCCAATGCTTGCTTCATTAGCTCCTAGAAAAACATGCTTTAATTGTGGTAGCACTAATCATCTTGCTAGTTTCTGCAGTAAGAATAAGAACATTAATTCTTTGCCCTCTAAAACTGCAGTTAAAAATGATTATGTGAGGACTAGACCACAGACTTTATGTACACACTGTGGAAGTACATGGCATTCTATTTACACTTGCAGAGATTATCATGCTATTTACTATAATTACTATGAACCCAAGCCAAATTTGAAATGGGTTAAAGTAAACTCTGCAAATGTAAACTCTGAAAAAGTTAGCTTAAACTCTGATAATGTGAATTCCGCTGCAAAAGCTAACAGAATTAAGAAAGCCAAAGGATCCAAGCAAGTCTGGATCCTTAAAACTAATAATCAGTGATTGTTTGTGATTGCAGGGCAACAGGGTTAGTACCCTAGTCGTGGACAGTGGATGTTCAGGACACATGACAGGAAATAAAGCCCTGCTATCAGAGTATGAGGAGAAGGCTGGCCCAAAAGTTTCCTATGGAGATGGCAACATAGGACACACTCTGGGATATGGCAATATTAATCTTGGGAGTGTCATCATCACAAATGTAGCTCTGGTTCCAGGACTCAAGCATGATCTGCTATCTGTGAGTCAAATCTGTGACAGAGGATATCATGTAGATTTTCAGCCTGAATATTTTCAAGTGATCAGTAAATCTACAGGGAAAGTTGCTCTAGTTGGAAACAGACACAATAACATCTATGAAATTAAATTGTCAATAAACACTGATGGCAAAGCAGTGTGTCTGTCAACAAGAATGTCCAGTGAAGAGAGTTGGAAGTGGCACAAGAAACTCTCTCATTTAAATCTGAACAACATCAATGAGCTAATAAAGAATGATCTTGTAAGAGGTCTACCAAGGTCTTTGTTGAATGTAGAAGGCCTGTGTGATTCTTGTCAAAAGGCCAAACAGAGAAAAGCCTCCTTCAAAAGCAAATCTGAGTCTTCAATTGTTGATCTTTATCATCTCCTACATGTTGATCTTTTTGGACCAGTGAATGTCATGTCTCTTGGAAAGAAGAAATATGCTCTAGTCATTGTTGATGAATATACCAGATACACATGGGTATATTTTCTTGCAAAGAAGGATGAAACTGCATTAACACTGACAGAACATATAATACAACTGGACAAAGGGTCAGAGAATCAAGTGAAGATAATCAGAAGTGACAATGGAACTGAATTCAGGAATTCATCAATGGAAGAATTTTGCAAGAGTAAAGGAATCAAACAAGAGTTTTCTGCACCTGGCACTCCACAACAAAATGGTGTAGTGGAGAGGAAGAACAGAACCTTGATAGAAGCTGCTAGAACCATGTTAGATGAAGCAAAACTGCCAACATATTTCTGGGCAGAAGCAGTTCAAACTGCTTGTTTTACTCAAAATGCAACACTGATCAATAAGCATGGTAAAACACCATATGAAATGGTGAAAAAGAAGAAGCCAAATCTAAAATATTTTCATATTTTTGGATGCAAGTGTTTTGTATTGAAGACTCATCCTGAGCAGTTGACCAAATTTGATCTAAAGGCAGGTGAAGGAATTTTTGTTGGCTATCCACTGTCAACTAAGGCATTCAGAGTTTATAATCTGAGAACCAGAGTGATCATGGAATCAATTCATGTGTCATTTGATGACAAGAAAATAACTGGACTTGAAGATGTCAATGAACATGATCAACTGCACTTTGAAAATGAAGATTTATTCTCTGAAAAAGTAAACTCTGATCAGACTGATCTGACAAACTCTGTTGATCTAAACTCTGAACCTCTACTGGTAAATAATGAAGAAATTCTTCAATCAGAAACAAAGGAAGAACCAGTTGAGGGGGAGCATAAAGAATCACATCAAAGTGATAATTCAAACATTGATAGTGACTCAGTTGATAATTCTGAATCAAACTCTGTTGATAATTCTGAGCAGTCACATTCAGGGGGAGCATCAGAAAATGAAGAGAGGCACCAAGAAAATCAGGAGAGTATGGATCAAGGGGGAGGATCACATGATGACTGAAGCAATTTGCCTTCTGCAAGAAAATGGACTAAGTCACACACACCTGATTTAATTATTGGTGATCCAGATGCAAAAGTTAGGACAAGAAGTGCAACAACAAATGAATTTCTGTTTCATGCATTCTTGTCACAATCTGAGCCAAAGAAAGTTGAAGAAGCTCTTAAAGATGCTGACTGGATAACAGCAATGGAAGAAGAGCTAAATGAATTTGAAAGAAATGAAGTGTGGACCCTTGTACCAAGGCCTAAGAATAGATCCATTGTTGGTACTAAATGGGTTTTCAGAAATAAAACTGACAGTGAGGGTGTTATCACAAGGAACAAAGCAAGACTGGTTGCAAAAGGCTATTCACAGCAGGAAGGAATAGACTATGATGAAACATTTGCTCCAGTTGCTAGATTGGAGGCAATCAGAATCTTTCTAGCATATGCCTCTCATAGGAAATTCAAAGTGTTTCAGATGGATGTGAAAAGTGCATTTTTAAATGGAAAACTTGAAGAAGAAGTGTTTGTGGAACAACCACCAGGATTTGTAGATCCAAAATATCCAGACCATGTCTACATGTTAGACAAGGCGCTCTATGGACTTAAGCAGGCACCAAGGGCATGGTATGAAACTCTTGCCAAATTTTTACTAGAAAGTGGGTTTCACAGAGGTACTATTGACAAAACTCTGTTTTACTTTCAATCTGGTAGTGACTTGCTCTTAGTTCAGGTATATGTAGATGACATTATTTTTGGATCTACTAATGATAAACTCTGTAAGAAGTTTTCCAAACTCATGCAGTCAAGATATCAAATGAGTATGATGGGAGAGCTTAGTTATTTTCTAGGCCTACAGGTGAAGCAAACAGATGATGGAATTTTTATAAATCAAGCAAAATATACCAGAAATCTTCTCAAGAAATTTGGCATGCTTGACTGTTCATCTACAACAACTCCCATGGCAACTGCAACAAAATTGGACAAAGATGCAGGGTCATCAGTAGATATGACAAGTTATAGAGGAATGATTGGTTCTCTACTCTATTTAACAGCTAGTAGACCTGATATCATGTATGCTACTTGTTTGTGTGCAAGGTTTCAGACAGATCCAAGAGAACCACATTTAACAGCAGTAAAGAGGATTTTTAAGTATCTCAAGGGGACAATAACTCTAGGGCTGTGGTATCCCAGAGAATCAGACTTTAAGCTTCTTGGCTACTCTGATGCAGACTTTGCAGGATGTAAGATTGACAGAAAAAGCACCAGTGGAAGTTGTCAATTTCTGGGTGACAGACTTGTTTCCTGGTACAGCAAGAAACAGAAGTCAATATCTACATCTACAGCTGAAGCAGAGTATATTACTGCTGGTAGCTGCTGTGCACAGATTTTATGGATGAAAAATCAACTGCTGGATTATGGATTGAGGTATACCAAGATACCTATTTACTGTGATAATCAAAGTGCTATTGCAATGACAGGTAATCCAGTACAACATTCAATGACAAAGCACATCAGCATAAGGTATCACTTCATTAGAGAGCATGTAGAGGAAGGCAACATTGAGCTTCATTTTTTGTCTACAGAACAACAACTTGCAGATATCTTCACCAAGCCATTGAGTGAAGCTACATTTACAAGACTGGTCAATGAACTAGGAATGGTCTCTAGTTTTGACTAGAGATGTTGGTTAGACTCAAGAACTTATTTTTAAAATATATTGCTCATGTTTCTGCAAATTGTTAAGTGCTATGTGAACCTTAGTATTAAACTCTGTTATGCATGCTTATGTTTAAACCTTGTTAAACTCTGTCAGCATGTATGTCTGTTAAACACTGTTATCATGTTGGATACACTCAGTGAATTCAGAATTGATTATTGTCTGAATGAAAACACCAATGAAGAAAAATGTATGAAGCATGATTCTCAGTAATTAAATCATGATTCTTTCTGAGTCACTGTAATCTAATCAGATTTTGTGCTGTAAATCAACACAGCATGATACTGTTTCATATTTATAGCATCTCTTAGTTTATTCAGTCCTAAACTCTGAGTTTATGAATATTGTGTGCATTGCCTCTCATAAATAATTTCTGTTATTGATGAACTCTAAACTCTGATAAGTGACATTCTGTTCCCAAAGGTATGGTTCCTGATGATTCCTTGTTTGTACTTGTAAAAACCATAAAACTTGAGATGTGTCATTGATTAGTTTGGTGAGTTCAGATTCATGTCTATACCTTGTGAGATTTTGAGCCAAATCAGTGATTGATACATTTTCTATCAATCAGTATTTATTGTTGTGTGATGTTCATCAGGAAGTATGTTTCTCTAGAACTTGTATTAAACCATTTTGAGACTACATGATATGTGTGTGCATGAAAATGATAAAGGCAATAGGATTTACCTTTTCTTCAAACACTATTCAAAATTCTTTTGAACACTGTTCAAACACTGTATAAACACTGTTCATAAATACCACCCTTAGTAAACCCCTTTGAGCCTAATTAACTGCTCATTTTTCTTATACTCTGAAGTATTAAGAGCAGTTATATTCTTTTGAAAAAAAATCAAGCAGATGAGTGTTTCTCAAGAAAAGAAAAGTTCTTCAGTATATATGTTAAATAATAAAAAAAAGGGGCATATATACTGATTTTGTACAAATATGTACTAACAGTGTGACTGAACACTTTGGTCTATTAAAATGTTCAGCTTGATATTCACTCATGAATAAAACATCTCTTTTCATCTGTTTGATCTTACCTCATTACAACCCTGAATAAAGTCCTTTTGATTTGTGCATACATGTACTCAAAGTAGTGTAGATTTGGTGGACATTCAAGCATATGGTAGACTCTGCTTTTCCTGATTGAATGTGAGTGTAAACACTTCACCTAAACACTTGTGTGCTTTGAGAGTTTGTGAGTTTATCAAGTTCATGACTGTTATTCACTGAATGATGCTCTGATTTCTATCTCTTGATCTTTTTGTCTTCAAAGACTGTGTGCTTACTTGGATAATCATGGACATCAATGGGAATAGAAGTTTTCAGATTTCTGTATAACAGTAACTACAGAGTTTAGCATTCATCAAACAATCAGTGTTTACTATGAGAGTTTGTGCATTCAGTGTTTATTGATTTTTTGTTATGGATTTTATGAAATATTAGATGCTCTAAAAATTGATTTTGGTAAACTCTGCTTCACACACACTCATATTCACAACTGTGCAATTTTTAAAAGGGTTTCAGTGATAAAGTTGGAAAATTGATAAACACTGTTGAGTTGTGTTAAGTACTCTAAGGTAAAGTTTCGTTGAGATGATTTGACTATTTTGGAGTAATTGGGGTAGTTGACAACTGTTAATTAGTGTAAATATGTCAAAGTGTCGTGATTATAGGAATGACAGCGGTAATTATTATGTGATCCACTGGTTGTTTGACACGTGTCCCATGATAGTGTTCCACTTACACATTACTCTACAATCAGTTGCGCGCTTTCATTAAATAAACGATTGAGTTTTGGTTTTACTCTAATCGTTTTTGTTCTCTCACTTCACATCGATTAATATTCACCCACTCACAGTTACTTGCATACTCAATCACTCTCAAAATTCTTATTCACTCTCCTTCACATTTTGGTAAACACTTACCATACATCTTTTCTCTGAATATCTTCGTATCATATCTTACTAATGGCAACCAAAGCGTTTGATGCAGCAGGGTTAATTTTTCTTCCTAGCAACTATGCAGCTCCACTGGAGAATGCAAATGCTCCAGAGGCGTTTCATTTATTTCAAAATTTCTTGAAAGATTCTGAAATAGGGAAGGCGTTAACTGCACCACCAACACTCTCTGCGTCACAGATTGCTACTTTTTGGACAAACTCTGTGTATGATGATGGAGAAGAGTCTGGCACTCCAACAATCACTTTCACTCATACTGAATCAGAGTATATCATTACTCCAACTACGGTTAGGGATGCTCTGGATTTTGAGACTCACACTTCTTACAGTGTTGTTGGTCACGACCACTTGCGGACAATGTTGCAGCAAATTGGATGTGCAGGAAATTTGAATAAGCTGGGGTCTCTGAGAAGGCCACTTTTGAGAAAGGAATGGAGTTTCTTTTTCGATTGCATTACAAGAGCTTTTGGAAAGAAGACAACAAATTGGGATGCACTTCCTCTTGACACTCTTCAAATTGGCCATGCTCTACTGTATGGAGGTAATTTCGATTTTGGTAGACTAGTGCTAATGAATTTGGGAGAGCGTTTGTCTGAGCCTACTTCTGTTTATTTTGCTCGATTTTGTCAAATGCTATTCACTGCTTGTGTGCCTAATCTTACAATTGATGAAGCTGATGTCATTCAGTCTTTTCAAGTTGCTAAAAGGATGTTTTCTGATTTGACAAATAAAGATGTTACTAAACAGCATATACCTGACATGTTTATGCCACTAGCCTTACAAAACTATGTCAACCAACCTCAAGATTCTCAATCTACACACTCATCACCACAACCTGAAACACAACAAATGCCTGAACCATTAGACACCATACATTCTGAACCAACACCAACACCCACAACCACTGTACCTACTACACCTCATCAACCACAACCTGAACAAATAAACTCTGAACCAATAAACTCTGAATTTTTAAACTCTGAGCCAGCACCTACTGAACAACCTAAATCCAAACCAAAAAGAAAAATACACACCGCCCAAAACACTAAACACTCAAAAGCTAAACAGACATTACCTGGAGCTGTTTATACCAGAAGAAAGAAACAAAAGGCAAACAGACCTTCACTCTCACCAACTAAGGAGAGCTCTAGTGAAGAAGAAGAGGAGATTGTAGTGCCTCAAGCTAAGAAAAGGAGATTAATTCTTTCAGAATCTGATGATGAGCATGTATTTGAAGCTCCAGAGGTGGTTTCACAGCAAACACCTACTGTTGAGGTTGCAGAGAAGGTTGCTATACCTGCAGAGGTTGAAATGCCTGCAGAGGATGCTGTGCCTGTCAATGTTGAAATACCTGCAGAGGGTGAAATGCCTGCAGGGGATGCTGTCAATGTTGAAGTACCTACAGAGGATAACATGCCTGTAAAAGAGAATCACAGAGATGGTCTTTCACCAATGAATGATATTTTTGATTCATTTCAACCAATTCTTGATCCTATCTCACCTGTTGTCCATACTGAAGTTCCTGGTGTAGCTGATCAGCCTGAAGTTGTTCTTCCTGAAGCTGCAGCATCACACACAGAGATGATGACTGATGTTTTTCAAATTCATGACAAAGGTGATGAGGTTGATCAGGCAACTAAGAAAAATTCTGAATCTTTGCCAGTTGAAGCTACAAATGTAAACTCTGTTGCAGATCCTGTGCAACATGAGGATACTATTGACAAGATTGCAGAAATTGTTGCAGAAACTGTGGCTGACACAGCTCAGCACAGTGGTTCTTTACAAGATGCTCAAGCTAATGATGCAAGTGTTGAAGATGAAACTGAAAACAGTGCAAACTCTGATTCTTTTCTGAGTGCACCAGCACAGACTGATAATAAACATAAACCTTTTGATCAGCCTTGTCCATCTCATGCAATTGAAGAAGAGCACCTTGCTAAATCTGCTGCTAATTGGTATAAACAAGACTGTATTTTTCCAAAAGGGAGAGCAGCTGATTTTGTTAAGCAGACTGCTAGTCAAATTTCAAATCCAGAGATTTTATCCTGTTTAAAGGCAACTGTGGTTCAAGTCAAAACTCTGGATGGAAATTTTGCTGAAACAAAACAACAAATTGCTTCTTTGAAGACTGAGATACAGTCAAGAGAAATGAAGATGGAAAGAGAGTCCAAAATCAAAGCTGCACAGCTGTCTAAAGTTCAAGATACTCTCTTTGCCAGGCTAGGAAAGGTTGAAGAAAATCAAGCTGCCTTGTTTGCTAAGGTTGATTCCATTGCTAACTCTTTGGAGCTCATTACATCTATACTCATTCCTGATGATGTCAAAAAGGGGGAGAGAGTTGCTAAGTCTAAATGTAAAATTTCTCAAACTCTGCTTGAAAAGAAGGATGATGCTGGAGATGGAGGGGCAAGTTATAAGAGTAAGGCTTTAAACTCTGAAACACTAACTCTGAGATCTGGCAAATCTCTTAAGTCACAGTCTGTTGGAATAAACACTGAAACTCAAGGTACTTCAAAGACCAAGAGTTTGGAATTAATATCTAATCCAAGGACTGATGAGGAGTTAGCTGTTAAGCTTTTCATGGAAGAAAATGCAGCAGGAGTTACTCTAGAAGATGCTAAAGCTGAAGAAAAGAGTCTGCAAGAAAAGCATTTGAAGGCTTTAAAGTCTGATAAGTTGAAGAAGAATGTGAAAGTTGTTAAAGTTGCAAAGCCTGTTCTTAAAGGCATTCAAATCAAAGAACAAGTTGGTACAAATCAAAGGATGCAAGTGTTCAGAAAACCAACAGATGCAGAAGCTAAGCAAAAGCTGAAAAGTATTGTTACAACCTCTGTTGATACACATGTTGTACAGAAAAATGAAGACACGACCTCTGTTGCTGCACAAGTTATGACCACACCACTATTGTCTTCTCAGTTGAAATCAAAGTTTGGAAAAGGTGTTCTTCATGATTCAAGTCTAGCAGCTACAGCTCCAATGGATTTCACTGATGGTAGAGCCTTATCTGGTAAAATCGGATACAACAAAGGAGGCATAGGCTCACACAGAGACACAAGACAATATGTTGGTCCCAGAGATCCTTCTTCATTGGCTATTCCAGGTCGTGGTGTCACTCAAGAGAGTTTAGACAGACTGGAGTCAGTACAGCTTGTTAATCAGAAGAGTTTAGAGAAGGATTTTCTGCTATATTTCATGGCTGATGGAACAGTGTTTAAGGTTGATGAGAAGGATATTGATTTAAAATACTGGGAAGAACTAGAATATGTTCTGTATCTTTTCAGAGTAAGAAATCAAAGAGCTCAGTCAGTTGCAAATGTACTCAGACAAAAGATGATTCAAAATCTTGCCAGAAGAAATACGAAGTACAACAGCAAGTATGTTCCAAAGTACAGAGACTGGAATGGGAATCTGATAGAAATGGAGAAGGGGACTACAAAGCTGAAGACAGATCTTGGAATCACTGTTTTGGATTTTAATGTGAAGTCTGAGGAAGTGAAATATATCAGGCTGGGAAATGAAATGAGAAGAAACAAAATCTACGATCTTAGAGCTGCTATCTATCAGACTGATGAGAATGATCCTCAGTTGAGAGAAATCAAGGAAACTATGCAGATAGAGCTTGAAAATGCTGAAAGAAGATTGCTTATAGACTATCTCAGGACAATGCCAGATCTTCAAGAGATTAGGAGTTGAAGTCTGTAAGAATTTTCTTATTTTCTGTAGAATTTGTTAAGTAAAAGCTTAAACTCTGTTTGTTAAACACTGTAGACTTTGTATTTGTTTTGACATCATCATTTACTGTAAACTTGTACATTCTTGCTAATGAACAAGTTGGGGGAGATTGTTAGAAATGATTGATGAGAACAGTGTTTGGAAGCTAAAGTAACAAAACAGAGTTTAGCTGGAAGCAGTCAGAGTTTAGTTAAACACTGACTGGAAGCGCAACAGAGGTTGTTAAACTCTGTAGCGGTAGTGTCTGAAGAGTCAACAGTGTTTGAAGATTGATACAAGATAAATATGGAAGCAATATCTTTGAAGATTGGAAAGCTGTCAAAGAGATTGAGTTGACTTGGAAGACTTGAAGCAATCGTGATTGATATCAATTGTATAGCTTAATTATAGGAGAATCAATTACTGATTGTACGAAGCTGTATGTTTTATAAATACAGTTAGGTTAACCCTAGAAGGGTATCGAACATTGAAAAATTCATTGATTGTAACCTAAGCAGCTCTCTGTGATATTTTACATCACTGAGAGAGGAATTGTTAATTCCAAACAGTTTTTAAGTATTAAACAGTGTGTTCTTGTTAAGTTACTCATACAGTATTTGATTACCTATTGTGTATTCGACCTAACACCTTCCTTCTTTTTTTAATCAATATTCCTTTGATGAGTATATTTTGACAATTGTCTTTCCCTGAAGTGGATTTCCAGTTATGATGGAGGCTATAATGCCTATTTCTTTTATTTCTAAACCCTGTCAATTTTGATATATGAGTTTCGAAATTTCTTCATTAGTGAATAATCCTATTGTTGATAGATCATCATTTCTTAGTATTGTGCTAGTCATTTCTTTCCTGATTATCCTTTTCTTCTGAAGTAGTACCCATGGAATCCGTTTAGTTGTAATCCAGGGGTATGTCTGAGAATTTCTCATCAATTGATTGTTAATTCGATGTTCGAATTTTTTTATGTTATGTTTCTTTACTCCAACTGAGGTGAACAACCCTATTTATAGGGGACACAAGGACTGTTTGTCTGTGTGATAGCAGTCTGATGGGACGCCATCACTTGTGTGTTTTGAAGTACAAGAAGGTTAATTACCTTTAGTCATGTCTTGAATAAGGCACGCAACAAGGTTCATTTGATCATATTGATCACTCAGTAATCTTTCATTTCAAAGAATATTTGTTTGAAAACTCATAAATTAATTCTACAATTATGGAACCTTTGCTACGATGTGAAATCGTTCTCTTCAAATATCATGAATCATCATATCTCGGGTAGTCTTGAACGTATGCCAATCGAGTTTAGAATACTAGTAACGCGTGACGTATAGTACTGCGATTAGAGTTGTTCTATGTAGAGAGATCAGTAGGGATCCCAGTATAGTAAATAAGTATCCAGAGTGCAGATTAGTAGAGTTGCGGATGCAACCCGAGTTGGTAGAGTAAACCCCAGTAACCCTTCTTTACCTGATTCCGAGGACGGAATCCTTTTAAGGTGGGTAGAATGTAAGATCCCAGATTAATTTAGGATTTATTATTTTTATTATTATTTAATTATGTTAATTAGTATTTAAAGAATGGAATTGGATTTAAGAATATCGTTGTGGAATTCAACGATATTTAGTATTGAGTTTATATGAGTATATATTGAGTTGTGTGTGCCAATGTGTGCCCCAGTATTTTATTGGTATTTTTAGTGATTTAAAAATATTTAAATCAAGTATTATTGATCTTCAAAAATCTTTATTTAATTATCGGAGGGCTTAAAAATCATGAAATCTTTTGAAAAATTATCTTTATATATTTATTGAGTTTTTAAAATTGTTGGGTGGATTAAGTTGGATGTTTTGGTATTTTAAAATGATTTTTAGAGTTTTATTGTATTTAAAAGATCAAAACTTTGAAAATTCATATTTAATTCATTTTTGATCCTAAAAATATTTTAAAAATATGTGGGTGTTCATAATTTTATACTCTTCATTTTAAAAATGAAAAGTTTAATTTTCTGAAATTTTATTTAATTTCGATTTATAAAGTGGTTTATTTGTTTTAAAAGTGAATAAGTAGTGTTAGAATTGGGCCCGAAAGAAGTTGTAAGTAGTAACATAATAGAATTGGGCCAAGCCCATTTAAGAGAAAAACGCAGCAGACAGTCGGGAGAGTTCGAGAGAACTCGAAGAAGAAAAGAGAAGAAAAAGAGAGGAAGAGAGAAAGAAAAAGAGATTGAGAAAGAAGAGAGATTGGGTGTGATTGTTTAAAATCAATTGGGTTATGTATATGTATAGTCGCTTGTATATATATATATATATGAGTGTGTATTTGTTTGTGTGTGCGGGAACTGTGTGTGCAAGACGGACGGCGGCAGAGCAAAGTCCGGCGGCTGGAGGGTGCTCGGGCGAGCTCGGTGGCGGCAGCAACGAGGCGGTCGATGGTGGGTCTGATTCTGGCCGGCGAGAGGCAGCAGTGGAGAAGGGAGGGGGAGTTGTATGGATTCGTGTATATGTATATATACGTAGTGGGTGTATGTATTAGAGAGAGAGAGAGAGGAGAGACCAGTGGTGGGAGGAGAGACTCGCAAGGGAGACTCCGGTGGCTTGATTTTCGGGTCGTAATCGAAATGGTATAATTTTTATTTAATTTTCGTATTTAATTAGTTAATTGTGGTAATTTAATTATTTGATTGTAATTTTAATTAGTTGTGAAATTGCGAGTATTGTTTAATTGTTGTAATTAATTAATTATAAATGGTGAGGTGTATGTGTTAATTGTCGTAGTTAGATTGATATTGTAAATTCGAGTATATTGTTTAGTCTCCACGATTTAAATCGTATAGTACAGTGATTAATTTTAATGGTTAATTGCTAATTGTGAGCCGGTTATGTGCTCGGATTTTGTGATGGTTATTGGTTAATTATTGTCGGATGAGTTATTAATTGCTATGTGGTATAATAAATGGGAGTTTATGTGATTTGACTAGTTATAAATGGTCGTCAGAAAATGTTTAAGTGCTAAATGCTATAAGTGGAGTCGTAATTGTGGGATGTCATATTTGATAACTACTTGGTGTTGGATTATATATGGTTAAATGGTTATTGGTCATGTATATCGGTTTTACTTAATTCCTAAATTACCCAAGTAAAATCTTCCTTATAATGCCTGGAACCTTAATCCTAAAACTTTAACATTTACTTTATTCATCATTAGCTCGTGACCCTTTTATTTGATTTAATCCTGTTTTTTCTGAAACCTACCCGAGTAAATTAAATATTTCTTTCACATTACCTCCTTATATTGTTATGTGCGAGACTAAACCTTATCCTTAAATACTTTGAATCATACTTGAATCCCTATCTTGTGAACCTTATACAAGTACCTTTAAATGCTTCCTTGACCCCTAATCTTTTATAAATACAAATTAAAATGGCTTATTTATTTAAAAATGTTTTAAAATTCCTTGAACTGGGCTGATCTGTTATCAGTGAGTTTAAGGATCGAAAAGTGAAATGTTTTAAATGATTTCAAAGGTTTTATGGTGAGGGATTCCGTCAAAAATGTTTTCTACGGACTCCTTCAGATTGGAGAGCGTAGGAGGCCGGGTGACGCCGGTTCAGCATTTTTAGAGGCTGGGGGAGTGCCCAGTCCAGCATTTAAAAAGGCCAATGTGTTGCCTAATTGGGAACCCAATTTCAAGGTCCAGAGGGACTTCGTGTCCGGTATGGGGACTTTACGTGGCTGATCACCCGTATTGTCCGTTGTCGTGGAAAAACTCCTATCAATTTAAATGTTTTTAAAAAGGTTTTATAAAAAGTATGTTTCAAAGATGAAAGGGTTTTAAAGAAATGAATGTTTTGATAGAAGATACATTTATGTTTAAAGGTAAATGGTTTCTAGTTTTGAAATTGTGGATATCAAAGTTAGTTGTTTCTATCTTGATTAAAATTTGGAAACTCAGTAAAACAATGAGTTTAAGGATGGATAGAAGTTTCCCAATTATTCCCTTCGCGAGTAACATTGTACGTTGAAAATGGAGTAAGAATGATTGGGGAATTTCTTGATATTCTTTTTCTCAAAGTTTTATCTGTGGCAGTGATGATTTGTAGTAAATGGAAAAGTTTTACCTTATGATTGAAATTGAATGATCTCTTGAGATAGAATATTCATTGATATTATTCATCAATGAATTATCGTAATACAGTTGTTTCATTTTATTATTAACTTGTTGAGCATTCTTTGGCTCACCCTTGTTGTTTTTTAAAATCTTACTTTTCAGTAAGCTAGTTGGCGAGGCTTAGCCTGCGCAGTTCAGAAAGTGGAAAGAAGAAGCAGGATGCTGTTATGAAGCTGGCGCGAATCAGGGTATTTAGATTTAAAGTTTGAATTGTTGTATGTAAATATAGTTTTAGTACTTATAGTACGTATTTGATTAGTTGGCCTGGTATACTTCTATTCGAAGTTATACCAGTGATTTAAGTCTGTATAAAGCTTTGTATATAGAGTTGTATTTAAGTTGGTTTTGGGTTTTCTTGTTTCTAGAACTGTAACCTAAGATCCTGAGTTGGGAGTTGGGGTCAAAGAGCTTTTAATTGAGTTTTTATTTTTATTTCAATTTTGTTTTGATTTCAGATTTTTAGTTTAGTATCCAGCAGGTTTATGTTGTATTTACGAATACATCATGGCCAATTTTTGTTAGAATTATTGAGTTTGTTAGCGTGATGCCCAAATCTACTGACCCCGGATTTGGGGGCGTTACACGTTTGACTTATTATAAGTCCATGATATCCTTTAACCACTTTTGGATAATTATTGGTCTCGTAACGACTTTCGTTAAAGGTCATTTTCAACGAAACTAAAGTTCGTCTTAATTCGTCCCCTAAAAGGGTTTTTCACTTGCGCAACTATGATTCGAAAAATTCTATAAAATTGAAAAATAAACTTTTTCATGAAATTCTTTTTCTCACTTCTTCTTAACTGTCCAGAGGATGTTTCATCCAAATTTCATAATTAAGAACATCTTTTTGCTAGCTCAATTGTTGCTCTAAATATAGCTTCTTTCTGCAGTGGTTTCTCATGCGCATTCTTGACTTAAACATTTCTATAAAATCGAAAATTAAGCCTTTTGTCTTCAAATTTTTACAGGGACTTAACCACTGACTAAGTTACCCCCTGTAAAAATTTCATAATCACCGACCATTTTTAAAGGGCTCGTTTGACTTGGTAAAGTCGGTCCATCTTAACGATTCGTCCGTTTTAACCGGTTTCACTAAAATGAGCATATCTCATAAACCGTAAATCGTAATCACATGATCTTGGTGTCAAAACAAACTACAAAACAAGTCCTACTTGTTTATGGCCAAAAACGTACCAAGAAAACAATTGTTGAATTTGGTATTAACTACTCAAATGATCTAATGAAATTTCCACATTATAACGACTATAAACCGAAAATTTCCAATTTCCATGAACTCCATCTAACCACTTAATTCAACCACACCCCATCAAGATCATATAAACATCATCAAGGATCTATAATACCAGTGGTAACATCCATTTGTCACTATCCAAAACTTTACCCATACTTATAAAGCTTAAAACATCACAATCCCCTTAACCAAGCTTGATTTTCTGTAAGAACACCTTAGATAGCTTTAACAACCTTTAACCTTCAAGACCTAAACAACCAAGTTTAAAATTTTCGGAATCAGCATTACCCCTCTTGAAAGAACTGGAAAAACGAGGGTCTTACCTTGCTTATCTGAACGAGGCTCCTGAAGAAGAGTTGTAGATTATCTCAATACCTTTCCAACAAGCTAAAGAACGTAGGATTCCATTGAGAAATGAGGGAGTTATGGCAGTTCTAAGTTGCTGTCCTGCTCTTGTCCGAAAATAAAGAATGTGTGGGAGATGATTTTCTTGCCTTGGCTAGTTTTGTGTATAAGTGTTACATTAATATATCCTATATTTTATACCTTGATTGCTGCATTATATTGACAAGTATGGCCATACCTTACCATTATTAAGCCACTTTATGTCTATTTTGGTGGAATTAGAATCCTAAGTGAAACTAGAATCCTAAGTGAATAGCACTTGGTTAATTTGGTTGGGTTAATTAGCTTGTAATTACTACTTACTCTCTTGGTTACTAGCATGACAACTTGCATGGGTTTGCATGGAAGTAGTAGCATCCTTAATATTTTCCATAATTATTTCTAGGTTACAAAAATAATTCCTTTGAAATAATTTCGGTGAAAAATTTCTTCGAGTAGTCTTTAACCTTCCAACCCCTTAAATCTTTGTGGGATTGTCTCATGAATTTTTCATCTTATACTCCCCTTTATCTTGCCATAATACTCTTATTGATCGATACCTCGTAGAATATACGAATTTTTATATTTCGGGATTCTTCGATTTCTGGCGGCATTTGCATACACTTTTTCGTTTGTAAAATCGTAAAACGAACTCGGCTTCCTAATATACATAATACATAAGTGGAAAATGGAAGTCACTTTTCATAAGTTTGAAATTACTATTCATTCATGTCGTTTACGATAGTACAAAAATCAGGGTTCTTACATATCTTCAAATAAAAAACAACAAAATAGATTATTTTATAATTTTTTTTGCAGTATATCCATATTCTTTTAGAAATAATATTAATAGTAGATTGAAAATAGATGAAAAAAAATAAAATTTGATGAAGAATTAGAATTTGATTAAGACAATTAGATCTTACAAAAATAATATGAGGAAATACCATAAACTTTCGAATTGAATTTATAAGATTACTAATTTTTTAAAATTTATTCGAATTTTTTTTGTAAAATTTCTTGAATGAAATATTTTTTTTGATAAGTTCGGGATGTTATGCTGAAATTTTTATAAAATAATATATGCTTTTCATTTTTTATTTTAACATATTTTAAAAATTCAAAAATTAAAAAATAATATTGGAATAAATTTTGGTAAAAGGATTAAATTACTCAATTTTTATAGTCCAGGAGTAAAAGTGTTTGATTTTTTAGTTTAAGGGTTCATATGTAAAATATGTAATACTTCAAGGGTCAAAATGCAATTCAGGATTATTAATTCCAAAATTACCCCTGCCAATTTTAACGTTAACGGCCAAAATAGACCGAAGGGATGCAAATTGCCCCGCCAAAACTAGTAAAGGGATGCATAGTGCAATTATGCAAAGTATGGGTAAAAAATGCAATTGGCCGAAACCAAAGGGATGTGAAATGGAATTAACTCAACTATATATAAATTTACAAAGTACGTGATACATTCACATTTTTTCCCTTCCTTTGTCATTGCAGTTACGATCCATAGTCCTTTTCACCTTTTTTTTTTCAATTATTCATCGATGAGTATATTTCTGTAGTTTTTTTGGCATTAAATTTATGCATAATATCATTCAAACATCATGACATATGGATAAATTTCCGAGTTCCTCAAGTTATTTTGCATGTATGAAGCAATCACTGTCATTAGTTGATAACTCTAGGACTGATTGGAATTCGAGTATCACCCGTATGTGGCCTTTCTTTGGAATCAATCAACATTTTGTCGGTTTAAATTTGATTTTGCTTGATTCTGAGGTACGGAACATCATTTTTGTAAAATTTGTATCAGTTTGCGCCTTTTATTATACACTATATGATATTTTTTGTCAATGTTCTCGGTTAACATTTTAGTATGTAATCATTGTATAATTCATATTTTTTAGGATTATCATGTGCTTGCCTTTGTACATCCAGTTGTTTGGAATGCTATAGGAAATAGCATACTTGAATGAAGTGCTTATGAATTTCAGAATTTTATCGTGAGAGAACCCATAGGACGCATGAGACCCGTAACTTCTGGCAAGGCCATTGTTTTCACACCTTTCACCATTGTTCAGGTTCTTCCTATAGATGTTGTTACAATTCTTAGCTAGGCATAAATTTGAACTCCAACCTTTTGATGAAATTTTGGACATTGCAATGTCTCATATTCTGTTTCTGGCTCATTTACATGCTATAGATAACATTATTGAATGTGAAAATAAATTCCCACCTTTTGAAAATATTTGTTGTGAATGTATCTTTCTAAATATATGGTTTTTCATAGATATTGTTGGAGTTGCTCATAATATTGAACCACTTAAGCATGTAAACACTCCTAGAGGAGATATAACATATCTTTGTTTTGAAATGTACGATGGAATTTTAGTTAATGATTGCAGACTTCTTTTTTCATGTATGGTTTATAATTTTAAACTGTTATTAGTCGAGTTGTTAAAAATATTAATTCTCGTGGATTACAACAAAGTTATTAAAGTTATAATATGGGACAAAGTTGTAGATATATTTGGTCGATGGTAATTTTGATAATCCTCCCATTGATGTTATAACAACTATGAGGCCACATATATTCCATGGTAATACATCCTTTAATAAGCACATTTAATTAGTCAATGTAATTCAATTATGAATATAATATTTTAACAATTTTTTATTTTTTTTTTATTATTTAGGCTCCCTTCAAGTGATCACAACTGATGCTTCTCGAATTTATATCAATATTGATAATGATGATGTTCGAGTCATGAGACAAAGGTAAATTTAAATATGCCTTAAAAATTTGACGTCTATGTACATTAAACTGGATCTTATATAAATTTTTGTATATATTTATGCAATTAATGAAATATCTAATACAGATGTTTCATATAAAGAATTGGAGTTATGTAGATCTTTTTTAAAAAAACTGACTATGATAAATAGAGACGAATGCTATTGTTTTTATCTGATAATTTTGACATTGATTAAAAGTATGAATACAAATTAATATAAATGTTTTACTTTCTTAAAATTTAAATTTCAATGTTTTATTAAACTATTTTTTCTAATTCTTATTAGTTATCATTGATATTATTACCCGGGGCGGCCTTGAGAGTTACGGGGCCTTAGGCGAAATCAAATTTTGGGGTCCTAATGCATATATATTTTACATATTTGAAAATTTTACATAGAAGGATTTAAAATTTTCGGGACTCTTAAATATCGGGAGCCCTAGGCGCAAGTCTTGTTCGCCTATAACCAAGGCCACCCCTGATTATTACTAAAAATTGGACGAGATCAATATTGTGGATAATAAAAATAAGGGAAATTATGAATGGTACCCCTCTGGTTTTCAGAACACGCGTAACCGTCTTAATTTGCTTTTTAATCAGTACTTAATTGAATTATAGGGTTAAATATCAAACTGGCCACTGAATAACTTGAAATATCTCAAATTGCACACCGATAAATTCGGGGTCTCATTTAAAACACTTTTAAAGACATAAATATCAAATAGATACCTTCAAAATGTACTCGGAAAGTAAAAGTAATTTTTCATCGAGTTCTACACATTTTTCTTGAATGCTACTATAACCAAATGAAAGGTTAATAATTCTAATATTTTTGATAATATATTTAGATTTTAAGAAATTTATTTACTATTTATTTTTAATTTTATGGTTATTTTCTTTGATTTAATTAAAATTAAATAGTAAATAAATTTCTTAAAATCTAAATATATTATCAAAAATACTAGAATTATTAACCTTTCATTTGGTTATGGTAGCATTCAAGAAAAATGTGTAGAACTCAATGAAAAATTATTTTTAGTTCCCGAATACATTTTAAAAGTATCCGTTTGATATTTATGTCTTTAAAAGTGTTTTAAATGAGACCCCGAATTTATCAATGTGCAATCTGAGATATGTCAAGTTATTCATGGCCAATTTGATATTTAACCCATAAATAAATTAAATTTATACTTCTCATGTGCGGATAATATTGTTTTTTTGAAAGTAACAATATTGTTGATTATATATAAAAATATAATTATTAATGAAACAAAATATTCAATCGAAAAATGAGGACTGGGGATGGAAGTGGGTTTAGTATTAGAGCACGTCGGACTTACAATAATGAGATATGATAATGATTACACACAGAGACAGGTGTGAGAGAGATACTCTTCTACTAGTAGTGCTCGTGGTGGTGTTGACTCTAACAGCACCGCCATTAACCCCACCAATCATCTTCTATTTTACCCTCCTAAGAATAAATCCGATGCAATCCGATGCAATATTAAAAAATGTGTTATTTTTATAATATAATCTCAATTATAAAACACTATCGTTTAATTTAATGCTATATTTAGTTCTAAAATAAAAAAAATACTAGTTTATAACCCGTGCGATATACGGTTACTTTAAGTTATTATTTTAAAATACATATGTATACATATAAGTATTACATAACAATTGTTTTTTAATTATTATTTAATATAAAAAGTGAAATTTATCTAATCACGTATACATTTTCGATTTTTATACAAAATTTTCTATATTGTAAGTGTTTTCCAGATTTTGTGTAATTTTTACTATATAGCTTATTACTCGTGTGATGCACGGATGTATTTTTTAATTTTTTTTTGTTTTATTACCCATATTTTCATATATATTTTTTAATTAGTAGGAAAATAAATTATAGAAGATAATAAAATATTGTAATACATGTTTGATAGTATTTTTAACAACAATGTTTTAATAATTAATAATATGTTGTTGACGAAAATTGAATCTTAAACTCGTGAGAGTAGTTTATAAAATAATATATATGTTTAATAGAGATATGTTGTTGGGTATAAGAGTATTTCAAATATTAGAAAATGAATATTCTTTTATCATTAGATCCAATGGTTCTTATTTATTTATTTTAAAATCTAACGGTTGTTATTGAGTGTACCAAAAAAAGTGTACCAAACCGACAATCAAATATGTCCTGTTTCGCTTATAATAGTATAGTATAGATTATAGTTGGTGTTCAATATAGAATTAAGTATAAATATTTATAAACCAAGGTTCGAAAGAGAATCCTCTCAAAAAGAGAATTAAGAAAACCATTTTAAAATATAGTTTTAAAATCGAAAAAATTATAAACATTTTATTTTTCCTAACGTAATTCTAAAAAATCAATTACAAAAAAATTATGATAAATTTCTAGAATTTGTTTTTAAATTATGATTTAAAATTATTCACATTACGTCATTTTTTATTCCATATTAAAGATCGAAGAAATTTCTTTAGAATGATTGTAGGACAAACGATCTTAACTTCTCACCCAATTATTTTATCAGTGATTGTGAAAATCGTTATAAATTATAAAAGCATATAGATCTTTCGATTAAATCTAGAATTTATATACAAATAATAGTGACAGATTTTATACTTTTGCAGATAATAAATTCATCCATTTTATCGGCTGAGGAAAAGATAAAAAAATTATACATATGTTATTTTATTATATTTTGTCAAAATAAATTAATATTCTAATTATATAAATTCTTATATTATTACTGAGCATGTATGTTATAAGAGGGGTGTCGGTTTTAAAAAACGATATTTATTTATATTTAATATTTATAAACAATTTTTTATGAGCGATTGTGGAAATCGTTATAAGTTTCGGAAATATATAGATATTTCGGTTAAAATTTAGAATTTGTTTACAAATAATATTGACAGATTTTTTACTTTTGTACATATAAAACTTAACCATTTTATCTATCGATTAAATCGGAAAAAAATTTATACACATGGTGTTTCATTATATTATGTCAAAATAATTTAATATTCTAGTACTATTCATGAGCATGTATGTTAAGAGAGTGGTGTCGGCTTTAAAATCATTATTTAATTATATTTAATATTTTATCATAAAAATTACGTTCGTATTGTAATTATTATTTTCATGTGTATGATATTTTTTAAGATTATCAATTTTTTTTATATATAATGAAAGTATTATTTCAATTAATAATTCATGCAAATTGTTTTAAATCATTTTTTTAAAAATATCTTTAAATACCTATTAATTTTTATAAATAATAGAAATTAATTTATCTATTTTCAATACCTAAAATAAAAATTTATTAATCGCGTGAAACGTGACTAAATTGACGGGTTATTATAACACATTGTATCATCATTATTCATTACTAGCTTATAACCCGTGCAAATTACGTGTTACTTTTAAATATTTTTAAAATTATATGATTAAATAAAATAAAATAAAATAATTTATATCGATATAATTTCACTTTATAATATTAATTAATAAAATTATTAGTAATAATAATAATAGTTATTTAATAAATGACATGTATTTATTATTTAAAACTAATAATATAAAATTTTAATGTAAATTTGTTGTTAACGGGATTCGAACCTTGAATCTTTAGGAGAATAATTTAAATATAGAATATTCCTTATTATTAGATCTAATGTTTATCATCTATTTACTCTTATATAAGCTCCTGAAGTAGAGCATGATCTAACAGTCACTATGCTTTTAATATTTGATTGAACCAAACAATCAAAAATCTTCCAATTTATAGTATAAGTATAGAAGTATAGATGTAGACATCACGTCCAAATTTATAAATTACGGATCGTAAATTTGTAATTATTTACCGTAATGTGGTGGTATCCATAAATGGATCGTTAGTGCTATTGTGTATCATACTTTGTTGACAGAGTCAAGATCCTCTCTCCCTTTCTTATATGTTTCCTTTGTGTTTTCTATTCTTTTTAATAAAAAAGAATATTTTTAATGGGGTCCATTTTAATAAATAATAATTATTTATTAAAATGAAACCGCTAGAAACACTTTTTTTTATTAAAAAGGGGAGGGAACACGAAGGGGACATGGAGGAAGGGGACAGAGGATCCGAACCCTTGTTGACAAGCCCTCCTAGTATATAAAATAATGCTAACAATTTAGTACTCTCGATATCGATCAACCAATTGTTATTATTGGATGACGAAGACGTACCATGTATTTTAAGATGTATTTTAAGTATAGTTTCATAATTTATTTTTCAAATTTTATTTATATAAAAATAAGTATGTTAAATTTTTATACAAAAAATGAAAATCTTAAAAATAAGTTATGCAATTATGCCCTCCTAGTAGATAAAACAATACTAACAATTTACTCTCGATATCAGCCAATTGTTATTATTGGATGACGAGAACGTACCTGTATTTTAAGTATAGTTTCATAATTTATTTTTCAAATTTTTATTTATATAAAAATAAGTATGTTAAATTTTTATATAAAAAATGAAAATTTTAAAAATAAATTATGCAATTATACTTTTTAGGAGCGTGCAGTGTAAAGAAATGGATGGAGTGAACATTTTTGTTGGTAAATGAATGTACGAGCATAAGGCTGTAATTCGAGTCGGGTGGCTCGCGAGCCTACCCGGTTCGAACTCGTTTAACTGAACCCGGCTCGACTCGAGCTCGTAAACGAGTCGAGCTCGGCAGCGATTTTAGGCTCGTTTATATAAACGAGCCGGTCCGGGTATGTGCCGAGCTCGAATGAAACTCGGCTCGAAAACTCGAACTCGACCCGGCTCGACCCGGCTCGAGCTCGTTTACAAATTTTTTTGTTGTTTTTCAAAATATTGTTTGTATTTTTTAAAAATATTTCTCGACGATCCAACCATAAAGATGTCAAAATATATTTAATTAAATGATATTCCAAAATATTCAGAAAATAAAAAATAAATTTGGTTGGAGATCTTAATAGAACACTACTATATTGTCTAGTACTCGTAACTAGTGTTTCATCCCAAATTGTTGTTTCTATTTTTTAAAAAATATTTTTCGACGATCCAACCGTAAGGATGTCAAGATATATCTAATTAACTGATATTCGTAAATTTTCAAAAAATAAAAAATTAATTTGGTTGGAGATCTTAATAGAACACTACTATATTATCTAGTACTCGTAACTAATGTTTCGTCCCAAATTATTGTTTCTATTTTTTTAAAAATATTTCTCGACGATCCAACTGTACGGATGTCAAGATATATCTAATTAAATGATATTCCTAAATTTTCAAAAAATAAAAAATTAATTTGGTTGGAGATCTTAATAGAACACTACTATATTGTCTAGTACTCGTAACTAGTGGTTTGTCCCGAATTATTGTTTCTATTTTTTTAAAAATATTTTTCGACGATCCAACCGTACGAATATCAAGATATATTTAATTAAATGATATTCCCAAATTTTGAACAAAATAAAAAATTAATTTGGTTGGAGATCTTAATAGAACATTACTATATTGTCTAGTACTCGTAACTAGTGCTTTATCCCAAATTATTGTTTCTATTTTTTTTAAAACAAATTTCGACGATCCAACCGTACGGATGTCAAGATATATCTAATTAAATGCTATTCCCAAATTTTGAAAAAATCAAAAATTAATTTGGTTGGAGATCTTAATAGAACACTACTATATTGTCTAGTACTCGTAACTAGTACTTTGTCCTAGATTATTGTTTCTATTTTTTAAAAAATATTTTTCGACTATCCAACCGTACAGATGTCAAGATATATATAATTAAATGATATTCCCAAATTTTGAAAAAATAAAAAATTAATTTGGTTGGAGATTTTAACAAACAAAATAAGTAATTTTCAGAAACTCGTTAGGCTCGTTTAAGAGCTCGTTAGGCTCGACTCGTTTAACAGCTCGTTAGGCTCGGCTCGTATAACAAAAATTCGACCCGACTCGTATAACAGAAACTCGACTCGACTCGTGAGGGCTCGTGAATAGCTCGACCCGACTCGTATAACAAACTATCCGAGTTTGGCGGAGATTTTCGGCTCGTTTAATAAACGAGCCCAGCTCGACTCGTCAAAAAAAGCTCGGCTCGATTTAAAACTCGGGTCGAACTCGCCGGGCTCGACTCCAATTACAACCCTGTACGAGCAGGAGTATTTGTTTTTCTTTTTACCCTCCCAAACCATTTGAAAACCCCGAGAAAGACACTTTGTTTATTGATGGATCACTCATCAATCAGCTCCATCATAGCATAGGCTACCAAATCCAAACTTAAATCTCTCCTGTTTTTTACTATATCCCCTTCTTGGTAACAATAAACACAGGCTCAAACCCCCACATTTTTACTCTCTCTCTCTCTCTCTCTCTCTCTCTTTCCTATTTCTCCCACCATAGCTGTCCACTCACTTCTCCATTCATATTCTTTACTTAGATTCTCATCTGGGCTTATTACATATTTTTATATGCATAAAACCCACTTGTTTTTTTTATTTATAAATATGCTATTCTTTCAATGTTGGTTATGTTTTAGCTCACTTTAGGTCATTTATTGATCTGGGCTTTCGATGATTTTAGCTCAATTTGCCCCTGTGGTGATTTGGGGTTTATCAAAATCCAATATTTGTTAGTCTGATTTATAAGAATTAGCTTATTGGGCTTTCTTGATTTGTTATATGTTGCAGTCGTGATGCTTAGTAGATCTGTTATTTGATCTTCAAGCTTGGATACCCTATCATCAGGTCAGATCATTGTATTTTCATCTTCTCATTTTTGATTGATGGTGTTTTAAGAATTAGTTTTTATTTTAAACTGGTGTTAAATTAGTGGGATTATGGTATGTTTTGTTGCACTCATATAAGGGAATGTTACCATGTCTAGTTATTTGTGGATGCTTATGATTCTTAGTTATAGAAAATCTTCATTGCCAAGGTGTTTCGATATTAGGAGACTGTAATAGTAATTTAGAATGGGGAATGGGACTTCCCGTGTCGTGGGGTGCTTCGTGCCTTCCTATGGGAAAGGTGCTGCAGAGATGGATTTTTTGGAGCCCCTGGATGAAGGGTTGGGTCACTCCTTTTGTTATGTTAGACCCATGATCTTTGATTCTCCTGCCATTACGCCGTCTAATTCTGAGAGGTTTACTATTGATTCAAGTACTATTGATTCTGAAACGATGAGTGGGTCATTCCGTCATGATACAATTGATGATATATCAGGTTTGCATAAGCTAAATAAGAGTTTTTCGGAAACCACATTTAAAGCCATATCCGGGGCTTCTGTTAGTGCTAATGTTTCTACAGCTCGAACTGGAAACCAGTGTGCATTGTTTGCTACTGATGCCCTAGAGCCTGCTGCTTCATTTGAAAGTACCTCTTCATTTGCTGCAATTCCCTTGCAACCTGTGCCACGTTGTTCTGGACCCCTGAGTGGGTTTATGTCTGGACCACTAGAAAGAGGTTTTGCCTCAGGTCCATTGGATCGGGCTGGGGGGTTTATGTCTGGGCCTATTGAAAAAGGGGCGATATCTGGTCCCCTGGAAGTAACAGATAAATCAAACTTTTCTGCACCACTTACACATGTCCGTAAAAGGCCTGGCTTCCGCCATCTGGTAAGGAGTGTGAGTGGTCCTATGAGAAGCACCCTTCTGCGGACCTTTTCAAGACATTCTGCCGGGGTTGGTTGGATGCAACGCTTGTTTCCTCAGCCAGTTAACCAATTTGTTTGGCATCCTAAAGAGCCAAGGTTCCAAACAGAAGTGTCCCAAAACTTTTTGGAAGATGGACCACTAGAAGGAGAGTGCAGGGAGACCCGTAACCTGCAATGGGCTCATGGAAAAGCTGGTGAAGATAGGGTTCATGTGGTGCTTTCAGAAGAGCAAGGATGGTTGTTTATTGGGATTTATGACGGTTTTAGTGGTCCAGATGCACCTGAATTTCTTATGAGCCATCTCTACAAATCGATAGACAAAGAATTAGAAGGATTGCTTTGGGATTATGAAGAGAAATCTATACATAGGGACGGGCAACTGGATCCAACTCTAATTAAAAACACTCTGACCGAGTCACAATGCCAACAGATGGTTGATACTCAATTACACACAAGGGATGTTGCACATTATGGTAATTCAGACAAGCTATGCAATATAGACATTGCCGTAAACCAGTCATCTAATAGTGATAAAATTAAGGAAACGAGTGTTGATCAGCAGTTGATTAGGTCTGAGGAGCCTAGCCTCTTGGACACAAAAATATGTTCTATTTCAACTGAAAAGGTTGCTGGTCCGGAAAGGAAAAGCAAACGACTATATGAACTACTTCAGATAGAAGCAAAAGACAATGAAGCTCAGCTGTCTCGGTCCAGGACTGAGCATCAAACTAGTGAAACTTCCAATTTGCAGCGAGATGTTACAAATATATGTCCAGAGGGATTTTTTCAGGAACAGTTAAATTTAAAGCGAGATAGTTGTAACTACCTTGTTGAAGAGCCCTCAACTTCAGAAGAGTATGTTGGCAATAGCGTGAAATCAGATACCAAGATCTTCTTGGATTCTTCTTCTGTTACTAGACAGGGACGTACTAGAAAGTCAATTATCAGCTCCAAAATTAGACAGCTCTACCAAAATCAAAAATCATTGCGAAAGAAACTGTTACGTTGGAATTATGATTGGCATAGAGAAGAGAGTTGCGCTGAAGAAAGAATACCAGAACAAGAATCTTTTAGGCCTATTAGAAGATGCAAAACAGGTACTGTCGATCACAACAATGTTTTAAGAGCAATGGCTCGAGCACTTGAAACAACTGAAGAGGCTTACATGAAAATGGTGGAAAAAGATCTTGACAAAACCCCAGAGCTTGCTTTGATGGGATCATGTGTCCTGGTCATGTTAATGAAGGATCAAGATGTATATGTCATGAACCTAGGTGATAGCCGTGCGATTTTGGCTCAAGAGAAACCTCATGATCGCCACCTAAGTTCAACATTTTTGAGAGATGATGCTAGGAACCAGAATAAGTCAAGGGAGTCCCTTGTAAGGATGGAGCTTGACAGAATATCAGAGGAATCTCCAATACATAATCAGAACAGCCAGGCCAGCGATGTGAACAAAAACAGGGAAATATCTCTTTGCAGATTAAAGATGAGAGCGGTACAGCTTTCATCTGATCACAGCACAAGTGTAGAAGAGGTGTGCTGCTCCATTCTTAGTAGTTCTAAACATGATGATTTCTCAATAATCTATGTTCATCTTTTCATGAATCTTTATACCAATCATTATGAAATTGTTTTATGGATTATTTGAAGGTCTATTACGATGCAAAAGTTGTGTAAAGCATATTAGGCTTCTCAAAATTTACAAAAATACCAAGCAAAAAACTTAATAATTTGGTTTTTTCATGATTTCTGACATTCTTGTAGCATTTGGACTATGTTTCTCACTGTTATTTAAAAGAGTAAGAAGAGTGAGGGTATGGTTTGTGTACATTTTACCATCCCCAAACCCTAATTACAAGTTGGATATATTTGGGATTGGTTTGTTTGACTTGTATAACAAGTGTCTGTCCTATGGTAGTAGTAAGCAAGATAAGAAATTACAGCAACTATGTCCTTTAATATCTCTCTTCGCTTGTGAGATGATAATAAATCTCACTCAATTGATTAAACTCAATGCATAAGCTGGTTAAATTGTCATTCTATTTCTTTGCATTCAAGATATTATGAAAATTACTTTTAATGTCATAAAAATTTTCCCAGTTATGTTCAAAGTATGTACTTAGTAACAGTGATGAGGTCAAAATTAAAATTTTTTACTTAATAGCAGTTAGGATGTCATAATTTAAACATGTTACAGAGAAAAGTAATTCAGTCCATTTTTTAGGATACTTTCTGGTATTCTTTCCTTTGCTTTAATCTTTTAAACTCTGTGTGTGTGTGTGTGTGTGTGTGTACTTTCCAATATTATGTCATTCGATCTGACAAACAAATTTTGTTTCAAGGAAAAAATGAAAAATCAAACCAGTGGGTTTCAGATGCTAAAATAGTAGATATGACCTGGGAGCTCTTGTTCACCCGTTTACTCAGCATTGATTATTTGATACGACTTTTTCATTCTGGTTATTTGATATCAGTTGCGTAAAATATGGTACATATGTGAAATGTATATTAGATTTTCTAGTATTTTTTGTAATTGTTGGGCTTATTGAGTACAACCCTTTAAATCACTATAATGCTTAACTACTGCAGGAAATTTTGAGGATAAAATCGGAGCATGTTGAGGACAGCCAAGCTGTTATAAATGGTCGAGTGAAAGGACAATTAAAAGTAACGAGAGCATTTGGAGCTGGTTTTCTTAAGAAGGTTAGTTGATTTTCTAACTTGCATATCTAATTGTCATGTCAGCTGTACTATCTCCACCGAAATGTGGAATTTGGGTTCGGTTAGTTTACTGTCCGATTTTTGTTCCAGTAATTCTCAAATTTTCATGTATATATGTTACAAGTTATGTTATCTTAGGATGGATCAACCTTGATGGGACAATATTTTTGTTTTTTATGAAACACATGCATCTTGTGAAGTAGATAAAGCCTCATAAATATAATGCAAAAAGAATTCTCTTGACAAAGTTATTAGATTTTGTTAAATGTGATGGTATATATAAACTTTTAGTAGTTGATACAACTTGACATATTATTTTGTGAACCAATTGTTAAGGGTACTGAAGGACTTGAATCCCCTCTGGTGCACTGTTCACTCAGTTACATCCACACACTCAAGTCACATCCACAGTACAATTGGATGGATGCCACGTGTCTAACTTTGTATCACTTGCTATGTTTAAATCCAAAGATGGATACTTTTTAATTGTCAGTCACCCCGGGTGCATTGGGTGGAAATGAGTACAAGTATCTGGAGGGGGTTTAATGCCATTGGCAAACCATTTCGTCATACATGTATGCTTGTGTTGGCATGAATTTCCAAACTATTAGATAATTCTACCGCACTATCACTTCGCTCTTTTTTCCTCAATTAAAAAGGATGTAAAACATGATAGAGGCCCTTTATAGATGTGTGCATCTATGTGAGTGGATACTGTGAAACAACTGCACGCTGAACAAACAATAACTTTTTCTTCGAATGTGTAGGTTCTCAGGAAATTGCTAGAATTACCTTCAATGTAACTTGTTCCTGCAATTGTCTCAACAAGTTTTTTTTTACCCTGGTCTTTTTTTAAAGTGGAGAGATGAACTAAACTCTAGAGTAGAAAGATTAGATTACAATGCACAAACACATAATTTGTTACTTCCGCTGTTGAAACGGAACTGTCTTATGTATCATTTAAAAATGTCTCCCCAAATTCAATTGCTACTGTATTTTCTACATTTATTTTTTTAAGTATGATATGTTTTCAGATTTATAATTCTTGTATTTGCTTGCTTTAGTTGATTTTTGGAGGTTATGTTTCTTCTCAAGTCTCCTGATTGTGTTCTACTGTGTACTCAAATCTTTGTACTCATTTAAAGGAGTTAACAGACTAAATTACACCTATTTTTTTAAATATGTTACTGAAAAGTGGACAAATCTTGTCAGATAATGCATATCGGTGTGATTTTTGAAGTATGGGATGCAAATTAATTTTTTCATAGAGTACATCAATATAAAAAAGGCAATAAGTTGGTGGATGCAATTTACTCTATAATAATTAGAAGTGTATGGTTATACAACCAAATTGTATACACTAGTAAAAATTTATTTGTTTTTAAGGTCATGTGGTCGGACTAGTACACTTGGATTTTTATCATTCAAAGTAATCTTGAATTTATGAGAAACTGCCTGACATTAGGGGGAAGAAGGTGCATCTACTATGCATAACATGAATTACAACAATAATTTATTGTTGACATGAGTAATGATAACATATTTTTCAATCCGGTTCCAGCCAGGATGCAATAAAGCTCTCCTAGAGATGTTCCAGATTGATTATCTGGGGACAGCACCTTATATAAGCTGCATCCCTTCTGTATTGCACCTCCAACTTTCGTCAAATGATCGCTTTCTTGTACTCTCGTCTGATGGACTTTATCAGTACTTCAGCAATGAAGAGGTTGTAGCCCATATCACTTGGTTCATGGAAAAAGTCCCTGAAGGTGATCCTGCGCAATATCTCATTGCCGAGCTTCTCTTTCGCGCTGCCAAGAAGAATGGTGAGTTAACCTATCTGATCTATGTCGAAAATAAATTGGTTTGCAGCTGGTTGCTTCACTTTTGTTTTGCGATTACATCTAGTGGCAAAGTTAGGAAATTAATTTAAATTGCTACTGGAATATTACAAGTAGTTTTGTTGTTTGATGAAAAATCTATGAATCTTTATACCTTTATTTCGAAGAGACAAGCTGTTAGCTAGGCAAATAACGGACTGCTTATAGTGTTCTTTGAACATATATAATACATAAAATTAGTCACAACCTACTAAGAAATTTTATTCACAGTTCAGAATAATTCATATGTGATTATTTGTATGTGACTCAACCTACAAATAATGACAATCTTAATTCACAATCTAAGGATTGTTAGGTATATTAAATTATCAGTTGCACACAAAATTTATCTGCATTCTTGCTCCATTAAGTGGTACAGTGACATCAAGCAATCGATATTGACAATATGTAGTTTGACCTTTAATGTTGGTACAGTGACATCAAGCAAATACATATAGAACATATATTGTTAGCCTCAATTCTAATCCTCATAGTAATATATACTACATTTGTTACAGGAATGGACTTTCATGAATTGCTTGATATTCCAAATGGGGATCGGCGTAAGTATCACGACGATGTGTCTGTTATGGTGATATCACTTGAGGGGAGGATATGGAGATCATCTGGATGAAAGCTGTGCTCTCCTTTTTAATGTAACCTTTTTTTCTGCTGACGGTCTTATCTCAAAACCCTGAACTCGGAACTTATGTCCCTCTTATTCTTTTTTTTTTTCCCATGAAGACGGTACAAAGAAAAGGCAGGTATACCAAAATGAAATGGCTATTCATGTTCTCATTCTCTACATGTATCCAGTTTCGAGATTATGTCCCTATATTGCAACTAAAGCTATAGTTGGAAATGAGTCGATCCTGTGTCAAACAACCAAAGCTGACTACATTTCTGAGTTTAATTAAGCTAGTTTTGAGCTTGTTGTCGATTCGGTTAATCTTGAGCACTTTAACCGAGTCGATCGTCAGCTCAAGGGGAGACGGATTAATATAATCATCGGAATAATCAACCTAATTTCTCTCCTTTCTCTCTCATAAACTAACAGCCGCCCCCCCCCCTTTTTTTCTTTTCTTCTTTCTTCTTCAATCCTTCTGCTACTTCCGGCTAAGTCCGGTTACGCTAGTCCGATGAGAGTCGGATAAATGCATTCCTTTCTTAAATAAAGGGGTACTCTTTTTCCTCAATAGGTTTTTAATGAGGCCCCCAAATTAAATTTTTAGCCTAAATAGTTTTCTTTTCTCTTTCTTATCTAGTTTTCTTGGTTTGTTTTTCTTGGTTTATTTTCTTTGGATCTAAGGTTTTAAGCCTTTTCCGACCCGTTTTCAAAGCTAGGAACTCCGATTCAAGTGGGCGGAATTTTTTCGGAATCGAGGTGCTCCCCCTACCTCCGAACAGAAGGCCATCCGACTCCTCTTGTGGTATTGTTTCCGGCCTTAGCTTTTAGTTTTTTCAGTTTTGCAATTTGTGTAATTTTTTGTATTTTCTTTGTTGTTTTTCGGATCTAAGGCGTTTTGGTAGCCTTTTTCGAAGTCAAGCTCCTTGATCTCAAATCCTTTTTTAGGGGTTTGTTCCCCAGATTAATGACTTGATTGTAGTGATTTTCGTTTTCAAGTGTAGGATTTTAATTGTATTTTTCAGTTGGAGTGTATTTTGTTGTTAGTAATTTTTAGTTGTAATCTTGGTTTTTTTGGCCTCTCCTTGATTGTGAGAATTTGGATGTTCTCTCCGTTTTACGTGGGAGTCATGGGTTCGGATGATTTAGGAGTAAGAGTTTCTAGGTGTGCGCATTTATGGTGGATAAGCTCAAACGCGTTAATTGCAGTTTTTTGGCGAAGCGGGTACATACATCAACTTCAAAAAATCGTTTATAGGCTCTCTGTGAAGTCCGGCGATACAATCTGTTCAATGTTTGTTCTACTCAACCATTTATGTAGATGCCGTATGGCTTTTATTTATTGAATTATCTCCATCGTCAAAAAAAATATAATCATCGGTATCTTATACCCAACATTTGAAAACATAACCAAACTTCAATAAATAATGTCCTAAAATATTCTAATTTCGCTCATTTGTAAAACTTGAGCGGAGCTATGCTCGTGTAAAGTTGAAGCTAAACTTATCAATCAATAAAACTTGGAGCAACTCCGAACCCAGTACTGTAATAGTGCAAGTTAAACTCTGACCTATACACTATAATATGGTAAAAATTACATCAGATTGTATCATAGTATTTTTTTTTTTGATATAATATTTACACCATTTTAGAGTATTTCGTAATTTCTAACATCCCTTCTATGGTTAGCAATAGAAATTTATTATCTTTAAATTCTATTAATTCACGATTTTTTTTAGTATTTACAATTTCATTAATTTTCAAATGTTATTATTATCTTTTATTCTAATAGTATACATTTTTATTTTTATTCTGTTGTGCAGGATTTTAGACTTTCAAAGAATTAATTTACCTATTAAAAAATATGCTATTTGTTTTCTAAAAAAAACAATCAAATTGGAGTTGAAATAAATCAAATTGAAGAGAAAAGTAAGATAGGAATCTTCACATTAAAAATTCTATTGAATTTCATATATGTATTTATATTTGGTTTATATTATTAAAATACTCCAACGATTCTTATATTTTAATATTTTTTGTATTTAAATATAATTTAAAGATCAATCAAGTACATATTTTAATATAATTATAATAAGGATATAATGTATTTTAGACTTTCAAGAAATTATTTATTTTGATAACAATTAATTTGTCCTTTTTTCTTGACATTTTGATAGGCATAAAATAAATATTTTTTTTGATAATTCTTAAAAAGAAGAAATTATTTATTTCTAAAAAAAATCAAATTAAATCTTCACCTTCCAAGGGTTTGGAGAGAAGGGGTGGGCTTCTTAATTGCTCCTTTAGCTTTTTGAAGGCTTCCTCACATTCTGGGATCCATTCAAAGTTTTGACCCTTCTTAATAGCTTTAAAGAATTCTCTGCATCTGTCGGAAGATCGAGACATAAATTTATTTAGGGCTGCCACCTTTCCGGTAAGTCCTTGGACTTCCTTAACATTCCTCGAGAATCTTAATTCCATCAATGCCTTGATCTTGGCACCAGCACCGGGTTTGCCAGCCATGTTGGGTAGAAGGATTCCTTGAACAAATCGGCCTTTAGTAATCGGTCTACCACTTCCTAGAGGGCGGTAGCCCTTTCCCCACTAATGTGCCTCCTTTTCTACCGGATGCCCCTTCTTTCAAGGTCAATATTCAAGTGGTGATACATAATTTTTGGGTCAATCCCCACCATGTCTGAGTGACACCATGCAAACACATCTAAGTTACCTTTAAGGAAGGCGGTCAACCTTTCTATCATTGCTTCATCTAGCTGCTTCCCAATTTTCAAGACTTTACTGGGATCTTCAACGCCTACCAGTATGGGAATTACATCTTCGACAGCCCCTGCCTTTTCCAGGGTACCAGGTCAATATCAATTTCAACCAGGATCCCCTTCATAACTTCTCGTCTTTCATTCTAGTTATGGGCTTTCTTGTGAATTCTTTTGAGCAATTCTCCATTAACCATCTGCTAGGTGGTAGGTAATCCCGGTATTCCGCAAATGTAGGGCGTGGCGATTGGTATTCCATCTTCATTTTCTTGCATCCCTTCATCGTGATCATCATTTTAGGCATCCTCTACCATGCCTTCCGTTGGAATCTTTTAACTTTTCTCAACTTTTTCGGTAGCTTCCAACAACAAATTTTTTGGTGGTAATACCCCCGAAAAACTGGAACCTCTTCAGTAGGTTTCTCTGGCAACTCCACGATCATGATGGCATACATGATGCTTTCTCAAATTTCTACGTCTCTAGGCCATGGCTTCTCATTAGGGCTTTCCCGTTAGCCTTTTCATCAGCCTAGACAGATTTATATTCCTTTTCAGCAGCCTGCACATCTTTATTGTAACACTCTCTTGATTTATACTGGCATCATTTCACACACCCAATGCCATTCGGGATAGGAACTTCATTGAAAAGTGGTATATTGAGGTTACCACTCTCATATTCTTTAGTACCGGTGTCCCAAGAATTGCATTATGAGAGATGTCTTCATCCACCACCATAAACTCCACTATCATGATGGCATACATGATGCTTTCTCAAATTTCTACGTCTCTAGGCCATGGCTTCTCATTAGGGCTTTCCCGTTAGCCTTTTCATCAGCCTAGACAGATTTATATTCCTTTTCAGCAGCCTGCACAGCTTTATTGTAACATTCTCTTGATTTATACTGGCATCATTTCACACACCCAATGCCATTCGGGGTAGGAACTTCATTGAAAAGTGGTATATTGAGGTTACCACTCTCATATTCTTTAGCACCGGTGTCCCAAGAATTGCATTATGAGAGATGTCTTCATCCACCACCATAAACTCAGCCATTTGGGTGGCTTTACAAGGATCCACACCCAGTGTTAGTGATAGCTTAATCTTTCCCATGATCTGAACCGAGTTACCGGTGAACCCATGTATCTCATTATTCGTGGATAGTAACTCCTTATCCAGAAGGCCCAGTTTCTGGAATGTAGTGAATGTCAAGATATTTACTGAGCTTCCATCATCAATCTGTACCCTGTGCACATTCATTCCACCAATACTTACGGTTACTACCGAAGCATCATTGTGAGGGTGGTGAACCCACTTGGTATCTGTGACAACCCGGGTCAAATCCCGAGCCTTTTTCGAAATTCGGGTCGAGCCCCGATCACAATCCGAAATAAGTCAAAGCAAACTGGCCCAAATGCAACCAACTTGGGTAATCCACAAGCCCACCACAGGCCCCCAAAAGATCATGATTTGTTCGTACAATTAGTAGTAGTATTTTGCCTTATAAACTTAACTAAAATCCCAAATCTCCTCGATGTGGGACTGGGGTATTACAAATTCCCCCACTTAAACTCCTGACGTCCTCGTCAGGCCTGAACGAATATCCTATAGGTTCCGAATTGTTCCTCTCTAGCCATTGTGGGATAATACCGGCTGGCTTCGTGTCCCTACCTCCGGATCTCTGTCCATTGTGGGATAATACCACCAGCTTTCGTGTCCCCACCTCCGACAACTTGACGAGTCAAGCTTTCGAGAGTCGGCTCTGATACCATATGTGACATCCCGGGTCAAATCCCGAGTCTTTTTCGAAAATCGGGTCAAATCCCGGTTCCGAATCCGAAATAAGCCAAAGTAAACTGGCCCAAATGCAGCCAACTTGGGTAATCCACAAGCCCACCACAGGCCCCCAAAAGATCATGATTTATTGGTGCACTTAGTAGTAGTACTTTGCCTTATAAACTGAACAGAAGTCCCAAATCTCCTCTTATGTGATTATGTGAATTCTTGATTTGCGTAATTGAGGTAAGTAACTATTCGTTGCTCCGTATATATTAATTTGAAACCTGCTTTATATTATTTGATTACATTATCTTGAATATTTGTATAAGTAATTATCTGTTGCTCCGTATAGTTGTAAGTGACTTTCTGTTGCTCTGTATTAATCTGAAGCATGGTTTATGTTGTTTGATTACATGTTGATAGATATTTGTTTTAGTTACGAAAATATGATACTGATAGGTGATTGATAAGATAAGAACTTTGTTTTGATTCCCCAGTTTAAGTTGCGTATCGAATCATAGAATCCGGTCACTGGATAGTGTGACATGTAGAACTAGTTTACGCACGTTCCGGAACACATAGATACCTTGTTGAGTTTGACTTAATGAAGGACGTAAACTAGCCCCCATCGAACTATAGAAGCCGTGTCACTGGCATAGTGTGACCGTAATTTAGAAATGTGGGAATAAAATGTGATTTTACTGTTAAGATTCTTTTATCGATTTATAGCTTTAGAACTTTTGTTTTTTTTTAAATATTATTTTTGAGCCGTCGGGTGATGGTTACTTGCTGGGCTTTGCAGCTCATTGTTTTAATATATTTCAGGTTACTAAGCTTTGGTTCGAATAAGGATGTGAACTTGTGGATTTTGTGCTACCTGATCTAGATGCAATTATTGGAAAAGATTTACTGTATTATAGAATAATTCCAGTTTTGAATTAGACATTGATTATTGAATTTGTGTATCTGCGTTTTATGTTGACTTTGGGTTTAACTTTCGTTGAATTTGGATTTATTGAATAAAGAATTGTATTTTATTTTAGTTGAGAATTTAGAAATACTCTGAAAAGTCGGGTTTTTACAGTTGGTATTAGAGCTCTAGGTTATTTTCCTGTAGACTGCCTAATAGGCTTGAATTGTGGGTAATTTCGGTAGCTCGCAAATTTCGAAATAGGTGTGATTCTAGAAATATTATAATTTTTGAGAATTTGGGGACCAAATTCCTATAAGAGGGGGTGTTTGTGACATCCCACATCGATAAAAATAAGAGTGTTTAGGACCTTTATATAGACAAGTCAATGATCGATGTATACCAATTTGCTAGCACTTTTGGACTGACCTGTGGTGGGTTGTTGGGTCCGGTATGCATTCGGTTGTGGGCTTGGATGTTATAAATGGTATCAGAGCCAACTCTCGAAACCTTGACTCGTTAAGTTGCCGGAGGTGGGGACACGAAGGCTGGTGGTATTATCCCACAATGGACAGAGATCCGGAGGTAGGGACACGAAGCCAGCCGGTATTATCCCACAATGGCTAGAGAGGAACAATTCGGAACCTATGGGATATCCGCTCAGGCCTGACGAGGACGTCATGAGTTTAAGTAGGGGAGTTTGTAACACCCCAGTCCCACATCGAGGAGATTTGGGACTTTAGTTCAGTTTATAAGGCAAAATACTACTACTAATTGTACCAACAAATCATGATCTTTTGGGGGCCTGTGGTGGGCTTGTGGATTGCCCAAGTTGGTTGCATTTGGGCCAGTTTGCTTTGACTTATTTCGGATCGTGATCGGGGCTCGACCCGAATTTCGAAAAAGGCTCGGGATTTGACCCGGGTTGTCACATATGGTATCAGAGCCGACTCTCGAAAGCTTGATACGTCAAGTTGCCGGAGGTGAGGACACGAAGGCTGGTGGTATTATCCCACAATGGACAGAGGTCCGGAGGTTGGGACACGAAGACAGCCGGTATTATCCCACAATGGCTAGAGAGGAACGATCCGGACCTATGGGATATCCGTTCAGGCCTTACGAGGACGTCAGGAGTTTAAGTGGGGGAGTTTGTAACACCCCAGTCCCACATCGAGGAGTTTGGGACTTCTGTTCAGTTTATAATGTAAAGTACTACTACTAAATGCACCAATAAATCATGAACTTTTGGGGGCCTGTGGTGGGCTTGTGGATTACCCAAATTGGCTGCATTTGGGCCAGTTTACTTTGGAATATTTCGGATTCGGAACCGGGATTTGACCCGATTTTTGAAAAAGACTCGGTATTTGACCCGGGTTGTCACAGTATCCTCCTCTGTAGAAGAAATATCTGCGATTTCCCCTTTAAACAGCTTAGAGGGCCTCTCTGCAAGGTGAAAGACATTTGTGAGGGGCTTCCCCTTAGCCTCCCGGACACATCTATCTCTGGCATTCCGACTGGAACCCCCAAGTAAGGGCCACCAAAGATGGTGTGGATGCTCCCAGCCCGGGTACTCCTCTATTGGTTTCCTGGTGAGTGGTGCCTTATCTTTACTGTCTTTTCCTTCCTTATACTTTTTAGCTTCTTGAACCACGAATTCTGTCAAGTATCCATTTCTAATCAGATCTTCAATTTGATCTTTCAAGTGCCTACAATTGATAGTCTCATGGCCATTTGCCTCATGAAAAACACAATGTCTCCCTTGGTCTTTCCTGCCTAGGGGGCCTGCCCAGTAGGGCTTCCGGAACAATCCACTTTTCTCATTTACCTCCAAAATATGACTAATCTGGATAGTCAAGGGAGTATATTAGGTATACCGCTGAAAACTCATCTCGGGGTAAGTCTATCTTTGACAAGAACTTTTTCCTTGGTCGCATTGACTATGAATGGGGCAGTCTTATCATCATAGCGGTGGGCTCCCACACCTGCAGTACCACTTCCGAAAGTCCTCTTGTTGGAATCCCTATTCCTAGGGCTGTAGAAGCGATTTCTTTTATTTCTGTTCCAACTCCTTGAACCAGAATCCTTAGACAACTTTGCCATTGACTCTTCAACCATCTTGTGGCATTCTGCCTGCTAACAAAACTCAGCTAAGGTTCTGGGCTCTTCAGTTTGCAACTCCTTCCAGAATTTAGTTCCTGGCCTAACCCAAGCTATCTGAAAATTTTTCAGGGTTTTGTCGGAAGCCTTCTTCACCTTAGGCACTTCCTCATTAAATCTCTTGAAATACTCTCTTAGAATTTCATGGTCCTTTTGCTTGATATTATTCAAGGTGTTAACCGGCGGGACATACGCCACGGTAGCCCTAAACTGAGAGATAAATTGGTCTCCCATCTTTCTCCAAGATTTAATTGATCCTTCAGCCAACCTTTTAAACCATTTGTGGGAATTCCCACCCAAAGTGGAGGCTAGTAACATGCACCTAGCCAAGTCCTCCACTTGATACACATGCATCTCCGTATTGAAATGTCTTAAGCACTCAACAGGGTCCGAGCTACCATCAAACTTCAAGTTAGTATTCATCTTAAAGAACCTCGGCAAGAGAGCCTTTTTCACTTTCTTAGAGAACGACAAACCGACAATGGCTCCAGATTTGAACATTTTATCCTCCTTGATTTTCTCCAAGGCTTTCTTCCATTCAGACATTTTGACCTATCCATTCTCTCCATCTGAAAACACATCACTTCCAAAATCATCATCTTCATAAGCTGTCTTACTCTTCCTTGGGGCTGAACTCTGATGGGAGCTGGAGTCCTGGCCGGTATCCCCATCGGAAGGTACCCTTGTAGAGCGTGATTTCCTGCTTCTATGCCCAGAGGTGTTGCCACTTTGTTTGTAACTCCTCCTGCCATCAGATCTAGACCTACTGGAATCATTTCTTAGGGGTATCGAGTGGGATCTCTCCCTGTACTCCTGAGAACCTTGAATGTGGGAACCCCCATTGTCATCTCTTCGATCTCTACCTCCAGTATTTCCTAGCCGATGACGAAGGTCTTTGTTGGTTAGCCTTTTTCCAATTCATTCAAAAACACTTAGGCTTGTGGTGGGCGAACCCTCGAAATCCTGGGCTTCCACATCCTCCGACTGGTCACCTTCATACTTCTCTTCCTCAGGTCTTTCCGCATCTTCTTCCTCAGATGGAACATAGTCAGTTTTGTCCTCGTCGTCCTCATCAGATTTAAACTCCAGCCTTGATGGAGTTACATTCTTCCTTTTTGATTTTGACTTATGCTTCTTATGCCATCTTTTCAATTTCTCGGAACTCTTCTTCAAGTAGTCGAGTCTCACGGCCATAGTGACCAAATGGTTCAGGATATCCTTGTTGCTAACATTATCATTGTCTCCTTTGTTTCGTCCATTACCGTCCTGAGACGGTGTTTTATAACTATCGAAATTGTCACTCGCCATATCTCCTCCAAACGATGATTTTGAGGCCCCTCCTTCTGGCGCCAATTGTCGTGGGAGAAATTTGTCACAACAAACTAGGAGGTCGTTGCTGGAATAGCGCCAATAAAGTCCGGAATTTCATAACTGCCCAGAAAGGCTCACAGTTAGAGACTAACAACTAATTGCCCAGAAAGGCTAACAGCTAGGGGTTACCGAAGAATACGGGAAATGGTTCCTCGGGTCGTCGGACTGGATTTACGGGAATTAGAGTTCAAGGATCGAATGATGGCTACCAAGAACCCTAATATAGCGATGTCACACAAAGTATACGTGCTCTCAGTACCCCAAGGTGTCAAGTGTTCAAGAAGTCCCGCAAATTGCCTACCTACCTCTATTTATAGATGATCAAGCCCGAAGGTAGTTCCGATCATTTAGTTATGAAGAATTATCCCGTTTATTAAGGGATTATCACTGTAATTTCTATTATGATCGAGCACAATATATGTATTTAGGTTTCCAAGTCGTTAAAGGAGTGTCAGAAAGCTTGTTTCTTTGTAATTATCTTGATTATCATTGAATTATCACATACATAAAACATATATCCTTTACTAATTGAAAATATATCTGTTTGAGAGTGTTTCTAGGTTGTAGAGATGTGCTCCTAGAAGATAGCATGCTATCCTTGTCTGATTCCATGGCTCTGTCGGGTTTCCGGGAAACTGGGGCTTCCAGCGGTAAGCCCTCCCTGATATCCCATGCGGTGGGTTGTCTGGATAACCATCTTGAAAAGCTAAAGCTGGTAACTGTCCCGGGAACTGTATATGGATAACTATAGGTTGTGGGTCTTCCACGGGGGTATCCCCAGAATACCCGGTCTTACGCTTATTCAGCATTCATCACTAGGTAACCGCCTTAGGAGCTACCACAGGCTGCAGAAGCCCATTTTGTCATCTGATTTCTACATGGGTTTAAACCTAACCTAATGGTGGGCCTAAATATTATACATGCTAAATTTTGGTCACAACAAGAAGTTAACGTGCTGAAGTTATTATACAACATGAACTCACTAATTTGTGCGGGTGTTTTGTTTTATTCATTGACGAAATTTGCATTCGATACAAGACATAATTCAAAATGTGAACTGTATAGAAATGTAACTAGTGTAATGCTTAGGTAGCAGGAGCTTCTAAAGAAGTACCTACAAACCACAGATGAGGAGATTGAAGTAAAATTTGAAGATATTTGCATGGATTCTATTAAGCAATTTCCTCATTGTTTGAACATATCTTGTATTTTGTGTATGAAAAAGATATCATACAAGAAAAGGTTGTTCTGAAGTGGGCATTTGAGCCAGAAAGAGAAGGGAGATGAGTAAGACAAGTTTTCAAATTATTAAAAGTTTACTATACTTTCATAAAAAATTATGAGTCACTCATATTTCAAATTAATAATTTTATTAAATAAATAAATTGCTTTCACAAATTTTAGCACTTTTCATGTAAAATGATTTTATTGTTTTTTGTTAAAAAAAATATTGTATCCTTATGAATGAAATTTGTATCACTTTAATAAAATAAAAATATAAATTATAAATAAATATTTACTAAATCAATAAATTTTAATAAATGAAGTAATTATTAAAGTAATTTCTTACTTCTTAAAACTTTAAGAAAAAGTTTATGTAATTTTTTAGGTAAAATGATAACTTCACTGTAAATTTTAATTTTTTATTTGTACTACAATTCCGACAACACTTGATCATAAGTGTTGTAGTAGGCAAGATTGAGCATGGGTATCGTAACGTTATAAGATGGCAACATCATGCAAAATCGTTGTAGAAAGTCATTCTTGTAGTTAGCTTGTTATATGACTGGAACTTTCTTTTCCAACTGCGAAAGTACTTACTCTCAATCTCAACATTTCTCATTGCATGAAATCACTTTTTATAATTCATAAACATACAAACTGACGAAGGTGTATATTATGGGTATTTGGGACTGGCCAGGTATTATAATAAATCTGTAAAATATTTTTTCGAAAGTGTAACCATCCTTTATTAATTGTATAAGCCTGTCAAATTTAGTGTTTAAAAGAAAATTTTAAAATGTTTATTGTAAATTTTTGGGGCTTTTAGTTACAATAGTAAAGTAGAGTTTTGAAAAAAGAGAAATTAGTTGGGAAAAATGCCAGATTGATATGACAGCGATCTGACATTTTTAAATATAAACAGTATAGACTAATATATCACTTTCTATCTCCACAAAGATTAGCAATTAATTAGAAAAAGGAAGAACTTATTTTTTGCTTGCTTCGGATCCAAGCAAAGTTGCCTGTTAATGATGAAACAGAAGGAAAGTAGACATATGGGTTTCGCTAGCCTTTTTTTTTTTTGCCTTAAATCATTTTTATAATGAAAAATTGACCTAATTAAATAACCACTTTTTTGTATTTTCAAGTCCAAATTACCCATTTTCTGATTTCTTGCCCTTTCTATCCATCATTCACGCTAATGCATAAAGCGTATCACACCTTTATACTGCTCCAACTATATACACAAACAATACACAAATTAGATGATGAAGATAATACAGGCAATGATCGATTATCAACCAATACACCTATAAAATTAAGGATTATTTCAAAATGATTGAGATGTAACTTATAAATATGAGTGTTTGGTGTGGGTTTGAGAGAGAGATCGGAGGAGGATGTTGGAGGCCCACCTTCTGAATGGGCTAGACCGAAGGCCCAACATAGAGTACCGAAAGAAGCCGAAAGCTTGTCCAGTCCATTTGGCTGTAACGGTCGGATTCGTTGCCAATCCCTCAGAATACGTGGGACACGTCATCCCACCTTCACCACCTCCAGGTTGTTAGTCCACGATCAAAGGAATATAGAATATACGTCTTGGTCAGGTTTGAAGCATCATTCATTCACAACTTACACACAATACACAAACGCTCTACGTTCAAAATACCTTACCAAAACCGACTAACTTATTCTCATACCGGAGGTGAATCAGGGGGCCAAACCCTTGCATTCTTCTTCATTGCAGGTCCGACCGAACCAAGGTCTGGGAGAAATCCGGTCGTAACATTTGGCGCCGTCTGTGGGAAACGTAGAGATACGTTTGTGTTAAAATTTATCACCAACTATGGCGAACGAAGTAACACCTGTAACCGACAACCTCACTGTGGCTGGAAGCAGCCAAACTCCTCCTATAATCCTGAGGCTACTGAATTTTGAAGAAGAGGGAGATATACCGTCTCCTGAAGAGCAACAAGAGATGCTCCTGAAATGTCAAGAAGAGCAGAAGGCCATGGGAAAACAAAAGGAGAGTGATAGGGAAAGGAGCAATAGGGATGCAGAAAGATTGGCTAAGCAGAGAGAGGCCGATCGATTGAGATTGGAAGCCCTAAAGCTCCGGAGAGAAGAGATCGAGTTACAAGAGAAGGCCCTGCGAGAGGTCCTGGAGGCCGAAGACTCAGAGCCTGAGAACCAAAGAGAGAAGTGGCCCAGAGACGATGAAGATGAGTCGTGGAACTCTGAATCGTACTCTAATTGGTTGAGATATGTAAAGCCAAAGCTTGCAGGGTGAGACAGAGGGCTTTGTCTACTGTTCATGAAGAAATGAAGATACATTATGCTGGTTTAAGAAGGTTTGCTGGTGAAATACTTAGGAGTAATAAGAATAATACTATGAAAATATGCACTACAGGACAGAATGATGGGGATGTGCCTCATTTCCAGAGGTTCTATGTTTGTTATGATGGGTTGAAAAACGCTTGGAAGGCTGGTTGCAGACCTGTTCTAGGTCTTGATGGATGCTTTTTGAAGACAATATGTGGTGGCCAGCTTTTAAGTGCTGTTGCAAGGGATGGAAATAATTCCATTTTACCTGTTGCTATGGATGTGATAGATATCACTGAGTCTTATGATAGATAGAAATGGTTTTTAATGCTCTTACAAATAGACTTGGATTTAGGAGATGGATATGGTTACACCTTCAAATCTGACCAACAAAAGGTATGAGTTCCATTTGTTTTGTACTACTACTTGCATTTAGTAATACAATATACATGTATAGAATGCTAATATACATGTATGGTTTGCTGATTGCTAGGGTTTGGATAAGGCTGTCAAGGAGATTGTTCCTCATGTTGAACATAGGAACTGTGCAAGACACATTTATAGCAACTTAAGGAAAAAGTATCCAACTGCATCTGTTAAGAATGCCTTCTGGGAGGCAAGCACATCCACACACCCTGAAGTTTTCAAAGCTGCAATGAGGAGTCTTGAGAGAGCACCAAAACCAGCTGCAGAGAGGATCAACCAATTTGAGCCCAAAGTCTGGTCCAAGGCATGTTTTGGCACACACTCAAAGACATACAGCTGTGAGAACAACATGTCAGAATGCTTCAACTCCTGGATCCTTAAGACAAGGTACATGCCATTTATTGGTATGTTGACTGAAATTCATGATATGTTAATGGAAAGACTACATGAGAAAAGGGACAGCATGGAACATGTAGATTGCATAATTTGCCTAGGGTCAAAAAGATCATGGAGGAAAATATGATTGAGAGTGTAGAGTGTAGAGCAACCTGGGATGGTAGACAAAATTTTCAGGTCAAATGAAGAGGAATTGGGTTTTGTGTCAATCTGCAGAATCATAATTGTTCATGTAGGGTCTGGGATTTAACTGGAGTGCCATGTCTCCATGCTGTCTATGCTATTCAAAAAACGAGACAGGACCCTTATGATTTTGTTAGTCATTGGTTTAAAAAGGAGACCTACATGAAAACTTATTCACATAACTTACAGGTATTGAGAGGATCTCTTTTTTGGGAAGAAGTGGTAGGTGACACAATTTCTCCACCACCAATGATGAAGCCATCAAGGGGGAGACCTAAAAAACAAAGAAGGAAGGAAGGATGAGAAGAGAATGTAAGTAAGGGTAAGTTCTCAAGGGTGACTAAAATAGGCAAGGTAATGCATTGTGGAATATGTAGACAAAGAGGTCACAATAGAGGGAATTGCCCTAAGAGGCTAGAGGGTGCTGTTCAAAAACCAACACAAAAGAGGGGTAGAAAAAAGTAGGATAGAATTGAAGAAGATGCAGAGGCTGAAGAGGAGGTGGAAATTTTTTTGGAGGAAGCACAAACCGGTGAAGCAGATTTAATGGATGGAGCTCTAAGAATTAATGCAGAGGAAACACCTCCACCACCTACTCCAAGAAGGAGTTAAAGACTTGCACCTACTCCAACTTCACATGTGTGACATATTTAATTATTTATAACATGGCCTCATTATTATTTTCAATATGTTTCATAGTTGTGTTGTTTTTAATGCAGTCATCCAACACTAATGACAATGACAATGGCAATGGTGAGGAGCATGCTAGGGCTATTTTTATAAGTATAATTACATTTGGTATTCATCATGGACCACAAATAATACATGGCCCTAACCGATTGTGTTTGTTTCATTTAGATGCCTACACCAGGTCTTAATACAAGGGGTGGCTTTGGTGGGACTCCTCCAGCTTCAAGACCCCCCCAATGTTGCTGTTGGGAGCAGTCAAGAGTCATCAAAAGCTTCGAAAGTGAAGAAGGGCAGGCCTTTTGCAGCCCCAAGAAAGAAGTATTAGTTTAATTGTAGTATTCGAATCTTTTGTAAGGTTTAAGAACTAGGGAAGCTTTAAGTATTGTTGATCTTTTGTAAGGTTTAAGGATTTAGGAAGCTTTAAGCATAATTAATCTTTTGTAAGTTGCAGACCTAGTTGGCAAGAATCTTATTGGCATTAACTATGTAACTGCAAATTCATATTGGCAGGATATTATGATGAATGTAATGGCTTTTTGTTTCAAGTATTGCAGTTTAATTTAGTATTGTATGTTCATGTTTGGAATGAGCTCGAATTGTAAGAACAGCTCTATGAAATTATACACTAGAATGAAACATACTTTCTCATTCATAAGCAAATTAGAACAGTACAACCAACAACTCTGTTGTCATAATGAAGAACAAGAACACTAACATCACACAAGTTATCTTCCCAAATACTTTCTTTCGGGACTCAACTCTATCAATCCAAACATCACCATCAACAACTCTTGCCTTCAATTTCTCCAGGTTTTCAACCTTATTTTTTAGCATCATTATTTCTTCTCTTTTCAATGATAGTTTACCCATCAAATCTGCAATGACTTCTCTTCCTCTTTCTATATAATCTGGATCAGCCCACATAAAAAGTAGCATTTTTTATGTTCTTTATACCTTGCACCCATAAAATCGCCTTCCCGAATTTGCAGTTCCAGATTTCCAAGCCGCCCATAACCCAGCTTCAATCCCACAATTGCATTTCACAATATCAATCGAGTACCTCATATTAACCTTTGCTCGCCTTGTTAGTCCATCTCCATTAAAATTACTGTTGGAGCTTGAACTCATTTTTGCAGAATCCAGAAGAATGAAGATGGAGAAGAAAGAAGAATGAAGAATGACGATGATGGTGAGTGGGTCTGTTAATAATTCTAATGGGTTGAAACCTATTTTAAATACCACATCTGACTGTGCTGCCAAATCAGCATGAGGAGGTGGAATTTCGTTACATTTTTAACGGATCTGACGGAGAAAACGTATATGAAAGTTATATACTACTTAGTAATTCGTTTGAAAGCTTTTTGAATTCGGTAGGTCACTTGAAAGTTTCCCGTCATTTTAGTGATGTATCTGCCTATTAACCCGTCTAGAATTTAATATCAAAGTAGGTTGGGAGAATGCTTGTTGGAGAGTTGACCAGCGTATGATACACATTTATTTTATGATGAAAATGAAATGTCTACATCAAATTGTATGAGAGTAGAGTATTACATACTACATATGTAGCAGATAAAGTGTAGAGAAATGTAGTGCATGGAAGAACCCTCGGCCTGGACTTGATGAGTTTATGTTAAGTTTTCAAGTAGAAAAGTTTCAATGAGAAATGCAACTGTCGGGTGGATAGGCTACACTTTGGGAGGCCAAAGGAAGCTTGTTCAAAGTCATGCCTCCCCACCAAATTCTTTAATTCTCTTCATCTCCCTCTCCCTACCTAGCTACCTTTTTTTCCAATTCTTTGTTTTCATTTTATTTTTCAAGTTAACAAAAATATTTTGTCCCATGTTTATTTGTTTAAATTTCAAACCAACGATAGCAGACTTTTTTTTTAACTACTGTAGTAAGATGAATTTTTTTTTTTTTGATAATAAAGTTCTTATAAGCTTACAAATAAGTATATGTTTTAACAATTCTCGGGGATGAACGATGATCGAACCTATGACCTGGATCGACAAATGATTGTTCCTCTTCAACTATAGTATTTTTGTCTTATGTTTGGAATGTAGATACAAACTACCATGTCACCCTTACCTAATATATATATTGGACGTGCGTATGGTATTCACAATAACTTGGTTATTTCGTTTGGGTTGCAGCTAACCAGACATCGTCAAAGTGATAGGGAACACAATTTAGAGTGATGAGAAAATGAGGAGCACAAGAGATTCAACATCATCATCAGCATTATCAGTAACCTCATCAATAGACAGCAGCAGCAATTACCAAACTCTTAGTCCTTCTTCATTAACAAAACCATCTAATGATAATTATCATCAGTGCAACTTATCAATGGAAACCTCATCAGACCTTCCCACCACCGATCTCAGCCTTGCCCTTACCATTTCCGGTACCAACTCTTCTCCAAGGTATTATTTTCTAATGTTACTTGGATATATTTTTTCCCGAGGAATCAAATTAACTGTCCAATCTCTTGACAAATTTGTTATACCTTTGCTTGTTGATTAGGCAACAAGGATCGGCTGATTGGCCACCGATCAACTCACTTCGGCTCAGAGCTATGATCACAGCAGAGGGGGAAAGAAGTAACAATCCAACTTCACCATTATCGTCATCATCTTCGTCATCGTGTAGAAAAATGAGGCAAATATTGAATAAAACTAGTGGTGATAATAGTTTGTTTGTGAAGGTTAAAATGGAAGGCATAAAAATTGGTAGAAAAATCGATGTGTTAGCTCTTCATGGTTACCAAGACTTGATCACCACTTTGGAACATATGTTCTCAATTCCTAATATCCTCTGTAAGTTTATACTTTCCCATGTTTATTTTGTGTCTGTAAATATCAAATCTGATCTCTCCATTCCTCCTTCTCCTAGTATCACTTTCAAAGCATACTTGTTCACCACACAATGAATCTTTTCAGAAGTTAAATTTATTGTTCTCAAAGACTGCTACTTAATATAAATCACTTTCGAAATATACGATAATTTTATAATGATGTCCAACTATCAATTTCGTAATTTTTGCATTATCGAAACTTTAATTCTTCTAAATGGTTTACATTGTTATGAAAGATTTTAATACCTGTTGAGGATTATAATTAGCATGGACTACTCACTTTTGTAATTGCAGGGGCTGAAGGGGAACAATATTCTCATCATAAGAGATACTATAAGTGGAGTCATGTGTTAACATATGAAGATCAAGATGGAGATTGGATGATGGTTCCTTGGGAGTAAGCTTCAATATCCTCACAAGTTTCGTATCCTCTTCAAGAACTCACAAGCTTCAATATCCTCACAACTTTCGTATCCTCTTCAAGAACTCACTCTTCATAGCTTGTATCAAGCCAAGTAGTATGTTCCTGGAAGTTCCATAATTATTCTTCAATTGTGTTATGTAGGATGTTCTTGACTACAGTGAAGAGACTGAAGATTACACGCACAGCCAGTAGCTGATTCATATATATTCATACGAGTTGGATGGATGGAAGCACGATTTTGTCGAAATTTTGTCTGTGTAAATGGAGTTTATAGACTACAGAAGATATCTCGAAGTATAGTTGAACTGATTTTGCAGGTTTTTGCTAATACGGATTTAAAGATACATATCTAGGATATTAGTACAACATCCAACAATTCCATACTTTGGTTTCTTATAAACTTTTGCCAATCACAAAGAATCAAACACCTAACATTGATATACAGACCCAGAGTTTCCTCTCCACTTCCAATCATATCTACTTTTAGTATGAATTAATGATGTTTGAATTAGATTTTAAACAATTCTTTTACAAAATATAGTGTACAACACACTATATTTTCACAAAAAACATAACAGAACATATTAAATTTTTACTCAACGCATGGAAACAGATGGTGTTTTTTCTCCTAGTAACAATGTTTTTTAAATCACCGTGCCTTTTCGCCCGACAAAAATTACCCTAGAAATGTCTGTCAAGTATCATTGTAGAAGGCACTCATGTCATCATATGATAGGTAACAAGCTACAGAACATTATGCAGATGCTTCTTGTTACTCCCCAGGACTCGAGTAAATTGTTATGCGTACTAAAACAAATCTAATATACCAACATTTTCTTACTGAAAAAATATATGCCAGTAATATACCAACATTTTTTCTATGAATCACTCATTTATTGTAACCTGCACAAAAATTTACATAGAATACACTGCAAATCCAGGAAATAAATTATTTTAGAAATGGCAAAATTAATAATTAGTCCACTCCTTTGTATATCATAATTTCAGTCACTGCAACCAAGTACCTTTGCTTTTAGGAGATATAATCCGCAGGTGATTTGACATTTGGTAACAGTTCGAGTCCGGATTTATTTTAGGCTTGAGCAGTTCACAAATATCTGGAGAAACCTTGTCTGAAAATCCTTCAACATTAGAGCAAATCCATGGAGATTTTGAGCGTACATCAAGAGTAATATCAGATAGACAGATGTGTTTGAAAGCATCTCCTTCTATTCCCTCTAAAAGACCTGCAATTTTAATGTTCTCTCCTGTAACGTTTTGAATGCTAATCTTTTCTATTAAAGGAAGAGCGTCTGGATCATAAGACTCATCCGGGTGCTCGCCATAATTACCAGTAAATTTCAGAGCAACTTTCAGATTTGACAAGATTACCCCAGTTATAAAAACATTGCTCACATAACCTCCCCGTCCACGTGCCGTCTTTATTGAAACACCTCTATTTGAGTTAAAAAAATGGATATCTTCCACATGGACTTGTGATACACCTCCAGACATCTCGCTTCCAATAGCAATGCCTGAACTAGATGTAGTCTGTCCAACGAGTCGGTGGATGATGATGTTTGTGCTAGGATGAGCATAAAATATGCCATACTGATCCCATCCACTTTTAATGGCAATGAGATCATCCCCTGTGCTTATGTAGCAATCTTCAATGCAAACATCATCTGAAGAGTCTGAATACATTTAACATATCAGTTAGATCTCCTACACATGGACGGGTGTGGAATCAAGAAATGAATGTAGTTTATGTCCACAGATGTATCTCTTTCTAAAAGGAAGAAATACAAATTCCTATCTGCTACTTCCTAAATAAAGAGATGCATGGTACATATATGTATAATAAAGCGGTCTTTAAGTGTCATGCTTATTCAAGTCGAATAGTGATTCCATGGCATCACTTTTGCTATTTATAGTTTTACTGTTTAGACATATGTGGAACAGTCACATAAACTTATGGGTTAATTTGAAGGGGAAAGTATCCAGTAAGGTCAAGTAATGAGGTGTTGAGAAAGTACTGATGGGGCCCAGAAACTGTGCAAAAGATTTAATTATATTTCGAAGGCACTCAATATGATACAAATGAAGCTTGTTGTATTCAACGAGACTAACCTGGATCGATCCCATCTGTGTTTGGCGAATCAAGAGGAGCAATGATTGTGACATTCTGCACAATAACTTGGCTGTTCATCCAGGAAAAAAGGAGTCTCAACTGTCCACAGGCACAAATTTACAAATTTGGAAACAGGCGCTAAAAATACCAGATAAAAAATGTATGTAACCTGCAGTACACGGGGTGGATGTTCCAGAAAGGTGAATTTCGGAAGGTCAGATTTGAAATGATAACATCTGTTGAGTCTATCAACTCCACCATATGAGGTCTAGTATAATTTAATGTTTCACTTCGGAACCAACTCCACCAGACACTGCCTTGACCATCAATTGTTCCATTATCACCTGCAAGGAATATCCTGTTAGAACTTGCGTGAAAATTATGTGATGTGAAAGACAAAATCATTAACCTGTTATGATAACGTCCGTCAGATTGCGCCCGTAAATGAGGCTTCTATGCCTTCCACCAGGTAATTCCCTACCCCGGCCATAAGATGGTAAAGGATCAATTACTGGCCAATCATCGGAGTTCTGAAACGATGCAATATATTCTAGTTTTTAATTTTATATATGTTTGCAATTGATGAATAGGAATACACATGAATCTACCTGTCTTTACTAACGTATGACCATGCTCAAATACTACAGTAAGAAGTTAATTTCGATTTTTAGACTCATCAATGATCAAACCATAACAAACATATAATATTCCAACATGTCATCACCTCTATAATTTAGGTGTCGGATTTATTACCGGTGAAATAATTGTTAAAAGAAGATTAATCCAAATTTCTAAATATGAGCTCAAAAAAACAATACTAATTGATCTTCCATCACAAAAAAAAAACCAACACAGACACACAAGTAATTTGATAATAAAGTTAATATAACATGGTTTTTAATATCAGGTTAAAGCTTACTGTCGATCCAAGAATCTGCGCATCCTTATCTAAGTGCAAAGTTAAATGACTGATGAGCATGAAGCTTCCTGTCAACCATTGCCCTTTGGGTATGAAAAGCTGTGCCCCACCCTTGTCAGCAAATGAATTGAGATAGAATATAGCATTCTCAAATGCTTTAGTGTTCATTCTCAATCCATCACCGACTGCACCGAAATCAGTAATTGAGACACTGTGGGGCCGAACGATTCCTGTACTAGTCTCTTTACAAAGTGAGCTGCTGCTACTAACAATCCACGGAGGTTCACCAAACAATAATAGTTCCAGAATTAGAGCCACCAACTGCTAGAAATCCAGGAACATAAACGTTTGTTAGGTACGTCAGTGACAAGATATAGTGCTATATAGTAAGGTGCTCAGTCAATTTTACAATAGTTGCAAATGTGCATCACAGACATGAGTTCGTAGTCAACTTAACTATATAAATTTCCTTAATACAAAAAAAAGTTTATGTACAACTGCATATCTATCTGCATTCCAGTGCTAACTTGATATCTTAAACTAGGGAGCTAGCAACAAGTAATTTCGAGCAGCACAAACCACAATCTTCAGTCAAATAAAAGGCTACATTTTGATTACAAGCTTTTGAATCTAAAAAATAAATAAAGCAAAGCTAAATCACCAGTAGATGGAAGTTAGAAAGCAAAGAGAATCATAATTAATTTTTCTTTACAAATTCGAAACATCAATAAAGCACTCAAAATTTTGTTCTCGGTTCAGAAAAAAATGCAAGTATCGAAAATCTACATCAGAAGTTCAGAACCCAAATGAAGAAGTAACAAGCACTGTGAATTTAAAAAACCGGAAACAACTAAATTTACCACAAAAGAGCTCTTCATCTTGAATCTTCAATGAAAGAAATTCAATGAAATAACAAGAAAAGATTAGAAGAGGAAATTCAATGAAATTACAAGAAAAGATTAGAACAAAGAGGGCTACCAAAAGAATTCAAAGGGGTTCTTGGGGTTGTTATAAAGATCGTAAAGGGTGATTAATTTATCTGGGTGGTTTGAGAGAGAGAGAGAGAGAGAGAGAGAGAGAGAATCAGCATATAACAAACAGAAAGAAATGAGTATTGAAGAGGACACAAAGACAAAGCAGAAGGAGTATAGGACCTCTCCTGTCAGCATTAGCTAGCGCCCAGCACTTCTCTTCTTCACCACCTTCTCTGTGTGGTTTATGAGAAAAAGACATCGTCTACTATATATGTGTGTATATTATGTATAAACGTCACATTTAGGAGGTTGGGTCGGTGTACTTTTGGCTGTTTTAGGCGTAGACAAGTTTGATGTAAAAACAAAATATTTTCAACTTTAAAGACAGATTACAGATGAGAAGAGAGAGTGGTCACTTCAGTCATGTGCAAGTCCTCATTCTCTCCTTGACCATTTTTACAATTTTTTTTGCAGTTTGACCAAATAATTGACCACTTTTTCTTGGCAGGGCATGTCCCCTTCTGATCCTGATGAAGGTCCCCTCAATTAGTTGAATGCTGGGAATCGTCTGTTGAGCATGTTAAATATATGGAACACACATGCACGTATTTTTTTTTTATAGTTACACACACGCACATCTCAGGATTCGAACCCCAAACCTCTCTTAGAGAATCTTAGAGAAGCCGAGAGCTAAAAACACTACACTAACACACGCACGTATGCACTATGCAGACAGTTAGGGTGACTAGAGTAAATAAATGCATTCCAACTACTATGATATTAAAACTCGCCAAGTAGCTGTGAGCGGGTTATGTTGTGATAGGCACCGTATATACGGTGCAGGTGTTGATGATGAAAATATGGTCAGTTACGATCCTTTAAATGTTCTTGATGTTCGATCTCTTGCTCCGATTGTATATCTGCTAATGGGGTGGGATTGCAGTCACTTTTCTGAGAGGGGGAGCTCCCATCTTTTCTGGTCCAAGCTTTACACCTGTTGATAACTACCAGAATAATGTTCGTTCTGCAATTGCTTTTCCTGCTTTCTCCTCTACAAGCTGTTGTGCAAGAGAATAATGTTGTGCAATTGCTTTACACGAATAATGTTGAACAGCAGTGTTAAATTGTATATAGATATAGCAATAGAGATGAGAGAGTATAAATTGTGTTATAATCTGTTGTATATATTGAGAGGTTGATACATGGCTTTTATAGGAAGAAAATGCTATAGTAAAACCTATTGATACATCACTGCATATGTCATTTGGTTGAATGTTGAATTGTAGTTGTTGAATGGTTGGTGAATGGTTGAATATCTTGACACTCCCCCTCAAGTTGATGCATATATGTTACTCATGCCCAACTTGCCAATAAGTGGATGTAGCATTTTTCTTCCAAATCCCTTGGTGAACACATCAGCTACTTGATCTTCTGATCTTACAAATTGAATACTAATGATATCATTATTGATCTTCTCTTTTATAAAGTGTCGATCAATCTCGATATGTTTGGTTCGATCATGTTGAACTGGATCATGTGCAATGGCAATTGCTGCTTTATTATCACAATGCAGCTTCATCGGAGTGGGTAATGCAAGTCCTAATTCTGTAAGCAACAATCTAACCCATAGTAGTTCCCGCACTCCTCGAGCCATAGCTCTGTATTCTGCTTCAGCACTAGATAATGCAACTACTGGTTGCTTCTTACTTCGCCAAGTAACTAGGTTACCTCCCACAAATGTACAGTATCCTGAAGTGGAACGTCTATCATCTAGACATCCAGCCCAATCTGCATCTGTATAGCTCTCAACCCCAAGATGATTGTTTTTAGTAAACATCACTCCTTTTCCGGGAGCAGCTTTAAGATACCTTAATATCATATAAACTGCATCCAAATGAGGTTGGCGTGGATCATGCATGTACCTGCTCACAACTCCCACTGCATATGATATATCTGGCCTTGTGTGTGCAAGGTAGATTAGTCGTCCAACTAATCTTTGATATTGGGATCTATCAACAATTTCACCAGCATCTCCACAAAGTTTATGATTTGCTTCTATAGGAGAATCTGCAGGTCTGCATCCCAACATTCCTGTTTCATTTAAAAGATCAAGTGTATACTTCCGTTGTGAAAGGAAGATACCACCCGGACTTCTGGAGACTTCAATGCCAAGGAAATACCTTAGTTTTCCCAAGTCTTTCATCTCAAATTCAGATGCAAGTCTCTGTTTAACATTTGTAATCTCACATGTGTCGTTGCCGGTGATCACAATATCATCGACATAAACAATCAACACTGTGATCTTTACACCTCGTCTTTTCACGAACATGGTGTTATCCGAGTTGCTTTGTTTGTAGCCAAATTTAACTATTGTTCTCTGAAATTTGCCAAACCAATCCCTTGGAGACTGTTTCAATCCATAAATAGTCTTCTTTAATTTGCATACTTTCCCAATGGTCACATCTGTAGAAAAACCAGGTGGAATGTCCATGTAGATTTCTTCTTTTAAGTCTCCGTGTAAGAATGCATTTTTCACATCCAACTGTTGAAGTTCCCAACCAAGATTTGCTGCACATGATATTAAGATTCGAATAGACGCCATCTTTGCTACTGGAGCAAAAGTTTCCTGATAATCAATCCCGTAAGATTGAGTATACCCTTTTGCCACAAGTCTTGCTTTGTACCTATCAACCAGCCCATTAGGTTTTTGCTTCACAGTGAACACCCATTTGCATCCTACTACCTTCCTTTCAGCAGGAAGATGAGTCAACTCCCAAGTGTTATTATGTTTTAATGCATTCATTTCCTCAATCATAGCATCTTTTCATTTAGGATCACATAAAGCTTCCTGCCAAGTATGAGGGACAGAAACACTAGACAAGGATGACACAAAAGCAAGTGAAGAAGGAGATAATGCATTATATGACACATAGTTTGAGATCGGGTGGTTAGTACAAGAACGTACACCCTTTCTAAAAGCAATAGGAAGATCAAGAGTAGGATCAAGAGTGTTACCGTTATCAGGCTCAATTGTAGGAGCTGTAGGATCTGCCTCGAGGTCAGAAGTCTCTGGAGGTGGTAAAGTGGTTATATCATTATTTTTACGTCTAGAATATGTGATCAAATCTAGTCCCTTTAATCTATTTAGATCATCCAACTCTCTACTCATAAGTGGAGGGATGGATGATGTGTTTGGGCTAGTGTTTGGCACATTGATGAATGGAAGGAATTGAGACTCCTCTGTCACTTTACTATCAAGACGAGACTCCTCTGTCGCTTTACTATCAAGACTGTGTCGGTTAATCTCCCCCTGAAGCAAGGAGGAGGATCCGGGAGAGAAGTAAGAAATTGACTCCCAGAAAGTAACATCGTGACTGACATATGTGCGATGTGAGGGAGGATGATAGCACTTATACCCCTTTTGAGTTGGTGTATAACCAATGAAAACACAGCGGAGAGCACGAGAATCAAGTTTATCCCGAGAGGGAGAATGATTGTGAACAAAGCAGACACTCCCAAATAACCGAAGAGGCAATGGATGAGACGAAGGTGCAGGAATAAAGGACAACGGTGTTCTGAATTGTAGTACACTTGAAGGGAGACGGTTGATCAGATATGCAGCAGTCATGACTGCCTCACCCCAAAGATATTTAGGGACATGCATAGTTAAAATGAGGGACCGTGCTACCTGTTGTAAGTGACCAATTTTCCTTTCAGCAACTCCATTTTGCTGAGAGGTTTTAACACATGTAGTTTGATGAATAATACCCCATGTGTCCAAATAAGATGTAAACATTCCGGCATACTCGGTACCATTATCACTTCGCAAAATTTTAACAGAGGCATTGAACAGTGTTTGTATCATGTGGTGGAAGGATTTAAAACATCCGAATACTTCACTTTTGTGTTTAAGAAGGTATACAAAAGTAAGTCGAGAATGACAATCTACAAAGACAACAAACCACCTATACCCATCATGAGTAGGATGACTAAATGGACCCCAAACATCAGTATGAATATTAGAAAAAAGAGTAGGACTTCTCTTATTTCTAGATGGATATGGTGACCTTTTATGTTTGGCTAATTCACATGGTTCACAAAAAAATTCTTCCTTTTTACATTTTGATGCTAAATTCGGAAAAAGATGTGACAGAACACCAAATGAAGGATGACCTAACCGTCTATGCCATTGATACAAGGACTCGAAACTGGGATTAGATTTAGATGAAACCTGATAACTTGCTGATGGCGAAACAGAATTCCCTTCCATAATATATAGGCCATCTACCACTTTACCACTGCCAAGGACCTTGCCTGTCGCCAGATCCTGAAACACACAGTGAGAAGGGAAAAAGGTTACTGAACAATTAAGATTTTTAGTAATTTGATGAACCGATAATAAATTCACTGATAAGGACGGAACATGTAAGACAGATGATAGAGGTAGTGAAGGGAGACAGTTGGAAGTGCCCCATCCGTGAACGGGCACATGAGTTCCATTGGCAACACGAACACTCTCTGTTTTATTAATGTTGTGATATGACTGCAGTAAACTGGAATTTCCAGTCATATGTTCTGATGCTCCCGAGTCAATGATCCATGAATTAGGTGAACTGTGAGAGACAGAATGACAAGAAATGCTCGAATAAAAAGTATTTGTCGGTACAAATGAGGTTGCAGTCTTTAACTTTATATCAGAAACCAACTGTCGAAAAAACTTGAGCTCCGAAACAGTTAGGTCGGAATGAGTTTCAGAAAAATCCTCTTTCATCATGCTAAATAAATCCGGAATAAAATACCCGAAATTTTTGAAAGAAACAAGAACAAAGGCTTGACTTATTTCTTGTAAACCAAAAAAAAACTTACAGAATTTTTTCTCACAGAGGATGTCCTCCTTTGTTTATGGCCCAAAAATCAAAGAAAGGGCCCAATAACAAAAAAACAAATAACAGCCGTTACCCTTTTTCTGTCAAAGCTCAATCGACATATACATGATCACATAGCAGCAGCAGAGGAACGAATTGTTACAGAGAGATTGAGGCAGAAGCTTAACCAAGTTAATTCTGCTGCTCAATCACAACTCTCTTCCGTTCAAGACCATGTCAATTTCACTCTTCAGCAAGCGTATTTTAAGTGTGCCTATGAATGCTTTGACAAGACCAGAAGTCAGGAAGACATAGGAAGGTGCAGAGAATTTACACGAGAGGAAGAGAAGAGAGAAGTCGAGATGGTTTGAGAGATTTCTCGAAGAACCCAGATGAACAAAAAATGAATTGGGGAAAGGGATTGCTGGGTTTGTGATACTCACAAAGTGTTTGTGTAATTGTCACAAAGAAAAAGCTTGGAACACAGGTAAGAATCTTAATGCTCTGATACCATGTTAAATTGTATATAGATATAGCAATAGAGATGAGAGAGTATAAATTGTGTTATAATCTGTTGTATATATTGAGAGGTTGATACATGGCTTTTATAGGAAGAAAATGCTATAGTAAAACCTATTGATACATCACTGCATATGTCATTTGGTTGAATGTTGAATTGTAGTTGTTGAATGGTTGGTGAATGGTTGAATATCTTGACAAGCAGGAAAAGCAATTGCACGAATAATGTTTGACATGTTACCAATAAGGATAGCATGAAGCTGAATATTATTCGTGTTCTTTCTCCTGCTGTTCCTAGTAATCAAATTTTGGCAAACACTTCAATGTGGCCAATGTGGGAACCAGCAATTGCGGAGAGGTATAAATGTTTTAGTGACGCTCTCATACTCGGAGTATCTGGACTCTTTCTCTTTGCAGTATTATGTAGTCAAATCTGACATTCTTTTTGGTTTGCTCTTTCATCTCATTGATTTCTATAAGCAGCAGTCTATGATTACTATGGTTATCGTCTCTTCAACGCTTTCTGCTAATTATACATGGTTCGCTTGATGTTCCCTTTCTCCTTTTTTTTCTTTTTTTATAATTTTGATTTATCGTTGTGTCCCATACACATGCGAACGATTTAGAACCCTATACTGCTAGAAGTTTGTACATATAAAAAATAATTAGTAGTGCCGTGAGGTGCTACCTTATTTACTTGCCATCAACTAGAAACAAACATATTTGACCACAACACCATTTCTAGAATTTCAGAAGTTCCAGCTAGATTATAACTTATGTAAAGTTATGAAGCAAAAGTGTCTTGGTCCGAAAGGATGAATGATTTGTGCAACTCTGAAGCCATCATTTTTTCGGCTATGCTTGTGCTGTATCATTCTTATAACAAACCTCCTACTCCAATTTATGCTAGTAATTTAAATTGCTGTCATCTAGTGGTGTCATTGCTGAATTTGAAATCAGTTCACATCAATCTGCATGTTTATTCACTTTCAATTCTTCACATTCTTCGAAATTTTATCTTAACATCCATAATGAGATAGTTGGTGAATAGATCTTAACATCCATGATGAGATTAAGAGTTGTGATGGATTAACCTGCTTCATTTGGACCCTGCTTTAGTACCTGAAATGCGGCTTCTTTCAAATGACTGCCAGGCGCCCATATATCTTGTTAGTTCATGAAGATTCATACTAAGGATGTTGAAATGCCTTGAATCGTTAGGCCACCAACCATTAGGCCACCTACCATTAATGATAGTCAAAGTTTGGTAGGTGGTGTTAGGCCACCAACCATACTTACCCCTTAGATTTGCCTATAAATAGAACTGCATGTAGGGATTGTAAATATAATCTGAAAATCTCTGTAATCTGTTATCCTCTCAAATCTATAAATTATTTCTCTTCTGCATATAATCTTTCTTGCTTCCGTTATAACAAACTGGTATCAGAGCCTTGGTTGAATCTGCTGAAAAAAATTCTCGCCGGAATTTTTTTAAGCTCGCCGGAATTTTTGCTGGAGTTACTGTTCATCGCCGGAGAAGACGACACTGTTCATACGGTACTGTTCATACGTCACTGTTCACCGGTACTGTTCACAGGCACTGTTCACGGGTACTGTTCACGGGTACTGTTCACGGGCACTGTTCACGGGCACTGTTCACAGACACTGTTCATAGGTACTGTTCACATATACGGTTCTGGGAGAAAGATGTCTGGTGGTATTAATGTTAAGGTCGACAAATTTACCGGGAGAAATAGTTTCAGTCTATGGCAAATCAAGATGCGTGCCCTGTTAAAACAACAGGGGCTCTGGGCGCCGTTGAACACAAAAACGGCTGTTTCTACAAGCGCTGAGATGGCCATTCTGGAAGAAAAGGCACATTCAACAATTCTGTTGTGTCTTGCAGATGATATTATTACTGAAATCGCGGAGGAGGATACCGCGTCTGGTCTGTGGTTGAAGCTTGAAAGTCTTTACATGACGAAGTCTTTAACAAACAAGTTGTTGCTGAAGCAACGTCTGTTCAGTCTGCGAATGCAGGAAGGTATGCCTCTTCGAGATCACTTAGATCAATTAAACACAATTTTATTAGAATTGCGTAATATTGATGTTAAAGTTGAAGATGAGGATGCTGCTTTGATTCTGTTAGTTTCTTTACCATTATCGTACGAGAACTTTGTGCAATCGTTTATTGTTGGTAAAGATACTATTTCTCTAGAAGAAGTTAGATCTGCTCTTCATTCTAGAGAGCTGCGCCATAAGGCGGCTGGTACAGGTGCAGATAATCATGCTGCTGGGTTGGTAGCTAGCGGGAGTACCGGACATGGAAAGTCGGGGAAGTATAAATCCAAGAAACCAGCTTCTAAGGGTTTGAGAGCTAATGATGTCTGCAATTACTGTAAAGAAAAGGGACATTGGAAATCCGACTGTCCCAAGAAAAAGAAGCAACATGATGCTGCTGCAGGAACTGTTGCTGTAGCTGATGATAATTCCGAAGAAGATATTGCTCTAGTTGCTGTCAAGGACACGCATCACTCTGATGTGTGGATCCTTGATTCTGGAGCGTCTTATCATATATGTCCGCGCAGGGAGTGGTTTACAACCTACGAGCGAGTAGACGGTGGCAAGATTTCTATGGCTAACAGTTTTACTTGTGAGACGGTTGGATTAGGCTCAATTAAAATTCGGACACATGATGGTAAATTCTGCACATTGAATGATGTTAGGCATGTTCCACTTATGACAAAGAATCTGATATCTTTGAGTATGTTAGACAGCAAGGGTTTCAGTTTTCAAGGTGAAGGTGGAGTTTTACATGTCTGCAAGGGTTCTAATGTGGTTCTGAAAGGTGTTAAACGTGGTACCTTGTATCTTCTTCAAGGTTCTACGTTAACAGGTTCTGTTGCTGTTGCGTCTTCGGAAATTGAAAAGGAAAATATGACCAGTTTGTGGCACATGAGGCTTGGTCACATGAGTGAAAGGGGGATGCAGATTCTGTCAAAAGCTGATCTTCTTTGTGGTCATAAGGTCACAGGTCTCGAGTTTTGTGAACATTGTGTTTTTGGAAAGCTACATCGCAGCAAGTTTCCTAAAGCAATCCACAGAACAAAAGGCACACTTGATTACATCCATTCTGATTGTTGGGGCCCTTCCCGGGTGGAGTCTTTAGGGGGTCACAGATATTTTGTGTCAATGATCGATGATTTCTCAAGAATGACTTGGTTGTTCATCATAAAGCACAAAAGTGAAGCCTTCAAGGTTTTCAAGAAGTGGAAGGCGCTAGTGGAGAAACAAACAGGGAAGAAGATTAAGAGGCTGCGAACAGATAATGGCCTGGAATTTTGCTCTTCCGAGTTTGCAGATTTCTGCAAGAATGAGGGGATTGTTAGGCATCAAACAGTCAGGGATACACCGCAGCAGAATGGTGTAGCAGAGCGTATGAATCAGACACTTCTGGAGAGAGCAAGGTGTATGCTCTCCAATGCTGGACTAACTAGAAGATTCTGGGCAGAGGCGGTTAGTACAGCGTGTTATTTGATTAATCGTGGACCTCACACAGGTATCCATCTCAAAACTCCTATTGAGAAATGGTCTGGTAAGCCTGCTGATTACTCCAATTTAAGAGTTTTTGGTTGTACTGTTTATTATCATGTAAATAAGGGTAAATTGGAGCCACGAGCTAAAAAGGGAGTATTTGTTGGCTATGGGGATGGGATTAAAGGTTATAGAATCTGGTCTCCATCTGAAAATAGGGTTATACTGAGTAGAAACGTAGTCTTTGATGAAAATTCTATGTTTAACCCTACCGTGAAGTCTACGATTGTTTCAGAAAGTGGTGGTGTTGAGAAACAGGTGGAGCAGGAAGTCACTCAAGATGAGAGTGAACCACAACAAGAAGTTCAACAACCACAGTCAGAATCAGAATCATCAGTACCAGTAGTAAATCAGCATAGTTTGGCTCTTGATCGATCGAGGAGAGCTAAATATGGAGTGCCTCCAAAGAAATATGGTTTTGAAGATATGGTGGCATATGCACTACAGGTAGCTGAAGAAGTGGATCCTAGCTCTGACGAGCCATCCACTTACAAAGAAGCGGTGACATGTACTGACTCTACAAAATGGTTTGCTGCAATGGGAGATGAAATGGAGTCACTTCAGAAGAATAAGACTTGGGAATTAGTCAAGCGGCCTCGAGACAGAAAGATTGTTACTTGTAAATGGGTCTACAAGAAGAAGGAAGAAGAAACATCGGTTGAGGGTGTCAAGTATAAAGCTCGGTTAGTAGCTCGAGGGTTCACTCAGAAAGAGGGAGTAGATTATAATGAGATTTTTTCACCAGTGGTCAGACACACTTCCATCAGGGTGCTACTAGCAATAGTTGCACATCAGAATCTGGAGCTTGAACAACTCGACGTGAAGACAGCTTTTCTGCATGGAGAGCTGGAGGAGGAGATATACATGACTCAGCCAGACGGTTTTCAGGTTCCTGGAAAAGAAGATTATGTTTGCAAGTTATTGAAGTCCTTGTATGGGCTAAAGCAGTCTCCACGGCAGTGGTACAAGAAATTTGATAGCTATATGATAGGTATTGGCTACACCAGGAGTCCGTATGATTGCTGTGTTTATCACAGTAAGACAGCAAATGGTTCTTTCATTTATCTGGTCCTGTATGTAGATGATATGTTAATAGCTGCAGAAAACAAGTCTGATATTCAGAAGTTGAAAGGTCTCCTCAGTGCTGAGTTTGAAATGAAAGATTTGGGTGCGGCTCGGAAAATTCTGGGAATGGAGATTTATAGGGATAGAAGCAAAAGAAAGCTCTTCTTGTCACAGAAGGGATACATTCAGAAGATTTTATCAAGGTTTGGCATGTCTACAGCAAAGCCCATAGATACTCCTAGTGCTGCAAATGCACATCTGTCTGTCGCTTTTGCACCTAAGTCTGCTGAGGAAAAGGAGTACATGTCTCGAGTTCCCTATGCTAGTGCAGTAGGAAGCTTGATGTATGCAATGGTCTGCACTAGGCCCGATCTTGCACAGTCTGTCAGTGTTGTTAGTAGGTTCATGGGTGATCCAGGCAAGGAGCACTGGCAAGCTGTGAAGAGGATTTTTCGATACTTAAAAGGTACGTCTGATGTTGGTCTCATTTATGGAGGTGATACTGAATGTTTGGTGACAGGGTTTTCAGACTCTGATTATGCTGGAGATGTTGACAGTAGAAGATCTATGACTGGTTATGCTTTCACTCTGGGTGGTTCGATTGTCAGTTGGAAAGCTACTCTGCAACCTACAGTGACTTTGTCTACTACAGAAGCAGAGTACATGGCATTGACAGAAGCCGCAAAAGAAGGAATCTGGTTGAAAGGATTGGTCAGTGATTTGGGTCTACATCATGATCAGGCTACGGTATTTTGTGACAGTCTCAGTGCAATCTGTTTAGCCAAGGATCAAGTCCATCATGAGCGGACTAAGCACATAGATGTAAGATATCATTTTCTAAGAAGTGAGACGAGAATTAAGGTGAGAAAAGTGGGTACTGCTGATAACCCAGCTGATATGCTCACCAAGCCGGTTCCACATAGCAAGTTTCAACATTGTTTGAACTTGCTAAATGTTCGGAGTTACTGACTGCTCTTTTGAGGGCAAAATCTGAGGCAGAAGAGTTTTATCTGGTACATCTGGCATTATCATAATGCGTCTGTTACATCTGGCATTATTATGCATCTGGTACATCTGTTATCTGTTTTTTGTGAGAGGATTCAAGTCAAGATGGAGATTTGTTGAAATGCCTTGAATTGTTAGGCCACCAACCATTAGGCCACCTACCATTAATGATAGTCAAAGTTTGGTAGGTGGTGTTAGGCCACCAACCATACTTACCCCTTAGATTTGCCTATAAATAGAACTGCATGTAGGGATTGTAAATATAATCTGAAAATCTTTGTAATCTGTTATCCTCTCAAATCTATAAATTATTTCTCTTCTGCATATAATCTTTCTTGCTTCCGTTATAACAAAGGACATAAGAGCCTTACGATGGCAACTTTAAAATATAACAGCAAGAAAAAATGGGATGACACTTTTTACAAACTACAGAGAACACTTATATCCCCAGAATATGGTGTCTCAATATACGAATACATATAATAAAAGAAAGAATCTCAAATTAAGTTGCATTTCCTATTGCACATTGTGCTTCATTCGCATAGTAGATTCTGACGGACATTTGATCGAGTCCTCGCCTTGGACTCTTAACAGAATTCCTATGATGAAATGTTGGTCTGAAGTGCAACTAAGGATGCATAGATACCATCTTTGATGTTCATCAAGCTCTCATGCTTTCCTTTCTCTACAATGACTCCATTTTTCACCACAGCAATCATATCCGCACCTCGGATAGTAGACAACCTATGTGCCACCACTACTGTGGTCCGATGCACCATCACGCTGTCTAATGCATTTTGAACCACTCTCTCGGATTCAGCATCTAGAGCACTAGTGGCCTCGTCTAGAAGCAGTATTTTGGGATTTTTTATTATGGCACGTGCAATGGCCACACGCTGCTTCTGTCCACCAGATAGCTGTATACCTCTCTCCCCTACTACAGTATCATAACCCTGTGGTTGCATCATATGAAGATTCATTATTGAGGAATTATAACTCCAAGTTAACTTGGACTGAATTAAAGCATACACTGCAAGTGTTTGAAACATAATACTCAGGATCTTTTATAGGGAATGCGCTTATGTATCATGTGAATTATTTTTCTTTTTCCTGATATCCAAGATTTCAGCTGTTTTCATATAAATTTATATTCTATACAAAGGCAATCCTCTTTTAAAGCCAGTAAAAACTGAAATGTTTTATGGAAAGAGGACTATTTAATCTCAGGATGTGCTATGCCAACTAAGAATCTATTAGTTCTATGTTTGGGATGTTATTGAGAATACCAAGATATGTTCATCTGCTCCAAAAAACTTTGGCTGAATCCACCCAAACACAATGCAACCAACTAATGACTCAGCTAATTGGATGCAAAACTTGTGGTAAATATGGAATTTTGACAATAGGAGAACGGTTTAGGTTGACTGGTCGAAATGGACAAACTAGAGTTTATAGTACAAGGATATACTTTTAATACCTTTTATATGCCTATAACTGTGATATTTTGGGCATAGATTTTGGTTTCAGGATGCACTTATTAAAATAGTTTAAGCCTTCAGTTATAACATCTTCAATAGTGCTCATCAAACAGAAATTTGAGATATTTCATGGATGCAATGTGTAATTTACTCTCTTTCAATTTATACTTAGGAGACTGTTGACTGATAATGCTAGAACTCTACTTGGGGATACAAGTGATTACTGATATCAGAAATCAATTAACAAAGATATAGTAACTTGTACTCGTATAGCTTCTCTCACCTGTTGTAACCCACAAATGAAATTGTGGGCATTAGCCAACGTCGATGCGTTCATTATTTCTGCTTCAGTTGCACCTCCTTCCTTTCCATAAGCAATGTTAGCTCGAATTGTCTCATTAAACAATGCCGGTTCTTGACTTACAAGTCCCATTTGTTGCCTTAGCCACTTTACTTGGAATTTTTGTATCTCGATTCCATCAAGTATGATATGACCTGAATCTGGCTCATAAAATCTTTGCAGCAATGAGATTACAGTTGATTTGCCGCTTCCACTTTCTCCAACCAGGGCAACAGTCTAGGATACAATAACCACAAGACATACATATTTAGAGTTGTGTACTGAAGTAAGTATTGTGACATCCAGCCACTATTTTTTACGAATATAAAGAAATAAAGATGAGAAATGATAGGCATACCTTTCCACTATGGATTTTTAAGCTGAGGTCTTTGAAAATTTGAGCGTCTGGCCTTGTTGGATAAGTAAAATCAATATTTCGTACCTCAATGTTTCCCTTGACATTGTCGAGTGTCATCCCTGACTCGTCAAATGGGTCTATCTTTGATTTTCGGTCTAAGATAGAGAAGATAGAAGTAGTTGCAGCACTGGCTCTACTTTTATCTGGTGCAAAAGAACCTGACTGAGATATTCCAGTAGCTGCCATGGTCAGTGCAAAGAAAACCTGCAAGATCATAAATTTCTCAGAATAACTGACCCTTGTTTAAAAAACAAGAGCAATATGTATATTGTGTACTTAACCCGAAAAACATTTGAAAATGTTGTTTTCCCATCCTGAACGAGCCGCGCTCCAGCATAAAAAGTAGTTGCATGGACACAAAATAGAAAGGTGAAGGATATCCCAACTCCACACCCAGTAATTAATCCTTGCCTTATCCCTGCCCCAAGAGGAGATTCACATTTTCTTTTGTAGAGATCCATTACTTTCTCTTCAGCACAGAAAGAAGCAACAGTTCTTATACTCCCAACTGCATCATTCGCAACTTGACTTGCTTCCTCATACATCAGCTGCAGATGTTAGAGGTCTTGATGACATAAGTAAATACATGTGAGGTATATAGCTAAAACTGTTCTTAAAATGCTAGTATATATTATATGTAATATTTATGTATTTGTTTAGATATGCTCATCTTAAACAATACTCTAATTATTTGTTGTAGTATATAGACAAAAAAGATAACAAGTCACATCTACGGTTGCGTATTAATGCACAAACCTTTGAATCTGCACCAAAACCTTTCCTAAATTTGACTTGAACATATTCATTAAGTCCTACAAAGGGTAACAACGCAAAGAAAATAAGTGCCAACTGCCAACATGCTGTAAACGCGATGGCCAGACCAGCAACTGCTGTTGCTGCATCTTGAACGATCTGCCCAAGCGTGTCTCCAACTAAAGCACTCACTGTGGCTGCATCTGTATAAAGCCTAGCACTGATAGCTCCACTTGAATGTTCATGTTCATCAAACCAGCCTACCTCCATCCTAAGCACTTTCTCAAAGCACATAGATCTGATCCTTCTTACTAACTTAGACCCAGCCACCGCAAAAAAGTATGACCTTGCTGGAAAAACTAGGACTGTTGCTAGTCCGAGGCCTACAAACACTAGCGACCAAAACTTTGAATCCTTCCTCATCTCATGTGGTGGCTCATAGAATGTTTTGATCATTCCAGAAATCAAAATGCCAAATATTGGCAGTATTGTACCACCAACAATAGCAAATACGGATCCTAGCATCAACACTGGTACCTCAGGCTTATTAAGATAAGCAAGCCTACGAAGTGGGACTTTTTGGGACTTATCAGACTTTTCCTTGATAGGAGCTGCAGGCTCTCCAATTTCGATCTCGGAGACACCAAGTCCTGTGGGTAGACGGAACGAGACAGATAGTGAACGGCAGCTGCTATTCCCTACAGTAGATGATCCTTGACTTAAAGAACGGTGGTATGACATTCGTTGACTCAGTTGTCTACCGGAAAAAGTAATGTCTGATGTATCTTGGGTATCTATGTCTTCGTTGTTTACTTCTTGCACAAGTAAAAGCTGAGAGTATGCTCCTTCAGGATTCTTTAGTAGATCAGAATGTGATCCTGATCAATAACAATTCGCTTTCATCAACTTACTATATTACAATAGTAATGATAAACTTTAAACTATCAAGTCTGAACATTAAACAAAATGCATTTGTGATGATCGCTCTGCAAGATACACTACCTTTTTCAATCACCTTTCCGTTATGAATCACTGCAATCATACTGGCATTCCTAACTGTGCTTAAGCGATGCGCTACTATGACAGTCGTTCTGTTGGCCATTATCCTGTCTAATGCCTCTTGCACAATTCTCTCAGATTCTGCATCAAGTGCACTTGTTGCTTCATCTAGAAGTAAAATTCGTGGGTCCTTTAAAATTGCTCTGGCGATAGCAACTCTTTGCTTTTGTCCACCTGAAAGCTGAGTTCCATGCTCACCAACCATGGTGTCTAGTCCCTTGACATCATTTTAAAGGTCAATTAACAATATGCAGCACTATATTTGTAACCAAAGAAAAGAAACAAAGAAAGAGAAACCAGAATATCAACTATACTTTTTTCATTTAGATGAGGAAAGTATGAAATAAAAACAAATTGAATAAATCAGACATGAAAAACTAATCTATTGGATGAGAACCTGAGGAAGATTACTAATAAATTTGCTAGCATTTGCCAACTCAGCTGCTGCTTTAATTTCTTCAGTAGTTGCACCATCTTTACCATATGCTATGTTTTCCTTAATGGTGGCTGCAAACAATACAGGTTCTTGACTGACAAGACTGATTTTACCTCTGATCCACTTTATATGAAACTCTTTGAGATTAGTTCCATCTATAAGAACTTCACCAGCTTGTGGATCATAGAATCTCTCAATCAGACTGATCACTGTAGACTTCCCACTTCCACTCTGTCCAACCAAAGCTGCCGTAGTGCCATTAGGAATGAAAAGAGAGAATCCACTAAAGATCTGCTCATCTCTTCTAGCTGGATAACTAAAAAATACATCTCTCAACTCCACATCTCCACGAATATCATCAAATTTCTTTCCCCTCGTATCATATGCATCTATTCCTGGTTTCCTATCAATAGTTTCAAACATTTTGAATGCTGCAGCTTTGCCTGCTGCGAATGCACCTACACAGGGTGAAGCCTGTCCTAGGGACCTGATAGTGTTTGTCACGGAAAAAAGTTTTAACTGTAAATTATAACAACAAAAAAAGATAAACTATAAACCCTAATGCAGTTCCAGCGCACATCAGGAAAAGAAAGTATGACATTTCACTTATTAAAAAGAATATTACTTCAATAGAACACACAGTATACAAGCATTAGGAAATCATATTAAATATCGATGGTGAAACTCACGTGGAGCCAAACAGCACACCAAGAATAACACTGAATACTTCGCCACCAGTATATCCTTTTTCCAGTATCATTTTTGCACCAAACCATACAGCTAAGGCGTAATTGTAGAATAAAATAGAGATGACTACACCAAAACCTATTCCAGTAATCAAGCCTTCTTTTACACGTAACTTATATACACTTGCAAGAGAGTTTCTGAAACTGGCCAGTGCTTGCCTTTCCCCAGTAAATGATGCAACCTAGACACGCATCAGAATTGTAGTAATAGTAAGTAATGTCCATTCAAAAATTAACCAAAATCAATGTTACCTCTGCATGATAATTAAGTTGTACAGATAGCTCGGAACATATTTAGTCCCAGTAAGGACTCTTAGAGCAGAAATGACATACTGTTCGAATTGAACCAATTGTCTGTTCAACTATTGTCGCTGCTTTTGCATAAGCAGTTTGTTCGCGTACAGCTATCTTAGAGATGAAAAGTGACATAATTCCAGCTCCTAATACAAGGAGAGGAATAGCGGACAACATGACTAGTGTGAGAAGCCATCCTTTACTGAAAGCTATGACAAAGCCTGCGATGAATGTCGTGAACAATTGTGCACATCTACCAACCTAGCAAAAACAGGACATAAGAATGCATTTGAATTTAAAAAGAAAAAAGACTCGATCATGAAATTATCATAGTTTTAGTAGTGGTACTGGTACCTTCTCGCCCATAGCATCTTGTATGAGAATGGTGTCACCAGACATACTAGCAATAACTTCTCCTGTATTTGTTTCGACGTCAAAAAAAGTGACATCTTGTCTCAGAATATTTTTGAGATATAGGCTCCTTATCCGTGCAGCCTGTCTTTCTCCTGTGATAATCCAGCAAGCCATCTCTGACAAAGACATAAAATAGAATATTCAGTTATCAAACTAATAAGTGTAAATTCAAACTCGTACACATTTACATTTGATAATCACGTAAAACTGAGATGCACTTACGGAAGAATACTCCCACACCTGCCCCTATTCCGAGATACACATATTTCAGCGATACCTAAATGTGCAGCCAACTTCAACATTAAAATTTGATCAAAATTTTGAACTAAATGCGAATATGCTGCAGGTATAAGGGCTGCATATATATGGATCCTGAATACCTTGGAAACTTCATGGACCATGTTGTTGCTAAATTGATATTTACCAAAAGCATCAGTCATTTCTCCTACAAGAATAGTCATGAGAGGATTACATAAGCCATGTCCAACAGCACCGACTGTACCAAGAATCATCAAGATCACATCTGTGGAATCGGCAAAAGAGAAAAGCTTGTAAAAAGGGACTGATCCACCACTCTTTTTTTCCTTTCCTTTACTAGAATTCTCCTGATTCTCAGAACTCCTGTCAACTTCTTGCCTTCTTGATGTGGTTGCTGAATTCATGTTAAAAATTTCAAGACTGAACCCCGAAAAATACTATAATACGAAATAATCTAATTCGACAGAAAACGAAGGGACTCCAAGAACTTGCAGAACCAGAAGGTATAATTCAAAACTTCAAAGTAATGGTCTAAAGATCGAATTTATTTAGAACTGAAATTCGAATTAAGTTGAAGAATTCGACATCAGCAAACGCAACTACTAACCAGAACATCCGAAATTCACATTTATGGTATTCATCCATCACCTAATACCCATCACTACTACATCAAATATGAATACATGCAGACAAATTAGATTACTTTTGCTCATCATGTTCAGTTTAAAATTTTGACTTTTCTACATCTGTTTACCACATTTTAATGAAGAAAGAACAAAGGATGTCCAAAATGTCTATAGTTCGAACCACGGCTGAGACAAGCATGTGTGGATAAACATCACACTAAAGCACAGAATTGAAATGCTAATGCGCGGCAAAACCATCCCCAGTGCTCACAATTGAACTGGGGATGCTATGACACCAAAAAAAATTGAACAAGAAACTAAGAAGGTACTGAAATTTTTGAATTTCAACAAGTCTGAATGTCTGATCCCATAAATAAAAAAAATTCATCAAATTTTATCATTTTATAAAACTCGTTCGAAATAACAAATAAATCATGTAATCATAAACTCGTTCGAAAGTAAAATTTTAAATTTTTAGGAACTTCATGTTTTCTATGTTTATCCAAAGAATTACCAGAACCGTTGGCAGGAGTACGTTTGAGAAAGAGAAAAAAAGATGATAGATTTGCTGAAAAGGATGCATGTTCGTCAGCGGAGGGGAAAGTCAAAGTTGTTACCAGTGCATTCGCTAGTTGTTAGTTGTTACTATGCTCTACCCTCTACTTCCACAGGCTTCCTCCTCCTTAAAAATAATATTAAAATTACGAGTGTGCAACTAATAATAGATAGGATTGGGCAATTCAGCCGGTTCTGGAGCTTACCTTTGAAAAATTGAAAGCGACTCCAGTAGGTATCCTTGGCTTAGTTGGCTGGGCTGCCCAGTTTCATTTCCTGCAATAATAGTAAATCTTATGTTAAATTTGCTTGAATTTTTATGTTGATGTGCAACTAATAAAATAAATTACGAGTATGCTGACATAATTCAAATGATAAAAAATTTATTTTTGTTGTTCCAAGTTCTGGGTTCCCGAAAAGTTCTCTAACTATTTAAATTTTTAAGAATTTAACTAAAATAACTGAAAAAAATTATCAAATTCACTAAATGTTTCCCTCAACAAACCTATCTTATACTCCCTCCGTCCCGCTGGATTCTTTATACGAGGGCTGGACACGGAGACCAAGGATAGTGGGTGTAATATTGTTAAAATAAATGAAGTATTGGGTGTAATATTCATTTTATTGTTAAAATAAATGAAGTAGCGGGTGTAATAGTGTAAAGTGTTGAAAAAGTGGAGTGAAATAGTGGAGGTAATAATGTATTTTATTTTTGAAAGTTACTATTTTGGGTAATGTAAAGAATTCAGTGGGACGTCCCAAATTAGTAACTGTAAAGAAACCATTGGGACGGAGGGAGTAATTCAAAAGATGAAAAGGGTATTTTGTTTAAAGAATAAAAAAGGTATAGCTGCGTAATTTGATTGTCTATTACTATATATTAAAGGAGAACACAAGGGCAAAATTTGCCATTTTAATGGATGTGAAGTTACAATTTTACCCTTATTTTTTTAAATATTACAAAAATGTCATTCTTCAATAATTATGTAAAAATTAGTGAAATTATGGTTGTGTAGGAATTCGAACCCCTAACCTTTAACTCTCAAACTCATGTCTTTGTCAATTGTGGCAAAGTTTGCCATTTTAATGAATGTGAAGTTACAATTTTACCCTTATTTTTTTAAATATTACAAAAATGTCATCCTTCAATAATTATGTAAAAATTAGTGAAATTATGCTTGTGTAAGGATTCGAACCCCTAACCTTTAACTCTCAAACTCGTGTATTTGCCAATTGTGCTACAATTGATTTTGAGTTTTGTTTAAAAATCCTATATGATAAACCACCTCTGTTGGTTCATATTATTTCTAAAAAATTGGATAAATAAAATCATAAAAAAATATTTTAATCGACTGAGCATATTCTACAAATTTTTTTGTCACTTTAAATAATTGATATAGGAAAAAAATAGACAATATATAATGTAATTTAGTCAAAAAAGAAAACGATTTATTTACATACGTGTCCATGTAGATGTTAAATTATTTAAATTAAAAATAAGATTTGGTTTAAAGAAATATGTAAATTTTAGTTATCAAATCATACATGATTAATAATTGCATCACATAACTTTTATGTATATAAAATTTTAGGGAAATGCTAACCATAGCCCTAAGGGCTATGGTTAAGCATTAAATATTTTCATATCTTTAACATTTATTCTTAGTTGTTTAATGAATTTTTGGTTTTTCAATGCTTTTTTAAATCATTATTTAACTTCCCTAGTAATAATAGTGGACCCCCATGCATTCACATTAATTTTCACTAATAAAAACATCCTAAATTGCTAAATAATTATCTTGATATTTGTGCAAAATTGATGTATTAAATGCAAAATTGACATATTAAATGTATTTATCCACTTACATTAATGCTTAACCATAGCCCTTAGCATTACCCAAAATTTTAAATATTTGAGTCATATTAGAGGGTTTTGGTCGACCAACTATTTAGATAAATATATGATTGGTCTTAAAACATAAATACTTAAATATATACGAAATATAATTGAAATTATGTTAAAAAGATGAAAACTCTAAGAATATGATCTATGTTATATATATAAAAAATTATATAATTAACATTCAAATTAAATTAAAAAAAATATAAATTTTTGAATCATAAAGGGTGATGGCCCAAAATATTCATATGGGAGCCATGCTGGCCCTTTTTACTGATTGAAAACGCTACACCGTCTACCGTGATATGAGGGGTGTTGCGGAACACCGTGTTCCGTATCATGGGGTGTTGCGGAACACCATGTTCCGTATCATGGGGTGTTGCGGAACACCGTGCTCCGTATCATGCTAACACGGAAGATGGTGTTCCGTATCATGCATAATACGGAACACGGTGTTCCGTATTATGCTAATACGGAGGACGATTCTCCGTATCCCGTCGGTATTTCGGGCCATTTTTTTCAAAATCAGTATTTTGGACAAAAACTTGTGATAAATAGGCATTTTGGTAATTTTCTCAATCATAAATATTATAAAAGTACAATAATTATTTAAAATGATAAATTAAATTATAACTCGACTATAAAGTAGGGTGCATATGAATTTTATATAATGTATTAATCAATATAATATATAATATAATATATAATGGTTGAGTTATAACATATATTTAGATTAATATACGATAAAATTAAAAAAATTTGATTTAAGATTTCATATACATGTGGGCCATTAAAGTTATCATATTTTACATGCATTATTTTTTATTGAACTTTTACATATTGTAATAAATATAAGACTAAAATTAAGCATTTTAGTTTAAAAGTGTATAAATATATGTGTTTAGAAAAAATGATTGAGATAAGCATATGATGACTTTAAGTCGATATTCAGAGATTTTTTTAATATATCTCAAAATATAGTCTTACATATACGATCAATTTTTTTACAACAAAATCATTGAGTTTACATTCGCCTCTATTATAAACGGACAATTTTATTACAATAACTATTTATATTATTCTCAAATGTTCAATTTGATAAAGTTCGTTTCTTGCAATTGAAAATTAAATTAATGATTTAACTATCATAACTATTTATGTGATTGTTATCGTATGAATATTTATCCAAAATTTATGAAATCTAATCAAATTATAAAATATTTGGTTCAAAAAATTGGCATGCAATATTACAAAATAACTATAAAAATATTCGATCAGATCGAAATCCTATCGTTTATCATATTTTTAATTATAAAATTATTTCTATATATATAGTTTCAGAATATAAATTAGTTCACTACCCGTACCTTGCACGGGCATTTACGCTTATATATTAAATGATAACATAAGAGCAAAAAGTACCAAAAAAATACCTATGAAATTACCATTTTGCCCCTATTTTTTGAAAAATTAAAAAAATGTCGTTTTGTGATAATTAATGCAAAAATAGATAAATTTATGTTGCTCCTGGGAACTTAACCCATAACTTCTAAGTACGAAGTTCATAACATGATCTTTGTACTACTCTGATTTTTATGGTTATTTTAAAAATATTATTAGATAAGTCATATGCTCTTTAATTATCCTATTTCCTTTTTTCTATTTTTACCTTTTGAGTAAGTAAATTGTTGTATTTATTATTTATAGAAAATATAACTAAGAATTTTACATAATTTTACATAAATGTAACTCAGATTAGATAAGAATTTTGAATTTGTTAACATCCGTCTCCTTATAGATATAAGATATTAGATTACTGAAATCATAAATAGAATTATATTTCACTGAAATAATAAAGTGTGATTACATTTTGGATAATATTACTATTGCATCATATATAATTTTTAGATTTATAAAAGTGTGAGTTAATTAGAGATTTTTGTTCGAACAATCATTTATAATTTAAGCAATTTAAATATATAACTGAATTTGAGTTAAAAGTGACCTTTTTAAAATTTAGGATTTCAAAATGTATATAAATGAATAATTCATTGATATTCGTGTAATCATTCGATTAAAACTTTTGGATTTTAAGTTGAATCTAAGTTTAAAAACTTAGATATTATGTATGAAATAGTAGGCCAAAAATAGACAGTTGAATTTAAAAGGGTATATAAATATATGTTTAAATGTATATGTATGAAAAAAAAGAACGAGACAATCACATGAATAATTTTTACATAAAACTAAGAAATTTTGTTAATGACTCTACTCATAGTCATACTGACTATTTTCTATAAATATATTTTTATGATGTTAACATGACATGAGTTCACGTACGCCCATGTCACACGCGAACAATAATATTAAAATGATTATTAATATTATATTCAGTTGTTCAAATTGATAAAGTTCAAATCAGGTCATAGAAATCTGAATTAATATATACCGATTAACAATAATAATGTTATTATTATCGTACAGATATATATCCAAATTTAAGGAAACCTAATCAAATTTTAAAATATTTAGTTCATGACAATGCAATATTATAAATTGCTATCCAAAAATAAGATAAAATAAAAATATTATCTTTTATCGTATTTCTAATTACAAATTCATGTCAAAAAATTATAAAATTATTACAATATTTATATAATTTAATGCAAAAAATTATTTTAGTGATTATACTGGCCCTTGCCTAGTAAGGCTTTTACGCTAGTTACTAATAATTAATTGCTCTAACTCTGACTCTTCACTTGTTAGGAAATGATTCTCATGATTACATAGACTATTTATTCCAAGATACTACAGTAAATGATTAATTTTCAGTTTTTCAGTGATAAAATTTTTTACAGTCAACTGTAAATAATGGAATACTGAAATTAATGTACAGGCATTCTTGTATTTAAAATTAGTAGTAGAGGATATTGGAGTGTATTAAACTGTGTTTGGTTGAGGTGAATGGAATGTAATGGAATGGAATGAGTGAAATTAAAGAAAAATAGTGAAGATTAGAGAGAAGATTTGGAAAAAATTGAAATAGTACAAATTTGGTATGATAAGAATTATGAAGAAAATGAGGGTGGTAAGGAATGGAGCATTCCTTCTCAAAATGAGATGCTTGAATTATAATATCAATTGTGAGGAATGGAATGGATGAAAGAATGAAAATTTTGAATATCTACTCATTTTATACTTGAAATCCCATTCCATTCCTTCCAATTCCATTCATCCCAACCAAACACAACATATGGTTACCTACTTACCTTACACACCAGATTGAGTAAAAAGAGACAAGTTTGGTAGGAAAAGGCTCTCAGTTTCTGCTGTGTGCATGTAAACACCAGGTGCAAGAAAAACAAACAACACAATAAGTAAGACTCTTTTTTTTTTTTTTGAATAACAAGTGTATTAAATTCAATAAATCAAAGCCATATGGAATCTACAATTCATATCGAGTAGAACAAATATAATTGAATCGCCGGACATCCACAGGAGACCAAAAGCGAATTTTGACGGAGATATATACAATTGTATCCCCAACACCCGTCTAAGCTTATCGACCTTGAATGCAGAACCAAAACAGCTCGAATCACTAAATCCAAATCCACGCTCCCACAAACCGGAGAGAAAATCAAACTCCCACAAAACGGAGAGAAAATCCAAACAACTCAGCATTACAAACGAGAAAACCAAACAACTAAGCATTACAAGATGAAGATTAAGAACTTAAAAATTATAATTAAAATACAAAAACCGAAGAAACAAGAAAAAAACAACAATTCCAAACTTCGATCTGAAAAATCGAATCCCCAATAAACAAGATGAACCCACTCACAAATCTGGTGGCTAGTCGGAAACGGAGAAATAGTCAGAGCTCCGAATTTTAAGAAACTAAGAACAGAGGCAGATCGGAAAAGGTTTAGAAACCTTAGATCCAAAGGGAAAACCAAGAAAATGAGAAGAAAAGAAAGAAGAAAATTGAAGATTTATCTGGAAGGCATCATTAAAAACCTATTGAGGAAAAAGAGTGCCCTTTTATTCAAGAAGGGGAAGCTTAATCGACTTTCATCGGAGCCAAATTCCGGCAGAAACAGTGAAGAAAAAGTAGGGGGAAGAAGAAGAAAAAACAAAAGGGGCGGCGGCTGTTGATAGAAGAGAGAGAAGGGAGGTTAGGTTTTCTCGTTGTCTTACAGTGTAGATTAATAAGTACTCCCTCCGTCCCAATGGATTCTTTACACTTACTATTTTGGGCCGTCCCATTCATTTATTTACATTTCCAAAATAGTAAGTTTTAACACTATTACACCCACTACTTCACTTATTTTAACAATACTTTACACTATTACACCCACTACTTCACTTATTTTAACAATAAAATCACTATTACACCTACTACTTCACTTATTTTAACAATAAAATCACTATTATATCCACTACTTCATTTATTTTAACAATATTACACCCACTTTATACTCACTTGTCTTGTCCTCCGTGCCCACCAGGAACGTAAAGATCCCAGTGGGACGGAGGGAGTAGGACTCTTATGTTCCTGCTAGTAACCAGTCGCCTAGAACCCGAATCACTTTTATATTGTATACTTTTCGTATTGTCATTACTCATTTAAATTAGTAATATTCTTTTCAACAAATTTTGCAGAGCCGACAGAATTTCAAAAAAGCTGAAGGGTGCACTTCAAAGAAGTGAAAGTGATACTAGTATTTATCGAGTTCCATTGTAATGAATTTTGATGAACTTGCAAGTTATTTAGAGACAATGATGTGTAATGAAGTTATTCTGATATAAATTTGCATATGCTAATTTGGATAATGTATATGGTTTTTGTAATTTGTAAATTAGAACCGAGTATCTCTTTAAAATGCTTGTTGTTTTTTGTTTTTTCGTAAAATATGCCTGTTGTTTATAATAATGCAAATTTAACCAAAAAAATTCTTTTTTTGCAAAACGGATTCGGATCCGGATATTATCCGTATCCGAATAATATTTGCCGGATACGGATATGGATAAGGTTTTTTTAGATATTCCCGGATTCGAATACGGATACGGTTGTAAAAAACGGATCCTACGGTTGTAAAAAACGGATCCGGATTCGGATATAGCTGAATCCGTTTCCTTATTATCTTTCCACCCCTAAGTAAGAGCTAGCTAATAACTTTAAGTACTACTCCCTCCGTCTCAAAAAACATTTCCTATTTTCTATTTTGGATCATTCAAAATACTTTTTCTATTTCTATTTTAAGCCATATACAAACAATATCCAATACCCACTTTATCTTAAAAGTTGTGCCCTTTTATGTATAAACAAATCTTACCACAGGCTTTTTAACCCAAAAATGTCGAGTGCACATGCACGGCATAAACAAATGGTGCATAGTGCGCCAGCAAAGCCAATAGCCATCCTTTTTTACCTTTGCTTACAACGTCGCTGTCTTGTCTCACCTTTTTCTTAAAATCTGTGTTTTGAACCAAAGCAGAAATGCTTTCTGAGACGGAGGGAGTAGTGTTTAACCAAAGTAAGGAGAAGTAGCCATGGAACTCTGGCATTTGAAGGTCACTTTTTTGACAAATATGATAATAATTTGTTGTTCATGTGCAAGAATTAGTGAGACTGGTTCAGCATTGGGAGATCCTGGAATGACAAGAGATGGATTGAGAGTAGGTTTTGAAGCTTGGAATTTCTGCAATGAAGTTGGGAAAGAGGCCCCTTCCATAGGTAGTCCAAGTGCTGCTGATTGCTTTGATCTTTCAAGTGAGTCTAAACGTACAAGGAAAAAACATAAAATTAAGAACAAAAGTGAGTTCTTCGTCTTTTCTTTCTACTAGTTTTTTTTTCTTGTTCCTTGACATTGTATTTTACTGTTTGTGCTGCAAAATCATATTCTTTAGTAAATGCAGTGATGAGCACCATACAAAGAAAATGGTTGTCTTGGTTTACTAGTGTAGAACTAGTCACATTCACAACTGGTGAATTCTGAACTTTAGTTCAAGGTGTCTTTTTTGTTTTCGCTCTCTTTGTTGGAGATGTTTATTGTTGATTCTGATTCAACATTATGCAGAAAAATCTCTGTATCACAGAGTAAGTGATGCAGGTAACAAACTTGGGATTGGGGAGCAATTACCAGGATTGAGTACAAAGGCTCTGCAAGATGTAGACCTTTACGCAGCTGAAAAAGAAAAGTATTTAGGTTATTTATGTGAAGTTTAGGACACCCCAAAACCATGGCAATTTTGGATGGTTATGCTGAAAAATGGAAATTATGATGCTAACTCTGGGTTGTGTCCGGAAAATGGTAAAAAAGTTGCCCCTTTCAATCCCCTAAATTTTCCTTGCCCTGGAAATGATTGTATGAATCAACCTCTGCTATACCATGAAAGGACAAATCTTTCTAGTGATAGTAGTACAATGAGAGGAGGTTTTCATGGAACCTATGAATTGGAGTCTCTTCCTTCTGGTGGCTTTAACGATGAAATTTCATATTATGAAGTGGTTTGGGAGAAGAAAGTTGGTAGTGGGGGCAGTGGCGGACACACACAGAGGCCAGGGTATGCTTTGGCCTGTGCTGGATTTTCTGGACAGTCTAGTTTTTAATTTTTTGGTAATACACACCAGTCCCAGCAGGCACTATGCTTTCTTACAAGTAATTCATACATCAGTTATATGTTATTGTTATCTTAAAAGTTAAACATAAGCAAAGTGAGCAAACAAAACAGAGTCTGCCTTCTTTGCCTCTGCTTTAGACCGAAGTGTGCCAAGATGTTATTGGTTAACAAAAAAAAAAACTAGAGTGTATTTTGGCCCTTCCTGCCTAAACTTTCTGGGTCCGCCACTGAGTGGGGGTTGGGTGTTTAGCCATAAACTCAAAACGTCGAAGTTGTATCCTTGGTTAATGTTGTATCTAAGGGCTGATGCTACGGAAGGGTTCTCCGAAGGCTATCACTATGACACAAGAGGAATGCTTAAAATTGTAAGTACAAATTTTCCTAGCTAGTGTATATTTTATTTAATTAATAAGTTTGGACAGGTTTGTGCCTAGTAATGAAGATTGCAAAGAATATAAATAGTATATATGTTTGAATTGTGTGAAGTACTTGTATTTTCGTTGTTGTTGAGTCCGATAAGCATGATATACTGTTTGTAAGGCGAGATTAAATGTGTGTAATGCAGTTGTATATGTGCTCAGTGCCGTAAAGATATGTATAAAGAAACTGTTTAAATCTAACTACTGATCTCTAGATTAAATTAGCCGCATGAAAATTCATTAGCTTTTCGGATCATAGATCGATTGTATATTACATTATTACTGAACCGTGCAAAAGAAATCCTTTTGTTTGATTAGTCGTAACCACATGACAATTTTATTCAATGCAGGTAGGGTTGTTAGATTGTTGGTGATTATGTGAAAAATGAAAGGTAAGTGACAATCAGAGGTAGCTGTGTCCAACCCGTTATTAGTAGTTTGAAAACAACCAAGTCACATATTCAAGGTTTAACAGAACAACTTAAGGAAAAATGCATAATTCTTTCAATTGTATATCTATCATGTTCCTAACAAAACTGAACGTGGCGTGGTGGTTACTGGTTTGGACTTGTCCTAGTTCGATACTCTGTTTCAATGGTTATCAAGTAATGCTCCCTGGACTTGTTGCCCTTTATTGTTTGTACTTCTTCTGGTCTTTCCACAATATGTCTTACTTAGGTTTTTAGATACACGAAGGATTAAAACCTAATTCTATGAAGGGATTAAAAAAAATTCCAAACGTATATTGTAATAGTGTTATCCAACTCAATTTTCAGCTTCCAGAGTCTCCAAATTTTAAGGTCAGATTAACCTTGGATGTGAAACAAGGAGGTCTAAAGAGCCAATTTTATCTAATTGACATAGGAAGTTGCTGGAAGAACAATGGCAACCCATGTAATGGAGACACACTCACTGATATAACCAGATACAGTGAGATGATCATTAACCCTGCAACTCAAGCGTGGTGCAGCCCTGAAACTCTTGTTAACTGTCCTCCATTCCACATTACCCCAAATGACTCAAAAATATACAGAAATGACACGAACAACTTCCCTTATGGGGCTTATCACTATTATTGTTCCGGCAATGCAAAGCATTTGGAAGAACTATACAACATGTGTGATCCTTATAGCAATCCTCAGGCACAAGAACTAGTTCAGCTTCTGCCTCATCCGATATGGACCGAGTATGGCTATCCAACTAAACAAGGAGATGGTTGGATTGGGGACTCTAGGATATGGGAACTTGACGTCGGTGGCCTTTCAAGTAAACTCTATTTTTATCAGGTCAGTCGGTGAACACGAAAATGGTAAAAGTGCGAGTTTCATTCTACTTGTGAACGCATATTATAGTTTTCAAGACACATTTGTGCATTGTGCCGAGTTCAAACAAGTTCGAAATGATACATGATTGTATTGCAGGATCCGGGTACAACTTCAGCTAAAAGAATATGGACATCTATTGATGTGGGAGCTGAATTTTTTGTCAGCGACAAAGATGAAACTGCAGAATGGACTTTAAGTGATTTTGATGTTCTCATTACTTCCCCAAAGCGCATATTTATTTATCTAGAGAGCAATGCATTGCAAGTTAAGTGCATTTTTCTTTAATATTTGTCACTATTAATAGACGGGAGGTATGAAGAAATTCATTTTTAAACAAAGTGTAGAATAAGTTGCAGGAATACTACGGTTACAGACAGTAATATTAGAACTTGAATATATTGTACTAAAACTCAAATCAAACTAATAGTATATATATATATATTGTTTCTGAAAGCCAAAATCACTTGTGATTTTCTTGGTCTTGCTCTTGGTCAGAGTGTAGTTGCTCTTGGTCAACAATGTACTCATTGTCCCATGCAGCAAACAAGTAATTAAGTGCACCCGATTCAATCAACTCTATATTCTTGACAAGTAAATCATATTGTCTACGAACATCATCAGCAGTCCTATTTCCGCTAAGCATGCTATCACCTCCCAACGATTCGGCATCACCTCGTCGACCGAAACTAATGCACTCTCGAACTCCTTGTGCTCCTACCGAGTCCATCCACCCAACCAAGAAGAATTGTCCATTCTTGATTGGATTTTTTTGGTAGTGGAAGACAAGGTTGAACACACATTGCCAAAGGCCCTCTGCATATCTTCTTATTGTATGTGTTTTTATGGTATGACTGGTAGAATGGTGGTAAATATAGTTTCCACAACAAACCGTGTCCCAACAAATCAATCACTACTAGTTTTAGAGGCTGATGTTACAGATATTCAACTTTTGAGGTGGAAATACTTGTAATTCAACTTATTTCCTTTGACAATGCAATTCTAAAATAGGATAAATACAAAACAAATTAAACCCAAGATACAGTAGTAAAATTCTTAAGAGTTGACCATAAAACATATTTAAATTACTATAAAGAAATTATTCTCAATATACTTTTGAGGTGGAAATACTTGTAATTCGACTTATTTTCTTTGCCAGTGTAAGTCCAAAATAGGATAAATGCAAAACATATTAAACGAAAGATTTAGGCGCTCATGTAACATGATCTCTTTCTCTTTCATTTTTTCTTGATTAAGCTCATGATTTTCATTCAATAAAACTCTCAATTTTTTTGAATTTTGTTTAATTTTTCCTTGTGTTCCCAATTTGTTTGAATTTTGTTTATTCTCTCCTTGTGAGAGCTTGGTGTGTTTTGCAGTGAATTAATGTCGATATTAGATCTGCGGAATTTTCAAGGTTTTAATTTAATGATAGAAGTTTTTTTGCGATTACATTTATGGTCGATAGCTTAAAGACGACTCGATTGTTTTTGTAGATTCCGTATCTCTTTCAATTAATAAATTAAATCCTTTGTTCAAAAAAAAATTGGAAATTTATTGAGGACAAATTTTCCAAAACAGGTGACAAATAATTAAGTGTCAAATCTTTATTTGATTTCATCGCTCATTAAAAACAAAGGAACCCATGTGTGCTAGTCGTATAAAAATATCATTACTTACTAATAATTTGGAAACCAAAAATATCATTAAAATTATTTACTAATAATTTGGAAACCAAATTCTGGACACATTATATAGGTAATAATATCATTACTTACAAAACATTTGGGAACCACATTGGCGAGGATGTGAAAAGAAATAGAGTAATCTAAACCCATTTCATGGGTAATTATATTACTGTATTACTTCATTATTATTTTTGAAAATCATTATATACCTAATTTTATGATTATTTAATGTTACATACCCGAAATGAATCCCGAAAATGTTTATGAATGATACATAGCATGATTTTATTTGTGGAATTCTTATGTATGCACGAGGGATCCATCTCATTCATGAGAGAATAATCGATAGTATTTTGAAAACTTAACATTTGGTAACAGTTTCGGGAACGATTTTAGGAACGATTTTGGGAACTCTAGCATTTCTCTTCTGTTATTAGTTCTTGAAGCAACTAATATAGCTTTTTTTATATATATAAGCCAAGCATTGTATTAATTTGAAAATTTTACAATACCATATAGTACCCTACCTGGATTTGTAGTGCATCAGCTAGTACAACCAACTAAAACAGAAGCTATAGTAGGTAGCCACAAACTATTACATGCTACTAACCAAAAGATTAGATAGGAGGATATATGTACCATAAAACTATCCTTTACAAACATGAACCTTAGAAAGCAATACATCGATTTCTTACTACCAAGCGAGCTGATCTTCCTATTCCTTAGTCTACCTCCTGGATAGGTACATCTCCTTCAAAGCTGGGCTGGCCTGCATGGAACATCACTACACCATGGAAGAAGTCTTCTTCCATGTTCACACCATGCTACATAACGTCTACGTTGAGAGCCATGTCTAGGCTGATTACCTCCAGGGCATTGATTTGACCAAAACCTAGGCTGCGAATCAGCTGGTCCGATATACCTCCAGGGCATTGATTTGACCAAAACCTAGGCTGCGAATCAGCTGGTCCGATATAGTAGCTGCTATATCAAAGTTAACCGAATCCACAGCTCCAGATGGGAGATAGACATCCTGAAAATCGGGGTTATCAATTCCTAATCCCATGTCCCAGTTGATTAGTTCTTCTTGTTACGAGTTGGATAAACATAGGCTATCTTACACTTCCTGTTAAGTAACCATCACGGGCGCTCATCTTTGGAGCATAATTTGCCTTTCGTGTCCATAATAAATTGTGAGAATATTGGGGGTCGCAGAGAGTCGAACCTAGGACCTCTAGGTGCCTGAGCTCTGATACCATGTTAAGTAACCAACTCATCTAAAACCTTAAGGTGTTAGAGTGAGGCCTTATATTGATCTTATATTATATTCTAACACTTCCATCTCTTATTTTTTGCCCTTATGTCAATCTGAGAGGCCAGGTCGTAGACTGATGTTGGGGCTCCAAGGTGTAAGTTCTTCATGATCTTTTATGCTTCATGGTTACCCGTTCCTAGAACCACATCATGGTAGCCTTCTTCAAAGGCCCGGTCCAGAGCTACAAAGGTTGCCCATAGCTGGTTTCCCAGTTGAGTTAGGCACGAAATTGTTCCTACTGTCAGAAGTTCTAGATTGCCATTGGAGTTTCTATAAATAGCTCATATCCCAGAATCATTACCACTAGGCCTTAACGAGTCTGAATACGTGCCATGCACGTTAATTTTCAAAGTAGGGGGTGGTGGTGGAATCCAGTGGAACGCCATCGAAACAAAGGAAAATAAGGATAGAAGAAGGGTGCCAGGAATGAGAGAGATAAGAGTTACAGATGAGAAGTTAGTATCGAAATCAAAGACTAGAGTGTTTAAATAGATAGATCTCACCACTTGCCTTAGTTAATAGACCCATCTACTATGCTCAGAGTTTAAATGAGTTTGGGTTTTGAAATAGTTTGCCTTAAATTTGGAGCTTCCACTTTGAAGATGATGTCACTACACCTTCCTTCTGCTCCCCTACATAGCTGAGCTATATCAAAATATGCCCCCTAATAGCTTCGTAATGATAGTACTAACCCTAAGACTTCTAGTTAAACTATTAGTTTCTTTGAAAATACTAGCAGTGAACTAGTTATCTCTCCCCATCAGCTGTAACTCTCTTATTTACGTAGTACTTCTTTATACCCACCCTGAAATGATGTTTTGCCTATATACTCCTTCTTTAGCCAATCTGTCAGCTTCAAGATTAAATCTTCTTTTTATATGAGCCACCTTTATCAATGACAGTTTGTTCAGAGTTTGCAGTACATATTAACTACTTGTAATGAATATGTTACAAGTAGAATTGGGACGTTCCTCCACCCGTTACTGAATATATTGTCCAACATAAATTGTAATGCAAACACCTCTGTCTCGAATGGGTTTTGTCCTTTATGAAGGCCTGAATAAATGAAGTGTACCTGGGCTTTCTGGTCCATTAAGAATCCTCCTATACCAGCCTCTGTGATGTTTATGTTGTTAACCTTCCAGGCTCCATCTATGAATCCAATGAATTCATTCGTTTCAAACCATCTGAATGTTAATGAGTTGAGCCCATCTAATCTACTTCTGACGTATGTCAGCAAAGGGTTAAGGCACCAGAGATTTATCCATTTGCTCCGAACCTGATCATTTGCTAGGTTCCAGTTCCATGCTCTTAGTTTAATTAGCTTTGATAATGTGCATACATCTAACTGTTGCCTTCATTATCTCATTTCTTGTCAGCCATATTGTCCAAGCCGTTGCACTCATGTAGATCAATTTTCAATGGGCTTCCTGACCTTTAGAGAATACTTTGATTGCATCTTTTAAACTGTGATGCTTAATTGACTTTATCTCTAGCCAGTTATGGAGTATTTCCCAACAACTAGTAGCCAGTGAGCACTCCCACTGTAGATGCTTCATATCTTCTATTTACTTTTGGCACTGTTGACGGAGGAATTTGGTAACAACAAATTTCGAGGTACTTCGCCGGAAACAAGATCTACAGCGGTGCTTCTTTGCCGAAAAGAGTGGTGGCGTGTGGTGGCTGTTTGTAATTGGTGGCTGAGATTGATAGGGTTAGTGCCGGCTATTCAGAGTTCTCGACTTCCAACCCCTCAATTTGCCTACGTACCTCTATATTTATAGAGGATCAAGCCAGACGTAGTTCTTGGAGAACAAGAAACCCAAATGGGCTTGGATAACGGACCAGCTTCCGGAATGTTCTACTATGAGGCCTAACCACAAAAGGCCCAAGGCTCATCCAAGATCTCAAAACTTCACGGATAAGGAAACTTCCCCCGTCGAGGACTAGTCCTATCCGCTACCAGCTATTTCTTGATTTCAAGGATGCAGGTATAGCCGTGGTTTACCCCAAGTGCAGAACACATCCCTGTCCCCCGAATGAGAAGCACCCACCAGATAGCAGGACAGGTGATCCAGAGCTTTTGGGTGCAAAGTGCAGGATTACTCCAAAGTTCCCCAATGAGGGCGCGCCCATTGGCTACAGGAACAGAGCTCCCAAAGCACACACCAGAAAGTCCCCATCTTTCCACCTTAGGGCGCACGGATGCCTCCCTTAGCGTCTAAGAAGGGTCCTTATATCCAGGCAAACCCCTGGAGGCCTTCTGCGACGGACATCCCCCTCCTGAGATACGACAGGAGGGAATTTCTTCAAATTCTTGAATTCCAGCTTGAGTAGAATCCTCTTTCGAGTAGAATCCTAAGAAAGATTTCTTTAATGTCTTCTCAAAAAACCACATTGAATCAATTTGTCTCCATGTTCTATATTTAGGGCGCGCCCTCTTTATTGAAAAAGAGAGGGCGCGGCCTGACTTTTACCATTTCTGATAAAACCCTAATTAATATTAGAATTCCCCCAATTTAACATGTATTTGACCCGAATCCATCTTGAAAATACCCGAACCGAATTTTGGTTATAACAACTACCCCCCAATTCCATATGAAATCAGAGATAAAATATGGAATTTTCTTCAAAAATACAAAATTCACAGTAGTTCATTTGGGCGCGCCTTGGAGGAGGGCGTATCCTCAGAATTCCAACCGGTTTACAGCTGTTACCCATTTCATTTCCAAATCCCTATAAATACTAGACCATCTCCACCACTTTCACTTTTTTTTCACTATCATCTCTGCACAAAAACCACCACTGGCGATTTTCTTCCTCTCCGGCGAAAATCCGATCAAATCAATCATTTTCAGTACTTGCTTTCCACAAGGCTTGATCGATAACTTTCAAGGTATGTTCCTATCCATCTATTTCAAATGTTTAGCCCGTTTTTTGCTTATACTCGAGATCTTCATTTTGTACTGTTCGTGTTCTTCATTTTAATTGTATGTATATACGTATATATATTGATTTGATCCACTTTTCACCCAATTCAAAAGTCAAAAGTTGTTAGCTGCCTTTCGCACTTCCCATAGGATAGCTATCTTGTGAACGCGCCTTATACTAAGGGCGCGACCTCAAACCTTTTAAGATCTTTAGCCATAGACTTTAAGAGTGTAAACATGAAAATTTCCCTTTTTCTCTTTTTTCTTTTTTTTTTATAGATGACATTTCACCATATCTTGGTCAGGACGCGCCTTTACATATTTATACCCATCTTTTTTCAGCTGGAGCATTCGGACACATCTTCTCCGTTCCATCCATTTGAAGTTTTTAACAAAAGATTAGGCACATATTCACCCCCATCCATTTCATTTCCTCCAGAGCACCCTACATTTCGTCCTATACCTCCTGAAGACATACCGTACATTATGTCTGAACTTGACGCCATGTCCACCTCTTCTATTGACTCTCTCCACCATGTCTCCTTACGATCCACTCCTCAACCCATTATTGACGACTTGATGGAAAATACTGATATTGAACAAACTTCTCATAAAAACAAAACTATTTCTCCTACTGAGAACGATGTCAATGATGAAACCCACCATCCTTCTGAGGGCGCGCCCTCTAGTGAGGGCGCTTCTTCAACCGAAGAAAGCTTCAAAAACCCTTACTCTCCTCTTCCATCCCCAGTTCCGTATGTACACCCCTTAGTCATGAAAATTGAAATTGACCTTGATTGGAGCACCTATGAAGAAGAACTAACTGAAGCAGAGAAAAACATATTGCGAAAAAATGCTGGGAAGGTTGATTGCGTCGGTATGTCAAGCACTACTTCTGTAGAGGAAATTGAATGGTGTATGAAATATTACAACATGAATGGCATATGGGGACGCCCACCTTCCATGATGCGGCCTCACATTTTTAACTACGATTCAGATTTCAAAATCCCTCGAATGGTTTTAACCCCTAAATTAATTGCCCTAGGAGTGGGCGCGCCCTTACACCCATACTACCAAAGAATCATCGAATGGTATGATGTGGCACCCATCCAGTTATCTCCTAATAGTTATACCCTAGCCGCAGCACTTTTCATTCTCTATTATGATGCCAACCTTGGGATGCCAACCATGGAAGAATTTAGTTATTTCTTTAGTATCCGCAAATCTGGCAAAGGATATTTTTACTTTGTGGTTAACAAGAAACACAATAAAAAAGGATTTTCTGAGGGAAGAATCAGCAACGTCAAAAATTGGAAGGATCCCTTCTTCTATGTTTGGGATGTTATGAGAATTAAAACTTCTTTCAACTACAATCCAAGTAAGGACGCGTCCTTTCATTTTTTTTTTCTTTCTTATCCTTAGATGATGTTCTTTTAATAAAACCCTTTCCTTATATTCAGCTCGCAGAGTAGTTGATGAGCTTAGGGGCGCGCCTTTACTACGTGCCCAAACTATTTTAAATCTTCCCCCTGGGAGTTTTGACACATCCATCCTTGTCACTGAAGAAAACTTGAAAAGAGTTGGGATACTCTCAAAAGAAGTTGGATCAATCATCCCTTTCCAACGCTTTAGGAAGGGTATACCCATAAAATCCACAACACTTGACGACTCAGAAGGAACCCTTGATGATTACAATACTTCTTATACTGAGGGCGCGGCCCCAAGTGAGGGCGCGTCCGTTAATGCTGGTAGATCATTGTTAATTATAATTTTTTATCCTTGCATTGTAATTACTCCATATTTGTTGTATTACTCTCAATTGTTACTTTATATTTTCAGGAATGGCAGATCTTCCAAAGGGTTTTGGAATTGATGTAGAAAATCCTATCACAGTAAAGCCTGGGAAGACGCGCCCTCCACGTAGAGATACAAAGAAGGTGCCTCCTCCCATCAAGTCACCAAAACGGAAATTAATTGATGAAGGCAAAGAGGACGCGTCCTCGAAACGCCCAAAAATCACTGAGCTTACTAACCCAACTGTACAGACATTTCTTGGGGCTGCATCCTCTAAATTCTTCTCAGAGGAAGAAGTTAAAGGCTGGGCTTCTCGGCCTGATGAACAAATTGAGAATGTTTTAATTTCTTCAGCCGCACAGCTCCACTTCCATGCTAATCATATCAAGGAATCCAATCAAAAATTGAGGGCGCGCCTTTCTCAACTAGAAACTGAGAACAAAAACATGTCCAAGCAGTTGAAGGGAAAAGATGATCAGTTCAAGAAAATGAGGTCCGCCAAAGACACTCAAATTGAAAAGCTAAACAATTCAATTAAATCAATGACTAAGTCCATTGATAAGCTTACTAAGGCCAATTCTCTTCTTGAAGAAGATAAAAATAATGGATGGGCTGTTGAGAAAAAAGCTTTACAAAAATCATCTTTTTCTAGAGGCTTTCGCAATTATGCTTCTGGCTTTCTTGCTGTCGACCCAGAATATGACTTTTCCAAATTTGGTCAAGAGACAGTTGATTGGATTGAAAAATTTAAAATGGATGAAGCAGATGAGATCAAAGCAAAGAGAATCTCTCTTGGCCTCGAGTTACCTGAAGCAGATGAGGACGCGTCCCCTAATGGGTCACCTATTCTCGAAGACAAAATTCCTACTCCTACTGAAGAACAAGAGGGTCATCATAACTCTTCTCCTGCTGCAAATGCTGAAAACACCAAAAATGTTGAAGGCATTGAGAACACTGATAAAGAACCTCCATTTAAGGACGCGTCCCCTGTTAAAGACGCGCCTTGAATATTATATTTCAATCATTCTAAACTTTTGGGTATTATTTCAAATTTTCTGAGGTGCAGGCCCTCTGTAAAACCTTGCAAGTTGTAAACTTTTAATCTCCGCTTTCCTTGACGTTTAAACCTTTAATGCATTTTAAACTTTACCATGCTTATTATTTTTCTTATTAAATTTTTTCCAACAAGGGCGCGCCCTTAACAGAGGCACAATCGTTTCTTCATAATCTCTTTCAAGAAAATGTCTATCTTCGAGAAAAAACATGAAAACTCTTCATACATGTTGAGGGCATACCCTAAGGCGTTAGGATTCCTTTAACTTGTCAATTACTTAGCACATCTTCATACATGTTGAGGGCGCGCCCTAAACAATGGGCACGACCTTACTCTTTAATAAAAAATTCTTCAAAATTCTTGCAACAAATGTCTTGATATACTTTATTAATCTTCAAATAATTCTCAAATCTCAGCAGAACAAGGGAAGGTATACATGTTCTACCCCCCGAGCTAAGGAGAATAAACTTCTAAAAAATGTGGAATAAAAACAGCAAGTCTCAACTAGAACTAAAGAAGGCGTATATGCACTACCCCCCTAGACTAGGAGAAAATTTATTTATACTAGTTTATAACTTAAATATAAGCCTTCATACAATAGGGGGTCAAAGCCGCATCCTACTGATAATACTTTCTCAAATGCTCTGCATTCCATGCTCTTGGGATTATGTTGCCATCCAAATCTTCTAGATGATAAGTTCCTTCCCAGATGATAGACTTGATCTTGTAAGGTCCTTCCCAGTTGGGACCAAAAACTCCATGTGCTGCTACTCTTGTATTAGGCATAACTTTCCGCAGAACTAAATCACCCACCTTGAAAGGCTGAATCTTCACTTTCTTGTTATAGTACCTTGCAGCCCTCTGCTGATAAGTTGCCAACCTCAACTGCGAATTTGCCCTCATCTCTTCTAGAAAATCAAGATTTAGCCTTTGATTTATCATATTCGATTCTTCATCATAGAAATCCCTTCGGAATGACCCTGCTCCAACTTCCACCGGCACCATTGCCTCGCATCCATAAGACAGCATGAAAGGAGATTCCCCAGTTGTGGTCCTTGGTGTTGTGTTATAAGACCATAAAACCATAGGAAGTTCCTCGGGCCAATTCCCTTTACTTTCTTCTAACTTGGTTTTCAAGGTATGCTTGATTATCTTATTGATAGCTTCAGTCTGCCCATTACTCTGAGGATGATATACAGCTGCAAATTCTTTCTTGATTCCCAAATCTTCACATAACTTTCGCAACTCTTTGCTATCAAACTGCTTTCCATTATCTGAAACAAGCTTGTAAGGAATCCCGAATCTGCACACAATAGAGTTGAACACAAAATCCTTGATTTTCTTCGCTGTGATTGTGGCCAAGGGCATCGCTTCCGCCCATTTGGTGAAATAATCCACTGCAACAACAGCATACTTTACTCCTCCCTTAGATTTAGGGAGTTCTCCAATGAGATCTATTCCCCACATAGCAAACGGCCAAGGACTCATCATAGAAGTCAAGGTGGTCACAGGAATTGTTGAATAATTGGCAAACCTCTGGCATTTATCGCATGCCTTGACAAACTCATAGGCATCCTTCTTCACAGTAGGCCAATAATAACCTTGCCTTAACACCTTCATTGCCAACGAACCACCCCCCGAGTGATTGCCACAAATTCCTTCATGTACCTCCATTAAGATATAATTTCATTCATCTCCATCTATGCACTTCAAAAGCGGTTGATTGAAACCTCTCTTGTACAAAATTCCATCATACTCCACAAACCTGGCAGCATGATATCGAAGACGCCTTGCTTCAATTTTATCGCTTGGGAGAATCCCCCTACGGAGATATTCTAGAATTGGAGTCATCCAGGTAACTGACGGAGTACTCTCCACCTCCATAACTTCCACCTCTGGAATACTTGGCACTTCTTGAATTTGTAGAGGAACTGTTCCTAACAACATAGCATCCTTCTGGGATCCTAGCTTAGCCAAAACATCTGCAGAGCAATTTTCATCTCGAGGAATGCATTCCAACCTTACTTCACGAAACTTCTGCATTAATCGTTGCGCACACTTCATGTAGAGCTCTGTTCTTGGACCTCTACACTGAAATCCTCCTTTGATCTGCCTGACTACTAACTCTGAATCACTTAACACAATCAAATTTACTACTTTCATTTCCAAGGCCATTTACAATCCATTAATCAAAGCTTCATATTCCGCATCATTATTAGTTGCCTCGAATTTGAAGTGAATAGCACTCATTAGTTGATTTCCTTCAGGTGTCACTAGAATTACACCTGCACCAGCCCCTCCATTGTTTACAGCTCCATCTACGTGCAACTTCCACCAAGGTTGAGGAATTTCCTCAAGAGGGCGCGCCCTCGTAGGAGGAATTCCTGGTTCCGCTAACACAATTGACTTTTCCTCGGTCTCTGAATCAAACTTCAAGATGAAATCCGCTAAAGCCTGACCTTTAATTGCTGTTCTTGGCATATATTCTAAATCAAACTGCCCTAATTCGACGGCCCATTTCAACATTCTTCCTGAAGCTTCTGGTTTGTGAAGAATACTTCTCAAAGGATAAGCAGTACGAACCTCGATCCTATGAGCTTGAAAGTAAGGACGAAGTTTCCTAGCCGTCAAGATTAAAGCGAAAACCAATTTTTCCATACCGGTGTATCGAGTCTCTGCATCATGCAAACGCTTGCTCACATAGTAAACCGGAGACTGATGATCAACCTCTTCTCTCACCAATACTGCACTAATGGAGTATTCTGATACTGCCAAGTATAATATCAAGGTTTCTCCCTCCACGGGCTTAGCTAAAAGCGGAGGATTCCCCAACTGTTCTTTAATTTTCTGAAAAGCATCTTCACACTCAGGAGTCCACACAAAATCTTTGGAGGCCCCTTTGATTGCCTTGAAGAACTCTCTGCATCTATCCGAAGATTTTGACACAAAGCGATTTAGCGCTGCAATTCTCCCAGCTAAACTCTGAACTTGCTTCACACTGGATGGAGATTTCATGTCAAGTAAGGCTTTAATCTTGGCTGGATTCGCCTCAATCCCACGATGATTAACCATGAACCCCAAGAATTTTCCGGATTCCACTCCAAACACACATTTTTGAGGATTCAACTTCATTCTGAACTTCCTCAATACTCCGAACATTTGCTCCAAATGCTTTACATGATCCTCTGCCCTCAAGGATTTGACAAGCATGTCATCCACATACACCTCCATGGTTTTCCCTATCAGATCTTTAAACATCATGTTCACCAACCTCTGATAAGTAGCTCCAGCGTTGATCAAACCAAATGGCATTCCAATATAACAATACAAACCCATATCCGTGATGAAAGAAGTGTGTTCTTGATCAGGCTCGTACATTGGAATTTGATTATAGCCTGAATAAGCATCCATGAAACTCAACAGAGCGTGGCCAGCGGTAGTATCCACCAACTGATCAATTCGAGGGAGAGGAAAACTATCTTTAGGGCAAGCCTTGTTCAGGTCCGTGAAATCCACACAAGTCCTCCACTTTCCATTAGGCTTCTTGACAAGAACAGGATTAGCCAGCCAATCGGGGTAATATGATTCTTTGATCAAACCAACATCTAGAAGTCTATCAACTTCCTCCTTCAATGCTACAGCTCTCTCTCCACTTACAGGTCGACGTTTCTGACGGATCCCTTTCTTGGTAGGATCTATGTTCAAATGATGACACATAATCTTTGGATCAATTCCTACCATATCAGCATGACTCCAAGCAAATACATCCAGATTATTCAAAAGAAAATTAGTGAGCATTCCTCTCAACTTGGAATTCAATTGAGATCCGACTTTCAAAACCTTACTTGAATCTTTTTCATCCACCAAAATGGAAATAGTATCCTCTGCAGGACCAGTCTTTTCCACAGGTTGTGGGGTTCTCGGATCAAGATCAAAATCAAAACTTCGAGGATCCTCGATTGGTGCTGCATCCTTGGAGGGCGCGTCCTCTTTAAGAGGGAAGTCTTCCTCAACAAGGGTATGCATCAATCCTTCAAGTAACATTCGCCTTCCTTCAACCTGTTCACCTCTGATATTAACTGAAATTACCTCCTCCGAGTCTTCTTCAATTTCCTCCAGAATTTCATCCTGAAGATCATCCAACACTGGAAAACTATCCTCAGGGCGCGCCCTATAACAAGGCATTTCTTCCTCTGGCTCTTGAACAAGATAATGGACTTTCACTTCTTCAAGAGCAATACTCATAACTCCAGAACTATTTTCACTGAGGGCGCGCCCTCCATCCTGCTGTCTCCTGAACCCTTTAATTGCCTTATGATAACAATCTCTCGAATCATGCTGGGATCCTCGAATTGTTCCCACACCATTTGGCGTAGGAAACTTCATTGCAAGATGATAGATGGAGGTCACAACCTTCATTTCTTTCAACAAGGGACGTCCCACCAAAGCATTGTGTGATGATTCCACATTCAAAATCATGAAATCCATCATTTGTGTTACAGAAAGAGTCCCTTCCCCGAGAGTTACTGGTAATTTGATAGCTCCCATGACCTTTACAGATTCGCCCGAAAAACCATAGATCCATCCGTTATCCTGAATCATATCCTTGTCTAGAAGTCCCAGCTTTCGATAAGTACTGTAATACAGAATATTCACCGAACTTCCATTATCAACAAAAACTCGATGTACATTCTTGGACCCAATCTGAATTGCCACCACCAAAGCATCATTATGAGGATGGTGTACCCATCTTGCCTCTTCCTCAGTAAAAGTGATATCAGCAAACTCCCCTTTGAACAATTTAGGTGGCCTCAACTCCAGACTATTCACATTTGTAAGAGGTCGATACCTCGCTTCTCTAGTGTATCTCTCCATAGCATGATTGCTGTCACCTCCAAGGTGGTGTCCACCAAAGATAGTGTGAATGCTTCCTTCCTTCACAAACTTCTTCTCCTCAGGCCTATCATCCACATGTGGGGCGCGCCCTCCATCTCTCTTATCAGGATTCTCCTTATGTTTTTTCACCTCTCTGACAATCCATTCTGTTAGATATCCTTCCTTGATTAAATCCTCAATCTCATCCTTCAATTGACGGCACTCATGAGTATTGTGCCCAGAAGATTCATGGAATTCACAGTACTTCCTTTTATCCTTACTTTGCCAAGAAGAGAGAGGCTCTGGCTTTCTGAAGAATCCTTTATTTTTGTTCACTTCAAAAATATGTTCAATGGAGGCTGCTAGGGGTGTGTAATTACCCGGCCTTTGATCATAAGTGTAAGTATCTGGGGGACCCCAGTTTCTGCCAGATTCAGTTAAATTCACACGATTGGCTCCTGTTGCTATCCGGCGAATTGGACTAGGAGACCTATCCTTCCTCTTTCCGATCTTTACCTTAGAACTATTTTGACTATCGGTCTTTCGATTATCTGCCAAAGATTGTTCCACAATCTTGAAAGATTCAGCTTGTGCAAACACATCAGCCAAGGTCGGTGGATCTCGCCCTTGGAGATGTTTCCAGAAATCGGTCCCCACTGATAATCCAGCAATTAGAAAACTCTTGAGTGTTTCATCAGTTGCTCCCCTCACCAAAGTTGATTCCGAGTTGAACCTCTTGAAATAAGATTGTAGACTTTCTCCTTCCCTCTGCTTGATATTGGCCAACGTTGTGACGGGAGGAGCGTATTTCACTGCTGCCTGGAATTTAGTCAAAAACAAATTCCTCATTACCTGCCAAGATGTAATAACTCCCGGGCCAAGTTTCTGAAACCATTGCTGAGCACTCTCCCTGAAAGTTGCTGCCAACAATCGACACCTAGCCAGCTCTGTCACTTGATAGACATCCATCTCGATATCAAAACGTCCGAGGAATTCGACAGGATCTGCATTTCCATGAAAGCGCAAATCGTTTGTCATAGATCTATACCCAGTAGGAAGCTGCGCCTCTCTTACTTCAGTTGAGAATGGAGAGGAAGTTTGTGCAGTAGCAGATATTCTTCCTCCATCCAAGTGAGCAAGGAGCTTCTTCAAATCATCCACATTGAAAGTTCCAACCCCGGGAACATTTTGAATATTTGGTTGTGCCACAGTTTGAGTACCCCCTGGAGGTGGAGGTGGAGCCGCTGTCTCCACACCTTGATTCCCTGCTTGTGGCTGAACAACATCCTCTTGAGTTTGAGTTTGTGTTTGCTGACCTTCTGGATTTCCCTGAGGTTGCGGATTCCCCTGAGAATTTCTCTGATATTGTCCTCCTGAGTGAGAGCACGTCCTCGATCTAGACTCATCAGAAGTACTTGGAATTTGATGATTACGGGGAAATATTCTACTTGAGGGCGCGCCCTGATGATGGGGGCGCCCATCTCCTTGATACCCTTCCCTTCTTTTATCACCGTTATCACGGTTTCCTCTTGCTCCAGTGTTGTGCTGAAAAGTTTGTCTAGATCCCAGGGGCCGCGACCTGTTATGGACAAGGGGCGCGCGCTGTGGATTACTATCGCGAGCAAGAGATCGTTCATGTCCAAGGGGCCTCGACCTGTTGTCAGGGGGCGTACGCTGTGGCTCATGACTCCGTATAAGGGCTCGCTCATGTCCAAGGGGCCTCGACCTGTTGTCAGGGGGCGCGCGCTGTGGAACATGGGGCCGTGATTCCAAGTATTGGCTTTTCTTCTGCTGCTCAAGGAGTACCATCCTTAAATCGTCGTCATTAAGCCTTATTCCAAGACGCTCCTTCAAGCTTGCAAAATCTCTTTTCTCCTTAGCCATCTGTTCTTCATCCCGCTGAATCTCACTGGGGGTGCGCCCTGACCGATGAGGGTGAGGGCGCGCCCTAGCTTCAGGACTCGACAACCTGCGCTCAGAATTATCTTCACTTGGATGTTCAATAATAGGATCAGAGTATTCTAACCTTCGAGGAGTAATTAGCTGAAATCTCTTCTCCTGCACTTCACTATCCCTACGAGAGCTTTCCTCAACTTGGAGGGCTTTTCCTGTTTGATGATGATTTCGTGGGATACTCCAAGATTTTCTCCTTGACCCCTGATTTTCCTCCACGGAACACAATCTTGCCCCGAAATTATTTAGGGCATCACCCATGCGGTACAGTTGTTCCATCAATGCCGCGTTACTGATAAGAACAGGCGGCTGGCCACCGCCGGTGGCTGGAGTTCCATGGTGGTGTGGGGGAACAGGGATTTCCTCCGGAACGTAAGTTTCGTGATGAGCTTGATTACCCCCCAAGCTATCTTCAGAATCGTAATAATCCTCTTCGTGAGAACCTCCGCGCTGATTGTGAGACATCTTTTCCTCTTAAGATGAAGATCTTGATTGGCTGCCCCTCCTTCTAGCGCCAATTTGTTGACGGAGAAATTTGGTAACAACAAATTTCGAGGTACTTCGCCGGAAACAAGATCTACAGTGGTGGTTCTTTGCCGAAAAGAGTGGTGGCGTGTGGTGGCTGTTTGTAATTGGTGGCTGAGATTGATAGGGTTAGTGGCGGCTATTCAGAGCTCTCGACTTCCAACCCCTCAATTTGCCTACGTACCTCTATATTTATAGAGGATCAAGCCAGACGTAGTTCTTGGAGAACAAGAAACCCAAATGGGCTTGGATAACGGACCAGCTTCCGGAATGTTCTACTATGAGGCCTAACCACAAAAGGCCCAAGGCTCATCCAAGATCTCAAAACTTCACGGATAAGGAAACTTCCCCCGTCGAGGACTAGTCCTATCCGCTACCAGCTATTTCTTGATTTCAAGGATGCAGGTATAGCCGTGGTTTACCCCAAGTGCAGAACACATCCCTGTCCCCCGAATGAGAAGCACCCACCAGATAGCAGGACAGGTGATCCAGAGCTTTTGGGTGCAAAGTGCAGGATTACTCCAAAGTTCCCCAATGAGGGCGCGCCCATTGACTACAGGAACAGAGCTCCCAAAGCACACACCAGAAAGTCCCCATCTTTCCACCTTAGGGCGCACGGATGCCTCCCTTAGCGTCTAAGAAGGGTCCTTATATCCAGGCAAACCCCTGGAGGCCTTCTGCGACGGACATCCCCCTCCTGAGATACGACAGGAGGGAATTTCTTCAAATTCTTGAATTCCAGCTTGAGTAGAATCCTAAGAAAGATTTCTTTAATGTCTTCTCAAAAAACCACATTGAATCAATTTGTCTCCATGTTCTATATTTAGGGCGCGCCCTCTTTATTGAAAAAGAGAGGGCGCGACCTGACTTTTACCATTTCTGATAAAACCCTAATTAATATTAGAATTCCCCCAATTTAACATGTATTTGACCCGAATCCATCTTGAAAATACCCGAACCGAATTTTGGTTATAACAGGCACCATCTGCAAATTGTATTAATTTGTATGCCTCTTCCATTGAGCAATCCTAATGTTGGTAATGCTTCATGCATGATTTTCCAAAGAAATAACCTGACTTTCATGGGGATTTTCAGTCTCCATACGGTGTTCCATTCTGGTTCCTCTACTCCCGATGCTTGTAAAGATTCGTATCCTCTTGAAGTGTGGTACACATCATCAATGAATTTCCATGTGATACAATCTTTTTTCTCTGAGAGGGTAGTGTTTCGTATTAGTGCTCCTAATCTCTTTATATCTCCCAATTCACATCCTCTTAGTCTTCTTCTCCAGAATTTTGTGTCACCCAACTTGATTTCCTCCCATTTTTGGATTACCTCCTTAACCGATGAATAATTTGTACGGCCGGTTAAATGAGTTTGAGAGCAGCTCATGCTCTATCCAGAAATTGATGTTTTCTCATGTTCCTACATTCCACCTAAAATCTTCTGGCTCAAAGATCTTCAGTGACGTATTGTTTTTCACTTGAACAATGCTCTGAATAATTGGTGATAAAATATTCTTTCTACTTCTAAGGTGGTTAAAGAATTTTTCACCATATTTAGGTTCAAAAATTTTGCACCAGAATTTCTATTTTTTTTTGTTTTAGCTTTCCACCACCACTTGGCCAGTAGTGACATGTTTTTCCATGCCAGAACTTGTACTCCCAGGCCAGGCCACCTGGTCTGCAAATTACTTCACACCTTACTGTATGCAGTTTTCTTTTGTTTGCATCTCGAGTTCCGATTTCTCCCCAGAAGAATTTCCTCTTAACTTTCTCCAGTTCCTTTAATACACCTATTGGGAGTTCGAAAATGCTCAACCAATAAGCAGGTAATGAATCTAATACTACTTTGATTAGTACCAGTCTCCCTGCTTTTGACAAATTGGTGCATTTTCATTCTGCAAATTTTAATTTAACCATCTTTTTTTTAAGTGGGCGCCAGAAGCTTAATCTCTTTGATGAACAAAGCTCCTAGGTAGCTAATTGAAAATTCCCCTTGTTTGCAATTAAGAATCTCAGCCCATTTGCCTGCTTCTCTGTTGTCTTTCTTTGATAGCTTTTGTCAAAGTTCACTTTTAATCCAGATAGCAGTTGAAAAATTATGAGAAGTGATTTTATCCCCACTATTGAGTTGACTTGATTTTTCAGAAAGAAAATTGTGTCATCTGCAAATTGTATACTGAGGTTGGAGCCTATCTATGTCTACTCTATGTAGGATGCCTATACTTTTTGCTTTATCCATAAGAATATGCAAACATTCTGATACCAGTATAAATAACATTGGAGATACCGGGTCATCTTACCTTAGGCCTTTCCCTACTGCAAACTCGACTCCCATTGACTAGGACTGAAGAACCAACTGAAGATATAATTGTATGGATCCAATTTCTCCATTTACTTCTGAAACCTTGTAGCTTGAGACATGGTAACAGACGGAATCAAAAGCTTTTTTCAAATATCTATTTTGAGATTTGAGAACAACTCCTTTCACTAGGTTATTCTGAATGCTATGCACCAATTCCCCTACGATTAGAATGCATTCAAAGATATTTCTGTTGATGTAGTTTTTGTGAAATTCGTTCGCAGGGAAGTACTATTGATTCAAGTTTAAGTTTTAATCTCTTAATACCTAGAAGTGTGAGAAATAATTGGTGTGTTTGTTGTTAACTAAAGTAAACTAATTATAAGCAAGTAAAACTAAGTTTTATCGATGAGAAGAAACAACCCGAGAACTAGGGTTCTTCAATTGGCTCAATGATGTTGATGTAATAAGATAAAAATTTCTCGTACTTTACTAAAAACAATTCTTCTAAACTTTATAATGTTCTCTCCCAAGATACAAGATAGTGTCTACAACCATATATCAAAAGTCACTCCCATGATCAATCCAAATACAATTATAAACTATTAAGACCCAAGAATTATAAGTTTCATAGTCCTCTTATTAATCTCCCGATTCAATAATCAAACTATGTCTACCAAATCATGAACAAGAATTATGACTCCTCTCCCAATTCATCATAATCCCTATGAATACAATTAAAGGTTACCTACTCCCTTAATTGGGTTAAGCCCTCAATGATAGATTAGAAAAAGTAGAGAATTCGCATCACCATCAAACAAGCATATATCACCAATGAATACTACCTAATTCTCGGATTAGAGAATTAGTTACCCATGCTAGAATAAGAAAACAAGCATATGTTAATGGGTAAAATCATGATTACAAGAGTTGAGAGTAAAAAAAATACAACTTGAAGAATCTCTTAAAACTTGGATGGAATCCCTTCGATCCTTGCTCTCTTGTTCTCTCAGCAAGTGTTTCTCTCTCTCCCGTCGTACGATCCAATAAAAACCCTCATTTTTTTTTCTCTTAATATCCTCAGATGGAGTTTTTTAAAAGTCATACATGGTAACTAAAAATATTTATAATTAAATAAAGAAATCTATTTTTATCCAGCTCAAGACCCTTGAATGTGATGCTCAGGGCCCCTGAGCTTGCTGAAGCTTCCCTGAAGGCCCCTGAGTTCAAGGCTCAGGTCCCATGACTCCAAAAAGTGAACATTCTAATCTGATTAGGGCCCTGAGTGCGAGGCTTAGGTCCTGACGCGTCAAATACTGAAAATTTTTGTTTGTTCAAGGCCCTTGAGCCAAGGCTCAGGACCTATTTTCTCCAATTTTTGTCTTCTTCCAACGTGTCTTTTTGTCCCTTACACCTTACTCATTGAAATCTCTTAGGAACATAGAAAATACCCACTTAGCATCCATCCAAGTTAAATAACAACTAACATTATTTATAAAGGACCAAAGCATCATAAGACAAGGCTAATACGGATTAATATGAAGCAAAATATCTATATTATAACCATACATCAAATACCCCCCAACTTAGCCTTTGCTCATCCTCAAGTAAAGTTAATATAATATAACTATATACAACTAACTAGTACCACTTCCGTGGGTGATCACGGTTGCATTTGGCATATGCAACAATCCCTTTAAATCCCTAGGTAGCCCTAGTGGACGAGTGAGGTCTCGTGAGGGCCTATAGCGAATGTACCCACAAAATCCATCTAGCTCATGTAAAGGATTTAATGGCAATGCAACACCACACATACAAGTCCTCTCATGCTACATCAACTTAAGAATCAAAGTAATTATGCAATGTCTTGGTGTCGAAGGTGCAAGTATTCACATAGTCTACTCAAAGAACATGCATAAGCTCTCAAAAGTCCATGTCAAGTGTAAGAATAAGTTGGTAACCATGCTAAGCCTACAAGAGTGCATCTTTGAGTCAAAACTTGGGATCTCATATGCCAAAACAAGTAATAACTCACCTTTCAGTCACAAAAGAATATTCACTAAAAAACAAGGGTAAGTGTATCACTCTATTCCAACAAAATCATAAGCATGCTTGACATTTTATATCAACATAACTTTAACACAACATACATCAATGATGATAATCAAAATGTCTTTATTCGGGTTGTAACGGGGCTAGGGACAAAGTATGTCAAGTAAAGCCAAAGAAGGTTAAATGTCAAAAGCTAGTACCCAACAAAATAAACTGTTAGGTCCAATAAGATTGTAGAAGGGGGGGTTGAATACAATCTTTACCCTTTTATCGAAATTTGTCCTTAAGATTTAAATTTACTTTAGACAAATTTTGTGCGGAATTAAATGAAACAAAGTTCAAGTTAAATATAACAATATATTAAACTTGAGAGTTGTTACAAAATCAGTACAGAGTAATATCAAGTTAATAAAAACAAATTAGAAAATTCGACATGAACTTTTCTTAATTTGTTAATAAAAATCGAGATATAGATTAGGAGTAAAAACTCGCTAATAGTACAAGAGTCACAAGTAATCAAGCTTGAACGGATCAAATATTATAAATACAAAGCTTTTGATTTTCTAGGAATTTATTGCTCTTGAATATTGTCTTTAAGATGAGAGAGAGAGATATCAGCTGGGTTCTTGTCTTTTTGATGTGATATTTCTGTGTGTATGAACTGAGCTGCCTCCTTTGATATTTATGAAACATGTCCTTAACCTTCTGCCAATTCTGTTTGTCAAATATGCCTCGAACTACCTTTGACAAAGGTCTGTACTACCTTTTCAAGAAGGCTACTACCTTTTAAATGGCCGGTACTACCTTTTCAAGAAGGCTACTACCTTTCAGTTGGCGGTACTACCTTTGGAACTACCTTTCTGATTGAACTTGTACTACCTTTGCTGAAATGAACTTGTACTACCTTCGGTACTACCTTCTGAATAAGCTTGTACTACCTTCGGTACTACCTTCTGAATAAGCTTGTACTACCTTCGGTACTACCTTCTGAATAAGCTTGTACTACCTTCGGTACTACCATTCTGAAAAGGTAGTATCAGTACAATTTTCAGCTTAAATCAATTAAATGATTTTCTGATAATCATTTAATTAATTTTCTTTTACATAAAATTCTGATTTAATTAATTAAGTAATTAATTTAAAGAATAAATTAATTCTTATAGAATTAATTTATTAAATAAATTAACCACATAATTTAATCAATTAAAAGAAGAATAAATATGAATCCTTTAAGTAGCCAAATCTTTTCTTAAACCACTGAAATTAATAAAGAAATACCATTGAATTTTCTGTTGACGTTCGATGTACTGTCTGGTTCATGAACGACTAACTCCAATGATTGTTCTTCAATTCTGACTTTAAATACGTGGTCCTTTTTCTTGTCTCACATCTCTTGAAATCTCTTGTACTCTGTCTGATAATCACCTGTCACTGTAGAAAACTCTGTCACTGTAAAATAAATCCACTTCTTTGATTTTATACTGAGGCTTGATCAGGAGACTGAACTTCTTCCAGTGTAAAATATCAAAACTATAGATTGACTTGAAGTTTTTCTTCTGACAGATAGCATCTTCTGAGATTCCTGTGACAGATTAAATTATTTACTTATTGCAATCTAATTTAAGTTGAGTTTATTCCTCGTACTACAAATAGGCTGTGTCATATGCCTTTCAATCTCCCCCTATTTGTTTGTTAGAAAATAACAAGCAAATACCTAGAGGATAATTCAACTAACTCAACTTAACTTAGTAAAAGATAAAACTTTAAATGCAAGTAAATAAAGGAACAGTTCTGGTTTATATTAACATTTTCCAGATTCAAACATGAAAGATAAATACAAGATAGATGATCCTCTAGCCTGATCATATTTAACTTATCCTATCTTGATCTATCTAAGCTCTAAGAATATAACAAGTAGAGCTATTCTTCAGTTAGGATGGTCTTCACTTCGAACTTCTCCTTCTTCTGGTTCTTGTTCAAATTCAGGTACACCAATAATTTCATCTGGCCCAGTAAACGGATCAAAATCATCAGTTTCGCCAGCATAGTAATCAGTATGCTCTCAGCTGCTTCAACTTCAACTCCTTTTCCCTTTTCCGACTGCTGCTGTTGATACTTATCCACAGATTCACTTACACTTGCCCTAGATCACAGATTCACTTACACTTGCCCTAGATTTCTCCCCCTTAGTTGGATTATCCTCTACAGATTTATCAAATGCACCGGTCACAACAGCATCACCACTTTTTCCTTCAAAGAATTCCTTTTCTTCTGCTGTGGGTGCGTGAGTTCTGCTAAGCATGTTAAACAAAAGTTTCAGCCCTTTACCTTGTTGTGCATTCTGCCTTTCAATCAATTCAAGACGACGTTCAGTAGACAATTGATTCTCATGCAGTTCTGTTTGGAGAATTTCAACTTTGTCGGAGATTTCAGAAATAAGCTTATCTTGAGCAATAGTAACATCTCCAGAATCATCAAGTGCCTTTTCATAAGATAGTTCGAGAGTCTTGATCTTGTTTGTGAATGTAGTCTTTATGTTGGTAATGGCAGCATGAAGTAATTGTTTCTCAGCTTCAGTTTTCTCAAGTTGTTCCTGTAGAGCTTGAAGTTGAGCCATAATTAATGAACTGTTTGTGTCAGTGTGTGCACTCACCTGAGGTTCAATCAAGGATGTTTCACTCTCCTTTCGTGCATGTGTTTCACTCAATTTTATGGTGGTCCTCACATCACTCAACACTAGCTCCTTTTCCTTAGATGTACCTGCAGAAGAAATCACCCTAGCCTCTTCTAGAGAGGTCAGTGGTGGTGCAATGGGAGTTCGCAAATCCCTATCCTGAATCAAACCTACCTGTTCATTAGGAATTGAAATCTGAATTGCTTCAGTGGTAGATTGATTAAGTTGCCTTCCACTTTCTCCAGTTGAAACTGCGAATGGAAAATCCCTTAAGGGAGCCAGGAATGTTTCTCCTGGGAGGGGAGATGATGACTCTGTTATAGGTGGCAAAGAGTCAAGATTTCCCTCTGAAGCCTGTGAAGACTCTTCTACCGTGACAATGGTAGGCACTGTTTCAGTAGTAATCCTATTGTGCACTCCTTGCTCAGTGTCCCTAGCAACATCAAAATCTAAGGTTATGTTTTCCCCCATTGTGAGTAATAGGGGTGTGCTTGACTCTGTACAGGGTGCCATGGCCGACTGGCGAATTTCAATGGACTCATCCTGTTGAGAGAATGGTTCCAGTAACTGTTCATGTGCCATTTCGATGTCCATATCCTTTTGGGAGGATATGGATGGGCTGACAGTTGCCTCAATTAGTAAGTTTCTTCTCTTCTTTAGTGGAGGCAGAGCTGTGGGATCACTCATATCACTACTTCTTACATCAGGTCTTTTCACTGGTAATTTACTTCTGGATTTAGGTTTTGAGATTTGAGATGACACTGTGTTTGGCTCTAAGACCTGGGATAGAAGTTGTGGTTCTACAACCTCTTGGTCTAACCTATCAGCCACTTGGACTCCAGAAGTAGTTTGAGATATAGAAGTAGTTTCAGGGAAAGATGAGAATACCTGTTCAGAAGCAGTTGCAGAAATCACAGCAATAGTGGGTTGAGCCACTTGAAGTTGATGTTCAGGTTCAGGAGCAGGAGCTGCTTCTTATTCCGGTTGCTCAGGAAGAGGTGCAGGTTGTACAGGAGCAGGTATGATAGATCGATTTATAAAATCAGCCAAGTATGGTGTTATGAGCACTGGTATGTTTGGAAACTTGTTATGAGTGTCCAGTGAAGTGTATACATTTTTGGCTTGTTTACCTGACACTTGTGCTCTATCATTCTGGTACTGTTCTTGAATTTCAGAAGGAACAAGGTGATTGAATATCAAGGTCAAGAAGCGAGGATAATAACAAACAACCTTTTCACCATTATTATGATTCCTTCTTGCATTAATCATCCGAATAATAATGGCTCTCAAAATTATGCTACCAAAATTAATCCTACGATTATGAGCAACCGCAAAACCAATAGTCTGGATTAAGGAGGATAGCACATTATAATTACCTTTACCAGTGTTGGAAAACACTTTACAAACAGTGTCAAAGAAAGCATCCCATTCTTGAACAAGGTTCTTTTTAGTCAATCTCGCAAGCTCTACCTTACCTTGATAATTGATACTTGTAAAGAAATTAATCAACTCATCATCAGAAGGTGAAGCTATAAAATTATCCAACGGAAGATCTAAGACAGTATTAATAGTTGATTCATTCACTGTGTATTGTGTGTCATTAACAACAAAAGCAAATGAACTCGAGTCATTAGACACCACAGCAGTGGAACACATCAACCTTAGTGGAGTGACTTTTAAAGGAGCATCAGCAGCAATTGCAGTACGAATCAAGGAATGCTCATTTAAAAACCTTATCCACGGCTTAAATCTTTCGTATGGACAATTATCCGGATTAAAATATCCGACTAAATTGTGTTTGAAAATCTCAAAATTATCAGCCATCTTAGATTACAGACCACACTGATTTTTAACACACAAATCAATCAAGTTTGAATTAATCAGAATTAACAATTAATTAAAATTAATTAAAAATTCGAATTAATCCAAGGTTCTCAGAAAATTCTCAGATTTTAGTATGATGTTCTCCACACAACCACGAACAACAACATATTTTTAGAATTGTGAGATTAAAATCCTAACACCGAAACCAGTCAAGAATTCGAATGGAGTTGAAAAACTCAGATTTCTAGAAACTCAACGAAAGTGAGCGATTAAGGGATGAAATTACTGGGATTCGAACGATCAACACAGGTGTGGTCTCAGTTTTTGATTTAGTGCAGATTCAAGAGAGTAATCAGTGAAAAATTGGGCAGCAGTTCGAGAGGGTTCGGTTTCTGTATGTATCGATTAGAGAGCACTGTGTAAAGACACGAGTGATTAGATCTGAAAAACTAATGAGAACTACCTTTTGACTATATAAGCGAAACTACCTTTCAAAACTTGGTACTACCTTTGATTAAAAAGGTAGTTCCGAACGTAGTGCAAGGCAAAACTAATATTAAAAAGACTCAGTACTACCTTTGTTTAAAAACTCGGTACTACCTTTGTTTAAAAAGGTAGTTCCGAAGGTAGTACAAGGCAAAAACTGAATAAAACGATTTAGAAAGAAAAACAAAATCAAAACAGAAATAGAAATAGAAAATAGATCAGTACTACCTTTTTACAAAAGTAGTTCCGAAGGTAGTAATTATACAGGATTACTCGTATTAAATAAATATTTACATACGATACTACCTATTAATTTAATACTACATTTATTATGACTTTTACAGAAAAATCATATTAAATAATATTTACAGAATATTAGAAATAAAAGAAAATAATTTACAAAAATATTTACAACAACACACAAATATTAGGTCCGATATCGATTTGAGCTTTCAGAGTGAAGTTTTAAAAATTCTAAGTCTGGGAAGATTTTCGAGTTAGTGAGTTAGTGACTATCTCGAACTTCAACTCGAAACTCACTATCTCGAACTACATCTCGAAACTGACTATCTCGAACTTTATCTCGAAGTTCGACTTAGGATTCGAGTTCGAGTTACCAGTGCCTAGTTTTTATCTTCAAAATTTTCGAGATAAGATCTATCTCGAACTTTATCTCGAAGTTCGAGATGAGGACCAATATAACTATTCTAAAAATCAAGTATTAACAGAATATGTACCAGATTATTTACATGAAGCAATTCTATCAATGAAGCAAATTTAATTATTAAAACAAGCTATAAAATAGCAAAATAATTTACACTAAAATTATAAAATCGAATAAAAATTATAAAAACAATCATATGTAGTCCCTTTTATGAAATCAAACATTAATAACAAAAGGACAAACACTACAAACCAATTAATAAACTATTAACTATTTACATATTTATTCATGGTAAATTAATAAATCTATATATTTTCTAATAAAATAACTTTCTAATAGAAAATTATTTAAAAAGAAAATATGACTTATTAAACCATCATAAATATAATTTTCAAGAAAAATAAGTTTCTCATAAATTACAACTTGTAAAATTTGAGAAAAATATTTTTAAGGAAAATGAATTATTTTAATATTGAAAAGAAGTAAGTAGAAATATATTAAGATGATAATGGCAATGGTTTGAACATTAACAAGTAACAAGGTAAGTTGATAAAATAATTATACAAGTGATTTTAATCAACAAATATTAACAAGATAATCACTTGTAAATTAATAAAGATCAAACCTCAGATATTAACTAGTTTAATTACTAGGACTATTTAACATACCCAATTCACCAACAATTCTGGTGAATGTGGATACGTCAAGAGACTTTGTAAAAATATCTGCTGTTTGTTCTTCCGTGGGTACAAAATGTAACTCCACGGTACCATTCATGACATGCTCTCGGATAAAATGATACCTGATGTCGATGTGCTTGGTCCTCGTATGCTGCACAGGATTGTTGGAGATTGCTATGGCACTTGTATTGTCACACAGAATTGGAATATTGTCAAGTACAAAGCCATAGTCACGTAGTTGATTCCTAATCCACAAGATTTGAGCACAACAGCTTCCAGCATCTATATATTCTGCTTCAGCTGTTGAGTTGGAAACTGTTTGTTGTTTCTTGCTATACCAGGAGACCAACCTACCACCTAGGAATTGACAACTCCCAGAGGTGCTTTTTCTATCTACAACACTTCCTGCATAATCTGAATCTGTATATCCAACAAGGTTAAAACCAGATTCTTTAGGGTACCAAATACCTAAGTTAGGTGTACCCTTAAGATATCTCAAGATTCGTTTAACAGCAATGAGATGCACATCTCTAGGATCCGCTTGGAACCTTGCACACAAGCATGTAGCATACATAATATCAGGTCTACTTGCAGTAAGGTAAAGTAATGAACCTATCATACCTCTGTAGCTTGTGATATCTACCTTGGCAGAATTTTCACATGCCCCAAATTTGACAGCTGTAGATGATGGAGTCCTTGCTGAAAAAGAGTCCTCCATTTGATATTTCTTGAGGAGCTCTCTGACATACTTGGATTGACAGATAAATATGCCATCTGTTCTTTGACTTACTTGTAATCCAAGAAAGAACTTCAGCTCACCCATCAGGCTCATCTCAAATTTACCCTGCATTAGCTTAGCAAATTTCTTGCACAGAAGATCATTAGTAGACCCAAATATTATATCGTCCACATAGACTTGAACTAATATAGTATCATTCTTATGTTTCTTAGTAAAGAGAGTTTTGTCTATGACACCTCTAACAAATCCATTTTCAAGTAAAAATTCAGAAAGAGTGTCATACCATTTCCTTGGAGCTTGCTTAAGACCATAAATAGCTTTGAAGAGAAAATAGACAAAGTCCATGAATTCTGGATCTTCAAAGCCAGGGGCTGTTCTACATATACCTCTTCATCTAGCTTACCATTCAGGAAGGCACTCTTGACATCCATTTGATAAACTTTGAAGTTTGAATGTGCTGCGAATGCCAAGAATATCCTTATAGCCTCAAGTCTAGCCACTGGTGCATAGGTTTCATCATAATCTATTCCTTCAGCTTGGGAATAACCTTTAGCAACCAGTCTTGCTTTGTTTCTAGTTACAATGCCATCTTCATCAAGTTTGTTTCTGAATACCCACCTTGTATCAACTACTTTCCTGTCTTTAGGTCTGGGTACCAGCTTCCATACTTCTTGTTGTTTGAATTGATTGAGTTCATCTTGCATAGCAATCACCCAATCAGGATCAGAAAGAGCTTCTTCTGTTTTCTTAGGTTCTATTGCAGACAGAAACCCAGAATAATTGCATTGATTTTGATAGCTCCTTCTAGTTTTTACACCAACATCTGGATCACCAACGATCAACTCAAAAGGATGAGCTCTATTCCACACAGTCTGTCTGGGAAGATTTAACCTTGATGATTCGCCTTGTTCTTCATTATGATGTTGAGTATGACCAGCTGATCCTTCATCACCTCCCCCTGAGTTGTTGCCAGTTTGACTAGATGAATGTTCAGGAGTGTCAGTGGTATCTCCAGTCTGATCATTGTTTCCACCACCACCACCCTGATCATTATCATCATTATTACTGTTATCATTAGCAACAACATCAGGTTGGTTGTCACCATCTGAATCGGAGTCTGTCATATCATCGAAAGATAACTTTTCAGATGAATCCTCCGTTTGGATACTAGGAAGTTTAGTGTCATCAAATGATACATTGACACTTTCAAGCATTGTCTGATGATCAATCACATACACCCTGTAAGCTCTTCTTGAATAACCAATGAAAATTGCTTCATGTGCTTTGGCCTCAAATTTTCCACCACGATCATCTCCATCTTTAAGCACAAAGCATTTTGTTCCAAATACATGAAAGTACTTGAGTGTTGGTCTCTTCTCATACATTATTTCATAGGGGGTCTTCATCAAGCCTTTGTTGATTAAAGTTCGATTCTGGGTATAACATGCAGTATTGACAGCTTCAGCCCAAAAGTACAAGGGAAGCCTTGATTCACTTAACATAGTACGTGCAGCTTCAATCAAGGTTCTATTCTTTCTTTCTACTACCCCATTTTGTTGAGGAGTTCTCGGAGCCGAGTACTGCCTTGTTATTCCCTTTTCAGTACAAAAATTATTTAGAACTGCATTCTTAAATTCAGTTCCATTGTCTGACCTTATTGCTCATACTGGATTCTTGTACTCCATTTCAATCAACTTGATGTGATCAATCACTAACTGTGGAGTTTCATCTTTGGAATTCAGAAATAAAACCCATGTGTACTTTGAGTAGTCATCAACAATCACGAGAGCATATCTTTTCTTTGACATAGACATCACATTAACTGGACCGAACAGATCCATGTGCAACAGTTGTAGAGGTTCAGTTATTGATGATGTGTCAGTGCTCCTATGAGTTGCTGTTTTCAATTTGCCTTTTTGACAGGCATCACAGAGTCCTTCTTGAGTGAATTCCATTGAAGGTAAACCTCTCACCAGTTCTCTTTTAACTAGAGAATTCATTGTCTTGAAATTAAGGTGGGAGAGTTTCTTGTGCCATAGCCAACTTTCATCTGTAGATGCTTTAGAATAAAAGCAGTTGATTTCTTCAGTGCTTCCAGTGTTCATATTGGCCACGTACAGATTGCTTTTTCTGACTCCTGTAAGAGATGGTTGTTCATGTCTCTTGTGTGAGATTAGACAATTCTTCTTGTTGAAGTAAGCCTCGAATCCCTTGTCACAAAATTGACTGACACTTAACAAATTGTGCTCAAGTCCTTTCACAAAAGACACTTCATCAATGATAACATTTCCAGCTTCCAATCTGCCATATCCATCAGTTGTACCTATGCTGTTATCTCCAAAGGTAACAACTGGGCCGGCTTTCTCAACCACATTTGTCAGCAGGGTTCTGTCTCCAGTCATATGCCTTGAACATCCACTGTCCAAGATCCAGGTCACTCGATCAACCTGTTTCACACCCTGCAATGACAAATAGGTTAAACCTTCTTCGGAACCCAAATCTGATTGGGTCCAGAATACTTAAAGAATTGGCCTTTGTCAGGCAAAACAACATTTTTAACTTTGACACCATTTTCCCCACTAACCAACAAACATTTAACCCTATAGACAGATTTGACAATCTTTTGTTTTATCTTGGGTATCCATGTTTCTTTAGCAGCAATGACATTTGTTTCATTGACTGGACATTTGACCTTGTAAGCAGCCTTACCAAACGTCTGTTTAGGCTTTGATACAAATGTCTCTCTCCTATCTTGAGGAGGACTAGCAGTCTTTGATCTAACATTTTTATTCTTATTCATATGTTGTCGAGGAGCAGTCTTACCAGCACATGCTTGATTACCATTAAAGTAAGCAGACATTACATTAAAAGCACAAGACATACAATTGACAACACCACATGCTTTATGATAAATATCAATGATAGGCATGGTATGCATGTTAGACATGTTATTGTTCTTTTTCAACTTATCACCACTTAACCCAGTTTTAGATGAACTGGTTGGATAAACAACCTTAACTGGTTTCTTAACAGATTTAACATTATCAAGAACTATGCCATTTGCACTGTCCTCATTACGCATCTCTTCTTGAATAATGATAGAAGTGAAGTTTGGAGGTTCTGCAATCGACTTCTTAAAGAGCGGATCTTCAACCTTCTTAAGCACATGTGGTATACCCCTCTCTTTAGCACTAACAATGTTAGGGGTATTTATGCCTAACAATCCAACAGCTTCGTTATAACCAAACCCTATTCCTACAGTTCGTTCTATAGCTTGTTTATTGAAATGCTCTTTAGAAAGTTTAACAGAATTAAAGCAAGCACTAACCTTGGTTTCAAGTTCAGCAATTTTAGAAAGTTGTTTAGTCACTACTTCTAGAATGGATTTCTCTCTTCTATTAAGTCGTGCTATTTCCTCTTTTTGTTGATCTTGATTAACATGCACCTTTTTTAGTTCTAACACTTCATTTTCAAGTTCAGTGTTTAACAGATTTAATCTAGCAATGTGTTTTTGTGCATTAACCAAGGAACCACCTAACTGACGAACCAACTCAGAGTCAGTAAGTTTTACCTGTGGTTTAGGATCAGTGAGCATGTCACCATTTGCCATTAGTGCAAGATTTCCAAATTCTTCATCTTCACTATCTGTGTCATCCCAGCTTTTACCAGCAGCCACATAGGCTTTTCCAGGTTTCTTCTTTTCAGGAACATAATCTCTCTTCTGGGCTTGTTTGGGTTTCTGACACTCAGTGGCAAAGTGTCCAAGTTCATTGCAATTATAACAACGAATTTTGCTTCTATCAACAGTTCCAGTTTTATAGCCACCTCTGCTACTGGAGGATGAGGAACCTCCTCTCTGGAATCTGTTATTAGACTTGAACTTAAACTTAGGATTTCTCCTGAATCTAAAGTTGCCAAACTGTCTAACCATGAGTGCCATGGATTCATCCTCCAACTGATCCAATTCTTCTAATGAGTAAAACTCACTTCCATCCTGAGTAGCTGGTGTCTGACCATGTTCCACTTCAGTCTGCTCCTTGTCTGAGCTGTAAGGTCGAACAACCTTAGCTTCCAATTCCTTAGGAGCCTCAACAACTAATGTTGTAGATGAACTTGCAACTCTACCTTTACCATGAATCTCTTTCTGTTGGACTTGTTCCAACTCATAGGTTTTTAAAATACCGAAGAGTTTTTCAAGAGAAACTTTATTCAAGTCACGAGATTCTCTTATTGATGTTATCCTGTGTTCCAGGTGAGTCGGCATAGTCAGTAAGAACTTCAGATTAATCTCCTTCTGTGTATAGTTCTTGCCATGGATTTGCAAGTTGTTGATTATTTTATTATACCTTTCAAACACTTCTTGAATGCCTTCATTAGGGCCAGCTCTGAAGTGTTCATACTCAGAGGTTAAGATTTGAAGTCTGTTCTCCCTGACTTCATCGTTTCCTTCATTAATGGTTTCAATAGTTTCCCACATGTGTTTGGCAGTTTTACAATTCATCACATGGCTATACATCACAGCATCCAGGGAATCTATTAGAATGAGTCTGAGGTTTTTATCAAGCCCTGCATCCTCCTTTTCCTCAGGTGTATAGGTAGCAGGGTCCTTTTCATAAGATTTAGCAGGAATCACAATTTTACCCTCAGCTTCAACTTCATCTTCATAGACCATAGGAGTTTTAGGTCCGGTTTTCAAAACAACCAAATATTTAACGTTTGTACATTCTAGAAACAACTCCATCTTATTCTTCCACATATCATAATTATCTTTGTCAAAGATAGGTATCTTAACAATGGCTTTAGAAGTCATGATGAATTTTTAAGAGAGTTAAAAATTCGAGCTTAATTTTTAATTGAATAAGAATAGGATCTTGATTTGTATATCAATCAAACGGCTCGGATACCAATTGTTAGGTCCAATAAGATTGTAGAAGGGGGGGTTGAATACAATCTTTACCCTTTTATCGAAATTTGTCCTTAAGATTTAAATTTACTTTAGACAAATTTTGTGCGGAATTAAATGAAACAAAGTTCAAGTTAAATATAACAATATATTAAACTTGAGAGTTGTTACAAAATCAGTACAGAGTAATATCAAGTTAATAAAAACAAATTAGAAAATTCGACATGAACTTTTCTTAATTTGTTAATAAAAATCGAGATATAGATTAGGAGTAAAAACTCGCTAATAGTACAAGAGTCACAAGTAATCAAGCTTGAACGGATCAAATATTATAAATACAAAGCTTTTGATTTTCTAGGAATTTATTGCTCTTGAATATTGTCTTTAAGATGAGAGAGAGAGATATCAGCTGGGTTCTTGTCTTTTTGATGTGATATTTCTGTGTGTATGAACTGAGCTGCCTCCTTTGATATTTATGAAACATGTCCTTAACCTTCTGCCAATTCTGTTTGTCAAATATGCCTCGAACTACCTTTGACAAAGGTCTGTACTACCTTTTCAAGAAGGCTACTACCTTTTAAATGGCCGGTACTACCTTTTCAAGAAGGCTACTACCTTTCAGTTGGCGGTACTACCTTTGGAACTACCTTTCTGATTGAACTTGTACTACCTTTGCTGAAATGAACTTGTACTACCTTCTGAATAAGCTTGTACTACCTTCGGTACTACCTTCTGAATAAGCTTGTACTACCTTCGGTACTACCTTCTGAATAAGCTTGTACTACCTTCGGTACTACCTTTCTGAAAAGGTAGTATCAGTACAATTTTTAGCTTAAATCAATTAAATGATTTTCTGATAATCATTTAATTAATTTTCTTTTACATAAAATTCTGATTTAATTAATTAAGTAATTAATTTAAAGAATAAATTAATTCTTATAGAATTAATTTATTAAATAAATTAACCACATAATTTAATCAATTAAAAGAAGAATAAATATGAATCCTTTAAGTAGCCAAATCTTTTCTTAAACCACTGAAATTAATAAAGAAATACCATTGAATTTTCTGTTGACGTTCGATGTACTGTCTGGTTCATGAACGACTAACTCCAATGATTGTTCTTCAATTCTGACTTTAAATACGTGGTCCTTTTTCTTGTCTCACATCTCTTGAAATCTCTTGTACTCTGTCTGATAATCACCTGTCACTGTAGAAAACTCTGTCACTGTAAAATAAATCCACTTCTTTGATTTTATACTGAGGCTTGATCAGGAGACTGAACTTCTTCCAGTGTAAAATATCAAAACTATAGATTGACTTGAAGTTTTTCTTCTGACAGATAGCATCTTCTGAGATTCCTGTGACAGATTAAATTATTTACTTATTACAATCTAATTTAAGTTGAGTTTATTCCTCGTACTACAAATAGGCTGTGTCATATGCCTTTCATAAACCATTCAACTCCCTATCTATCATCCCCACACTTGAATTTTTTTTATCCTTCCAACAAATGACTTGAATAGTCGAACAAAGAAGGATCACACAAACATAAGTATGCTCTCATATAAATAATTTTTTTTCCTTTTTTTTTCTTTTTTTTTTCTTTTTTTTCGAGAGCCAAATATTAACAAGTACAATGATCCCATTATATTAATACAAAATTTGGCTAAAAAGTAAACAACCATACCCCATATTCTTCCAATGTAATGACCATCAATAAACCCCCCTTTTGCACATCTTTTTACTCCCTCAAACACTCTACTAGCCTTTGACAATTTGGGTTCAAGTTAAAGTAAGGCCAATACAAGAAAAACGTCTAGGCAAGTAATGTGGTGTGTCACAGAAAAAAATAGGATTAAGCTCAATGGGTTAACTAATTGATCATGTATACATGGTGTGGTAATATAGGAAATACGAGGTTATCTCTAAATGCCTTTATCACATTATCATCAAATAATGTCATGCATTTCAAGAAAGGTCTCAAACAAGTGCTAGCAATGCAAACAACATGTGGACACTCAAGCAAACGAATATAAGATGCAAAAGATATGCATATAGGCTCAAAAGCTCACTTGGTGGCAAAACATAATCAATCCCAAGTAAAAAGTCTCTCTAATGCACCTACTTGTACTCAAAGCATGCAAACCAAATCATCTTGCACTTATTCATGTCTTTTTAATTACTTACAACATTCAAAAAGTCTACCAGTTTCAACTTGCTAGTGTATGTGTGTGCACAAGAACAATGCATCCCACTTCTCAATCAAAAGCGTCGATAACACAAAATTCCTATAGCATGCATGGGTGCATCAAGGCAAATTACAACAAGTAATCATTCACAAGGCTAAAATTCTTTTTGATTTTCATTTTTTTAATGATACTACTACTACTACTCCACCATATACCCCACACAAATACTACTAACAAAGAGACACCCCCCAACTTAGCATGTTCTTTGTCCCCAAGGAACAACATTCACAATCCATAAGAAACTACGGAAACAAATAGTTAAATAGTGGACTAATAAGACTTGAAGGAGAGGAAGAAGAAGAAGAAAAACTCCCCTAAATTCTTGAAACTAGAATTCAAGCCCTGTAATATGTGATTCAAGGCCTTGAAATTTTCTGCAATCCCCACAGCACTTGTGAATTTTTTTTTCTCCACCTGTAGAGTCCATGCACACAAAAAATATTACACATGTATTTAAACCTAACATATTACAAATAATATTGAAATTCCTTGGGTTGCCTCCCAAGCAGCGCTTGTTTAACGTCATTAGCTCGACGCCTTGAATTCTTCTGATCATTATGGTGGAAATTTTGAAACCATCTCGAATGGTCCGAGTGCAACATATACCTCAATCATGCTCTTTTTGTGAAGTTTAATTTCTAGAACTTGTTCTTTCTTTTCTTCGATTGTTGCACCCACATCATGAGTATAGCCTTTGCTCTCTTCAACAAGCTCCTTCGTACTATCTACCACATACGACTTTGCTTCAATACAAGGCTCTTTCTTTGCTTGGTTGAGATCAAATTCAACCTTTTCTTCATCCATGTTTAATGTAAGCTTACCATCTCTCACATCTATTTTGATTTCAGCGGTAGCTAAGAATGGCCTTCCCAAGATAATGGGAATATTTTCATCCTCATTCATCTCCAAAACCACGAAATCGCAAGGAATAACAAATTTGTCCACTTTGACCAAAACATCTTCAAGCACACCCAATGGATACTTTATTGTTCTATCCGCAAGTTGAAGTGAAATCCTTGCCTTCTTTAACTTACCAAGTCCAAGTCTTTTATACAAAGAGTATGGCATTAAACTTACACTAGCTCCAAGATCACACAAGGGTATTTTTGTATTGACGTTCCCGATAGTGCAAGGCAAAGAAAAACTCCCAGGATCCGTGAGCTTAGGAGGAATATTATGTTGAATAACGACACAACACTCTTCATTAAGAGTGATTCTTTCTACATCCTCTAACTTCTTCCTATTAGACAACACCTCTTTCATAAATTTCACGTAGAGAGGCATTTGAGCCAAAGCATCAGCAAAAGGAATGGTAACGTGTATCTCCAGAAACATTTTCAAGAACTTCTCATATTGTTTCTCCAAGTTTAAATTTTTCAACCTTTGTGGGAAAGGAATTGGGGTACGTATGGTTTTAATGGAGCTTTATGCTTAGCATCTCCTTCTTTTCGCTTATCCTCAACTTTTTTAAGAACTTCCACATCAACCAAATATGTTCTTCTCTTCTTTAGAGGAAGAATTTCATCTTTAAGTTTCAAAGATTCAGTTTCATGTTGTTCTCCTACACTCCTCAAAGTGATAGCTTTGCAATGCTCCTTTATGTTCACATTAGGTTGACTAGGCAGTGCTCCTTGTTCACGAACGCCAACCTTATTAGCAATCTGGCTAATTTGTACTTCTAACATCTTTTGAGATGAAGACATTTGATCCAACCTTGACTCAACCTTTTCAAATTTGGTCTCTATATTAGCAAATGTCCCAGTAGTTCCTTGTATCATTTTATTGAGCGCAACCTCCCAATCAACAGGTTCTTTCTTTTCCCTTGGTGGTGGTTGATATTGCTGTTGTGCCTGATACTACTGATGTGGCTGAAAACCAGGAAGTTGATTTTGCTTAGGAAATGCATATGATGGATTAGTCGCATGATTGCTGTTGTAGGAAAGATTGTTATTGGGCCTCTAATTTGGATTGTATTAGGAGTTATCCTGAACAGGCCACGACTGTCTTCCCTGAATAAAAGATGCTTCCTCTGGGAATTGTTGTGCAGAAGAATACTGATTAACACCATAATCATTGTACCCTTCCGTGGGAGAAGAAATAGCATTGACATTTGCCCTTTGTCCACGTACTTCTTGAGTAAGAGCATCCAATTTAAGAGTCAACAAATTCATCATCTCAGTATCTTGTGCTGATTTTGCTGAGCTTGTCCCACTAGGTGCCCAAGAATAGTTATTTGCTGCCAATTGCTCAAGAAGTGCTTTTGCCTTATGAACCGGTGTTTTCTTGAAATCTCCACCAGCTGCCACATCCAAACTCAAACGAACATCTGCATTCAAAGATCCATAAAAAGTACTCAAAATCATCCATTCCGTACAACTGTGATGTGGACATTTTCTAAAAAATGCCTTGTATCTCTCCCATGCCTGATACAAGCCTTCACCTGGTTGTGTTTTGAAACTCAGAATGATTGTCCTCATTTGTTGAGTCTTGTCAGAAGGACAATATTTGGACAAGAACTCAGTAGAAAGACTTTCCCAAGTAGCAACTGCAATTTCTGGAAGTTGTTGGAACCATTCCACGGCTCTTCCTTTGATAGAGTAAGGAAACATGTGAATACGAATCTGATCTGACGTAACTCCAGAGATCTTGAATGAACCACACATTTGCACGAAGCGCTCAAGATGATGGTATGGGTCCTCTCGCTCAATGTCCCCTTCAAAAGCTGAATTGCTCACCATATGAATTAAGCTCGGATTGATGTTGTACTGAGCTACGCTAATCTGAGGAGTCTTGTACATGCAGTTCGCAGGATTAGGAGACTCATGATCCCAAATAGAAGTCTCATCAACATTAACAACTTCAACATTCTCATCATTAGCCATCTTGGATTTTTCTTTTCTTTGTTTTGCCTCTCGCCTTAAAATTCGAAAAGTGCACTCGATTTCTGGATCAAATTCTAGATTTCCAGCACTTGTAGTTAGTCTCATGCAAGAGTTGATGCACCTGAAAAAAAACACTTATAAGATAGATCTTGGAAACAAATTTGATAAAATCTAAACAATAAGAAATAATTAACCTAAACTTAATATGGTGCCTTCCCCGGCAGCGGCGCCAATTTGTTGATGTAGTTTTTGTGAAGTTTGTTCGCAGGGAAGGACTATTGATTCAAGTTTAAGTTTTAATCTCTTAATACCTAGAAGTGTGAGAAATAATTGGTGTGTTTGTTGTTAACTAAAGTAAACTAATTATAAGCAAGTAAACTAAGTTTTATCGATGAGAATAAACAACCCGAGAACTAGGGTTCTTCAATTGGCTCAATGAGGTTGATGTAATGCGATATATATTTCTCGTACTTTGCTAAAACAATTCTTCTAAATTTTATAATGTCCTCTCCCAAGATACAAGATAGTGTCTACAATCATATCTCAAAAGTCACTCCCATGATCAATCGAAATACAATTATAAACTATTAAGACCCAAGAATTATAAGTTTCGTAGTCCTCTTATTAATCTCCCGATTCAATAATCAAACTATGTCTACCAAATCATGAACAAGAATTATGACTCCTCTCCCAATTCATCATAATCACTATGAATACAATTAAAGGTTAGCTACTCCCTTAATTGGGTTAAGCCCTCAATGATAGATTAACAAAAGTAGAGAATTTGCATCACCATCAAACAAGCATATATCACCAATGAATACTACCTAATTCTCGGATTAGAGAATTAGTTAACCATGCTAGAATAAGAAAACAAGCATATGTTAATGGGTAAAATCATGATTACAAGAGTTGAGAGTAAAGAAAATACAACTTGAAGAATCTCTTAAAACTTGGATGGAATCCATTCGATCCTTACTCTCTTGTTCTCTCACCAAGTGTTTCTCTCTCTCCCGTCGTACGATCCAATCAAAACCCTCGTTTTTTTTCTCTTAATATCCTCAGATGGACTTTTTTAAAAGTCATACATGGTAACTAAAAACTAATTATAATTAAATAAATAAATCTATTTTTATCCAGCTCAAGATCCTTGAATGTGATGCTCAGGCCCCCTGAGCTTGCTAAAGCTTCCCTGAAGGCCCCTGAGTTCAAGGTTCAGGTCCCATGACTCCAAAAAGTGGACATTCTAATCTGCTCAGGGCCCTGAGTGCGAGGCTCAGGTCCTGACGCTCCAAATACTGAAAATTCTGGTTTGTTCAAGGCCCTTGAGCCAAGGCTCAAGACCTATTTTCTCCAATTTTTGTCTTCTTCCAACGTGTCTTTTTGTCCCTTACACCTTACTCCATTGAAATCTCCTAAAAACATAGAAAATACCCACTTAGCATCCATCCAAGTTAAATAACAACTGACATTATTTATAAAGGACCAATGCATCATAAGACAAGGCTAATGAGGATTAATATGAAGCAAAATATCTATATTATAACCATACATCAAATATCTTTAACAAATGCAAACTGTACTTCTGCAATTAGAGATGGGAGGACTGTCTTTAACATTTTTGCTAGCATTTTAATTATAATTTTCATTGTGCAGTTGATTAAGCTGATGAGACGAAAATATTGTAGTTATAGTGGGGTTAGGACTTTAGGAATCAGAGTAATAAAGGAAGAATTGAAACCTGCCTGTATAGTGCTTGAATTATGGAATCCTTCAATAAGGATGAATATATCCAAGGAATTCCCAGAATTTTAAGGAATTCCCAAAATTTCTGCATATAAAATCCATAAAAATCACCTGGTCCCGGAAATTTATTAGAATGAATATCCTGTAATGCACTTAGAATTTCTACCTCGTTAAATTTTTGCACTAACGATTCCGAATCGCATTGTGAGAGTCTGTTAGGCCTCAAGGATGCCATGTGAAAACGTCAAGTGAAGGTTGGTTTTTTGAATCTTTCCTCATCGCATTGTGAGTCTGATAGGCCTCAAGGATGACATGTGAAAACGTCAAGGGAAGGTTGGTTTTTTGAATCTTTCCTCAAAGTGATTTGCAAAAGTATTCTTCACGGTTAGTGGGTGCGTGATTCAATTTGTATAAATTATTGTTTCTCTATGAAATTATCTATAAACGTTCCAAATTTTATATTTAGCACTAGATCTCTATAACATTTGAGACGAACCTGATTACTAAAACCAATTACAATACCAGTTGAAATTGACTACTATTAATTTAGGAACTACTTTGGGAAAACTTGTCAAAAGGCAGAAGAAAACTCATACACTCAATGGGCTTATTTACCTAGTTGAATCCCATGGCTCTTACAAGTGTTAAGGACATCCATTTAAGAACTCCATATCGATGTATAGATGCTAGAAAAACAATTACTCAGAGTGACAAAAGGGCATACAATAGTGAACAATGTGATTGGAAATGTAAGTAAAATTAAGCATGAACATGCTCTATAGCAAGCATTGTTATTTGTTACCATGTTTTACAACTTGTAAGTTATAACTACAAGTGGTGGCTCAAGCCCAACACAAATTCAGGCTTAAATAAATCATTAAATATATAAAAACAAAACTAGCTACTCCTAAATGTGTCTGATTGAGTATGCATATAGCAGGTAGAGTGAAAAATTGGTATAAAAAACTCAAAATGTCTAAAAAAACGCCATAAAATTTGTTCACTATCACTGTGTAGAGCCAAAAGACGCCAGAGCATTCATTTCTTGTTGTAAAAGAAGAGCATCAATGAAGACATCCAAATTCTCTCCCTCCATTACATCTTGAATGGAATGGTGTGTGATCCCAACACGGTGATCTGTAACACGTCCTTGAGGGAAGTTATATGTACGGATACGTTCAGACCTGTCTCCACTACCAATCTATTCAAAAGAAAAAATTAAGACTGTAAACTGCTCTCGTTTTAAATGGCACTGTAAAAAGGTGAGTCTATGTTGCATTCACATCTACATACAAAGTCTTGTATATATACCTGCGCCATACGAAGTTGTGACCGATTGCGAGAAATTCTTGATCTCTCTAACTCATATAGCTTTGCACACAGTACCTTGAGTGCTTTGGCTTTATTCTACGAAAATAATTAAACATAATATATTAGACAGGAAATAGTAGAGCAACAAAACCATCGAGGTACTTAACACAGACTAAGCAACTAAGAAATGTCTAAAATAGCAGTATTCCGACATGTTTTTAGCTGTAATACAACATTGGCCATGTATATGTCAGAATGTCACGTTACTGACACACTGTTCAACTTTAACAACCATAATTTTGCACAAAAAAAACTTTAACAAACATCACTGATTCACTTCTGCATGAGCATAGTGGTCTAAATGAAGGAGATCTCAATCTTGATAAGGAACTGGAATGTGGAAGGGCCAGCAAACATCGGCGATTCACGAGGTTGACCAGTACTGGGAGAATGAATTAATCTTATTACAATTCAGATTTCAGAGGATCACATGTATTAAACTCAGTAGCCTACTCCTTCAATTAGTAATATCACTAAAACCGAAAAATCTATCCAAAATTGCAAATACAATTTTATTAATCACCCTTGCAGAATTGCAGTGCATCACTTACCAGCTAATTTTCACACTAGGATTCTGGGTAGGTCAGAGCAAGTCAGGTTAAATAGAAGTGTTTTGGGGGTGTTTCATTTAGTTTTCCATATCAGCAAAGTCCAGCTTCAGATCATAAAATATAAATACAACTTCAAATATATCAGGATTCTTTATTCAACTAGTTCTATTAAAATATTTAACTAATAGTGCAAATGGTCTGTACTCCCTCCGTCCCATTATACATGTCCCTTTGACTGGTCAAATTGATCAAAGTTTGACTTAAATTTATATATATTATATAATTGAAAAAAAAAAAAATTATATCATTGAAAAGTACATCTAATATTTTTTTAAAATGTAACTTTCAGTTTTCTAAAATAACAAATAAATAATTTTTGATGTTTAGTCAAAAATTAGTCAATTTGCCACTAAAAAATTTAAAGGGACGTGTAAAATGGGACGGAAGGAGTAATAAATTAGTGATCAATATCACCTCGCAGTTAGAATCACACAAAACTAGAACATTTGCGCCCCATTTGGTATGAATTATGATTGCAAAAGTTAGAGACATCAGTTATGCAGGAATACAGAAGTAAAAAAGGTTAGAAGCACTTGCAATGTTTAAAACTTTACCATATGTTGGGACCGCTCGTCTTGGATCGCAACCGTCAACCCTGATGGATTGTGGGTTATCCTAACAGCACTGTTTGTAGTATTTGCATGCTGACCACCTGAACCACCAGATCTATATGTATCAATTCTTAAGTCATCATTCTTCAAATGTACATCTACCTGCAAGGAGATAGAATAGGGTCAAATAGTCTTCTTGAAGTAACACTAATGTCCCATACAAAAGCAATAAGAACAAAGAGTGGCTAAGACACAGTTGTTGAAGATGCGATCTTTTACAAGAGTATAACATTTCAAAAAGAAATGAGTAAAGTTCTATAACAGTACTAAGCAAATATAATATATTTATATGCATGAAGCAACCTCATCTGCCTGAGGGAGGATCGCAACTGAAACTGCACTGGTGTGAACACGTCCAGATTTTTCTGTCACTGGAACTCGCTGCAAGAGAACAAATGCAAATTTTTTATCGAAACACATATATATAATCAGCAGTTTGAGATGCAGATAAGTTCGAGAACGGACGGACAAAACAACAAAGAAGTTCGATGTTGGGGACAACAAACCTGCACTCTGTGGATTCCACTTTCAAATTTAAGTTTTCCATAGACATCAGCTCCAGAAATTGCTGCACTAGCTTCCTGGTTAAAGGTTTATATGTTAGAGAGCCTAGTGATGCATCCAAAAGGTGAAGGTAATATGAAGTCTAATGAAATATGTACACAAAAAGAAAAGTTGAACAACAATATCAAGGTGTAAAAGGTAAGTGTTTTAAGATGTAAGATGTACCTTGAAACCCTTGAGATCAGAGTCTGTAATATCTACAACTTCAAATTTCCAACCACTCTTTTGCGAGTATCTTTCATACCTGAGTAATTTAAGCATCACTGGAAATAACTTAACCGAGAGAGTGATAATATCACTGGAAACTATCAACAGTATGAGTCAAAAGTCTCACATTTTAAATATATCCATTGCAAACAAGGAAGCCTCTTCCCCTCCCGTTCCTGGGACAAATAACAAAAGATTACAACTTAACAACTGCAGCTTACCGCCCAAGAGCATAGTTATAAAACAGATCAATATATATCTAATTCCTGAAATAACCCACCCATTCAAATTACCTACCATGCCATTGAGTTAAGCCTAACTATAGTTAATGTCAATTATAATAAAGGTCATTATTGTCTTTTAACAATTTATTTTTCTCTCTCTATCCCTCCACCTACTCTCTCTCTTCTCCAATTTCAAATTTCCCATCCACTTATTCTCTCTCTTCTCCATTTTTAATTACCTCCCCATTTATTATCTCTTTTCTCTTTATCTCTCCCATTTCTTATCATTTTCTACTATTTTTTAATTTTTCTCATTTCTCATTTTTTTGTTTCAAAATTTTCAATTAATACGGTATTAATATTCAATCAAAATATATGTACTCACCTCTCGAAAAATTGTTAAAAATAACAATTTTTTAATAAAAAATAACAAAATTGACAATTCTCGGTGGAGGGTGATAAAAGTACCGTTTTTATGACCCAATATATAAATGCGTATTATCAGACTGTTATACATTCACTCCTCCCCAAATTCTTTTTCCACTTCATTCCGGCTAAAGAACATCACTCTCTCCATATTCCTCTTTTGTGTTACTACTTTCGAATAAACCCACCAACACGGGGTGAAGCTGAAGTAGGCCCAGCTGCCTTGACCACACCAGAACCATCTGATGAAGCTGTTTCTTTTGAGTGTAATATGAGAACAAAATATTTGCTTTACCCAAGTCTAAGTCTGAATTGCGTATTCCTTTTTTATAAAAAAATAAACCCATGATACCCCATTTGAACTTGCGTATTATGTAATATGATAACAGAATATTTGCTTTACCCAAGTCTTAATTGCGTATTCCTTTTTTAAAAAAAATTCACGATACCCCATCAGGACTTGTGTAATATAGTGATACCCCATTCAAAAATGCGTAATGTGGATACCCCAATGCCATATGCGTAACCAATCCGGTATTTATTGCATGCTCGCCCGCCATCTGTTAGTTTCGACATGACAGTGTAAAAATTTGTTATTTTCTCCCTTCACCCTCACCTCTCTCAGTTACTAGCCTAACTTAAGTTAATAACTATTATAATAAATGATAGTTCAGTGATTTTGAAAATAATGTTTTTATATTCGTTGATTTCAACTACTTATCTCGCCATTTATGTCATAATAAAATTACATTCAATAAAACAAAAAAAAAATTTACAATCAATCTACATATATATGAATCCTGAAATAACCCACAATTATAATAACTATATTCTTGAATTAAGCTATAGTTGAGTTAAATATAATTACACCAACCAAAGCACAATCAAATCTTTTTGTCAATTAATTTCCTCACCACCTCACACGAGCTCACTACACATATTTGTTCCCATTAATTATTTGTTGACAAGTAAACTTTTTTTAACTACACAATTACTTAGATTTAAATAAACTCAATCAAAAAATTAAAAAAACTAAAATTAAAAAAATGGCTAATCTACTTTTTCAAAATCATGTAATTTTATTCAATTTATAAAAATTTAAAATTGTCACATAATCAAAGAATTACAATAAAAATAATTGGAAATCATTTTTAACCCATCCCTAACAACTCTTTATTTAGATAAAATTGTTAAAATATATCACCACCGAAATGCATCACCGAAACCTTTTGTTATATATCTTTCAACTCATATATGTATTTATTTTGGAAAAAAATAACGTCAATATATTTAATTTCTCAAATAGCTCATCATCATAATTAGTAATCATATTCTTGAGTTACGTTAAATATTATTACAAGAAAGGACGATTCAATTTTTTTGTCAATCAATTTCGTCACCACCTCACGCAAACTATACACCTGATTATACATATTTGATCCTATTATTCACCATTTAACTATTAAACTTGCATTGACTACGCATTTAATTTGACTCAAATAAATTCAAACATAAAGAATTTAAATTAAAAATAAGTAATTATCCACTTATTAAAAATCAAGCAATTTCATTCAATTTATAAGAATATGTACACCAGTTGTCAATATATATCTAATTCCTGAAGTAACCCACCCATTCAAATTACCTACCATGCCATTGAGTTAAGCCTAACTAAAGTTAATGTCAATTATAATAAAGGTCATTATTGTCTTTTAACAATTTATTTTTCTCTCTCGTTCCCTCCACTTACTCTCTCTCTTCTCCATTTTCAAATTTTCCATCCACTTATTCTCTCTCTTCTCCATTTTTAATTACCCCCCCCCATTTATTATCTCTTTTCTCTTTATCTCTCCCATTTCTTATCATTTTCTACTATTTTTTAATTTTTCTCATTTCTCATTTTTTTTGTTTCAAAATTTTCAATTAATACCGGTATTAATATTCAATCAAAATATATGTACTCACCTCTCTCAGTTACTAGCCTAACTTAAGTTAATTACTATTATAATAAATGATAGTTCAGTGATTTTGAAAATAATGTTTTTATATTCGTTGATTTCAACTACTTATCTCGCCATTTATGTCATAATAAAATTACATTCAATAAAACAAAAAAAAATTACAATCAATCTACATATAAATGAATCCTGAAATAACCCACGATTATAATAACTAACTATATTCTTGAATTAAGCTATAGTTGAGTTAAATATAATTACACCAACCAAAGCACAATCAAATCTTTTTGTCAATTAATTTCCTCACCACCTCACACGAGCTGACTACACATATTTGTTCCCATTAATTATCTGTTGACAAGTAAACTTTTTTTAACTACACAATTACTTAGATTTAAATAAACTCAATCAAAAAATTAAAAAAACTAAAATTAAAAAAATTGTTAATCTACTTTTTCAAAATCATGCAATTTTATTCAATTTATAAAAATTTAAAGTTGTCACATAATCTAAGAATTACAATAAAAATAATTGGAAATCATTTTTAACCCATCCCTAACAACTCTTTATTCAGATAAAATTGTTAAAATATATCACCACCGAAATGCATCACCGAAACCTTTTGTTATATATCTTTCAACTCATATATGTATTTATTTTGGAAAAAAATAACGTCAATATATTTAATTTCTCAAATAGCTCATCATCATAATTAGTAATCATATTCTTGAGTTACGTTAAATATTATTACAAGAAAGGATGATCCAATTTTTTTGTCAATCAATTTCGTCACCACCTCACACAAACTATACACCTGATTATACATATTTGATCATATTATTCACCATTTAACTATTAAACTTGCATTGACTACGCATTTAATTTGACTCAAATAAATTTAAACATAAAGAATTTAAATTAAAAATAAGTAATTATCCACTTATTCAAAATCAAGCAATTTCTTTCAATTTATAAGAATATGTATACCAGTTGTTATAGAATTTAAGAATTACAATTTTGAAGATAGTTCGGAACATAATATGAGGAAACACAATGAACGAAAATTGTGACAATTGAAAGGGTTTTTAAATCATCAAAATCTGATATCAATTGAATTTATTACGATTTCTACAAGATTGCTAACTTTCAAAAGTTATCCATTTTTTATTTGATAAATTTTATTAGAAAAATTCGGGACATTATAAAATCTTTTACAAAATGATCGGTTTATTTTGTTTTTTATTTGAAAATATTCTCAAAATTCTAAAATAATTTAAAATTTAATTTTAATGAAAGGGTTTGTAAAAATTGTACAATTTAAATAGTGAAGAGGTAAATATATATATTTTTTGTTTAAGGGTTTATTTGTAAAATGAATGATACTTGGGAAAATGTAATTTAACATTGTTAATTTTCTAAATTACGAATGACATTTTTAACGTTAATAGTGAAAATAGACTGAACGAGTACATATATACGATCGCTTTAGAATTAGTAACGAGATGCATGGTACAATTATACCAAGTACGGGATAATAAAATGCAATTGACCTACAAATAAAAGCTAAACGTAATTAATTCTTACTACAATAACATAAATAGTTAATCTACTAATCCATTCTTCTTACAAAGTTAGACATTGATATGATTTCCGTTTATTATTTGCACATCAAAATGCATGAATTTTAAATTAATTTTTATTCTAACCTATACATATTTTTTCTGATAACCAATCATCCAAATTACTAATTATATTATTAAATTAAATCATTTATCTTAGTTAAATTTAATTACATCAAAGATTGATAAGATATTTTAACATTTTTTTTAAATTTAAATTAAAAATATAGATCTAGTATCTAAATTATTTTAATTACATCAAAGATTGATAATATATTTTAACAGTTTTTTAAATTAAAATTAAAAATATAGATTAAGTATCTAAATTATTTTAATAATAATATTATATAATAGTTCTTTTCACTAAAGTGTATGTAATACGGGCATAATGCTTGTTAGGATATAACGCCAGATATATTTCTAACCTGCCCTCACTTCCAAGATACAGTCACGTTCATCAGCATCATCCTTTGGCAATAATGACTTTAAGAGAACGTTCTGCAGTCTTTTCTCTTCTTCCATCGACTGTCCGAGTTCTTCATTCACCATGTCCTGCATAGCCTTATCTTCTTGACTTTCACTTTTGAGCGTCTTCAAATCCTCAATTTCCTACAAAACAATATATGTACAAACACAAGTAAAGTTTTACACTGATGGCAAGAACTACCAAAAGCAAAAGATGAGTCACAGTGTAACTAATGTTATAAACTAATGACAAGCAGTTCAAAAAACAAAAGGTGAGATAGTAAATACCCAATCACCTGTAAAATAAAAAACAAAAGCATTGGGTTACCAACTTACAAATATCATGAATATCCTAATAAGACGACAGTGCTATGACGAATATAATTGAGATAGTGAAACCATACAAAAAATCTTTACTAATGGAATACAAAGACATTACGGGAAAACAGGTAGTGGCGATTCATAAAAAATCAACATTTTAACTATAACGTACACGTATAATCATTCTTGTCATGGACTAGTCACGGAACCAGTCGCTTCTTTGGAACCGACTGGGTCGGTCGCTTGAAGTTTGAAGGCAAGTCGATCGACTTGGCAGAGATGTCGACCAGTCGGGTCAAGTTGTCGACTAGTCGGAGCGACTGGGATGGTGCATTCAGTTTTCTGCATACTGCATTCAGTTTTAAGCATATCTGTGTTCTATTTTATCCAATCTGTGTACTGTTTTCCAGCATTAATTTGTTTTTAGTTTTTTGCATTCTGTTTTCTTCCAATATGCATTACTCAATTTTCTGTGTGCTATTTTCTGCACTGTTTTTTTTCGCATTCTTCTTTTTAAAATTCTGCAGACCCAAAGACAGAGTTAAATAATTGCTACTTTACACTGTAACAGTACACACCAACACTGGTTTTAGTTACATGATTTTTTCAAGTACCAGTAATTACATATTTTTTTAGTAATACTAGTTGTGTATTTTTTATACACTGATTCTACATATATATACATTAGACACCTATTTATCTACATTCTAGTCACTTAAGTGTAAATTTAGTAACCGCACATCTGTCTTCAAATATCAAGGCAGTTAATATGATTATTATCAGGGGCGGAGGGGGACAGTGTACCGAGCATAAGCGGAAGTGTTCCCTAAGTTCTAAACAGTGTTATTAAACGTGATACATGCACCAATTCACAAAAGCCTCCTGGGGCAAAAGTGCAACGCGCGGATTCGTCAAGGACAATTAAATATACAAATATGCATGTTATATAATGTAACATATCTACAATAGAAAAACAAAATAACACAATAAGTAGATATGTTTGCTATTATAAGTAGATAAGTAGCAAACAAAATAACATATCTACAACAGAAAAACACAATGGGAAAGAAAGAAAAAATTGATGCACTGTAACTCAATAAATGAGAGAGAAATAGTTTAAGACAAGTAAAGTTATTAACTGCTAAATTCGGAAACAAAGTTATAAAATGAGGCAATTCAATTAAGCAGTAGCATACCTTCTGTTTAGCCCTCAACTCATTAATGAGAAGCATGGAGGCGCTAAGTTTACGAAGTTCCTTGTTAGCCTTTATACAGTCGTGTGGTGAGGCTTCTGGCTGTCTTTAATTAAATAACAAGTTAAGTAAACATGACACCACAAGCACAAGTAACGACATAAAAGACAGACGGTTAAAAACATACAAACATAGAATTTTGGTGAAATGAAAACCATGGTAAGGGCAAAACCGCAAATTTGGATATAAATGGGTAATGACAATATAAATACAAATCAGAGCTATAGAAAACACGGGATGTGGTAGGACAATATATATATATATATATATATATATATATATATATATATATATATAAGCTAAGGGAGGGGCCGGGGTGTATGTGACCTGACTAACGAGGCCCTGGAGATAAGCACTGCGGTGTTGAATAGCAGATAGTTTACGCTCCATTATATTCACCAGATGGCTAGAAAATTGAGGATGCAATTCTGTTTCATATTTCCAGATATTTTGTTTAATTCATCAGAACCAAAGGCAATTAAAGGGATTACTATTGTATATGTTAAAGCAAAGTGTAGAGCTAGGGTTTTAGAATTAATTGATAGAGAAATCAAGAACCCAAGGGGTGAGATGAGAAGAGAGAGTTAGTTACCAGTGGAGTAGGGAGATATACGAAACTTGTAAGTAGGTTGTATCGATTTGAGGATGTTGCCACAACGAACAAGGACGACATTTCGTATCCCCATTTTGCTCTCCTCTGCTTTCTTCTTCAAATGTGCGATTTCATTTCATTGCTCTCTTTTTTATGCAAGTAAAACATCCATTTAAAACTAATTCACTCATCTAATCTTTTACGGTAGAATTTTTATAATCACATTATTTATTCTATTGCACAATATAATATCTTTTTTTTTATTATATTAGTTAAAATTAATATATTTTTACTTAATAATTGTTTTATATGTTCTATAAGAGTTATAAAAATATATCTTTAAAATGTTATGTAACTTATTAAGAAAAAATATTCTATATTGCCAAGTATATTATATTTTATAATTTACAAATAACATATTATATCATGTAACAGAATTTAAAAAAAAACATGTACTTTAGTGTTGGTTAAATAAAATTTATAATTTAGATTAGTTTTAAGTTCTATTTTAATTAAGGTTCTAATTTGAACCTAACTCTCCATTTAAATTATTTTGGATTATATTATTCGAAACATGTATCTAAACTTTTTTATTTTTTCTATAAAATGTAAGAGTTAAATTTAAGAAATATAGTTCCATAAATTAAACACACTTACATGATTTTGTGAAAAAATAAATATTGATGTTACTTTCAAATTCAAAAAATGAATCTTCGACTTCCGTTAGAGCATCTCCAATGATATTGGTTAGAAATGATTGAGTAAATTATATAAAATATTGATTATGTAAAATTTGTCAAAGTTCCAAGTTATTGAATTGACTATATTTTAAAAATGGTATGTTATTAATATTTCAAGTTGTTATTAATGAAATATATTATTTTAATATAAAAATAAGTAACATGTCAATTCACTTCGCCAACATCAAAAGATTTTCTATAGTTATAGACAAGATTTTGTCCCATTAGAATGATTAATTTTTTACATATTATATATAAATTTTATTTTTGAAAAGACTAGATTTTTAGCTAAGGACTTGATATGGTTGGAGGTTGTCTTAGGAAGTTTGTATCATAATCATTATCATTATGTTACCTTCAATTTTGAGCTCATTTTAAAAATCTGATTTGATAAAATATATGTATTCTTATTGTCCTATTTTCTTTCTTTTTATGTTACTAAACAATTATTGATTTATATTAATTGCAAAATTAAAATTCTAATACAAAAATGTAACTGAGTGAGCTTAATTAGAGGTTTTGGTCGAACAACTATTTAGACTTAGAATAATTTATATATAAAATTGGTCTAAAAAAGAAAATATTTATAAATATTCAAAAAAAAATTGAATTTAGATTAAAAAACAAGAACTTTGAAAATAAGATTTATGTTATATATACAAAAATTACGTGACTAATATGCATTGTTAGATGAAAACGAGATGCAATTTTTAGAACATAAATATGTAAAACTGCACTAATTGTTACATTTACATTACCTTTTTCGATTATTTACTCTGATAAATATTATATTTGTTAATATACATTATAATCAATTTAGAGATTATTAATTTGTATTATAAAATTATAATAAGTAAAATAAATGAATCTTCAAAAGAACATATAAAATAATTGAATTTGAGTTAAAAATGAGTTTAGGAAATTTATGCTTGCAATAATATATAATAATTGAGTTATAATATATATTTAGATCAATTTAAGATGATTTTTAGATATTATATAGATATGAAAGTCATTAATATTCTCGACCAAATTTTTTTTGCATAAAATTAAAAGTCGAGTGGAAAAAATTCTAATCATAATATAGAAAATGCTTCAATTTATCTCATTTTTAATAGGATCTAATAAATAATAAATTTAAAATAAATAATTGAATTTAAAAGTGTAAAAATATGTACAAATGTATATGTATACAAAAGACCTTTACGTTATAATATGTCTCCATGCATAGTTTTTACCAATTTTTTATAGGGTGAAAAAACAAAATACCCACCATTTCAAACTCACTGTCCGAAATACCCATATGCGAGAAGATCCGCCCTTTTTACCCACGGGTCACGCATTCTCAGCTTGCGTATAGGGTATACGCATGTTTGAAATGCGTGGGAATAGTATACGCATGTTAACGTTGCGTGGAGTTTGTAAAAACAAGCTTTTGGACTTCTTGAACAGTGAGTAGCATACGCATGTTGAACATGCGTGGTACGGGATACGCATGTTCAACATGCGTATTACCAATTGTTCACCGTCTCTCTCGCTGGATGCCTGAGTCGTTTTCCGGCCAAAAACAAGAGCACTTCGTTCAGTCTTTTTGCAAACATCTTCCAATATTATGCTATATACCAAAATGATCGCCTTTTCTCACTATACAAGCCTATACCATCCATTTTCTATTTGTTTTGCCGGAATCAAAATCCCCAAATCGAACCCCATTTCTCCGATCTACTTTCCGAATAGCCTATAGACGCCCTTGCGGGGCTAGAAATCAACGGGTAAAAATGTAGAGGGAGCTGTGACATTCGTTTTGATGTCCTCAAAAGTATTGGAGGTTGCCAGAGTGTGACGAACGAAGGGGAGGCGACGTAGGGCGATTTTCAGGGGGGAGAGAACGCCGGAATGGTTTGTGAAATAATGACGTAATCTGACGTCATTACGCATACTGGAAATGCGTGATCGGTGTTACGCATTTGCAACATGCGTAACATAAGCCACGCATGCACAGTATACGCAGTCCGTGGTCAAAAAGGGCGGATGCATTTGGATATCGATATTTCGGGAAATTTCTACATAAAAATGGTGTAGTTTGGGCATTATTTCTTTTTTATAAATATATTTTTATTACGTTCGAATCATACGAATTTACATATATTCATATTGTACACAGATAATAATGTTAAAATGATTATTTATATTTTATTTAATCATTCAATTTGATAAACTTCATTCGACATAATTGAAATTTAAATTATTATCTTTTAATAATAAATAATCATGTTACTATATATATATCCATATTTACATTCAATTAATAACAATGTATTATTACAAAACTACTATACAAATATAAGATAAAATCGATTATCTTTTACCGTATTTCTATTTACAAAACTAGTTTATCATAAACAAAAATTTATGAAAAAAAATATTTCATTATTTGTATCGGGCTTAGTTTTTATTCTCTGTTATGCATAGATCAACGAGTCATGCAGATAATTATTTTGGGAAATTCTCGGTTGGTACCCTTCTTGCAGATGTGCCGTTTTGAACTTACGATTGGCACCCTAAAATAACTAATTACCCTAATTATGCCATTTTGTTAATCAAAACGTTAAGAAACGTTAAAAAAACTATAAAAATAAATAATGATCTATAAGTTTTAGTGTATTACTAGTTAAAAAAATTAAATACTAACTTATAATTATTAATGTGCCACTAATTAAAAAATATTAAACATTAATCTGTAATAAGTTAACATACCGTTAATCTAAAATATGTGTTCAGTCATTTTCTGACCATAAAATAACATAATTCCACATATAACTTTTTTTATTTTGTGGTTTATATGACATAAAATTTTATTATGGAATAAATGTTGAAATTTGTTAACGTTTCTTAATGTTTTGATTAACAGAATGACATAATTAGGGTAATCAGTCATAATTAGGGTAATCAGTTACTTTAGGGGTGCCAGTCGTAAGTCCAAAACACGAAATGGCACCATATGAAAAGGCCAATTTCAGAAGGGTACCAACGAGAATTTCACATTATTTTTTTTATAATAAGTGATAAGTGGATTTTATATCCACTTGGAGCGTTCCATATCGGCTTAAATTGATTCACTTGGCCTCAAGTTGTTGTATTTTTTATGTGTTTTCGTGTAGTGTGCAGGTTCGTGAATCGTCGGCTAGGTTTTCCATTTTCCGTTGGTTTTGGCGTGGATTACGAGTTTGGAATGAAAAGCGGAACCTTTTCCCTACAAGTATTTGAAGATCCTAAGTCATAAGATTGAAGAACGGGAAGTGGCAAAAAAATTGGAATAGAAAACGAAGGAGAAAGGAGCAAATTGTGTAAAATTCGGATTTTCTGGGTAGGTTGCGCAGTCTTCACTGTTTTGGCCATATCTGGAGTTCTACAAGTCCGTTTCTGACGATCTTACAGCTCACGCGAAGACAACGACATTTTCTACAATTTTGGACAGAATTATGGGCGTAGGCTGCGCGTGGTGGGCGCAGGCAGCGCGTGGAACAGACTGTTGGGCGCAGCCAGCGCGCGCCAATGCTGAAAAATTCCAGTTTTGCCCTTTTTCGAATTCTAGTTGAATTTTAGGCAGTTTCTTGCACCTAAATCGAATTCTAATTGCGTTATAGGGTATTTTCTTGCTGGGCAAGACTTCTAGAGCCTATTTAAACATATCCTACCATTGTAATTTGTATCATTACATATCATAGCTTAGATTTGCAAGGGAGAAAAGCGGAAAAGGATCCAAGCTCGTGACAAGCAACGGATCTAGATCTACTTCATCTTTTGTATTCTTTTCTTAGGCGATACTTTGGATTCTAGATTTGTTTTCTCAACTATTGTTTTATTAATATTATTACTTTCATACTCGAGGCAATTCCAGAAAATAACGGTGACTTGGAGCAAGGTACTGCATGCATAATTGAGGAAGACAAATTCCAAGGTGAGGTGAGAGTTCACAAGCCATGTGAGAAATTTGATCATGCTAGTATGGTGGATGATTTGGAAAGGGTACTATTTGGGACAGACATTGGTGACCTACACAAATTTCAAGAATTGGTATGTGCGTACCAAGAGGCTGATGATCATGGGAAAGATGCAGGTCTTCTACTTGTCTCAGAGTATAAAGATGGAGGTAGAGCATTAGAGCCAATGGAGGAAGTTCTCTTTGAGGAACCAAAGGCTTCAGCAACTTACATTTACCCTCCTCCATTATATTCAAGCGAAGCCCGCGAATGTGTGTTGTTCTACAAATTGACAGATTTTGGGTCAACCGATGAAGGCATTGGAATAGGACATAGCTATTATACGAATAGGCCAAGCGAGGAGAAGGGGCAGAAAGTGTGCCGTCGTGATGACGATGAAGTCTCACGAAGAGATGACCGAGCCAACTATTATCATCCTTAATGGAGGCTTGGGCGTAGTCCAGCTAATTGACTCTAAACAAGCGCTTCGTGGGAGGCAACCCACGCTTTTCGGCATTTTTATTTAGGTATCTCTACTATCCTTTTTATTGCCTTCAATGGGGACATTGAATATTTTAAGTTTGGGGGTGGTTTGGGGATAAGTAGTGTGCATTAGTTATTAGTGTGTCATTGTGTTCATATAGATATCATATGTTGCATACTAGTGGTAATTCATTCATGTTTTGTTCGTATTATTTATGTTTGTTTCATATAGGACATTCTGTATTTTTTTTTTTTACCATGTGAGTCCATTTAGTTGCATTTGCATAGCATGCATATTTCATGATCCCTTAGGATGAGCTAATTCTGATTGGTAGGTTGATGTCTAATTGAGTGTGGTAATGATGAATAGAGGGTTGATTTATAGTTCCTAGGAATTGACTTGCATGCTCGGAGACCAAACTTTTACACAGTCTCATCAGTTGCTTTTGGGCTAGGTTGAGGTCATGCTTGTTTGGTTGTTTTAGATTTAATCACTTGATTATATTTAGAATTTTCGTTATTCCCTTGATGGCGTAGGAGTACTAAAGTCTAAGTTTGGGGGAAAACAAGGATTTCATGCTAATTGTTAATAGTTGTCAATAATGGCTAGGCATCAAATGGCTAGTAGTCGGCTCATATTTATATGAGTAGTCTAGGGTTGGAAATGACAATTCTCATTCGAGATTGCATATATATGAAAAAAAAAATCAGAAAAAAATAGAAAAAAAGAAAAGAAAAAAAAAGAGTCAAAAGTTTAATAGTTTATAAAATTAACCAGGGTGAGCTCTTTAATACTCGAGCAATTAAGTTCGCGGGGACTTTATACCTGGTGACCTAAGGCTTTTATAGTCTGGGATCCACTAACCTAACGCTCGCTACATGGGTATTATTGTATAAGCCTTTTGCGGTCTCATCCATTGCACGGTTAAATAAGCATGCTTTTATATTATTATGTGTCGTAGTATAGTAATAAAACATGAATTTCTGGCTAACTCAGATAAGGATGGAGGTGTTCTTAGGTTATGAAGTGTCTACAGTCTATTCTATTTATAAACTTGTGATTGTCTTGGCGAAGAATGAGCATGATTTTGATCTAGTTTTGGGAGTATTTCTGATGAGCAGCGCACACACGCACGTTTCTGTTCATGTATTGTTGGTATACGGGGACTTAGTCGAGCTCTATTTGGATTTAGTTGCATTCTTTGAGATATTTACTTGCTAGTTGGTTTTGATAAGTGGATTTTATATCCACTTGGAGCATTCTAAATCGGCTTAAATTGATCGTTTTGGACTCAAGTTTGTGTAGTTTTGATGTGTTTTGTGTAGTTGTGCAGGTTTGCAAGAATATCTAAGCTTTTGTCGTTTTTGGAGATTTAATTGATTAAAATTCGGATTTTCCGGGAAGGCTGCGCAGCTTATACTGTTTTGGCTATATCTGGAGTTCTAGAAGTCCGTTTTCAGCGATCTTACTGCCCACGCGAAACTTGAGAGATTTTCTACAACCTGGGATAGGAAACAAGTGCAAGAAATATGCTGAATTAAATCGCGCACGTGATCTTGTTAAAGAAGGCTGGGAATTTACTGTTTTGCCCTTTTTCTAATTCTAATTGTATTCTGGGCAGTTTTGGGTACCTTCTTTAAATCCTAATTGTAATAGAAGGCAATTTCTTGCTAGGCAAGATATGTAGAGCTTATATAAACACATCCTACCATTGTAAATAATAACAATTCATAGCTTTTAATCGTATCAAGGTACTTTCGATCTTCAATTCTTTCTTCAATATTATGTTTTCCTTCATTATCATTATTATTTTGTTTTCTTCTTTAATTATGTGTAACTAAATCTTTAATCTGAGGATTGGGTAGTATTCCTTGGTATTCATGTGTGTTTAATTATCTGTGATTTTCTTGCTTTGCTGATCTGTTATTGAGGGCTTAACACAATTAGGGGAGTCATGAACCTTTGATTGGATTTTAGGGATTGTAATAACTTGGAAGAGGAGTTGCAATTTTAGTACATGATTTAACAGACATAACTCGAATATTTGATTGGAAGATTAATAGGAGAGTTGTGAGACTTATAATTCTTGGAGCTTAATAGTTTATGATTGTCTTTGATTGTATCACGGAAGTGACAATTAGGGTATAGTTGTAGACATTATATTGTATCTTGGAAGAGAACATTATAACCTTAGAAGAATTGTTTTCAGCAGAGTAAGAACGTAGACATCACATAGATATTGAATGTGCATTGAAACCAAGTGAAGAACCCCAGTTCTTGGATTGTTTTCCTCATATATTTTATTCTTGATTGATAATTAGTTTAATTTAGTTTATAAACAACTCAAACACTCTTTTACACTTCTAAATTGTGAGAGATAAGATACTTGAGCTTGATATTACATTCAGTCCTTCCCTGCGAACGAACAACAAAAAATACTACTAACAAATTGGCGCCGCTGCCGGGGAAGGCAGTAATGTTGAGTTTGAGTTAATTGTTTCTTGTAGTTGGATTTTATCTTTGTATATATTTTTCTTTTCTTTCTTTTTGTATTTCTTTCTTTGGTGTGTCTACAGGTTCTTTGAGGTAGACAACTTAAACAGGTTTTGAGGAGAGAGACTAGATGGAGTACAATTTTGGTTGGAACAACGCTCAGAATTTCTACAACAGTCAGGAACAATATCAATACTTCAATCCTTACCCACAATTCAATTCTTATGAGGATTGTAATGCATATCAGGTGAATCCGTTCTATTCTGAGAACTCATTTTATACTCCATATGCCCCTAGCAATGATTATTCGTATTCGTTTGAAAATCAATATCATGATGATCTTAATCCATATATGTGTAATGATGGTGATACGAGTTTAACTCAGTCTAATCCTTCTTTACTTGCTGATTGGGAGATTGCGCTCAATAAAATGATTCAAGGAACTCAGTCTAATCCTACCTTACTTTCTTTGGGAGTTTTTGATGAACCAACTTTAGAGATTGCTAGTGACAATGATATTCCATGTGATTCAATAGCTTGGTACGAGGAGAATGCTAAACTAAATAATTTTATTTGGGAAGTTCGAGCAGTGTGGTATGAAGGATGTTATAGAACTCCCCCTTGTGTCAATTTTCCTCCATGCCATGATTCTTGTTTAGCAATTGATGATAATGTTGTGTCTGATGAGTCTACTTGTGTAGTTGATAATTATCCCATGCGCATTAATGATAATTTGGATGCAATTGAAATTCTACCAAATCTAGAAAATTTTGAGCTTAATACATTGGTAGACGAGATTAAAATTGATGAGTGTCCAATTATAAAAGAGAAGGAAGTTAAGATTGATGAAGTTGAAAATCTTGCTTTAGAGTATAAGGATCCGATTTGGGAGGAGTATATGAGTCGTACTTATAATGATTATTCTGACGACTTTTCTAGCTATTTTGATGTTTCCAAGTTTCTTGAGCATGATAGGTTCTTGAAAGTTTTCGTACCTTTCAGTGGATCTAAGGCATATATGTACTTCATAATTTTATTACTAATTCGTAAATATGTGCATCTATTTGCTTTTTCTCCTCACTGAAGATTTTATGTATGTATAAGTCGAGCTATTGACGTTAAAGAAGCGCTTCGTGAGAGGCAACCCGCGCATTAGTGTAGGAAAAAAAAGAGAATTTGTGAGAGTTGTATTTAAAAAAAAAAGAAAAAAAAAGTGTCATTCAAAAAAAAAAAAAACAGAAAACAAAAAAACAGCAGGGTCCGCGCGCCACAGCGCCGAATTGACGCCATAGCCTTAGCACGTTTCTGTCCAAGGTTTGTGTTTCAGCATGTACGTGTTATATACATATGTGTTTTATCACATATAAAATCAATTCCAACCATTTTTAACTTATTTTCTCCACCTAAAATCCTAATTCTTTTCCTATTTCAATTCCAAAACCCTCCATCTTTCCTCCAAAAATTCTAAACCTATTTCTATTCTAATTATTATTATTATTATTATTATTATTATTATTATTATTTTATTATTATTATTTTATTATTATTCTTATTATTTTTATTATTATTATTATTATTATTATATTTATTATTATTCTTATTATTATTATTATTATTTTTTATATATACTCACCTATACATACAAATCCAATTCCTCTTCTATTTATTTAAATCTCTAAAAATTCAATTCTAAAGAGGAATTAATTGCAAGTTCACCTCTTTGATTCGTATTGGGTAATCTTTTTCTCTAATCTTATTTTTATTACGAATTTGTGTTCTTGTCAATTGGGATTTTGTAGTGTTCAGGCAAGGTGGCCAGTCTATGGAGCTCGTACGCAGTATCCACCGCCAGATTCTGATTCATCCGAGGAGGAGGACGAGTAGGTATGTTTTCTACTATCCCTTGTATTACTTTCATTCAATGCGGACATTGAATATTTTAAGTTTGGGGGTGGTTTGAGGGATATGTAGTTGTTGTTGTATTATTTTTTCATATAGGATTTCATGCTTTGCATATTAGTAGTAGTAAATTATGCATTTATGTTTGTGTTATCTACGTTTGTTTCATATAGGACATTCTGTTTTTATTTTTTTTTGTATTCATGTGAGTTCATAGTAGTTTGCATTTGCACCCATGCTTGATAGGAATTTTGTGTTGTTGACGCTTTTGATTGAGAAGTGATATGCTTTGTTCTTGTGCACACACATACACTAGTAAGTTGAAGCTAGTAGACTTATTGAATGTTGTAAGTGATTAGAAGGACATGAATATGTGCAAGATGATTTAGTTTGCATGCTGTGAATACAAGTTTGTGCGTTAGAGAGATGTTTGCTTGGGATTGAATATGTTTTTCCACCAAGTGAGTTTTTGAGCCATATTGCATATTTTTTGCAATTTATTCGTTTGCTTGAGTGTCCACTGATTGTTTGCATTGCTAGCAGTTGTTTGAGGTCTTTCTTGAAACGCATGACATTATTTGACGATTAAAATGATAAAGGCAATTAGGAATAACCGCATATTTTCCCATATTACCACACCATGCTTACATGATCAATTAGTTAACCCGTTGAGCTTAATCCTATTTTTCGGTGACACACCACTGTTATGCAAAATTTACGCAAGCGCACGTTGTCACAAGTAATATATGATTAAATCAAGTTCGTTCCCACAGAGATCTAGAATGGTGTTCAATTCAATTAATGTACCTATGCACCGATGTATGGTTTTTATCCACTGCTAAGACAAATAACAAATTGAATTTTTATTAACTACTAAATTAATTATCAAACTAAAGATTAACTAATTAAAGAGATTAAAGTCGAATTACTAATATGAGAATAAAACATGGAATCCTAGTTTCATCATCTACTTCACTTGGAGTTGCAGCCTTTAATTAAAACATGCGATGGGTTTGATATCTGATCGAATAACACGAAAAGAGTAAAAGTTACCTCTCGGTATACTAGTACCAATCTACGCATACATCCACAAAAGAGATAGAAGACGAGTAGGCACCTATTATGTTTAGACCCTATATCTCTATAGAATTTGAAAACATAAAGGTTTAAGCACAAGTTATTCACTTAGATCACATAGGGTAGCATAATATCTCTATTGATGCCACAAATCATGATGTCAAAACACCAACCTATCCTATGCTAGCATGGCAAGTTCTAAATCTCAAGATCCACTCTCGTTTAGCAAGAGATTAACAAATTAGATGTTCGCGACGCACCTAAATTCAATAAGCACAACCATACAAGGATATCAAGTATTCACCACACATAAATCTTTAAGGCATGCAAACTACTAAGCTACATAGATAAATCCACTAGGATCCCACGACAACGATTAGCCCATAGTTGAACCGTTCATCATCATGGGATTTGATGAAAACATGGTATAAAACAAGATATGGATAAAAGAAGCAATAATATTAATAAAACTAAAGAGTTGAGAAAACAAATCTATAATCCAAAGTAACACAAAGGATGAAGTAGATCTAGATCCGTTGCTTGTCACGAGCGTTGAATCCTTCTCTCCTTTTCTCCCTTGCAGATCTAAGCTAGGTTACAATAATAAAACTATGATATTGTGTGTATCTCTATTACAATGGTAGGATGTGTTTAAATAGGCTCTAAAAGTCTTGCCCAGCAAGAAAATACCAAAACAGAATTATAATAGAATTTCTGCAAGATACGTTTCCTAAACTGATTCTGTTTTTTTTAAGGAAAATTCGTGGCTGACTTTTCTTCAGTTTTTCTGGAACGTTCCAAACGTAATTGGACCTCTGGACCACCTTAGAATGATAGAGAATCTCGTTATCTTCGTGTGGACTGCTTACGGGCCCCAAACGGAGTTGTAGAACTCAAGATATGGCCAAAATAGTAAAAACTGTAATTTTTCAGGGGCAACTTGCAGGGCAACTTGCACCCAGCAGTCTGTTCTTCGCGCAAATTGTGCCGGGTCGCAAATTGCTCCTACCCAGCGCAATTTGCTCCTGGGAATCCTATCCCAAGTTGTAGAAAATCTCCCAGGCTTCGCATGGGCAGTAAGATCACTAAAAACGGACTTACAGAACTCCAGATATGGCCAAAACAGTGTAAGCTGCGCAGCCTTCCCAGAAAATCCGAATTTTAATCAATTAATTCCCAAAAAATTATAGAAGCATCCACCTTAATCAACATTCTCGTAAACCTGCACAACTAAGCAAAACACATCAAAACTACAAGAAACTTGAGCCCAAGACAATCAATTTAAGCCGATTTAGAATGTTCCAAGTGGATATAAAATCCACTTATCACACCCCCAAACTTAAACCGATGCTTGTCCTCAAGCATTAACAATTACAACTAACTAACTAACTAGTACCACTTCCGTAGGTGATCACGGTTGCATTTGGCATATGCAACAAGCCCTTTAAACCCCTAGGCAGCCCTAGTGGACGAGTAAGGTCTCGTGAGGGCCTACAACGAATGTACCCACAAAATCCATTTAACCTAATGCAATGCAATGCATGAATGCAACTAATATGAAAATACAAGTAATCTAGTCTACCATACCTTCAAATCCTCTCATGCCATATCAACTTAAGAATCAAAGTAAATACGCAATGTCTTGGTGTCGAAAGTACAAGTATTCACATAGTCTACTCAATGAACACGCATAAATTCTCACAAGTCCATGTCAAGTGTAAGAATAAGTTAGTAAACATGCTAAGCCTACAAGAGCACATCTTTGAGACAACACTCGGGATCTCATACGCAAGAACAAGCAAACACTCACAATCCACTCACAAAGAATATTCACTCAAGAACAAGGGTAAGTGTATCACTCAATTCCAACAAAATCATAAACATGCTTGACATTTGGTATCAATCTAACTCTTAACACAACATACATCAATGACGATAATCAAAAGGTCTTTAATTGGGTTGTAACGGGGCTAGGGACAAGGTATGTCAAATAAGCCAAAACAGGTGAAGTGTCAAAAGCTAGTAAGTACCATAATAAATCATACACAACACCCTATTCCCCCCACATAATTTTTACTAAAAACAAACACTCGACTAGTCGACTGAAATAGGATCGCAACAAACACAAACATGCTCTCATACTATATATATTTTTCTCTTTTTTTTTTTCTTTTTTTTCTTTTTCTTTTTTCGAGAGCTAAATAGAACACAAACAATACAAATGATCCCACGAATTTATTACATATGTCGACTATCAAGTAAACAACCCAATTTCAATATTTCCCCCAAAAGTAAGACCAACAATAAACCCCTCCTTACACACCTTATTACTCCCTTAAGCACTCTACTAGCCTTTGACAATGTGGGTTCAAATAAATGTAAGGCCAATACAAGAAAAAGGTCTCGGCAAGTAATGTGGTATGTCACCGAAAAAATAGGATTAAGCTCAACGGGTTAACTAATTGATCATGTAAACATGGTGTGGTAATATGGGAAAATATGCGGTTATTCCTAATGCCTTTATCATTTTAATCGTCAAATAATGTCATGCGTTTCAAGAAAGACCTCAAACAACTGCTAGCAATGCAAACAATCCGTGGACACTCAAGCAAACGAATGAATTGCAAATATGCAATATGCAATAAGGCTCAAAACTCACTTGGTGGAAAAACATACTCAATCCCAAGCAAAAATCTCTCTAACGCACCGACTTGTATTCAAAGCCTGAAAACTAAATCATCTTGCACATATTCATGTCCTTCTAATCACTTACAACATTCAATAAGTCTACTAGCTTCAACTTACTAGTGTATGTGTGTGCACAAGAACAAAGCATATCACTTTTCAAACAAAAGCGTCAACAACACAAAATTCCTATCAAGCATGGATGCAAATGCAAACTATTATGAACTCATATGAAAAAATAACAATCATGCAAAATTTACTACTACTAATATGCAAAGCATGAAATCCTATATGAACAAATAATACAACAAGAACTACTAATCCCTCAAACCACCCCCAAACTTAAAATATTCAATGTCCGCATTGAATGGAAATAAATACGAGGGATAGTAGAAAACATACCTACTCGTCCTCATCCTCGAATGAATCTGGCGGAGGATACTGCGTACAAGCTCCATAGACTGGCCACTTCCCACATAACAAGAATACTACAAAACCCCCAACTTACAAGAACACAAATTCGTAATAAAAATAAGATTAGAGAAAAAGATGTACCCAATACGAATTGAAGAGGTGAACTTGCAATAAATTCCTCTTTAGAATTGAATTTTTAGAGATTTAAAGAAGTAGAAGAGGAATTGGATTTGTATGTATAGGTGGGTATATAGATTTGGGGGAAAACAAATAAAGAAAATAAAAAATAAAATAAAATAAAATAAAAAATTTGAAATAAGAGATGGATTGGGAATAATTTGGAATTAATATAGGACTAGAATTAGGATTTTAGGTGGAGAAAATAATTAGAAAAGGGGTTGGAATTGATTTAGGGGATGAATGGATTTTAATATATTAAAACACGTACATAAACACACGTACAAAACAAAAACTTACCTGGACAAAATCACGCACAAAACAACTTACCTGGACTGGACAGAAGATGTTGCTCGACCTGGCGCGCGGTTGGAGCTGTAGCGCGTGGAAGTTCCTGCCAATTTTTTTTTTTTTTTTTTTTTTGACAAATACAACACATTTTTTTTTTTACAAAGACAACACAATTTTTTTTTCTACACTAATGCATGGGTTGCCTCCCACCAAGCGCTTCTTTAACGTCAATAGCTTGACGTTACTTCCTCAAATCATGGCGGTTTCAAAAGAACAACTGAACCGTTCTCAACAGACAAACCATTCATACGAACGTTGACATCTTGGTTGCTTGCTTTCCACAAATCTTTTCCTTCAGACTTCAACCTAATTTTACTTCCCAACGGCCAAATCTTCTTCTTTTTCTTCTTCACACCTCTAAGATGCTTCTCCGACTCAACCGGCTTAACAAAAATTTCTTCTTCCTTATCATCTGTTTTCCACCTTCGCAACACGTTATCATGCCCCTCTTCAAAAATCACTAGCTCATTATTCAAAAGGACATACCTCAAATGTGGTGGAAGTTTTCCAAGCTTTACTTTCGAAAGATCACGAACCGAAGAACTGTCAATGGAATCACTGATAGGATGCTTTAGCACATGTGTGTCAGATTTTTCGCTCAATAACTGATCAAACTTCTTTCTCTGACCCGTATCAACTATTTCCACACTGCAACACTCTTCATCCTCTATCGGAAATTTCATTGCCTTGAACACATTAAAGGTGACACTCTGATCTTGCACCCTCATTGTAAGCTCTCCTTTTTGCACATCAATCAAGGCCTTTCCTGTAGCCAAGAACGGTCTTCCCAAGATTATGGGAATTGTTGAGTATTGAATACGGTAAAAGAATACAGAGGGGGGGGTGAATGGATTCTTGAACTTTTCTTTGATTGAGTCTATGTAGCAGATAAGTGCCTGGTATGTTATATGTGAAGGTGCGGATAAATAAACAACACAAGACACAATATCACTTTAATCTAATGTATTATTAGATAAAGGTTGCTACAATCTGTGAATACAAATGATAGTATTCTCAGCTTCGTTTTTCTCAGAGAGATATGGCTTACAGTGTATGAAAAACTTGACTCACAAAAGTTACTAAGTTATGAAGTGAGGCTGTGTCCTTATAGAACATGGATACAGCCTACTTACTGCAAATAAGGTAGCTAAACAAATTACTTTCTAGTCTGTCTATCCTTTTTGAGTAAGTGTCCAAACGGTTACAGATTTGACTTTGCAAAGCCTGTTTAGATCCACTTCTTTAGCTCCTTGTCTCTTCTATATCTCTCCAAGCTTCCTTGTAGGCTTTCCAGAGCACGTTACAGATTGTGGTCCATAAAGTGCATTGGCTTGTTGCAGGTTCCTGACTTGTACAATTTCTTCAGTATTTTGTCTCCAAGAATGTATTCGAGAAGTGACTAAGTAAGTGATTCGAGAACTAGAATTGACTTGATCGATAACTCTGAGTTCTCGAATACTGTTATAATGACATATAGAACCACTTCTCGAATAGCTCTTTTCCATCAGGATTCCTTGAGTTGTCGAATAGAGCATTTGACTTATCGAATCCTTGAGTTGTCGAATAGCTTTCTGAGTCCTTGAGATATCGAATGGAACTTTGACTTATTGACTCTTTGAGAACTCGAATACCATCTTGACTTGTTGACTTCTTGAGTTCTCGAATAGAGTAGTAGACATATCGAATCCCTGAGATATCGAATGAGATATCGAACAGTGTATTCAGAGATATCGAATAGTGTCTTGAGATATCGAATCCCTGACTTCTCGAATGCTGGACTTCTCGAATAGACAAATATACTTCTCGAATTGGTACTTAGGCAAATTCTTCATTTCTTCAAATCCCAACTGTGATTATTTGACAGTCTTTAACTCCTTGCTTGAGGCATGAACCTTGGAACTTCTTTCAAGCATTATTCTAGACTCTATTTGTACAATTACACAACTAGGATTTGATGCCTACTATAAGTACAATACAAACAGAAACTCTACAACTAGAGGTTCCCTCAGTTAAGAGGTCATGTAAGTAATGCAGAGCATTACAAACAATTAGGCTTGTTATTAGATGTGTACAGGCATGCCTCTGTAACTAACAATCTCCCCCAAATTGTGAGTGAGACCCTTAGTCACAATTTCATGTCTGATAACAAGCCTAACATACATAGAGATAGAACTTTAAAAGTACAGGTATGTATTTTGATTGAACACATAAATGAAATTACAAGATAAATACTCTTACAGTATGATGAGGTACTAGCCATTTTCTTTTGATTGCATCTCAATTGCTTTGGCTTGTAGATCATCATATGCTTTCTGTTTCCTTTCTTTCTCCTTTCTTGCAATCTCATCTATTGCTCTCATGATTTCTGTCATAGCATCCAATTCTTCAATCATAATAGAGTTTTTGAAATCTTCAAGCACTGGCTTCAGAATGTTGGCAGGATAGTGACTGAGTAGGTCCATTCTTATATTGACATTGTCTCCATTTCTTCTCCTATACTTCACCACATAGGGATCAAACTGAACTCTACACAATCCCTTTGCCCTTAGCTTTTCTGCTTCAATCTCCAGTCTATCAATTTCTTTCTCCCTTTCTAACCATTTCTCATAGCAGCCCTTTCTTATCTTCTCAGCATAATCTTTCTTCATTTTCACAAAGTCAATCAATTCCAGCTTCCATACTTTCTCCACCTTGTCTTTAGAATTCAGCAATGCAATGATTCTTTCTATCTCATACAATTTACCCCAATGTTGACAACCCCCTTGTTTGAATTTCATTTCTTTCCCATCAGTGTACTTGATTTCAAGGTGGTCATCCACAATTGCAGCATAGCATATCTTTTGAGCTCTTAGAAATTGCAGTTGCTCTTCATCAAAGTCTTCATCAAGTGGCTGGAGTTTCAATCCTGGAATGATTGTTAGGGCTCTAGATTTGGATAGCTTCACTCTTCTTGCAACATGTTTAACTTTCATCCTCTTGACATGATTGCTTGGCAGAAATCTTTGACCTTTGTTAGTAGACCATAGTAGTATTCCATTAGCAGATTGCTTTCTGAAACATACACATGGTTTCTTGACTTGAATCTTCTTCTCTTCTTGAGGTGGTATGACAGTTGCAGAAGCCATAGATGTAGATTTTGCTAGGTCACTACTAACAGTATTCACCCTAGACTTAGAGTCTTGTGTTGTGGTGAGGTTACTGCTAGCAGTGCCTAAGGCTTGCTGTCTTCCACTCTTCCTCTCATAGGTTTTACCTTGGTCATCATCATCCTTTTTATCCTTGTCTCCCTTTTTCTTCTTGTCTTCATCACCCTTATCTCTCCTGTGATGTCTTCTCCTCCCATCACCTTTGTCTTCAGAATCATCATCCTTATTTCTCCTAGGTTGAGCCATCTCTGGAATTTCACCAGTTGCAATATAGGTTCTGAGGATGTGCAGTGCCTCAGTTTCTTCAGCATTTCTGGCTCCAACCTTCTTCTGTAATTGATCAATGATAGCAATGATCAGTCTGTGATTTCTAGAGGTGAGATCATGGGGAATGACCAATTGCTTGATATCTTCAATTTTGGTGCCAGACTGATAAATGATTGTCCATGGCTTTTTGATCACTTCTGGTAGCCTTGAAGGTTGACCATTCCTCAAATCATCAAACAGACTTTTGCTGTTCTCATTCCTCTTCTCAATGAGCTCAAGTATGGCATCTATCTCTGAGTGTTTTAGGTCTTGTAGAGCCTGGTATGTTAGATGCCATATCTTTAATTTGGAAACCATCACTATCTCCTTGACCCATAGATTGTTGACTTTCTTGGGGATGACAGTGATGTAGTCAATCTGCTTCTTCACCTCCCTCAGATAAAACTGAGTGTCACCAACCTGTTCCCTTATGGCTTTCAGAAACTCCAAGAAGGCTTTATCATGATAAACATCTGAGTTGGCAACTTCTTGCAGCTTGGCCTCAGTAACAACTTTAGCTTCTACAGGCTTGGCACTCTCAGATATAGAGGTTGGAGGTTTGTCAGATGGCATACTCCCTGCAACCACTGTGGTGGTTATGGATTGCTTTTGTCCTCCAGGAGTAGTGATGTGCACAGTTGGTAGAGTGACAACTGGCAAGGTAGATGGAGGCTCATCCACTTTGGATTTTCCTTTGCCAGGCACATTTGGTAGAGACTTTGAAGCCCTTTGTTGACCACCCTCTTTTATTATTATGCCTTTCTCCCCCTTTGTATTTGAGTTCCTTGCCTTCTTCTCCCCCTTAGGCTTGTTGTCAGGCACAGAGGCTGTAGAAATATCCTTTGGGATTGAAGATTCATCAGGTAGAGGGAGACCCATATGCTTCATCATTGCAGCTAACATGGATTGTTGTTGTAGAAGGACATCAGCTGTAGTGGATGCTTGAGTGTCCAACTGATCATTTAGCAGTGCAACCTTTTCTGTAAGATGAGCATTGGACTTGGTAAGAGTAGCTACCTCCTGTTCAAGAGTGTTCAACTTAGTGAATAACTCATTGGCCTTGAAACCAGATAAAGATTGATCCTGCAGCCTCTTCACTTCATATTTAAACAGTTCATGCACAGGAACATCAGTCACTAGCCTATCTCCATAAAGATTCTTGAACATTGTCCTCAGCATGGCATTGGCATCTGTAGTCTGGTCAGATAGATTTTGAAATTGATGCCCCAGACCTGTCACAGTATCCTTTAGCAGAGCTAGCCCATTATCCATCTGGGTGCAGGTAGAGTTGCAGTGTTTGATGTCCTTGAACACACTATGTAGCTGAGGAAATTTAGCATCAAAGGCCCTCTTGACTTCTGCTACTGAAGTGGCTGTCTTGTCACACACCCTGTTGACTTCAGTTTTGACTCCCTTGCCAAGATAGTGTGCAGCCTTGAGGAAACCCTTGTAGGAATCATTTACAGCTTCATACACTTCACCAGGTGACAGGGATTTTGCATTGGAGCCCAGTGAAGTGATGTATTCCTCCCTGAGATACTGAAGTGCTTCATCGAGAGTAATATCATATTTTCCTTGCAACCAGGCATCTATGTTGCCATCTCTCTCAGCATCATCAATGATCTTTGACTTCTGCACTTCCACATCATCCCTATGGCATAACAGAATAGCCTCATAGTCTGGATTAGGCATGTCTGCAGTGAGAAGGTTCTGAGCAATCTTTGTGAACTCAGGAATCTGATCCACAATTAAGCTTTGAAGTGCTTCAACCGTCAATTGTTGTGGAACAGACCCTGATCCTGAAGCACTGTCATGTTGCACAGGCTTCAGCCATTTTGACATGAAGTCAGAGCTAGAGCTAGGCAAGCTAGACTCCTCAGTTACAGATGCAACTTCTGTAACCGGATGGATTGACTCTACTACTGGTGTCACCACAGAGGTGGGATGAATTACACCAGCAGTTGACACAGGCACAGAGTCTCTAGTAAAAACTAGTGGAACCTCTGTGTTTGTGATGGTGTCATTAGGAGATGCCTCAGCATGCATTCCCTCACCATCTAAATGTGGGTTCTGAGTGGTGAACAAAGTGTCATGCACTAAGTCACTTGAAATTATTGGCTCATCAAGAGAAAAGAATTCTTGATGATCAATACCTTGCATCTCAGTTGCCTGAGTTGCAGGTTTCAAAGAAATTTCAGAGTTAGATTCTGGAAGAGAAGTGTGTTTAAGAGTAGATTTTGGCAACTCCCCCTGAGAGATAGAGGGAGTTTCAAGTGTGATGTGCTCTCCACTCAGTGTTGTGCCAGCCTTATCACTCCCATGTGCTGACTCTATACAAGAAGGTGCATTGGGGAGGATGCTTGATTCTATAGGTGCACCCTGTTGAGAGGATACACCTAGTGAGCTGTGTGCCCCTGATTTTACAACTTCAGCCATTTGTGTGACTGAAGAGGTGGTCTTAATTCTCTTCTTCTTTGTCCTGTGTAAGGGTAACTCAGTTTCCTCACTTCCTAGACCTAATTCAACAGCTAATGCTGCTTCAGACAAGATATTCAATGGTGCAGACATTACTTCCTTTCTCTTCTTTTTACTAACATCACCCTTTTGAGAGGATGATGCAGTTGGCTCAGTATGTGGTAGAGTGTTTGGTTGAGAGGGTTGGTTAGCAGGCCCTGGGTTAGCATTATGTTCTACTTGCTTGGGCTGTGCTAACTGAGATTTTGCATCAAATGTTGGCATGTTGTGGGGATAAGTCCTAAACAAACTCTCCATATGGGGAGTTATGTTCAGTCTTACATCCACATCATTCCTAGTCTCCAAATTACCAAAAATGAGTTTGGTCATGGACTTAGGATAGCCTATTTTATTTTTATCAATCCCAGGCAATTTAATCAATGAAGCATTTTTAAAATTAAGTACAGATTGAATAAAGCGAGGGAAGAAAATATCAGTACCTCTCTTGGTTGTGTTCTTACCAAGTCTCCCATATAATTCTTGGAGTATGATTTGGCCAACATCAATCTTCTTCCCATAGGCCAAAGCATATCCAATTTGCTGCACAGGTGCACTGATTTGATCAAAGCTTGATTTCCTGGCAGTGAAGACTTGGAGAAGAGTTGCAAACACATAACTCCACTCCTTTCTCAGATTCTTTCTGTTCAGCTTTCCAAGGTTAATCCCATCTGAGTAGTTTATGAACTCAAAGAATTCCTCCAACTCTGCATTAGTGGCCATTCTGTCAAATGACTCTTGTTGTAGGCCTAGTGCTTGGTTCATGTCTGCAGTAGTGATAGTGATTTCCTTATCCTGAACCTTGCAGTAGATGATATATGAAGTAATTGCGTTTTCCAGGGCTACAACCTCCACAATAGCAGTACTCCAGAATTGTTCCAGAATATCTAGATATAGAGTTGGGTTGGCAGAGAGTGCATCCTTGATATACGACTCAGCCATCCATTTCACAAAGCATTTGAAATTGGCATTGGGTGCTTCAACATCACTAGTGAGAGCGATGAAGTTGGTGTTAAACTTTACTGTTGCCATTTGTGTAGAAGAGAGGAAAGAAATTGAAGGTTGAAGAAGAAATTTGGCTTTTCGTAGCTAGGGTTTCAGGGGTTTAGAGAGTGTAGATGCTTGAGAAATCGAATGAAATGAATCGAATAGTTGTGAAATTGTATAAGTATGAAGTACTTGAATTGTCGATTAGCAGAGTTGTGTATCGACAAGTCAGCATTCGAGAAGTAGGAAACAACTATTCGAGAAGTAAAGAATGGCTTAATCGATAACTCAAGCAGGTAGAAACTCACAGCTGGCAGTTATCTAACTCAGAAATAATTCTAAATTAAATAATATGTGTCTTTATGAGTGAATTAAACTTTTAGACAAAAGTCCAAAATCGGTTAAAATTCAGCGAGAATTCAGCATTTTCAAATGATTCGAGAACTCAGATATAGTGTTCGAGAACTCAGTCATTCGAGAACTCAGTTACTATATTCGAGAAGTCAAGAATACCTCTATTCGATATCTCAGAAAGACTCTATTCGAGAACTCAAGAGTACTCTAATGAGACTTATTAGAGATGTCGAATAGTGAATCATTCGAGAAGTCTGACTTATCGAACTATACCCATCACTCATAAAAATTTGATTTTCACTATCTTTTAAAAATTTACCAGACATATTCATTGAAAAATATCCTAGCAAATTAAATAGTGATTTTCTCAAAATTTCATAGAAATTTTAAGTTAATAAAAATATGATTTTCAACATATACAACAGATTTGAAATATTTATAAATCATATTTCAGCCAACACTTACTCCAAAAATATTGAGAATTTAGATAAAGTAAGTGTTTACTGCTGCAACAATCTAGATGGTGTATTCACTTAGCCAGAATCTGAAGAATTCAGCATTCCAATCTCACTTACCAACCTTGTGAAGGTGGCTTCATCTAATGGCTTAGTGAATATATCAGCTAGTTGTTTATCTGTAGAGACATAATGCAACTCAATGGTTCCATTAGTTGCATGTTCTCTTATGAAATGATATCTGATGTCAATGTGCTTTGTTCTAGAATGATTGACAGGATTGGCAACTATAGAGATTGCACTTGTGTTGTCACACATGATTGGAATTCTTTCCAACACAAGTCCATAATCTCTAAGTTGATTTCTAATCCAAAGCACTTGAGCACAGCAACTTCCAGCAGCTATGTATTCAGCCTCAGCTGTAGAAGTTGACACAGATTGTTGCTTCTTGCTATACCAAGAAACTAACCTTTGTCCAAGAAACTGGCAGCTTCCTGAGGTGCTTTTCCTATCCACTCTGCATCCAGCATAATCAGCATCAGAATAACCAACCAGATTGAACCTTGTGTCCTTAGGATACCATAATCCCAAGTTAGGAGTGCCCTTCAGATATCTAAAGATCCTTTTTATTGCAATCAAATGTGATTCCTTTGGATTTGATTGAAACCTTGCACACAAGCATGTAGCAAACATGATATCTGGCCTACTTGCAGTGAGGTAGAGTAGAGAACCAGCCATGCCTCTGTAGACTGAGATATCTACTCTCTTGCCTTTAGCATCTTCATCCAATTTAGTGGCAGTGGCCATGGGTGTCTTGGCAGGTGAACAATCTTCCAAGTCAAACTTCTTCAATAAATCCTTGATGTACTTGGTTTGACTGATAAAGATACCATCCTTCCTTTGACTGACTTGCAACCCTAGAAAGAATGTCAACTCTCCCATCATACTCATCTCATATCTGCTCTGCATGAGTTTAGAGAATTTCTCACACAGTTTCTCATTTGTAGAACCAAAAATGATATCATCCACATAGATTTGAACTAGGATCATATCATCACCATGCTTCTTGTAAAACAGTGTCTTGTCCAATGTGCCTCTAGTGAATTGATTTTCAAGAAGGAATTGTGATAAAGTATCATACCATGCTCTTGGAGCTTGCTTAAGTCCATACAATGCCTTAAGCAATCTGTAGACAAATTCTGGGAAATGTGGATCCTCAAAGCCAGGTGGTTGTTGCACATAAACCTCTTCTTCCAACTCTCCATTTAGAAATGCACTCTTGACATCCATTTGATAAACTTTAAAGTTTGAATGAGCAGCAAATGCCAAGAATATTCTAATGGCTTCCAATCTAGCAACAGGGGCAAATGTCTCATCATAATCAATGCCTTCCTGTTGAGAGTATCCTTTTGCAACCAGCCTTGCTTTGTTTCTTATTATTACACCATCTTCATCCATCTTATTCTTCAGAACCCATTTTGTTCCAACAATGGTTCTATTCTTTGGTGCAGGCACAAGTTCCCATACTTTGTTCCTTTCAAATTGATTCAGCTCCTCTTGCATGGCAATAATCCAATCTGGATCCAACAATGCATCATCAAGTTTCTTAGGCTCAACTTGTGATAGAAAACATCCATAGAGGCACTCATTTTGAGTTGCTCTCCTAGTCCTTACTCCTGCATTAGGATCTCCAATGATTTGCTCTGCAGTGTGTGATCTATCCCATTTCCTCGAGTGTTCAGCCTGAATTCTCATTCTTGATGTTGCTTCATCATCCACATCATGGTCATCCTCATTTCCTCCCCCTGTGAAGTTACCATTACTCACAGGTGTGTCTTGGATGCTTGTTTCTCCACTATTGATTGGCACAAATTCTTCTCTTGTATCATTATTCACTTGAGAATGTTGAACTTAAGTTTCAACTCCAGTTTCAGTCTCTTCATCAGAATCATCTAGATTATCAAACTGCAATGGATCTCTGTCTTCATCATTGGCTTCTTCTAGTCCAGGTAGTTTGCTGTCATCAAATGTTACATCTGTGCTTTCCATAACTTTCTTTTGACTGATGACATAAACCTTGTATGCAATTCTTTCCATAGAATAGCCAAGAAAAATTCCTTCAAATGCTTTTGCATCAAACTTTCCAACATATTCAGAATTATCCTTGAGTACAAAGCATTTGCTTCCAAAAGTATGAACATACTTTAGTGTAGGCTTCTTTCCAGTCATCAAGTTGTAAGGTGTCTTTCCAGTGTTTTTGTTGATGAGGGACCTGTTCTGAATATAGCATGCAGTGCTCACAGCCTCAGCCCAAAAACATGTAGGCATTTTTGCATCAAGTAACATTGTTCTAGCAGCCTCAATTAGAGTTCTATTCTTTCTCTCAGCAACTCCATTTTGTTGTGGAGTCCTTGGAGCTGAGAATTGCTGAGAAATGCCATTCTCTTTGCAGAATGCTTCAAGTGTGGCATTTCTGAACTCTGTTCCATTATCACTCCTCAGTGCAATCACACTTGCATTGTTTGCCTTTGCTTCCTTGTCAACTTTCTTTATATGCTCAATAATTACTTGTGGAGCCTCATCTTTTGATGCCAGAAATTCCACCCATGTATACCTTGAAAAATCATCAACCATTACCAGGGCATACTTCTTTCTTCCAAGTGACATTATGTTGACAGGCCCAAACAAATCCATATGAATGAGTTGTAGTGGCTTGGTTACAGATGTCACTGTCTTTGACTTGTGGCTTGATCTCTTCATTTTTCCTTTTTGACAAGCCTCACACACTCCTTCTTGGCAGAATTCAAGTGTGGGCATGCCTCTCACTAAATCTCTTTTGACTAGAGAATTAATGGCCTTGAAGTTCAGGTGTGATAGTTTCTTGTGCCACAACCAACAATCTTCATTTGATGCTTTTGAGTAAAAGCAACAAATTTTGTCCTTGTTTGCAGAGTCCATATTGGCTACAAACAGGCTTCCCTTCCTTACTCCAGATAGAGCAAAATCACCAGTCTTCTTGTGGGTGATCAAACATTCATCCTTGTCAAAATTCACTTTGAATCCTCTATCAGTAAACTGACCAACACTTAACAGATTATGCTTGAGCCCCTTGACTAGTGCTACATCTTCAATGATGACATTTCCAACTTTCAGCTTGCCATATCCCAATGTGTTACCCATGCTGTCATCTCCAAAAGCAACCATTGGGCCAGCCTTTTCCTCATATTGTGATAGCAGGGCCATATCACCAGTCATATGATTTGAGCATCCACTGTCCAAAATCCACATGACCTTCTTTTCACTTTCTTTGCCCTGCAAACACAAAGGTATTACTTTTCCTTTGGTACCCAAACAAGTTTGGGTCCATGTGACTTAGAGACAGTTTTATCATAAACAACATGCTTGTCAACTTTCTTAGTGTTAGTCTTCTTGTCACTGTTGGAAGTCTTAGAACCTGAGGTTTCAGACTTAGGTGACAAAGGTACCTTCCTATCTTTAGGAGGACTTGAAGACTTTGACCTTGTGTAGTGTGTGTGGGAATTGTGACTGATACAACCATCAATGAACTGCCTTCTTAAATTAAAACAACTAGTCATAACATTCATATTGCATGGCATACAGTCAAATTTATCACAGAAAGGTGCATCTCTATGACTTAGAGGCACAGAACAATCATAGAAAGGTTTAGACACACTACCAACAGGTTTCTTGCATGCATGAGTTAGATGATTGGTACTGAAACAGTTCTGACAAGTTTTCCTAGGAGCATTAGGCATATAAGCATAGTTGTTATCCTTGTTAATCCCTAACTTGCCATTTCTGTTCTGTTTCTTTTTAGTCACTTCCTTTTCTGATTCACTCTTCCCAGCTGAGACAAACTTAACAAACTTCTTAGGTCTTGGCCTATCAACTACTGGCTTCTTGGTCTTTGACTTGACACTCTCACCCTTAAAGGATGCTTGCTGTTCACTAGATTGTGCCTCATCCTCATCATTCAACATTTGCTTGATGAGTAAGGCATCCTCATCAATTTCAAATGTTGATTCCTTAAAAATTGGATTTTCAGTTTTTCTCAAAATGTGAGGCACTTTCTCATGAACAGCTGTGTCCTCTTCAATGACAACATAGCCTTTCCTTTGTTTGAGAGAGTCATAGTCAAGTCCAATAGCTGCTTTAGGTTTAGCTTCAATTTTCTCACAGTAGGATTGCACTAAACCAGATGATTTCTTGAAAGTTTTAAGTTTGAATTCATTCTCAGCTAATTCATCCCTAAGAGCCTTCTCTACTTGACTAGCACATAGAACCTTGTTCTTCAAATATTCAACTTCTTTCTTAAGGTTTTCTACTTGCATAGTAGTTAGCTCAAGTTCCTCATTCTTTTTGGTTAATATTTCATTTCTAGTAGACAGTTTAGCAATCTCCTCATTAGCAGCAGTCATACTAGTATGAATATTAAACATTTCAACAGATAATTGTTCAATCATGCATTTGTATTCAGAAACAGACATGTCTATAGTAGTGAGAGATGGTACCTGAGAATCAGATGAAGATGAGTCATCCTTGGAGTTGGCCATCAAGGCATAGTTGCAGAATTCTTGTTCCTCTTCATCACTCTCAGAATCATCCCAACACTTCCCTTCAGCTATGTAGGCCTTACCATGTGTCTGCTTCTTCAGAAGGGCCTCATACTTAGCTTTTAGCTCAAGATAATCTCTATCCTTCTTTTTAGGCTTCTTGCATTCACTGGCAAAATGCCCTAGGTTATTGCATCTATAACACCTTACAGATGACCTATCCACATAACCGGTTTTGAACTTATTTCTGTTTGGCTTCACAGGTGCCTTGTTCTTGTTGGCTGAATGGTTTTGAGTTTTGGGTTTGAAGGGTTGATTTCTTTTAAATCTGATGTTTGGAAATTTTCTGGCCATGAAGGCATATGAGGTATTTTCCATCCCATCAAGTTCTTCCAGAGTGAAAAACTCTTCTTCTTCTTCCTCCTTTTCCTCAACAGGTTCACTCACCCCAGCTTCAGTTTCTTCATCATCTGCCACCTCCTCTATCCTTAGTTGGCTTGTAGATGCTTCTAGGTCCAGAATGGATTTGTTGACAATCAAGGCACATGATGTGTTTATCATCCTACCTTGGTTGGCTTGGATAGCCCTTTTCTGAAGCAACTCAAGTTCATGAGTCTTTAGGACTCCATAGAGCACATCATAGGTGACTTTGTTCAAATCTCTCTCTCTTAGAGAAATGACTCTTTGCTCCAGATGATTTGGTGAAGACAACAGAAATTTCATATTTAACTCCTTGGTGCTGTAAACCTTTCCATTCATTTGCAACTCAGTAACTAGCTTGTGAAACCTTTCAAACATTTCAGTGACTTTCCTTGGGCTGTGCCATGAAAGCTTCATACTGTGTGACCAGTATCTGTTTCCTGTTTTCCTTAACCTCATCAGTCCCTTCACACAACACCTCAATGTGATCCCACATCTCTTTAGCAGACGTGCATGATGCAATGTTTGCAAACATTGACATGTCCATGGAATCAATGATAAGCAACATGAGGTGGCTGTCAAGAGCAACCTTCTCCCTTTCTGACTCTGTCCACTTTGATGGATCCTTGGCCTCATAAGTTCTTGGGATAGTTATGGTTCCAACAGTCTTCTCTGGTATCTCTTGTTGTGGAACAAAAGGACCATTCTTGAGAATCTCAGGATACAAGGGATGAGAGGCTTTAATGAACAACATCATCTTTATCTTCCAGAGGTTGAAGTTTTCTTTATCAAACTTAGGGACCTTCACCGTTCCTGTAGTCTTTGGTGTATTCGAACTCATGATCGTTTCTCTGTTTTTGAATAAACAGCCCGCTCTGATACCACTTGTTGAGTATTGAATACGGTAAAAGAATACATAGGGGGGGGTGAATGGATTCTTGAACTTTTCTTTGATTGAGTCTATGTAGCAGATAAGTGCCTGGTATGTTAGATGTGAAGGTGCGGATAAATAAACAACACAAGACACAATATCACTTTAATCTAATGTATTATTAGATAAAGGTTGCTACAATCTGTGAATACAAATGATAGTATTCTCAGCTTCGTTTTTCTCAGAGAGATATGGCTTACAGTGTATGAAAAACTTGACTCACAAAAGTTACTAAGTTATGAAGTGAGGCTGTGTCCTTATAGAACATGGATACAGCCTACTTACTGCAAATAAGGTAGCTAAACAAATTACTTTCTAGTCTGTCTATCCTTTTTGAGTAAGTGTCCAAACGGTTACAGATTTGACTTTGCAAAGCCTGTTTAGATCCACTTCTTTAGCTCCTTGTCTCTTCTATATCTCTCCAAGCTTCCTTGTAGGCTTTCCAGAGCACGTTACAGATTGTGGTCCATAAAGTGCATTGGCTTGTTGCAGGTTCCTGACTTGTACAATTTCTTCAGTATTTTGTCTCCAAGAATGTATTCGAGAAGTGACTAAGTAAGTGATTCGAGAACTAGAATTGACTTGATCGATAACTCTGAGTTCTCGAATACTGTTATAATGACATATAGAACCACTTCTCGAATAGCTCTTTTCCATCAGGATTCCTTGAGTTGTCGAATAGAGCATTTGACTTATCGAATCCTTGAGTTGTCGAATAGCTTTCTGAGTCCTTGAGATATCGAATGGAACTTTGACTTATTGACTCTTTGAGAACTCGAATACCATCTTGACTTGTTGACTTCTTGAGTTCTCGAATAGAGTAGTAGACATATCGAATCCCTGAGATATCGAATGAGATATCGAACAGTGTATTCAGAGATATCGAATAGTGTCTTGAGATATCGAATCCCTGACTTCTCGAATGCTGGACTTCTCGAATAGACAAATATACTTCTCGAATTGGTACTTAGGCAAATTCTTCATTTCTTCAAATCCCAACTGTGATTATTTGACAGTCTTTAACTCCTTGCTTGAGGCATGAACCTTGGAACTTCTTTCAAGCATTATTCTAGACTCTATTTGTACAATTACACAACTAGGATTTGATGCCTACTATAAGTACAATACAAACAGAAACTCTACAACTAGAGGTTCCCTCAGTTAAGAGGTCATGTAAGTAATGCAGAGCATTACAAACAATTAGGCTTGTTATTAGATGTGTACAGGCATGCCTCTGTAACTAACAGGAATCTTCTTATCTTCTTCAAAATCCAAGATAACAAAATCAGCAGGAAATATGAGCTTATCAACCTTCACCAAAACGTCCTCCACTATGCCTCTAGGATATGTGATAGATCGATCAGCCAACTGCAAAGAGATGTTAGTTGGCTTTGGCTCCGGTAGACCAAGTTGCTTGAAAACAGACAAGGGCATAAGATTAATACTAGCTCCCAAATCACATAAACACTTGCTAAATGAAAGGTTGCCAATAGTACAAGGAATGGTGAAACTTCCCGGATCTTTCAGTTTAGGAGGCAACTTCTGTTACAGAACAGCACTACACTCCTCCGTCAATGCCACTGTTTCAAAATCTTCCAACCTTCTCTTCCGTGACAAAATATCCTTCATGAACTTTGCATATCTCGGCATCTGCTCCAACGCTTCAACAAAAGGAATGTTAATGGACAGTTTCTTGAAGACATCCATAAATTTCTGAAACTGTTTTTCTTGACTTTTCTGCAAACGTCCAGGATATGGCGAAGGTGGATAGACCTGATTATTCTTTGAAGATTGCTCCGGAGTAGACTTTTCAACAAGTTTCTTGCTCTTCTCACCATCAAGCTGATCAACCACTAAGTCAGATTTCTCAATTTCTGGCACTGCAGATTTTTCAACCTGCTGATTCTGAACATCTTCATCTTCTTCAGTTGCTGATTTAGGATCACTCGTGACTTTTCCGGATCTCAAAGTAACAGCTTTCACCTGCTCATGGACCTCCCTCTTGCCTGGATTACCCATTGTATCACTTGGAAGAGTTCCTTGTTGCATATTTACCAAGGCACTTGCAATCTGTCCTATCTGACTCTCCAATGTCTTGAGAGATGCTTCCTGACTCTTGAGAGTTGCATTCATGCATTGCATTAGGTTAGATGGATTTTGTGGGTACATTCGCTATAGGCCCTCACGAGACCTTACTCGTCCACTAGGGCTGCCTAGGGGTTTAAAGGGCTTGTTGCATATGCCAAATGCAACCGTAATCACCTACGAAAGTGGTAATAATTAATTAGTGTCTAGTTGTTTATGCTTGAGGATAAGCATCGGTTTAAGTTTGGGGGTGTGATAAGTGGATTTTATATCCATTTGGAGCGTTCCATATCGGCTTAAATTGATTCACTTGGCCTCAAGTTTGTTGTATTTTTTATATGTTTTCGTGTAGTGTGCAGGTTCGTGAATCGTCGACTAGGTTTTCCATTTTCCGTTGGTTTTGGAGTGGATTACGAGTTTGGAATGAAAAGCGGAACCTTTTCCCTACAAGTATTTGAAGATCCTAAGTCAAAAGATTGAAGAACGGGAAGTGGAAAAAGAATTAGAATAGAAAACGAAGGAGAAAGGAGCAAATTGTGTAAAATTCGGATTTTCTGGGTAGGTTGCGCAGTCTTCACTGTTTTGGCCATATCTGGAGTTCTACAAGTCCGTTTCTGACGATCTTACAGCTCACGCGAAGACAACGACATTTTCTACAATTTTGGACAGAATTCTGGGCGCAGGCTGCGCGTGGAACAGACTGCTGGGCGCAGGTAGGGCGCGCCAATACTGAAAAATTCCAGTTTTTCCCTTTTTCGAATTCTAGTTGAATTTTAGGTAGTTTCTTGCACCTAAATCGAATTCTAATTGTGTTATAGGGTATTTTCTTGCTGGGCAAGACTTCTAGAGCCTATTTAAACACATCCTACCATTGTAATTTGTATCTTTACATATCATTGCTTAGATTTGCAAGGGAGAAAAGCGGAGAAGGATCCAAGCTCGTGACAAGCAACGGATCTAGATCTACTTCATCTTTTGTATTCTTTTCTTAGGCGATACTTTGGATTCTAGATTTGTTTTCTCAACTCTTGTTTTATTAATATTATTACTTTCATTCATATCTTGTTTCATATCATGTTTTCATCAAATCCCATGGTGACGAACGGTTCAATTATGAACTAATCGTTGTCATGGGATTCTAACGGATTTATCTATGTAGCTTAATAGTTTGATTGCTTTAAAGATTTATGTGTGGTGAATCTTGATATCCTTGTATGGTTGTGTTTCATGTGCTTTAGATGCGTCGCGAACATCTAATTTGTTAATCTCTTGTGAAGCGAGAGTGGATCTTGAGATTTAGAACTTGCCATGCTAGCATAGGATATGTTGATGTTTTAACATCATGATTTGTAGCATAAATAGATATATTATGCTACCCTATGTGATCTTAATAGACAACTTGTTCTTCAACCGTTATGTTTTCAAATCTTATAGAGATATAGGGTCTAAGCATAATTGGTGTCTATTCATCTTCTATCTCTTTTGTGGATGTATGTTTAGTTTGGTATTCGTATACTGAGAAGTAGCGTATACTTGTTTCATGTTGTCTGATCAGATATTAACCATCACATGTATTGATTAAAGGCATCAACTCTAAGCGAAGTATTTAATGAAGTTAGGATCCCATGTTTATTCTCATATAAGTAGATCAGTTTAAATCTAATTAGTTAATTAATTCTTAGTTTAATAATTTGCATCTTAGTTTAATTTAGATAATCAAAAACCCCTAATTGTTATTTGTCTTAGCAGTGAATAATAATCATACACTGTTGCATAGGTGCGTTAGCTGAATTAAAACCTAAACCAGATCCCTGTGCAGGTTCGTGAATCGTCGGCTAGGTTTTCCATTTTCCGTTGGTTTTGGCGTGGATTACGAGTTTGGAATGAAAAGCGGAACCTTTTCCCTACAAGTATTTGAAGATCCTAAGTCAAAAGATTGAAGAACGGGAAGTGGAAAAAGAATTGGAATAGAAAACGAAGGAGAAAGGAGCAAATTGTGTAAAATTCGGATTTTCTGGGTAGGTTGCGCAGCCTTCACTGTTTTGGCCATATCTGGAGTTCTACGAGTCTGTTTCTGACGATGTTACAGCTCACGCGAAGACAACGGCATTTTCCACAATTTTGGACAGAATTCTGGGCGCAGGCTGCGTGTGGTGGGCGCAGGAAGCGCGTGTAACAGACTGCTGGGCGCAGGCAACGCGCGCCAATGCTGAAAAATTCCAGTTTTGCCCTTTTTCGAATTCTAGTTGAATTTTAGGCAGTTTCTTGCACCTAAATCGAATTCTAAGTGTGTTATAGGGTATTTTCTTGCTGGGTAAGACTTCTAGAGCCTATTTAAACACATCCTACAATTGTAATTTGTATCATTACATATCATAGCTTAGATTTGCAAGGGAGAAAAGCGGAGAAAGATCCAAGCTCGTGACAAGCAACGGATCTAGATCTACTTCATCTTTTGTATTCTTTTCTTAGGCGATACTTAGGATTCTAGATTTGTTTTCTCAACTCTTATTTTATTAATATTATTACTTTCATTCATATCTTGTTGCATATCATGTTTTCATCAAATCCCGCGGTGACGAACGGTTCAATTATGAACTAATCGTTGTCATGGGATTCTAACGGATTTATCTATGTAGCTTAATAGTTTGATTGCTTTAAAGATTTATGTGTGGTGAATCTTGATATCCTTGTATGGTTGTGTTTCATGTGCTTTAGATGCGTCGCGAACATCTAATTTGTTAATCTCTTGTGAAGCGAGAGTGGATCTTGAGATTTAGAACTTGTCATGCTAGCATAGGATAGGTTGATGTTTTAACATCATGATTTGTAGCATAAATAGAGATATTATGCTGGCCTATGTGATCTTAATAGACAACTTGTTCTTCAACCGTTATGTTTTCAAATCTTATAGAGATATAGGGTATAAGCATAATTGGTGTCTATTCATCTTCTATCTTTTTTGTGGATGTATGTTTTGTTTGGTATTCGTATACTGAGAAGTAGCGTATACTTGTTTCGTGTTGTCTGATCAGATATCAACCATCACATGCATTGATTAAGGCATCAACTCTAAGCGAAGTATTTAATGAAGTTAGGATCCCATGTTTATTCTCATATAAGTAAATCAATTTAAATCTAATTAGTTAATTAATTCTTAGTTTAATAATTTGCATCTTAGTTTAATTTAGATAATCAAAAACCCCTAATTGTTATTTGTCTTAGCAGTAAATAATAATCATACATTGTTGCATACGTGCGTTAGCTGAATTAAAACCTAAACCAGATCCCCGTGGAAACGAACTCAACTTAATTCTATATTACTTGTGATCACGTACGCTTGCGTGATTTTGTGTTAACAATAAGTAAATTTAGTTTTACTAATAACATATACTAGCCTATAACCCGTGTAAAGCACGGGCTGTCGTATATAATTATTATGAATTAATATATTAATTATTTGATTAAATATAAATTTTCATTTAGTTTAATTAATTTCATTATTAATTTTGAATTTACATATGTTCCATACTTAATTTCATGACATAAATAAATTTCAATAATTTAACATTATTTTAAATTTATTGTTAAATGTCTTAAGAATTAAATAGATATTTTTAAAAAAATTATTTAATGTAACCTAAAATCGCAGAAGAAAAAATCGTGGGAAAAAGTGTGTGCGGGCGATGATTATAATCGGCATATAATTGAAAATGTTTATAATTCTATAAGACATGTGGTTTTTTAGTTTTAATAAATTATATACTCCCTCCGTTCTTGGCCACAATTCCTGGTTTTTTAGTTTTAATACATTATATACTCCCTCCGTCCTTGGCCACAATTCCTGTTTTTTGCATGTCCCGAAAGTATTAGTCTTGTTCCTTAATGAAACAAATCTTAAGTTTTTCTAAATAGGTAAAGAATTGAGAGTAAGTTTGGCAGTTTTCACTTGATTGCTCAATGCGATGACCAATATAAACGGGACGAAGGGAATATAATTTAACTGAATTTGGATTTTTTTTTAATACATTTTATGAATTTTTAAAAATGTACTTTCATGCCTTATTGGTAAATTTTGTTATTTATAATAAATAAAATAATTTTTTAACTTGTTATTTTTAAGAAAATTGTCAAACACTAAATAATTTTTTAAAAATAACAATAATTTTTATTAATTTTTAAAAATAATTTTTAATAATTCTTAAGATATTTAACAATAAATTTAAAAATAACGTTAAATGAATGATATTTATTTATGTCATGAAACTAAGTATAAGACATATGTAAATTTAAAATTAATAATAAATTTATTAAAATAAATTAAAATTTTATATTAAATCAAATAATTAATATATTAATTAATGATATAATAATATATGATAGACTTGCTTTAAATTCAGTAACATTAACAAAATCTGAAATACATGTTTTTTAAATAATTATGAACAATAAAACAATTAATATATTAGGCGACTGGTCGTGAAAACAATTTGCTATCATATGTACAGTTTAGACATAAACTTCAGACATAATTTAGTATATACGATTAATAGGCGTGCGATGCACGGATTTTGTTTCAACCATACGTTAATATTTTTTTTCTTATTCAATTGACATGGCTTTTCAAGAGAAAATGACCAAACTACACCACTTTTCTATAGAAGCTGCCCGAAATACCCATATGCGAGAGTGTCCGCCCTTTTTAACCACTGACTACGCATGTCAGTGATGCGGAGTCTACGATACGCATTCTGGGTATGCGTATGTTGAGTCACGCATTCACAGAATGCGTATTGACGTCAGATGACGTCATTTCTTTATGAACGTGAACGGAGCTCAGACGGGCGAAAAATCGCCTGAAAATCGCCTGAAAATCGCCTCTTCTTGTCCAGCCAATTCCGAGCACCTCTACAACAACTGAGCACATCAAAATGATGCCCAGGCCTTGCTCTACATTTATACAATGTCGTTTATTGAGATCTGGCCCCGCAGGGGCGAGTTCGAACAGATCTGAGAACGTGAACGGAAAAAAAACTCGTTTTGGGGATTTCGATTCCGGTTAAATTAATGATAATTGTTTGGTATAGACTTGTAGAGTACAAAGAGGCTATCATTTTGATGTATAGTATGCCAACGGTAGATGCCTGAAAAGAACGGTGGAAGCGATCGAAGTTTTCGTCGAAAAACGCCTCCGGCGGCTGCTGTGGAGACGACGAAGTACTGTTCAACTACGCATCTTTGAGATGCGTATAGGACTACACGCATTTCCCAGATGCGTATAAGGTGTTACTGTTCACGAATTCATTTGTCAGTTTTACAAAGTTTACGCATTGTAAACATGCGTGGCCTCCGACCACGCAATTCCCAGATGCGTATACAGACCACGCATGTGTGTAATGCGTGGTCCGTGGGTAAAAAGGGCGGACCGAAATGGAAACAGGTATTTTGGGCAAATGGAATGGAAATGTGGGTACAGTAGAACCTCGATAAATGAATACCTTTAGGACCAAAAAAATATATTCATTTGGCGAGATTATTTATTTATCGATTAATGAATATAATATTTATTTATCGAAAAATGAATAATAATTCATTTAGATGATTTTTTTAGACTTTTTAACTTGATTTAACTAAACTCCTTTCTAAATTGAGCTATAGAAATGTGATGGATGTTGAACATCTTCTGAACTATGGTGAAGAGAATAAGGCGGTTATGGAATCTCCTACGAACGAAGAAGTCATTGAAGTTATACTAAATGATGAGGCAAATGATCTTGAACCCGATGATAGTATCACTATACACAAGTGTCCTCAAGAGAAGCTTTTCAAGCTATTGTCACTATACAAAATTACATGCTGCAACATGATCAAAATATTCCAGAAGTGGTGCATGCTTTACACAAAATCAAGGATCAGATGCATTATTGGGGAGGAAAGAAACAATCAACTTTGGAGGCATTTTTTGAAAAAACATGACTTATTACGTAATGTGTTTGAAAATTAGTCATTGGATGAATGATATATTATATAAATAAAAATATATTATTTGAAATCTAGTGATTATTCATTTATATTTATATAGGGCCTATAAAGACTTCATTTATATTTATTCGTTAATGCATTAAGCGAGGTTATTCGTTAAGCCCATTGGACCAAGTTGGGACCGAAGAAATTTATTCATTAAACGAGGTTATTCATTTATCGAACATTCATTTATCGAGGTTCTACTGTAGTTTGATTTTTCACCCGCTTTTCAAATAGTTATCAAGCAACCGATTATTATATTCAGAGTTTGAGATTGTGTGTAATTCTTTGTGTTAGGAGTTCTACTTTTGGCCGATTATCAAACCGAGAATACGCATGTTTATTTATTCATTTTTTATTTTGTTAATCTATTTATTTATTATGGGTGATCAATTTAGTTTATTTCTAATAGTTATTTTTAGTAAGGTATTAACAATTTTTTTGGAAAGTGTTAACCAAAACCAACCAACCAATTATACCTTATTTCGCTTATAATAGTATAGTATAGATAGATTGGCCTTGTCATAAATTAAAAATAAATTAAATAACGTATGTTAGCAAGTGACAAAGCCTTTAGTTGGAATAGTGGAAATTATAGCAATTTCTTAAATTGGATATCATTATTATGAATATGTACAATGTAATTAATTAAAATAATATAAATAATTATTATATAAAATTTGTTAAACCGAGTACTCCAATGAAACTAGGCATAATGATTGATTACATTTTTAATAATAATATTTCAATATATTTCTGTTATCACAAATAAATTATAATATTTTAATTTGATAACAGCTTTGCTACAAATTTTTAAAATAATATAAATAATTATTATATAAAATTTGTTAAACCGAGTACTCCAATGAAACTAGGCATAATGATTGATTACATTTTTAATAATAATATTTCAATATATTTCTGTTATCACAAATAAATTATAATATTTTAATTTGATAACAGCTTTGCTACAAATTTTTAGGAATTCAGCAAATATAAAATTTTTCTAAGAGAAATCTCATCAAAATTTACAAATTTCATATAAATTTTGTTTTAGGAATGCCAAAATTTTTAACCAAGAGATCTAGTTGAGTCTTGGAGATGCTATGTTATATTCAACAAAAGGAAAAAAAAAAAAAAAAACCGTTCCGCAAATTGGCGTAAACTATTCATTTTAAAAATGTAAGATGAAAGAGTAAAATATTTTCACATTACAACATCTTATTTAGCCTCTTTTTTTTAATCTCTGTTTTTTAAATTTACTGTAAAATTTATTTGGAATAATTATCTTAAGCAAACTAACTTCAAAGAACAAAAAAAATATACCATCGACCCTGTAAACTGTATATCACCGTCCATGTTTCAGACAATCAGGTAACAGCAGCCATATTTGTACTTGCCATCAACAAGGATGAATATGAGCCATATTTTATCTTGGTTTATATAAAATAACCTAGAAGAACAACAGGTACAGATAAAAACCAATAAACTCATTCTTAATGTGGAATCAAGGAGACAACCTAGTGGTAAATAGGTATTCCTTGTGTTAAAATATATATTCAGCTTCAACGTTCATCTCCTTCCCATGTAGTCCACATAAAAACTCATTCCTAATCGGAAATCAAAAGACAACCCAATGGTAAACGCCTTTCCCTATGGTTGAAATGAAACCAGCTTCAACATTAATATACCCCTTCCCATGTAGTCAACAAAGGTTACAAAACCCAAGCCCTTAAAAGTCTAGTACACACTACACAGACAGTATAACTATGCCTTACAAATGCATACTTATAGCAACTGTATGTAGGCCACTCTGTTCGTGAGTGTTCTTACCAAAATGACAATTTTCTATCCCAGTATTTTTGCGTTCTTTGGTTAGCTGCAGTACATGACATACTTACAGATGCCGAGACAGTAAACATTTACTACATCAAGCATCAGTATCAGAACTTGAATTACTTTGAATCTCTGCAACGGTGATCGTAATGGGCTGCCATCCAGGCTCCGCGTGCGTAATCCATCTCTTCAAAGTTATTATCATATTCAATAGCTGTAATACCTCACCCAATGGAAGACCTTTTAAACATGAATTTCTCAGGATCAAACCTGCTTCATACCTGTTTTTCATATTGATCAAAAAACAATGCATAAGTTTCAAACTCAAAACACTAAACCACGTGTATAGATATCACCTGCACTCAGAAGCCATCATTGATGAATGGCCAGCAGAGGAACTTAAAAAGTTCCGAATTCTATCCCAAGTTGCTTTTGGGTACTGATCCTGGTTGCCACCAGCAGTGTCTACACATTTCCATAATTTCTCAATCCTGCCTACATACAGAGATACTCCCCTAAGATTTCGTTTAATTATCATCTGACGCTCAAGTGCAAAAACCAAAGCCTTCTTGACATCAGCGTTACGGAACTTTGGATCACCGTAACGAATACAGTCCTTTATGTTTGCTTCTGATGGTATTAGCTTTTCCAGCTTCAGATGGTGCAAAGCAAGTAACACTACACCTATAAGGCCTTCAGTGTAGTCAGAAGGATATTGACAGCCTTGAGCTCTGCCAATGCTATTATCCAATTTAGTTGTAGAAGAGGATAATATCACAGGTGAAACCTCAGAATCGCAAAAACTGCTAATACCCAGCTTGTCCAAGGAAAGCGGCTGTGTACGTTGCGAGCTACTTGCAGGGATCACAGGCTTATTCATCCCGAAAAATTCATGAGGAGCTCTATTAAACTGTCTTGCTGGTGCATTTTCAGGCTGGGCTGTGTGAACGGTTTTGATCCTTTCTCTAATATCAACATTCAAGGCTTCTGTTATGAGATGCGGATTTGTCTTTATTTCTAGAAATTTCTTTCCACTCTCTGTAGCATCACCAGCTACGTGAGGACCAATGGATCTAAGATTACTTGAGGGTACATTTTTGGGATGCAAACATGCAGTTTTGTTCAATAGAGATGTGTCCCGGGCTAGATCCTGAAATGTTGCAGGTTGTGAAACATTGCTATCGTTTCCAAGACAGGATAATCCACCAGTGGCAAACGGAAATCCTCCGGTAAGAAGGGTTGTCCAGTGCCACACACTCTCTGCAGCTGCAACGAGTGCAGCAGATGCTCGCGGGGGCTGGGCTAACAGGATATTATATCTCCGCATTCGTAACTGGTGAAGTGCATTAGAAAAATCCCTATCCCCAGAAATAAGTAAATAATTTGCAGGAGCAGGATTATCAACTGCCCATAACAACATATCAACTAAGATTTTCTTGTCACTAGCATCCTTAACACCTGTCCATATATTAATATGTTGGAGAAAACCATATATTCCAAGTCAGCAAACCAAAATAGTTCTATCGACAACCTAATGAGATCGTATTTATTGAGATCAGGAGATCTACAATAAGACAAGAGTCAATTTGCCAGTATGAAAAGAATTTACTGAGAATATACTAGGTTTCAGAAAATTGTAACTACATGAGTCAGTTTATCTGGAAGTACTCTAGCAAATAACTATTGTACTAACTGTTTGTATCAATTAGAGTAAGACCCGCTCAAGCACTGCATATATATAATTTGTTCCACAGCAGCGTCAACAATACCAGCAACACTACAAGCAAAGGCGTCCTGGTACTGTGATATACGTATAGACATGATTCATCACCAAAAGAAACCATAAATTTTGTCAAACTATAGACTTAATCAGCACTCGAGGAATTTTTCATCAACTCGAGAATAGATATCCTTGGTCTAATACAAACACACACACACACACACGTCTTTCTCTTACATGAGAAACTATGACAATGCTCTACAAGGTTAAACAAATTGATTCTGTTCTACCTTGTATGAATACCAAAGAAAAATGGACGACTTAAACTATGAGCCAATCTAGTATGAACAAAATGTGACAAGCATTGGCAAAATCACAAAAATGAGCACATGATCAACGTTACAAGCCCCTTTGCTGAGCTATGTTGCTAGACTGCTAGTCATATGCTTCACAATGAACTGAACGAACGTTACTGCTTAAAGAACAAATGCCAGACATGTTTAATCTCCTATATCACATGTAAAACACCTTTTTTTACCACAATATTGTACAAATTATCCTTAAAATACAGAATATTATCATTTATGACACACAAAATAAGGAAGGCAATCGTAAATCGTAGTAATGCTTAATAATATGGCTACATCCCAATTCCCACCCTGGACAAATGCTTCCTAAGTGTTCTGAATTAAAATAAAAACACAAAAATCACTGAAACAACAATAACTAGAACAGGACTAGGAAAAGATAGTAAAATACTAAACATACTCAAACAAATACAGAGGGACTGAGAAAAACAACCAGGAAACTTACTAAATTAGTAAAAAACAGTTTAAAAAAAAATCCTAAACTATCTGCCTCAAATTCAAACTAAAAGAAACATTAGGATTTAACAAAGTTAGAGATAGAGAGAGAGGGAAGGAGGAGAGGAGAGAGAGAGAGGGGGGGGGGGAAGAGAGAGAGGGGGGGAGAGAGAGAGAGATGGGGAGATGGGGAGAGGAGAGAGAGAGAGAGAGAGAGAGAGAGAGGAAAGAGGAGGGAGAGGGGAGAGTACCAGCAGGGACGTGATTAAGTGAAATGCCGGTACTATTGAGAGCCCCTTGAACTGGTAAAGGAATGCGAAGAATATCACCATAAGCAGTTATAGAAATGGGCCCACAATAGCTCATTTTAGCCAGTGCTGAGCTTATATTTTGTGCTATTACGTACACATTGAATCCCTTTGGTACCTGACAGTTCTCTATGTCCCACCATACCGACGTTTTGGCCGTCCTGTACTGACTTTTCGCTGCTCCGGCAATCTCCGGCGATATTATTCCCTCACCGGTCATCGGAAATTACTTTACTCTTTTATATGTATGTATGTATGTATTAATTACCCGAGTAACTTTCACTTTCACATCACTGGATGTAATGTAACAGAAGGCATGACTACTAGACTTTCAAGTTTTTTCTCCTAAGCGGTCAAAATTGCTGCAGAATATTCTAGAAGCAGGCCAACTTTAACCTTTTTTTTAATACAAAATACACAAAAATAATCATTTTTAAAATTTTGGCCAACTTTAACCCATGGGATACCCAATTGTCAATGGAGTATCCACTTTTATATGAGATACCCAACTGTTAGTGGAGTATCCAGTATATAGGATACCAAACTGTCAGTGGAGTATCCAGTATATGAGATACCCAACTACCAGTGGAATATCTTATACAAATTGGGATACCCAACTGTCAGTGGAGTATCCAAAAGGCTAAAATTGGCCACTTTTTTCAGAATGGTTATTTTTACTCAAAAAATGGTTATTTTTGTAATTTTTTCCTAGAAGCACAGGGCTAGTTTTTTTTTGAGAAATGCTAGAGTCCCCAAAAAAATTCCCAAAATGGTTCCCAAAAGTTTAGTTGTCAAGTTCAGATTGGATAAATATTTTATAAATAAGGAACCCCTCCATGTATTCATATGAGCCCACTAATTAAAAGATGTCATTTGGCATTTGGAAACAATTTTGGGAACCATTTTGGGACCTTTTTTTTTTCTTAAATTTTTGCGAAGGAAAATACTAGGTACCCCAAATTGGTACCCCAAATTCCTTTCCCAAATGACATGGCAAGTAATTATTGGTTATAATTATGATGGGCCCGCCAGGACCATCCAATTAAAATATTCCAAAATGCCAATTAATGAATGCCACATCATTTGGTGTCAAAATTTGGTACCCAATTTGGGGTCTGTAGCACTACTCTTTTGCGAATTTGTAACATATAAATCATTTTACTATTACCCAGATACGAATTCTTATGAAATAATGATATTTTTACTATTTTTTTAAAAAAATTACGTGAATATCACTTTTAATTTTTTTGGTAAAAAATACCAATATATTACACATTTCAAAAATGGGTAATACTGTTACGCATTTTGTCAAATGAGTAATGCATATAAAGTAAAATAAATAAATAAATTTGCTTGTGTTACGCATTTCAAGAATGCGTAACACCTTCAGAATACAGAATATGGGTGTTACACATTCTTAGAATGCGTATCACAATTTTTTATTTATTTTTTCGTTTTTTGAAATTTTTTTACATGATACCCATTTTACAAATGTGTAATAACATTATCCATCTTGAAAATATTTAATAGGCTATTATTTTTGGCCAAAAAAATTAAAATTGGTATTTGTGTAATAAAATTTTGAAAAAATGGCATTTTTGACCATTACCCAATTGTTATTAATTGTGACAGAATTAATTTTTGAGTAATATTAAGGGTACAATATTTTGTACCAAAAATAGTTAGAAAATAACGTGGCAAAGGTAATGTGATAATGAATACAGGAAGTCCATTATATTTAATTGAATGATAACAAATTAGAATGACACACATATCATTTTGTATAATTTTTTGTACCAAATATTTTTACCAAATTTTGTACCTATAATATTTTCCTTAATTTTTTTTTTTATGTTTTCAATATTTGAAGGTGGTAATTGATTGGCATTCACTTCTTCTTTCACTTGTTCTTGATTATTTTTTTTTGCAAATATGTGTGTTTTAGCCGAAAACGATTGTAAAATTGTAGTTTCATAAAATAAATGTAAAATATCATTTTCTTAAAACTTCTTTCAAAACACATATTTTCATTTTTTTCCTAATTAAATATGATTTTATAGTGGTAAATGAAGTGGGGTGAAAAACTAAAATACCCACATTTTAATTCCTCTTGCCCAAAATACCCACCGGCAAAACTGTCCGCCCTTTTTAACCACGGGCCACGCATTTTGGCAATGCGTGGAGCGTATACGCATTACCAAAATGCGTGGCCATCGACCACGCATGTGATGGCTGCGTGGACTTTGTAAAATTCAGCTGTCAGCCAACGTGAACAGTGAACTGTATACGCATGTTCAACATGCGTGGAGGAGGATACGCATGTTGAACATGCGTATCTACCACTGTTCATCGTCTCTTTCCCGTCGCCGTCGGAGACGAATGTCGAGTTAATTTCGATCTCTTCCACCGTTCTCTTCAGGCATCTATCCGTGGCATGCTATACATAAAAATGATCGTCTTCTCACGATCTACAACCCTATGTTCTTCGTTTTTTGTTTCTTTCCCCAGATTTGAAAGCCCCATTTCGATTCAAATGCTCCGATTGATTTTCTGATTAGCTCAGAACACGCCCTTGCGGGGCCAACACACAACAATTAAACTGGGTAAAAGATAGAGGGTTGTCAGGGGATCATTTTAATGCCCTCAGATGTGGTGGAGGTAGCCTGAGTACGGTGAACGAAGCCGGCGATCTCCCTTGCGATTTTTCTCCTCGTCTGAGCGCCGGAGAAGGAAGTGAAGAAATGACGCAGCATGACGTCATTACGCATCCTCCAGATGCGTAACTCAGTATGCGCAATTCTGACATGCGTATTGTAGACTACGCAAGCCTGACATGCGTAGTCAGTGGTTAAAAAGGGCGGACTGTTCCGCATAATGGTATTTTGGTGAGAGAGTGTAGGAAATAGTGGTAGTTTGGGCAATTTCTCAATGAAGTGTGCGTTTAGGACGGCTTTATAACATGTTTAATGTTTTATTGGTCTGTTAAATAAGTAAGATAGTTCCTGACAAAAAAAAAATAAGTAAGATAGTTTGTACTCCCTCCGTCTTCCTTTTATTAAAAATACACATCTATACTATTATATAAAAGCCGAAACATTAAAAGTTTGGTAAGTTTGGTTTGGTTGATCGGTAATTATTGATTTTACTTATTTACCCTTACTTTTTTTCGAAGAGCAGAAGTAATATAATAGGCACAAGGCCGGAAAGTCTGAGCAAGTACGAATAAACTGCAAACCAAACAGGCTTGGAATGCAAGTAAAATTCATCCTATTAACTAATCAATTTACATCTTTTATATTTTGACTAACAAAATTTCTCCCTTACTAATCAATTTCCCTTTTCAGGTTAAATATATTAACTTTTCAATTTTTCAATAACTAAATAATTTCCTTTATTTAAATCTTTTTGGTTGGTCGGTATGGTACCTGTTGATTTTATTTATTTACCCTTATTTACTTACAGGTAATCCATCCTACTAACTAATTAATTTATATCTTTTATATTTTATCTAATAAAATTTCTCCCTTACTAATCAATTTTTTTTCCAGGTTAAATATATTACCTTTTCAATCTTTTAATAACTAAATAATTTCTTTTATTTATATCTTTCATATTTTATCTAACTAAAATTTCTCCTTTACTAATCAATTTAATTTTTCAGGTTAAACATATTACTTTTTCTATTTTTCAATAACTAAGTATTTTCCTTTTCAAGTAAAATATATAAAAGACGAAATATTAAAAGTTTGGTTAGTCAGTACCTGTTAATTTTACTTATTACCCTTACTTAATTACAGATAAATCCATTTATTAATTAATTTATATCTTTTACATTTTATCTAACTAAAATTTCTCCTTTATTAATCAATTTTATTTTTTAGGTTAAACATATTACCTTTTCTATTTTTCAATAACTAAGTAATTTCATTTTTAGGTAACATATAATATCTTTTATATTTTATCTAATTAGAAAGTATAGTATAATTACTTGATATGGGCTAAAGTAAGCCCTAAAAGACACATTTAATGTGGCATTAATTAGACATAGAATGGTCCAAACGTGGGGCCCACCAGTTGGGCCCAAACCCTATTTATAATATTAATTTCGTAATTGATATTAGGGGAAATAACCAGCTCAGCAATAAGAGTCATATAAGGATGTAACTCCTACCAAACTTAGCCTCCAAGGCACAGAATTCGATATGGGAACTTACTCCTATAAGGAAGGAGTCTAAAACCTTCCTCAAGGCTGACTTACCCACCAAGTCACCTAATTCTACCATAATTATGAGGCTTCTTAGCCTATATAAAGGGTCATGTGACACCCCTAGATCCGGGGTCAAGGATCCAGGTCCAATTTCCATTCAATATCAATATCTCTTTGGCCCTTTTTTTTATACTATTTAATACTTAAACAATTGACCCCACACTAATACACACACACACCAGTCATATGCTCAGAGAACAACATCCATTAATGATAACAGTTAAAGATAAACTGTTGTTACAATCCCAGAATACTATCTATTATACCCATATATAAGTATATACTACCTTGAGAACAGATGTCGATACTTTCTCATAAGGTAGACTTCCTCTTTACCCTCTTCTGGGTTGTACTGCGACGTTTCGGCACCTGATCTAGCTGTTATATAAATAAAATAGCAAGAGTGAGCTATAATAGCTCATCAAGATAATATTGTAAACTAGAGATCAAAATTTAAACGTATATAAATAAATATATCATCGAAAACCAATTATAAACCTTAAGAAAGAATAAATTTTTATCTAATAATACATCATCCACTTACTATTATAAGAAAAGAAATCTAGGATAATATAATATCAGTTTCTCTTCTAATACAAAAATCATTAATACCTCATCTCGTTGTAACATTTCCGGATAATAAAACTTTTGAGTAAAAACTTGCAATATAATATTCCCATCTCCTTTGACACAACAATTATGTGAAAATAATATCAAATCAGGAAATAACTCCATACCATTTTCCCTTTTTCAATATCTCAATCTGAAACCATTATCAATTCTTTCTTTAAAGAAAATTTTGGGGATTTTCACTGTTGCCGAATACGTGAGGCACGATGATCAGTCGTCCTCCGTACCCGTCCCTTTTACTACCGGTAGACGGAGGTAGGTTCGCCACCATCCCCCAGGAGGAAAGGTTCTCCACCATCCTTCCTCGGAAACTCTTGGGCCGGAATAAGATATTTAGTGCTGGACTGTGCCACTCCCACACAGCCTCTTACGCTTTCTGTTGCAAATCCCCCCTTTTTATCAAATCATCATTCCACTTATGAAACACCATTCCACATTTGCCTTTCCATTCACATATATCATTCACTCATATCATTTCCATTCTCGCACATTACTTCTATAAAATATATGTATATATAACATAATACTTTGATTATGAATCATACATCTCTTTTAATATTCCGTCTATTTTAAGAGTAGTAAATAATAATCAAATAATATTTATTAAACCATTAATACTAAAAAGGAATATTTTAAATATAGTATTATAAACCATATAACCCTAGATAACAACTGATACCATTCTCTTTCATATCTCTTTTACCATAGAGCATATTCACTCCATTCGTAATCATCTCTATATTCATATTTCAGAAATCATATCCTTCTCTCTTTAGTTTCCCAAAATCAAGGAAATATATTCTTTGCAATATAGAAACAATAGAATAGCATGTATATATATTCCATGAAATCATTTTACTTTGAAGATAAATAGTTTTCCAAAGTAAAGGTAGAAGAAATCTTGCCTCGATCTCTAAGTCCCAAGAGGAATGATCCGGTGTTCGTCTTGAGTATCTATAGAAACGAAAGGGATCACCATCAAACTATATTCACTTAACCACTTAACCCTTATATAGTAAGACCCTTGACACATAATATATGTTTAACATAGCCTTTATACTCCAAAAGTTCCAAGAACTTAATAATTTTTAGACTCGATCAGAGTTTTAGCGATTTACACCATTTTCTTAACAACCACTCTCGACTGTAAAAATTCTCATAAAATATAAATTTTGAATTTTCACCCAAGGTCAGTGGGTAATGCTTCTCTGATCACCCTACTATATCCTCCCAAAATTTCATAATTTTTTAAGAATGTCTAAGTATGTCAATTATAACCTCAAAGTTGACACAATTGCATTTTCTCGGTTTCTGAACCACTTTCACTAAAACTGACTTTTCTCCTAAACCGTTCATCAAATTTTAACGTACTTTATATCAAAACGATCTATGAACTAAGCTCTATCATCTCATGGTCAATTAATAACCTAGAAAGTAGGGTACCGTACGGATACAGGGGTCCAAAACAGGGCAGATTACATCCTAACGAAAATCGGGCATTATAACGGCTATAAATCGAATAATCCAAAAATCCAAATACTCCAACTATCATACCATCCATTCCAAATAACTCAAACATGTTATTCAACATTAAATCAAGGCACTCTACTGCCCTTACAAGTCCTACAACTCTTTCAACAATCATCAAAGCCCAATCATAGTTCTAATGTTCTAAACATGCATCAAATCACCATATCTCATCTAAATCATCAAAACTCAAAGTAAAAGCTAGGGTTTCAAAAGAGGACTACCTTCCTTGATGTTTGTAATAGCTTTCTAAACCTTGTACATTCCTTGTATAGTCTTGGGTAAGCTTGGATGATTAAAAGAAAAGAGGAAAACAAAGTTAGAAATTCGGAGTCACCAAAACCGAACTGAAAGATCATGAGAAACGAGGCCCTTACCAATCTTTTCTGAACGAGGCTTCTAAAGGAAAGTTGTAGAGCATCGTAACATCTTTCTAACCATATCAAGAACACAAAATTTCATTGAGTAATGAAGGAGATATGGTCGTTTTAAGATCGGTCCAGAAATTATCAAGCACAAGGACAGTTTGCTTCTTCAACTTGGGGAGGCGATTTGACTAGGCTATACTACTTGGATTGTAATGAAATTTTGAACGAATATTTCCCATGGAGTGGAGAGGCTATGGTTAAAATTTGGTGATTTTAGAATGGGTAGAAATGGAGATATGAATTTGTCTTTCCTTGATGCTCTTGCTGGGCAGTTTGTGGAAATGGAGAGAGATGGAGTTCTCTTGCTTGCTCTTGATCTAATCTTAGCTAATTCTTGAGTGTTCTAGAGTTTTGTGGAATCTTTTTAATACTAGAGTATCAAGGAAGCTTTGTAGATATTTTTGTGGTTTAAGCCTTGCAAAAGTACTAATTTACCCTTAAAATCTATTAGTGGAATGTGATGTCATGCATGTGATCTCATAATCCTTTTTCCTTGTTTTTCCTAAGTATTGTACTAATACTTTTGGTAATTAACAATGTGGTATGTATCCTTGTTATATTACTAATCTTGGTTGCTTGGTTTCCATAATCGTCTAATCATAATTCGTTTCGAATACACCTCATTATCCAAGTGGTTCTGAACTCACTAACAATCCAATTTCCTTTGGTATTTCTTTAACTTAATAATCCCTTAGCTTATATTAATCCTCTAATTCCTCAATATATAATTCTTTTAATATCTCTATGCTCCTTGACATCCAATAGGAACTCATTCGAAACCAAAATCCTCAAAAATCCATATTCAGGAATTTCTGAAATCTATCGTCATTTCGATTCACTTATTTTCACTGTACAACACTAATATGGTTTCTGTTTACTCATTTTCTATTTCAAGTATAGAGTACCTACATACCATTTCCCTAAATCCTCAAAGTTTACTATTCATGTGGTCACTGTAGCTTTGCTAAAGTTAGGGTTATTACAGTCTTCCCCCCTTAAAAGGATTCCGTCCCGGAATCATGTTGGAAATGTCCATGGGTACCTTTTTATCCACACCTTCTAATTCTCATATTACTTCCTCCTTCCTTTAGTTTCTCCTTAAACATCTCTATCTTGTTTGTACAGAAATACACCAACATACACTTGCTTGTCATTCATCAACATGCCATTTAGCTTATCAATAGCAGTACTTTCACTATCTTTTCCTTACTAATCTCCTCCTGTTTTCAGTCATTCTATATTATCTCATTCCTCCTTTCTCTTTTAATTAAGGTATCGGCCACCACATTGGCCTTTCCTGAATGGTAGTGTATCTCACTTATGTTTTGACTATATTACGATCTCTATCATGACATAAAATATTAATACTTCAATCTTCCTATATCTCATCTCTGTAAAATTCTCCAGAAATTAGTCTATAAGACTACTCCTTGAAACAATTGTAAGAAAATATTATCTATAATATATATTTCCTGTTCGTGTCCTACAAGGTTGTGTTTTTTCCATAGAATACTCTTACTCTCTTTTCCTTAGATCGGTATATCCTACTTCCTGATCAGATAGATTATTCTTATCTATTTTTTTATTAACTTATTTACACCATTAATAGATTAAGTCGATCCCTAACCAAACATTTACACCTAAAAGGTTAAATTAGAGCATACTTGCAATTTCCTCCGGATACTTTATCCCATATGTCTATTGTTCACTATACACTCTTTACATCTTGCTGATCCACCTTAGTTCTTTCATGATATACTATCTACTCCACCTCTGTAATTTCCCTTTATTATTCTCATCAAAATCTTTACCTCAAGTTTTACTCATTCACACCTTTTCGATTAATCCTTTGAATAATTAAGATCTTTAATCTCTCTCTGCTACTTAGGATATTAGTCGCAATATTGACCTTCCCCCACTAATAGTTATTGCACCTCGAATCCTTCTTAATTATCCCCACTTCCTTTGTTTATCCTTATTCTGACTCTATCCTCAAAATACACCTTACTTCCATTATTCTATCCATAAAAAAAAATCTTCTATATTCGAAACAATTGATAGAATCCGAGAAACTTTGAATTGAAACGAACCCATAAACCAGTAAAGGTCCCCTAACAATTTATAAGATTAAGAGTTTTAAATAGCTCTTATTCGAAACAAAAGAATATTTGGGAAATCAATATGATGGAAGAACCCGTACGTCACACAAGTGAGGGCGTCCCCTCCGACTTTCTATCACACAGACAGATCGTCCTTGTGTGCACATATAGGGCTGTTCCTCTTAGTTGGAGTAAGAAATATAGAGGGAAATTTAAATCACGATGATAAACACCATCTTCGAAAAATAATCTTAGAAGAATATTTTGACTAAAATAGATAAAATACAATTTTGAAACACATTTCAAGGGTACCAGAAAGTTTTGAAAAGATACCGGCCCTTAATGAATAATTACCCACTAGGGGAGAAAAATTTGAAACTCAATAATATAATTTAGCAGGCCTTTAGGAAATTTAAAAGTAGTTACCGTTAATAGCCTCTGCCCAATTTAAAATCCCAATAATTGAAGGTTTTCCTCAAATACCATTTATATCTTAGACTACGTACTTTCCAAAATTTCTTAAACTTAGTACTCACCATTTATCCTTAACCTATCGTCTAATATTCCCAATTATCGTCATTTACCTAGTCGTGACTTGGCTCAATACTTTCTACCTTTACCCATAATAGATCACAACCTTCGAATCGATATACTTACGTAATATTGATCGTCTTAGCCTAACACTGCTCCGGTATCAAGGACCCTTCAAACTATACTTTATATTTGTATATTCTAACATATCCCGTATACTCACGAGATTCTCTAACGTACACTTCCCGATACATCAAATATTCCCTTTCTCATATCAATTCCGTGTGCCACATAAGCTTAACACTTTTGGCATAATAGCCTTTTCATTTATGTCAATCTCGGAATGTCTCAGTCTGTCTTGGTCCTTAAGGTATATCTTGGTTTTACAGGCCAACCTCAATTTCACCCTTTCATCTCCACAAACAATCAGTGTCTATTCACCAATCCACTTACAATATTACCTCAAACTCCCTTAAACTCAAGAAGATTTAAGTACCCTTAACTTCGGCTCACCCATTTCCTTTCCCTATACTAAAACATAAACTTTTATTAGTAATACTCTATAAAATTATAATCACTACTTAGAATGAACGCTTCGTTCGATAAACACCCCTTGAACTCGATGTGAGTTCATATTTTATATCATTACATATATATATATATCTATATGTGTATATTCTTATCACTTTTGTTCCTGAGCAATATGACTTTAAGCTCTGATACCATCTGTGACACCCCTAGATCCGGGGTCAAGGATCCAGGTTATCACGGTCCAATTTCCATTCAATATCAATATCTCTTTGGCCCTTTTTTTTATACTATTAAATACTTAAACAATTGACCCCACACTAATACACACACACACCAGTCATATGCTCAGAGAACAACATCCATTAATGATAACAGTTAAAGATAAACTGTTGTTACAATCCCAGAATACTATCTATTATACCCATATATAAGTATATACTACCTTGAGAACAGTTGTCGATACTTTCTCATAAGGTAGACTTCCTCTTTACCCTCTTCTGGGTTGTACTGCGACGTTTCGGCACCTGATCTAGCTGTTATATAAATAAAATAGCAAGAGTGAGCTATAACAGCTCAGCAAGATAATATTGTAAACTAGAGATTAAAATTTAAACGTATATAAATAAATATATCATCGAAAACCAATTATAAACCTTAAGAAAGAATAAATTTTTATCTAATAATACATCATCCACTTACTATTATAAGAAAAGAAATCTAGGATAATATATGTTAGAAATGATTGATGAGAACAGTGTTTGGAAGCTATAGTGACAAAACAGAGTTTAGCTGGAAGCAGTCAGAGTTTAGTTAAACACTGACTGGAAGCGCAACAGAGATTGTTAAACTCTGTAGCGGTATTGTCTGAAGAGTCAACAATGTTTGAAGATTGATACAAGATAAATATGGAAGCAATATCTTTGAAGATTAAAAAGCTGTCAAAGAGATTGAGTTGACTTGGAAGACTGGAGCAATCGTGATTGATATCAATTGTATAGCTTAATTATAGGAGAATCAATTACTGATTGTACGAAGCTGTATGTTTTATAAATACAGTTAGGTTAACCCTAGAAGGGTATCGAACATTGAGAAATTCATTGATTGTAACCTAAGCAGCTCTCTGTGATATTTTACATCACTGAGAGAGGAATTGTTAATTCCAAACAGTTTTTAAGTATTAAACAGTGTGTTCTTGTTAAGTTACTCATACAGTATTTGATTAACTATTGTGAATTCGACCTAACAAGTGGTATCAGAGCCAATCTGTTACTTTATTACAGTTAAAGATCCAAAACACAATAGTAATCAATGGCAGAGATACCTCCACCATCTGAGAAAGCCCCTACTACTGTTAGTAGGTATGAAACAATTAGGGTTCCTATACTTAGGCCATCAGAGTATGCAATTTGGAAGGTGAAGATGACCATGTTTCTGGAGGCTACAGATCCAGAATACCTCGATAGAATTTATGAAGGTCCTCACAAACCTACAAAGTTATCTGCTGCTGCTGCTGGTGAGGAATCAAAGGTCATTCCAAAAGAAAAGAAGGATCTAACTGCTGAGGATCTTTCATCTATTGCAAAGGATGCAAAAGTAAGACACTTACTTCACAGTGCATTAGACAATGTTATGTCTAATAAAGTGATTAATTGCACAACTGCAAAGGAAATATGGGATGCACTTGAGGTTAGGTGTCAAGGAACTCCTGCAATCAAGAAAAACAGAAGAAACATACTAACTCAGGAGTATGAGCACTTTGAGGCAAAGTCTGAAGAAACCATGACAGAAACATTTGACAGATTCTGTAAACTGCTCAATGATTTGTCATTGGTTAACAAAGAGTATGATTTAGAAGACTCAAATCTCAAGTTTCTTCTTTCTCTACCTGAAAAGTGGGATGTGAAAACAACCACCATAAGAGATAACTATGAACTTGGTGAAACAGAGATTGATGAAATTTATGGACTGCTCAAAACCCATGAATTGGAATTGGAGCAGAGAAACAAAAGATCAAGTAGAAAGTCAAAGTCTGTTGCTCTTAAGGTTGAGGAGAAACCATCAAAGAAGGAAGCATCAAGGAAAAAGGCAAAAGGAAAAGCTTTAGTCATACACTCAGAAAGTGAGTCATCAAACACTGATGTTGACTCAAACACAGATGGAACATCTGATTCTGAAGATGATGAAGAGATGATGCAAATGGCTGCATTGATGGTAAAGACCTTCAAGAAGATGGGATTCAAGAACTTCAAGAAGGGAAAGAGATTCTCCAAGGACTACTCAAAGTCTGACAAGAAGAATTTCAAGAAATCTGAGGGAAAGGACTTCAAATCTGGTAAGAAAGATATGTCTGAAATTCAATGCTACAAGTGTAAGGAGATGGGTCACTATGCTCCTGAGTGCAAGAAGGGTAAAACTGAAAAGGCACTCTACACCAAAGGCAGAGATTGGGCAGACACTTCAGATCCAGATGAGGAAGTCAACTATGCACTCATGGCTACTACTCAAAATGAAGATGATGATCTAAAGGTACCCCCAACTACATATGCTTATAATATAGATAATATAACTGAATTGAGAATTTATCTTAAAGCATTGCATATCAGTTATAGGGATCAGACTTTAGAAAATGAGAGGATAAAAAATGAGTGCTCTCAACTCAAAGATAGAAATAAACTAGTTGAGGAAAAGCTTGAGAACATGAATAAAATTCAGAAGGAGAGAGATGATGCTGTGTTTATTGAACAGGAGTTGCTAGGGAAGTATAAGAAACTAGAATCTGAATTGGAGGATGCTAAACACATCATTAAAACTTGGACACACTCTGGTAAAGATACTCAAGAAGTGTTTCAGTCAGATACAGTAGGTCTAGGTTACTCTGAAGGAGATGTACTTAGGTTTGAAAATTTGGTAAAAGTTAGACCACATCGTTCATCTGAAGGTAATGTCATGGGAACAGGTGGACCTAAGACTGAAGCTGAGAAAAAGGCTGTTAAAGAATCATATGCTAAGACTTTTGTTAAAGAGGCTAACATTGGTTTAATGACAGATAAACAACTCAAGCATAAGCTTAAAGAGATAAAATCTGTCAACAAACAGAAAATGCCTAGGAAAAACAAAAATGGAAAGGTAGGCATAACATCAGGAATTAAGCCAATGCTTGCTTCATTAGCTCCTAGAAAAACATGCTTTAATTGTGGTAGCACTAATCATCTTGCTAGTTTTTGCAGTAAGAATAAGAACATTAATTCTTTGCCCTCTAAAACTGCAGTTAAAAATGATTATGTGAGAACTAGACCACAGACTTTATGTAAACACTGTGGAAGTACATGGCATTCTATTTACACTTGCAGAGATTATCATGCTATTTACTATAATTACTATGAACCCAAACCAAATTTGAAATGGGTTAAAGTAAACTCTACAAATGTAAACTCTGAAAAAGTTAGCTTAAACTCTGATAATGTGAATTCCGCTGCAAAAGCTAACAGAATTAAGAAAGCCAAAGGATCCAAGCAAGTCTGGATCCTTAAAACTAACAATCAGTGATTGTTTGTGATTGCAGGGCACCAGGGTGAGTACCCTAGTCGTGGACAGTGGATGTTCAGGACACATGACTGGAAATAAAGCCCTGCTATCAGAGTATGAGGAGAAGGCTGGCCCAAAAGTTTCCTATGGAGATGGCAACATAGGACATACTCTGGGATATGGCAATATTAATCTTGGGAATGTCATCATCACAAATGTAGCTCTGGTTCCAGGACTCAAGCATGATCTGCTATCTGTGAGTCAAATCTGTGACAGAGGATATCATGTGGATTTTCAGCCTGAATATTGTCAAGTCATCAGCAAATCTACAGGGAAAGTTGCTCTAGTTGGAAACAGACACAATAACATCTATGAAATTAAATTGTCAACAAACAATGATGGCAAAGCAGTGTGTCTGTCAACAAGAATGTCCAGTGAAGAGAGTTGGAAGTGGCACAAGAAACTCTCTCACTTGAACCTGAACAACATCAATGAGCTAATCAAGAATGATCTTGTAAGAGGTCTACCAAGGTCTTTGTTGAATGTAGAAGGCCTGTGTGATTCTTGTCAAAAGGCCAAACAGAGAAAAGCCTCCTTCAAAAGCAAATCTGAGTCTTCAATTGTTGATCCTTATCATCTCCTACATGTGGATCTTTTTGGACCAGTGAATGTGATGTCTCTTGGAAAGAAGAAATATGCACTAGTCATTGTTGATGAATATACTAGATACACATGGGTATATTTTCTTGCAAAGAAGGATGAAACTGCATTAACACTGACAGAACATATAATCCAACTGGACAAAGGGTCAGAGAATCAAGTGAAGATAATCAGAAGTGACAATGGAACTGAATTCAGGAATTCATCAATGGAAGAATTTTGCAAGAGTAAAGGAATCAAACAAGAGTTTTCTGCACCTGGCACTCCACAACAAAATGGTGTAGTGGAGAGGAAGAATAGAACCTTGATAGAAGCTGCCAGAACCATGCTAGATGAAGCAAAATTGCCAACATACTTCTAGGCAGAAGCAGTTCAAACTGCTTGTTTTACTCAAAATGCAACACTGATCAATAAGCATGGTAAAACACCATATGAAATGGTGAAAAAGAAGAAGCCAAATCTAAAATATTTTCATATTTTTGGATGCAAGTGTTTTGTGTTGAAGACTCATCCTGAGCAGTTGACCAAATTTGATCTAAAAGCAGATGAAGGAATTTTTGTTGGCTATCCACTGTCAACTAAGGCATTCAGAGTTTATAATCTGAGAACTAGAGTGATCATGGAATCAATTCATGTGTCATTTGATGACAAGAAAATAACTGGACTTGAAGATGTCAATGAACATGATCTACTCCACTTTGAAAATGAAGATTTATTCTCTGAAAAAGTAAACTCTGATCAGACTGATCTGACAAACTCTGTTGATTTAAACTCTGAACCTCTATTGGTAAATACTGAAGAAACTCTTCAATCAGAAACAAGGGAAGAACCAGTTGAGGGGGAGCATGAAGAATCACATCAAAGTGATAATTCAAACACTGAAAGTGACTCAGTTGATAATTCTGAATCAAACTCTGTTGATTCAAACTCTGTTGATAATTCTGAGCAGTCACATTCAGGGGGAGCATCTGAAAATGAAGAGAGGCACCAAGGAAATCAGGAGAGCATGGATCAAGGGGGAGGATCACATGATGACAGAAGCAATTTGCCTTCTGCAAGAAAATGGACTAAATCACATACACCTGATTTAATTATTGGTGATCCAGATGCAAAAGTAAGGACAAGAAGTGCAACAACAAATGAATGTCTGTTTCATGCATTCTTGTCACAAACTGAGCCAAAGAAAGTGGAAGAAGCTCTTAAAGATGCTGACTGGATAACAGCAATGCAAGAAGAGCTAAATGAATTTGAAAGAAATGGAGTGTGGACCCTTGTACCAAGGCCCAAAAACAGATCCATTGTTGGTACTAAATGGGTTTTCAGAAATAAAACTGACAGTGAGGGTGTTATCACAAGAAACAAAGCAAGACTGGTTGCAAAAGGCTATTCACAACAGGAAGGAATAGACTATGATGAAACATTTGCTCCAGTTGCTAGATTGGAGGCAATCAGAATCTTTCTAGCATATGCCTCTCATAAGAAATTCAAAGTGTTTCAGATGGATGTGAAAAGTGCATTTTTAAATGGAAAACTTGAAGAAGAAGTGTTTGTGGAACAACCACCAGGTTTTGTAGATCCAAAATATCCAGACTATGTCTACATGTTAGACAAGGCACTCTATGGACTTAAGCAGGCACCAAGGGCATGGTATGAAACCCTTGCCAAATTTCTACTAGAAAGTGGATTTCACAGAGGTACTATTGACAAAACTCTGTTTTATTTCCAATCTAGTAGTGACTTGCTCTTAGTTCAGATATATGTAGATGACATCATTTTTGGATCTACTAATGATAAACTCTGTAAGAAGTTTGCCAAACTCATGCAGTCCAGATATCAAATGAGTATGATGGGAGAGCTTAGTTATTTTCTAGGCTTACAGGTGAAGCAAACAGATGATGGAATTTTTATAAATCAAGCAAAATATACCAGAAATCTTCTCAAGAAATTTGGTATGCTTGACTGTTCATCTGCAACAACTCCCATGGCAACTGCAACAAAATTGGACAAAGATGCAGGGTCATCAGTAGATATGACAAGTTACAGAGGAATGATTGGTTCTCTACTCTATTTAACAGCTAGTAGACCTGATATCATGTATGCCACTTGTTTGTGTGCAAGGTTCCAGGCAGATCCAAGAGAACCACATATAACAGCAGTAAAGAGGATTTTTAAGTACCTCAAGGGCACTATAACTTTGGGGCTGTGGTATCCAAGAGAATCAGAGTTTAAACTACTTGGTTATTCAGATGCAGACTTTGCAGGCTGTAAGATAGACAGAAAAAGCACCAGTGGAAGTTGTCAATTTCTGGGTGACAGACTTGTTTCCTGGTACAGCAAGAAACAGAAGTCAATATCTACATCTACAGCTGAAGCAGAGTATATTGCTGCTGGTAGCTGCTGTGCACAGATTTTATGGATGAAGAATCAACTGCTGGATTATGGATTAAGGTATACCAAGATACCTATTTACTGTGATAATCAAAGTGCTATTGCAATGACAGGTAATCCAGTACAACATTCAATGACAAAGCACATCAGCATAAGGTATCACTTCATCAGAGAGCATGTAGAGGAAGGAAACATTGAGCTTCACTTTGTGTCTACAGAACAACAACTTGCAGATATCTTCACCAAGCCATTGAGTGAAGCTACATTTACAAGACTGGTCAATGAACTAGGAATGGTCTCTAGTTTTGACTAGAGATGTTGGTTAGACTCAAAGACTTATCTCTAAAATATATTGCTCATGTTTTTGCAAATTGTTAAGTGCTATGTGAACCTTAGTATTAAACTCTGTTCTGCATGCTTATGTTTAAAACTTGTTAAACTCTGTCAGCATGTCTGTCTGTCAAACACTGTTAACATGTTGGATACACTCAGTGAATTCAAAATTGATTTTTGTCTGAATGAAAACACCAATGAAGAAAAATGTATGAAGCATGATTCTCAGTAATTAAATCATGATTCTTTCTGATTCACTGTAATCTAATCAGACTTTGTGCAGTAAATCAACACAGCATGATACTGTTTCATATTTATAGCATCTCTTAGTTTATTCAGTCCTAAACTCTGAGTATATGAATATTGTGTGCATTGCCTCTCATAAGAAAATTTCTGTTATTGATGAACTCTAAACTCTGATAAGTGACATTCTGTTTCCAAAGGTATGGTTCCTGATGATTCCTTGTTTGTACTTGTGAAAACCATAAAACTTGAGATGTGTCATTGATTAGTTTGGTGAGTTCAGATTCATGTCTACACCCTGTGAGAGTTTGAGCCAAATCAGTGATTGATACATTTTCTATCAATCAGTATTTATTGTTGTGTGATATTCATCAGGAAGCATGTTTCTCTAGAACTTGTATTAAACCATCTTGAGACTACATGATATGTGTGTGCATGAAAATGATAAAGGCAATAGGATTTACCATTCCTTCAAACACTGTTCAAAATTCTTTTGAACACTGTTCAAACACTGTATAAACACTGTTCATAAATACCACCCTTAGTAAACCCCTTTGAGCCTAATTAACTGCTCATTTTTCTTAAACTCTGAAGTATTCAGAGCAGTTATATTTCTTTTTGAAAAAAAAAATCAAGCAGGTGAGTGTTTCTAAAGAAAAGAAAAGCTTACTCAGTATATATGCTAAATAAAAAAAAAATAATAAAAAAAATAAAAAAAAGGGCATATATACTGACCTTGTACAAATATGTACTAACAGTGTGACTGAACACTTTGCTCTATTAAAATGTTCAGCTTGAAATTCACTCATGAATAAAACATCTATATTCATCTGTTTGATTTTACTCCATTACAACCCTGAATAAAGTCCTTTTGATTTGTGCATACATGTACTCAAAGTAGTGTAGATTTGGTGGACATTCAAGCATATGGTAGATTCTGCTATTTCTGATTGAATGTGAGTGTAAACACTTCACCTAAACACTTGTGTGCTTCGAGAGTTTGTGAGATTATCAAATTCATGACTGTTATTCACTGAATGATGCTCTGATTTCTATCTCTTGATCTTTTTGTCTTCAAAGACTGTGTGCTTACTTGGATAATCATGGACATCAAAGGGAATGGAAGTTTTCAGATTTCTGTATTACAGTAACTACAGAGTTTAGCATTCATCAAACAATCAGTGTTTAATATGAGAGTTTGTGCATTCAGTGTTTATTGATTTTTGTTATGGATTTTATGAAATATTAGATGCTCTAAAATTGATTTTAGTAAACTCTGCTTCACACACACTCATATTCACAACTGTGCAATTTTTGAAAGGGTTGTTAGTGATAAAGTTGGAAAATTGATAAACACTGTTGAGTTGTGTTAAGTACTCTAAGGTAAAGTTTCATTGAGATGATTTGACTATTTTGGAGTAATTGGGGTAGTTGACAACTGTTAATTAGTGTAAATATGTCAAAGTGTCGTGATTATAGGAATGACAGCGGTAATTATTAAGTGATCCATTGGTTGTTTGACACGTGTCCCATGATAGTGTCCCACTCACACATTACTCTACAATCAGTTGTGCGCTTTTACTGAATAAACGATTGAGTTTTAGTTTTACTCTAATCGTTTTTGTTCTCTCACTTCACATCTATTCATATTCACCCACTCACAGTTACTTGCATACTCATTCACTTTCAAAATTCTCATTCATTCTCCTTCACATTTTGGTAAACACTTACCATACATCTTTTCTCTGAATATCTTCGTATCATATCTTACTAATGGCAACCAAAGCGTTTGATGCAGCAGGATTAGTTTTTCTTCCTAGCAACTATGCAGCACCACTGGAGAATGCAAATGCTCCAGAGGCGTTTCATTTGTTTCAAAATTTCTTGAAAGACTCTGAAATAGGGAAGGCGTTAACTGCACCACCAATACTCTCTGCTTCACAAATTGCTACTTTCTGGACAAACTCTGTGTATGATGATGGAGAAGATTCTGGCACTCCAACAATCACTTTCACTCATGCTGAATCAGAGTATATCATTACTCCAACTACGGTTAGGGATGCTCTGGATTTTGAGACTCACACTTCTTACAGTGTTGTTGGTCATGATCGCTTGAGGACAATGTTGCAGCAAATTGGATGTGCAGGCAACTTGAATAAGCTAGGGTCTCTGAGAAGGCCGCTTTTGAGAAAGGAATGGAGCTTCTTTTTCGATTGCATTACAAGGGCTTTTGGAAAGAAGACAACAAACTGGGATGCACTTCCTCTTGACACTCTCCAAATTGGTCATGCTCTACTATATGGAGGTAATTTCGATTTTGGTAGACTAGTGCTAATGAATTTGGGAGAACGTTTGTCTGAGCCTACTTCTGTTTATTTTGCTCGTTTTTGTCAAATGTTATTCACTGCTTGTGTGCCTAATCTTACAATTGATGAAGCTGATGAAATTCAGTCTTTTCAAGTTGCTAAAAGGATGTTTTCTGATTTGACAAATTAAGATCTCACTAAACAGCAAATACCTGACATGTTTATGCCACTAGCCTTACAAAACTATGTTAACCAACCTCAAGATTCTCAATCTACACACTCATCACCACAACCTGAAACGCAACAAATGCCTGAACCATTAGACACCATACATTCTGAACCAACACCCACAACACCCACAACCACTGTACCTACTACATCTCATCAACCACAACCAGAACACATAAACTCTTCACCAATAAACTCTCCACCACTAAACTCTGAAACCTTAAACTCTGAGCCAGCACCTACTGAAAAACCCAAATCCAAACCAAAAAGAAAAATCCACACCGCCCAAAACACTAAACACTCAAAGGCTAAACAGACATTACCTGGAGCTGTTTATACTAGAAGAAAGAAACAAAAGGCAAACAGACCTTCACTTTCACCACCTAAGGAGAGCTCTAGTGAAGAAGAAGAAGAGGAGATTGTAGTGCCTCAAGTCAAGAAGAGAAGATTAATTCTTTCAGAATCTGAAGATGAGCATGTATTTGAAGCTCCAGAGGTGGTTTCACTGCAAACACCTACTGTTGAGGTTGCAGAGAATGTTGCTATACCTGCAGAGGTTGAAATGCCTGCAGAGGATATTGTGGCTGTCAATGTTGAAATACCTGCAGAGGTTGAAATACCTGCAGAGGATACTGTCAATGTTGAAGTACCTACAGAGGATAACATGCCTGTAGAGGAGGATCACAGAGATGGTTTTTCACCAGTGAATGATGTTCTTGATTCATTTCAACCAATTCTTGATCCTATCTCACCTGTTGTTCATACTGAAGCTCCTGGTGTAGCTGATGAGCCTGCAGTTAATTTACCTGAAGCTGCAGCATCACACACAGAACTGATATCTAATGCTTCTCTAATTCCAGACAAAGGTGATGAGGTTGATCAGGCAACTAAGAAAATTTTTGAATCTATGACTGTTGAAGCTACACATACAAACTCTGTTGTAGAGCCTGTGCAACATAAAGAGACTATTAAAAAAATTGCAGAAGTTGTTGCAGAAACTGTGGCTGACACAGCTCAGCACAGTGGTTCTTTAAAAGATGCTCATGCTAATGATGCAAGTGCTGAAGATGAATCTGAAAACAGTGCAAACTCTGATTCTTTTCTGAGTGCACCAGCACAGACTGATAATAAGCATAAATCTTTTGATCAGCCTTGTCCATCTCATGCAATTGAAGAAGAGTATCTTGCTAAATCTGCTGCTAATTGGTATAAACATGATTGTATTTTTCCAAAAGGGAGAGCAGCTGATTTTGTTAAGCAGACTGCAAAGCAAATTTCAAATCCAGATATTTTATCATGTTTAAAGGCAACTGTGGTACAAGTCAAAACTCTGGATGGAAATTTTGCTGACACAAAACAAGAAATTGCTTCTTTGAAGACTGAGATACAGTCAAGAGAAATGAAGATGGAAAGAGAGTCCAAAATTAAAGCTGCACAGCTGTCTAAAGTTCAAGATACTCTCTTTGCCAGGCTAGGAAAGGTTGAAGAAAATCAAGCTACCTTGTTTGCTAAGGTTGATTCCATTGCTAACTCTTTGGAGCTCATTACATCTATACTCATTCCTGATGATGTCAAAAAGGGGGAGAGAGTTGCTAAGTCTAAATGCAAAGTTTCTCAAACTCTGTTTCAAAAGGATGATGCTGGAGATGGAGGGGCAAGTGATAAGAGTAAGGTTTTAAACTCTGAGACATTAACTCTAAGATCTGGCAAATCTCTTAAGTCACAGTCTGTTGGAATAAACACTGAAACTCAAGGTATTTCAAAAACCAAGAGTTTGGAATTAATATCAAATCCAAAGACTGATGAGGAGTTAGCTGTTAAGCTTTTCATGGAAGAGAATGCAGAAGGAGTTATTATAGAAGATGCTAAAGCTGAAGAGAAGAGTCTGCAAGAAAAGCATTTGAAGGCTTTAAAGTCTGATAAATTGAAGAAGAATGTGAAAGTTGCTAAAGCTGCAAAGCCTGTTCTTAAAGGCATTCAAATCAAAGAACCAGTTGGTACAAATCAAAGGATGCAAGTGTTCAGAAAACCAACAGATGCAGAAGCTAAGCAAAAGCTGAAAAGTATTGTTACAACCTCTGTGGATACACATATTGTACAGAAGAATGAAGACACAACCTCTGTTACTGCACAAGTTGTGACCACACCATTATTGTCTTCTCAGTTGAAATCAACATTTGGAAAAGGTGTTCTTCATGATTCAAGGCTAGAAGCTACAGTTCCAATGGATTTCACTGATGGTAGAGCCTTATCTGGTAAAATCGGATACAACAAAGGAGGCATAGGCTCACACAGAGACACAAGACAATATGTTGGTCCCAGAGATCCTTCTTCACTGTCTGTTCCAGGTCGTGGTGTCACTCAAGAGAGTTTAGACAGACTGGAGTCAGTACAGCTTGTATATCAGAAGAGTTTAGAGAAGGATTTCCTGTTATATTTCATGGCTGATGGAACAGTGTTTAAAGTTTCTGAAAAGGATATTGAATTAAAGTACTGGGAAGAACTTGAATATGTTCTGTATATTTTCAGAGTGTGAAATCAAAGAGCTCAGTCAGTTGCAAATGTGCTCAGACAAAGGATGATTCAAAATCTTGCAAGAAGAAAAATGAAATTCAACAGTAAGTATGTTCCTAAGTACAGAGATTGGAATGGCAATCTGATAGAAATGGAGAAGGGAACTACAAAGCTGAAGACTGATCTTGGAATCACTGTTCTGGATTTTAATGTGAAGTCTGAGGAAGTGAAATACATCAGGCTGGGAAATGAAATGAGAAGAAACAAAATCTACGATCTTAGAGCTGCTATCTATCAAACTGATGAGAATGATCCTCAGTTAAGAGAAATCAAGGAAGCCATGAAGATAGAGCTTGAAAATGCTGAAAGAAGATTGCTTATAGACTATCTCAGAACAATGCCTGATCTTCAAGAGATTAGAAATTAAAGTCTGTAAGAATTTTCTTATTTTCTGTAGAAATTGTTAAGTAATAGCTTGAACTCTGTTTGTATGTTAAACACTGTAAACTTTGTATTTGTTTTGACATCATCATTTACTGTAAACTTGTACAATCTTGCTAATGGACAAGTTGGGGGAGATTGTTAGAAATGATTGATGAGAACAGTGTTTGGAAGCTATAGTGACAAAATAGAGTTTAGCTGGAAGCAGTCAGAGTTTAGTTAAACACTGACTGGAAGCGCAACAGAGATTGTTAAACTCTGTAGCGGTATTGTCTGAAGAGTCAACAGTGTTTGAAGATTGATACAAGATAAATATGGAAGCAATATCTTTGAAGATTAAAAAGCTGTCAAAGAGATTGAGTTGACTTGGAAGACTGGAGCAATCGTGATTGATATCAATTGTATAGCTTAATTATAGGAGAATCAATTACTGATTGTACGAAGCTGTATGTTTTATAAATACAATTAGGTTAACCCTAGAAGGGTATCGAACATTGAGAAATTCATTGATTGTAACCTAAGCAGCTCTCTGTGATATTTTACATCACTGAGAGAGGAATTGTTAATTCCAAACAGTTTTTAAGTATTAAACAGTGTGTTCTTATTAAGTTACTCATACAGTATTTGATTAACTATTGTGAATTCGACCTAACAATATAATATCAGTTTCTCTTCTAATACAAAAATCATTAATACCTCATCTCGTTGTAACATTTCCGGATAATAAAACTTTTGAGTAAAAACTTGCAATATAATCTTCCCATCTCCTTTGACACAAAAATTATGTGAAAATAATATCAAATCAGGAAATAACTCCATACCATTTTCCCTTTTTCAATATCTCAATCTGAAACCATTATCAATTCTTTCTTTAAAGAAAATTTTGGGGATTTTCACTGTTGCCGAATACGTGAGGCACGATGATCAGTCGTCCTCCGTACCCGTCCCTTTTACTACCGGTAGACGGAGGTAGGTTCACCACCATCCCCCAGGAGGAAAGGTTCTCCACCATCCTCCCTCGGCAACTCTTGGGCCGGAATAAGATATTTAGTGCTGGACTGTGCCACTCCCACACAGCCTCTTACGCTTTCTGTTGCAAATCCCCCCTTTTTATCAAATCATCATTCCATTTATGAAACACCATTCCACATTTGCCTTTCCATTCACATATATCATTCACTCATATCATTTCCATTCTCGCACATTACTTCTATAAAATATATGTATATATAACATAATACTTTGATTATGAATCAGACATCTCTTTTATAATCAAGAAAACAAATATGCTTTTATATTCATAAAATATTCCGTTTATTTTAAGAGTAGTAAATAATAATCAAATAATATTTATTAAACCATTAATACTAAAAAGGAATATTTTTAATATAGTATTATAAACCATATAACCCTAGATAACAACTGATACCATTCTCTTTCATATCTCTTTTACCATAGAGCATATTCGCTCCATTCGTAATCATCTCTATATTCATATTTCAGAAATCATATCCTTCTCTCTTTAGTTTCCCAAAATCAAGGAAATATATTCTTTGCAATGTAGCAACAATAGAATAGCATGTATATATATTCAATGAAATCATTTTACTTTGAAGATAAATAGTTTTCCAAAGTAAAGGTAGAAGAAATCTTGCCTCGATCTCTAAGTCCCAAGAGGAATGATCCGGTCTTCCTCTTGAGTATCTTTAGAAACGAAAGGGATCACCATCAGACTATATTCACTTAACCACTTAACCCTTATATAGTAATACCCTTGACACATAATATATGTTTAACATAGCCTTTATACTCCAAAAGTTCCAAGAACTTAATCATTTTTAGACTCGATCAGAGTTTTAGCGATTTACACCATTTTCTTAACAGCCACTCTCGACTGTAAAAGTTCTCATAAAATATAAATTTTGAATTTTCACCCAAGGTCAGTGGGTAATGCTTCTCTGATCACCCTACTATATCCTCCCAAAATTTCATAATTTTTTAAGAATGTCTAAGTATGTCAATTATAACCTCAAAGTTGACACAATTGCATTTTCTCGGTTTCTGAACCACTTTCACTAAAACTGACTTTTCTCCTAAACCGTTCATCAGATTTTAACGTACTTTATATCAAAATGATCTATGAACTAAGCTCTATCATCTCATGGTCAATTAGTAACCTAGACAGTAGGGTACCGTACGGATACAGGGGTCCAAAACAGGGCAGATTACATCCTAACAAAAATCGGGCATTATAACGGTTATAAATCGAAAATCCAAAAATCCAAATACTCCAAATATCATACCATCCATTCCAAATAACTCAAACATGTTATTCAACATTAAATCAAGGTACTCTACTGCCCTTACAAGTCCTACAACTCTTTCAACAATCATCAAAGCCCAATCATAGCTCTAATGTTCTAAACATGCATCAAATCACCATATCTCATCTAAATCATCAAAACTCAAAGTAAAAGCTAGGGTTTCAAAAGAGGACTACCTTCCTTGATGTTTTTAATAGCTTTATAAACCTTGTATCGTCCTTGTATAGTCTTGGGTAAGCTTGGATGACAAAAGAAATGAGGAAAACAAAGTTTGAAATTCGGAGTCACAAAAACCGAACTGAAAGATCATGAGAAACGAGGCCCTTACCAATCTTTTCTGAACGAGGCTTCTAAAGGAAAGTTGTAGATCATCTTAACAGATTTCTAACCATATCAAGAAAACAAAATTTCATTGAGTAATGAAGGAGATATGGTCGTTTTAAGATCGGTCCAGAAACTGTGAAGCACCAGGACAGTTTGCTTCTTCAACTTGGGGAGGCGATTTTACTAGGCTATACTACTTGGATTGTAATAAAATTTGAATTAATATTGTCCATGGAGTGGAGAGGCTATGGTTAAAATTTGGTGATTTTAGAATGGGTAGAAATGGAGATATGAATTTGTCTTTGCTTGATGCTCTTGCTGGGCAGTTTGTGGAAATGGAGAGAGATGGAGTTCTCTTGCTTGCTCTTGATCTAATCTTAGCTAATTCTTGAGTGTTCTAGAGTTTTGTGGAATCTTGTTAATACTAGAGTATCAAGGAAGCTTTGTAGATATTTTTTTGGTTTAAGCCTTGCAAAAGTACTAATTTACCCTTAAAATCTATTAGTGGAATGTGATGTCATGCATGTGATTTCATAATCCTTTTTCCTTGTTTTTCCTAAGTATTGTACTAATACTTTTGGTAATTAACAATGTGGTATGTATCCTTGTTATATTACTAATCTTGGTTGCTTGGTTTCCATAATCGTCTAATTATAATTCGTTTCGAATACACCTCATTATCCAAGTGGTTCTGAACTCACTTAACAATCCAATTTCCTTTGGTATTTCTTTAACTTAATAATCCCTTAGCTTATATTAATCCTCTAATTCCTCAATATATAATTCTTTTAATATCTCTATGCTCCTTGACATCCAATAGGAACTCATTCGAAACCAAAATCCTCAAAAATCCATATTCAGGAATTTCTGAAATCTATCGTCATTTCGATTCACTTATTTTCACTGTACAACACTAATATGGTTTCTGTTTACTCATTTTCTATTTCAAGTATAGAGTACCTACATACCATTTCCCTAAATCCTCAAAGTTTACTATTCATGTGGTCACTGTAGCTTTGCTAAAGTTAGGGTTATTACAGGTTAGACCCCTCATCTCAGAACTACGTTTTTGGCTTGATTCTCAATACGAGATACGTAGGCACTCCGTGAGGACCGATTAGTCTCGATACACGGAAACAGCCATTAAAGCTCGAAGCTCAACCACCCTTAGCATTAAATACATACAAACCCTAACTGCAATTCGATAACCTAGTTTTTATTCCACAACATTTGGCGCCGTCTGTGGGAAGAAGACATCAACCATGGTTCAAACACGAAGAACAGCACCGCCCTCAACCGAGCCCTTGCCTCTGAACTCTGCTCTGCCTGCCACTGAACAGGTACCCCCAGCCACAGGGGCGACCACTGAGCAGGAGCCCTATGGGGCGATCACTCAAACTCAGTCTTCTCAGCCCCTAGGGACGAATCCCCATACTGAGGGGACATTACCTTTGGTCATCCCCTCGGGTCAGGGAACCAGCTCCCTTCAGACGCTGGTTTCTCTTCTAGTTGATCCTAGTCGCCCGCCGCCAGGAGTACAGATCCATACTACGGATCTCCCCAGGAATACCAACCCGATGTATGGTCTGCCTAACTACCCTCCTGGACCTAGTGGCCATGCCTTGCAGATCCGAGATCGAGAATATCCTGACTACTCTGGCCCCTACACTGATGATTCATCTACTGATGATGATGATCGTGATGAAGCCCCAAGGAGGCGACATGCTAGCAGAGAACGAAGAAGGAGAACACAAACTATCCATGATAAACCCCCTTGACAGCTGCTGAGAGAATCAAGGCTCACGAGGCCGAGATCCTAAGGATAAAGGAAGATATTGCTAGGGAACAGGCTAGGTTGAACCAAACTCAGCCTCCTCCAACCTCAGGACCGATTCCCTTTATAGATCTGGAAAGGTCTTCAAGAAGGCAGAGAAGAGATGACGCCCCAACTGGAAGAACAACAAGGGTGGAAACCCCCAAGAGCAACCCCAAGGATCTGATGCCACTTGGGGATCCTGACGATCCCACACCCCCGTTTACTGAGGAGGTAATGAATGCTCGTATCTCAAAGAAGTTTAAGATGCCGACAATTAAGGCTTATGATGGAACGGGTGATCCCGCGAACCACGTTAGGACATTCTCAAACGCACTGCTGTTGTAGCCTGCAAGTGACGCTTTGAAGTGCAGGGCGTTCCCTCAAACTTTGTCGGGCATGGCTCAAAGATGGTATAGCCGGTTGCCTGCAAACTCAATTGGCTCATTTAAGGAGTTAAGTGCTGCTTTCGTTAGTCAGTTTATCAGCGGAAGAGTTCATGAGAAAAGTTATGCATCTCTTATGTATGTGGTGCAAGGGAAGAACGAAAATCTGAGAGACTACCTTAAGAGGTTCACCAAGGAGACGTTGAACATCACTGACCTAGAAAATAAGGTGGCCATGGTTGGCCTGGAACATGGAACCACTGACGAGTTCTTAAAGAGGTCATTGGCCAAGCATCCTCCTGAAAACATGGCTGATCTCCAGCGAAGGGCTGACAAGTATATCAAGGCTGAGGATAGCATGAAGAAAGAAGCCGTGGGAGGTAATGGCAAGGGTAACAGCGACTCCAAGAAGCGAAAGCAGGATCAGGAGTATGATGCTAGGGACAAGTATCCCCGAACTAGCGAGGACTCCGACTATGTCCCTAAGAAGAACCAAGGACTAAGGTTCACTGAGTATGCAAGGTTGAATACTCTTAGGAGTCGAATCTTGTTGGACATTGAGAAGGATAAGGATTTCCGATGGCCGAAGCCACTCTGGGGTGATCCCGTAAAGAGAAACAAGAATCAGTATTGCAGATTCCATAGAGATGTGGGGCATGACACTGATGATTGCAAGAAACTCAAAGATGAGATCGAGTTTTTGATTCGTAGAGGGAAACTGAGACACTTCACTAAGGGTGACGACCGTGGTAATCAGAGAAGAGAGTATGATAAGAGGGATGACGATCAAGATCGCAACCCACAGCCCCGAGGGCCAGTAATCAACATGATCTCAGGAGGCCCGACTACGGCCGACACAACAAGGAATTCTCGAAAGGCTTATGCTAGAGAAGTGATACACATCGTGGGAGAGGCCCCGAAGCGTGCTAGGACTGAAATAGCAATCGGTTTTGATGACTCAGACCTTGAAGGGGTGAAGTTCCCCCATGACGACCCGTTGGTCATAACTCCTGTGATTGGAAACTCAGAGGTGAAGCGAGTCTTGATAGATAATGGAGCTTCCGTTGACGTTCTGTTTCATGATGCATTTGTGAAGATGTGGTACAATGATTCTCAGTTGATCCCCAATAGCATGCCTATATATGGATTTAATGGAGTAGGATCCAAAGTTGAAGGGACTATTCAATTGTCCGTGACTATTGGACATGAGCCCAAGAAGGCCACTCAGATGTTGAACTTCCTGGTAATCAAGGCGGTTTCAACGTACAACGCTATCCTCGGAAGGACTGGACTTCATGCATTCAAGGCTGTCGCCTCAACTTATCATATGAAGATCAAGTTCCCGACCAGGAATGGTGTTGGAGAACATAAAGGTGATCAAAAGATGGCACGAAGCTGTTATGTAGCCTCGTTAAAGCCTGATGGAGTCGGGGGGCAGGTCCTTCCGATTGAAGACATGGATGTCCGCAGTAGTAAGAAACGTCAAGAAAGACCGCCAGAGGACATCACACAGAAGCCTCGGACAGCCATTGAGGCTAAGGCGTTAACTGACTTCGTGGTTGAATGTACCATTGGCAACCAAGAAGTCGGGGGGCAGGAGGTAATACCCCAAGCAGGAAGTGAACCTCAGAATAATAAGGAGGAGACCAGAAGGAGTGGTGGGTGCTCTATTTTGATGGAGCATCAAAAACAAAATCTGGTGCAGGCCTAGTCTTGCAAAGCCCCGATGGGCTCAAGTTATCCTAGTAGAACTTAGCTTCATATTTATCTAGTAGAAGTAGAAATAAGGTTCATTGAAACCATTGAAGAGCATGTTGCTTCGAGTAGGACGGTAGTACTTTATGTAAGGGTTGAACCCATTTCAAGTTATTAATGCAAGTTTGTTTTCCATTCATTAATTGTGTGATTTTATTTATGTGCCAAGCACCTGATGAGTGCAAGTTAAGGATAACCAAGTACCGAAAATAAAAGAATACACGAATGGAGAACAAGCAGATGCATAAATAAAGACCCCGAAGGGTCAAGAGTTAGGTTACAGCACGACCAAATAAGAATTTAAGTCCGTGAAGGACCCAGGTTAAAAGACGAGTAGATAAAGCCACACGCGACAATCAAAGCCATGCAAGGTCGAGGATGTTAAGGACTAGCTACTTTTAAATATGTCTAAAGTACCTGGATTGAGGATCCAAGGATGAAGACCAATAAAGAACAACGATGTATTTGCTTGGACAACGGCTGATATGTCAGGGATTGATCCCCAATTTATAACCCTTCGGTTGAATGTCGATCCTGAACGGAAGACAATAAAATAGAAGAAGAGGAATTTTGCTCCTCAAAGGCAAGACGCCATTAAGAAAGAAGTTGACAAGCCCTTAGAGGCTGGGTTTATTGAAGAGATCCAGTTCCCCGAATGGTTGGCTGAGCCTGTGATGGTCAAGAAAGCAAATAGGAAGTGAAGGATGTGCATAGACTTCACTGATTTGAATGATGCGTGCCCGAAGGACTGTTTCCCCCTGCCAAGGATAGACATGTTGATAGATGCCACATCTAGACATGAGATGTTGAGCTTCATGGATGGGTTCAGCGCCTACAATCAGATTAAGTTGCGCAAGAATGACATCCCAAAGAATGCAGGCGCTACTTATCAACGACTGGTGAATAAGATATTCGCCCTTCTGATTGGGAAAACCATGGAGGTCTATGTTGATGACATGTTAGTCATGAGCCTATTCAAGGAAGACCATATCAAGCACCTCAGAGAGGCATTCGAAGTGCTGAGGCACCACAAGATGATGTTGAACCCAGCCAAGTGTGCTTTTGGCGTTGGATCAGGAAAATTTTTGGGATTAATGGTTTCGAAGAGAGGCATAGAGGCCAACCCTGATAAGATCAAAGCGATCTTGGACATGGAACCACTCTGTTCTATATGAGATGTACAGAAGTTAACCGGCCGAGTTGCAGCCCTGGGGAGATTTATCTCCAAGTCTGGTGACAAATGCTTGCCATTCTTTCAAGCATTGAAAAAAGTGAAAAATTTTGAGTTAACTACTGAGAGCCAAGAGGCCTTTGAGCAGTTGAGGAGGTACATGGCAGAAGCCCCGTTGTTGGACAAACCTAGTCCCGGGGAGACTCTTTATTTATACCTGGCGGTATCCAAACAAGCGCTGAGCGCCGTTCTCATTTGAGAAGAGAAAAAGGTTCAGAAACCCATTTGCTATGTTAGCAAGGTGTTGCATGGAGCTGAGTTGAATTACTCAACCATCGAGAAGTTTGCTTTGGCATTGATAACAACCTCGAGGAAGCTACGACCATACTTCCAGGCGCACAAGATTGAAGTCCTGACGGACCAGCAATTGAGGAACATATTGCATAGCCCGAAGGCCAGTAGAAGGTTGATCAAGTGGGCAATTAAACTTGGAGAATTTGACATCACGTATAAGCCTCGAACAACCATCAAGGCTCAAGCACTGGCGGAGTTCGTGGTTGAATGTGCCATTCGCAACCAAGAAGTTGGGGAGCAGGAGACAGTAACCACCCCTGGAAGAAAGGATAAAGATAAGGAGCTTATACATGATCAGAAGGAATATTGGGTGCTCTATTTTGATGGAGCATCAAAAACAAAATCTAATGGTGCAGTTTTGGTCTTGCAAAGCCCCGATGGGTTCGTAGTTGAGTATATTTTGAAGTTGGACTTCCCAACAACCAGCAATGAAGCTGAGCATAAAGCCTTGATAGCCGGATGGGGCTTGGCTAGAATTATGAGAGTCAAGAATCTTTAACTACGGCAAAGTACTTGAGAGTCGTGAAGGCCGTGATGATTCAGTTTGATGAATGGTATGAGAAGCACATTCCGAAAGAACAGAACGTTAAGGTTGATGCCCAATCTAAGTTTACTTCTTCTGAGATAGAGAACTACGCCGGAAGTGTTTACTTTCAGGTCTTGAAAGCCCCGTCTATTATTTCGAAATTGGTAGCACCAGTTGATGTAAGCTGAAGGATAGACCCTCTTAAAAGCTCATCCTGAGACTGGTTGGCTCCCTGATAATGCCTTAAAGGCACAGAAACTGTTAGTGAGAGTGTTGAGATAAAGAGGTCCTTTGTCATTCCATACTTAAAATCTTGAATCTCAAATCCTGACACAAAATTTTAGCCTTGATGGCCAAAAAAGGATGTCTGCCTCCAATCGAGTTTGTCGTTTGAGTTTAAGGACTTGAATCAAGAGCCGTCAATCGAATTCAAACCAAAGTAAGGTCCTGTGAGCATAAGAAGAAGGTTGGAAACCTAGAATCAAGATAAAGGGTTGACAACCAACCCAGGCATACCAGACTTGAAGTCAGGAGCTGAATGGCAAGGGAACTTCTTGAACGATCAACCGAGAAGCAAGACCTCCACCATATGTAGCAAGGGGGCAAAAACTAAGGGACTTCATCATTTTTACATCTTAGAATGAGAGTTAAGGGTTGATGATAACCAACAACCATGAACGGATTCAAGGTTTAAAACCAAGGATTCAACAAGCGAGTTAAGGCCCAGAAGGTCACGAAAGCCAATTTGAATTGAAGGATGTATGTTTGGTCATCGACTTCGAATACTGACATTGAGGCCCAAATAGTGACATTTGAATACTGACGTTGAGGTTTAAAAACCGGGGCTCAGCAGATCGGAGGCCGCCGATCGGGGCACCCGGGAAGCTTCAGCCGACCGGTCTTCGTTTCGATGTCGAGAGTCCCGACATCGTTTCGATGTCGAAAGTCGATCCCGACGTTGTTTCGAGTATGAAAGCTAAGCTAAAGCCATTGAAGGCCAACAAAGCTACTAAAGCCAACCTTGGATCAAGAAATTCAATAATAGTTCAAGAATGAGCCATTGAATTAACATTCCAACATGGTGATTGAAAGATTTGAAGTAATTTCCATTTAAGATCAGGCAAGCATGAAACTCTTAAAAGGAGATTGAAGCTAATCAAGAAATTAGGGGAAGCCTTAAATAAAAGTCATGAATGACCAAGTTATTGATTTTCAAGTAGTGAAAGTCGATATTGATGTTAAGATTCCATATTAATGATCGATGTCGGTATGCGAAAATCAAAATCACTGGTAGTGCAAGACGCCCTAGCCGACCGCAAAGCAGCCGACTGAGGCCTACAAAGGAGCTCTGGCCGACTGACATCAGTCGTCGGTGTGGGTTTTCAACATGGCCGACTGACCTCCTGGCCGACTGGCTTCCCGTGCGTGTGATGGCCGACCGACGTCGACTGTCGGTACGGGTTTTTGATTCGGCCGACTGATAGTGGTGGTCGAGTCGGGTTTTCACATTTTTGTTTTTGTTTCTCCACCTCGATGATCAAGATCACTATTGAGATTGTTTTTGAACAAAATAATTAAGTGAAAGTTGAAATTGAGATTAGCACCGTTTAGTGCCGATTAGCACCGTTTAGTGTTGTTTAGCACCGTTTAGTGTCGTTTAAGCACCGTTTAGTGCCAAATATTGACATTTGAATATTGATGTCGAGGTTCAATATCGATGATCAAGGTCAATATTCAAGTTTGAAAATCAAGTACGAATATTGATGTCGAGGTTCAAAATCGATGATCAAGGTCGATATTCAAGTTTGAAAATCAAGTACGAATATTGATGTCGAGGTTCAATATTGATGATCAAGGTCGATATTCAAGTTTGAAAATCAAGGACGAATATTGATGTCGAGGTTCAATATCGATGATCAAGGTCGATATTCAAGTTTGAAAATCAAGTACGAATATTGATGTCGAGGTTCAATATCGAGGATCAAGGTCGATATTCAAGTTTGAGAATCAAGTTGATTAACTTTTGATGAAGATCGATGTGTGAATATTGATGATCAAGGTCGATACTCACGTTTGAAGAACAAGCTTGCCAACCGAGGTCCCGGCCGACCGAGCCGCGAGGGAAGCTCCAGCCGACCGAGGTCCCGGCCGGCTGGCTCACCGGAGGCCCTCCGGCCGACCGACATCGATTGTCGATATGAAAAAAAAAAAATTCGGCCGACCGAGGTCCCGGCCGACTGGCTCACCGGAGGCCCTCCGGCCGACCGACATCGATATCACAAAAAAAAAAAAAATTTCGGCCGACCGAGGTCCTGGCCGACCGGCTCACCGGGGACGCCCCGGCTGACCGACATCGATGGTCGATATGAAGATTTGGTTCGGCCAACTTACAGTGGTGGTCGAGTTGGGATTTCACATTTTTTGTTTTTGTTTCCCCGTCTCGATGATCAAGATCGCTATTGAGATTGTCTTGAACAAGATAATCAAGCGAAAGTTGAAATTGAGATTAAGCATCGTTTAGTGTCGTTTAAGCACCGATTAGTGCCGATTAGCACCGATTAGTGCCGATTAGCGCCGTTTAGTGTCAATTAACACCGTTTAGTGCCGTTTAAGCACCGATTAGTGCCGATTAGCGTCGTTTAGTGCCAATTAACACCGTTTAGTGTCGTTTAAGCACCGATTAGTACCGTTTAAGCACCGATTAGTGCCGGTTAGCACCGATTAGTGCCGTTTAAGCACCGTTTAGTGCCGATTAACACAGATTAGTGTCGATTAGCACCGTTTAGTGCTGTTTAAGCACAGATTAGTGTCGATTAGCACTGTTTAGCGCCGATTATTGCCGTTAGTGCCGTTTTATGCCGTTTAACATTGTTTAACGCTGTTTAAACATTGTTTAAGGCTGAATAGCACTGTCTAGTGCCATTTAACACCGCTTAGTGTCATTCAATATCGTCGTAAATGCGTCGGTCGCTCCACGCTTTACATTAAAATGATATTGTTGAAAATACTCACGCAAGAGCAATAAACCCTGACCCAAGTCTCGGAAAAGGCCGTTATAACTTCAAGGAAAACTTGATCAGTTTTCCTAGAAGTTGGGGGGCAAATGATATGGGCTAAAAGTAAGCCTTAAAAGACACATTTAATGTGGCATTAATTAGACCTAGAATAGTCCAAACGTGGGGCCCACCAGTTAGGCCCAAACCCTATTTATAATATTAATTTCGTAATTGGTATTAGGGGAAATAACCAGCTCAGCAATAAGAGTCATATAAGGATGTAACTCCTACCAAACTTAGCCTCCAAGGCACAGAATTCGATATGGGAACTTACTCCTATAAGGAAGAAGTCTAGAACCTTCCTCAAGGCTGACTTACCCACCAAGTCATCTAATTCTACCATAATTATGAGGCTTCTTAGCCTATATAAAGGGTCAGACCCCTCATCTCAGAACTACGTTTTTGGCTTGATTCTCAATACGAGATACGTAGGCACTCCGTGAGGACCGATTAGTCTCGATACACGGAAACAGCCATTAAAGCTCGAAGCTCAACCACCCTTAGCATTAAATACATACAAACCCTAACCGCAATTCGATAACCTAGTTTTTATTCCACAACATTACTATTAACTAATCAATTAACTTTTTCAGTCAAAACATGTTAACTTTTCTCCTTTCTCTAACTAAAATAAAAATAATATAATAATATTATAATGCTAATAATTAACTGATTATCTTTTCAGCTAAAACGTATCATCTTTTTTATTTTTTTATATTAAATTCCTTTATTCTACAAATATCACGGGTAACATTAATTTCTCATTTTCTAAGAACACCACGAACATTACCTTTTCTATTTTCTCAAACTAAAATCTCTTTTTTTCCAACTGTATCACGGACATTTCTATTTAATAAAATAAAATAAAATTATTATGATACTAATAATCAATCGATTATCTTTTTCAGCTAAAACGTATCATCTTTTATATGTTTTCTAACAAAAATCCCTATTTTTCTAGATATATCACGGGCAACATTAATTTCTCTTTTTCTCAAAACATTACGAGCAGTTTTATTTAGTAAAATAACATAATTAAATTATAATTACTATACACTAATCAATTATCTTTTTCACCTAAAACATGTTAACTTTTTAATTTTCTCTATCTAAATCCTCTTTTTTTTCCTATTATATCACGGGCAATCTATTTAATAAATAAAATAATAATTAACCAATTACCTTTTTGAACGAAAACCTATTACCATTTCTATATTTTCTAACTAAAATCCCTCATTTTTTAGAAATATCACGGATAACATTTATATAATTATGATCTTCATTTCATTTAAAAATTTAAGTCTCCAAAATTCATGATTAAAAAAAATTAATTCAAATTAATGAAAAAATTCATATAATATTTATAAAAAATCCATGCATCGCACGGGTTTTAAGTTAGTATTAAGAAAATGTTAGTTGAATAAAAATTTTCAGCTAATACCCTTAATTAATACATTGGAAAATGAAAATAGAGTAATGTTTTGAAAAAAAATAAAATTTTAGATATAATAAATGTTGAAATAGTTTTGAAAAACTACAATTAAATTTTATTGAAAAAAGAAAGGAATATATAATTCGAGACAAATTCATTTTTTTAAAAAAAAGTATTTTGGCTTATGTATCAATATTTAAATCTTCATTGCATGTTGTTGTGTAGTTAATAATTTTATTTTCTATTTTTCTTCAAATAATATACTTGCGCGAGCGATTAAAGAAGCAGATTATCAAGATTGTGATTATCAAAACAAAGCTGATTGAATATGTCAGGCAACTCCAATTGGTCAACAACACTTTTAAGGGTATTGGCCCTTTCTATCACATTTTCAAAGAAAATGGTCCTAAATATCAGAACTCAAAAACTTGGCCCCAAATATCACTCCAAGACACAGTATAATATAGCGTTTTAATTTTTTTTAGCATAAACGCTACTTCGTGTAGCATTATCCCCAAAACACCACATAAAACTGTGTCTTCCCACCCAAAAACACAACTTAAACTAGCGTTTCCCCCAAAACACCACATAAAACAATATCTTCCCTCCCCCAAAACACAACTTAATCTAGCGTTCTCCCTAAAACACCACATTAACCAGCGTCTTCCCCTTCAAAATGCTAAACGCATTAGCGTTTTTATTGAAAAAATTAAACGCTACACGATACTGTGTTGTGGAGTGATAATTGGGGCCAAGTTTTTGAGTTATGATATTTAGGATCATTTGTGTTGAAATTGTGATATTGGGGACCTTTTCTCCCCTTTTAATACAATGTACCAATAAAACTAAAAACCTCCATTAACATTCATAGATTAACAATTCAACTGTTACAGAATGTTTGGCATTTGTTCTTTAAAATGCAGCATGCAGGTGGGAATCAGGGATAAGGCACCTCTTATTGCAATCGTATAATCATTAGCACATTGTTAATACGAATCTTGTTTGTATGTTTAACCTAATGTTTGCAGTTTAGATCCTAGCTTATCATGCATGGTTTCTACTTTGTAGCATAACTTGACCCAGCACATTTCTACCATAAGCACCCAATTAGTTGCTCTTAATTTAGGCCAACTACTTCACTTGAAAATATTATTTACTTAAAATTCTTGCCAAACCTAGAATGACAACCGGGGATTGGTAAAAGTACCTTTATAAAGCAATGATGATCACGTCGGACAAGTTAGTTCTATCTGTGCAGTATCAAGGCCAAATGTATTCCTCCATTTCACAAGTGCACTTAAATTTATTTCATCGATAAGATCGTACATGCTAATTCCAAATTTTGGATTACAATGCCAATAGTTCAATCGTACATACTACTTCCACCTACCTCCTCTGGAAGTTAAGTTTTGCAGACAAGTATACAAAGAGTAATGCAAATGCAAATGGAAATGCAGAAAGAACTATTGCTACAAACCATGTATCATCATTACGATAACCAAAATTACTTTCTAAAAAGGCATTTGTGGCTTTTCTTTCCCCGAGTACTGCTATTTCTTTGTCTATGTCTCCATATTGTGTTGTGATAAAGCTTCTCAAGGACCAAGATGATGGGCATATCCAGTAACACCAAACCCACCACTTTGGGATTTGCTATACAAGTACCCGAAAAGAAAAAAAGGATTAATGAATCAGCTGAAATCAATATTTCGATCAGAATAATTTGGACAATAGGCTTTCTTTCTTCGATACTTAAATGCAAAGCAAATTTAAATATATTGGTTACCTATCAACCTAAAAGAAGAATGATTTGTTGCAGTTTCTTAGCTAAAAATTTGAGTTATGCATTACTGCAATAGGTGGAAGTGTGAAAGTTACAATGTAGTATATTTTTTCTTATTGACAGGGTTGAGAGAATTTAGATATGGCTTACTGGTTCCGGAATCAGAAATCCTGAGAAAAGGGATGTCATGGTGTTAAAGAAGCTTGCTGAAACAGATGCCACTTGGAATGATCGGGTCATTGAGACAAACAGCATTCCAATGTAAGTGTAGTAGAGCATCGTACAGAACATAGTGTAGAAATACCAAAAGACTTTATCTACAGACCAGTAGAATCCGATTGCTGGATATGTGATTATCATGAAAATAAATGATTGAAGGAATATGTATGGAATTTCAACAATGACCTGCAGAGTAAATATGAAGAAGATAAGTTCTATGTTCATTGTGATACATCCTTCTTTTTTATGCTGATTATCATTGTGACTAAACTGAAGCTATTTAAGTATATTAGTTTATTGCTTCAGAATATCTTCATACCTGTGCTAATGAGTAAGTCCATGAAGAGTACATTCCTGCAAACTGTTCTCTATATACAACGCTGCGCTCAGTAGCTATAATTGATAGAATGGATGAGCAGTTACCTACTCCCAAAAATTGTAGGAAAATGAACATGGATCCTAGTATATTGTACAAGTCCTGTTCGTCATTTCTTCGAACCAAAATTTACAAGCAGAATTATTATTAGATATCTAGATGACACAAACAAATAGTTCTAGGTGTCTACCAGGACTTTTACCAAGAGGCTATCCCCAAATTTTCAACCAGATTCTCTTTTATTAGCTTTGTTCTAGTTCACATAGAAGGCTGTGGTTTATACCTGATCTGCACCTATGCTGCACGATCTTTTCACTTAGTGATACTTGAGTATATATACTCCTAGAGTCCTAGGAAGATTTCTTTTAGCATTTTTGTTTTCTGTATTACTTGGTGAATGAATGGGGCATAGTTATTTGGAGACTCATTAGCCGATCGATGCTGCCCACCGGTGGTTTGTAGGCTAGAAAGCAAGCAACTGCACTTACGTTTCTTTTCCTTTTTTCCATAGAATAGCTCCTAGTAAAACTGATGCCACAGTGACAAATGCCAGACGTGCCAAATTATATTTAGGACTCCTCCAATAGGACAAGTTCTGCTTCCACAAGCATGCTTTGAACTGTTCCCATTCGTTTTGCATAAAACGGGTTGAAAATTGTAGCTCCTCTGAACCTTGTTCTGGAGAGTGCAATTCTCTGGCTCGTTCCTTGGTTTTCCTACATATTGAAATAATCTAGTAAGCTCCTTTTAGCTGTATGTAAGATTATGGCTACTGTTTGAAAGTTACATAATTTGTTAAGTACTTCTCACTGTTTTAGTTATACTAGCGGATAACCTGTGCCAAGTGATAAATTATCTTAACTTTCTAATTTTTAATTTTTTTAATAAAAAAAAGTCTTTTTTTTTTGCTAATCAATAAAATCTTGAATCACCAAGTTGTATGTAATACTATATTCTCGACTTTTATTTTGATTGCTAGTTAATAGACTCCTAGTATATAACTTCACTATTAAATTAAATTAATATTTAATATTATTATTTTAATTAATTAAATTTACATAACTTCATTATGGTAATATAATAGTAGTTATATTATTAATTGTATTTATTATTAATCTATTATAGATACTTTTTAAATATTAATTGATAGAATATATTTTTATATATATTTTAGATGATTTTATTCTCATATTTATTGTGTTTTGCATTTATTTGGATTTTTATTTATTAGATTTTATTGTTTTATTGTAGGAAATAAGAATTCATGACTTGGAAGGATTTGGAGCAAAAAGAGCTATTTTGGAGATAAAATAGGAGAAAATTCATATTATTGGGCTACACGGGCTGTTCTACACTGTTTTGGCCATATCTTGAGTTCTAGAAGTCCGTTTGAGGCCCGTAAGCTGTCCACGCGAAGCTTAGGAAATTATCTTTAATTCAGAGGTGGTCCAGTAAGCAATATCCAACTGGAAGAGCCCAGAAACAGAGGAGAAAAAGAAGTGACGAATTTTACAAGAAAATCCTATTCAATTATGGATATCTTTTTGTAAATTGATTAGAATATTAAAAATACCTTTATTAGGAGATAGAAATCAGATTTTATTATTAGGTTTTTATTTATTAGAAGGAAGAGAGAGAGAGACGGGAGAACTTTTGTAACTCTTTCTTCTGGAGACTTTTTGGGGAGATTAATTATTTTCTTCAAGATCGAAGATTAAAGGTTTTTCTTCTATTCTTACAATTATGTGTTCAATTAATTATTCTTGTTTTGTTAATTCAATTATGAGTGAGTAGATTATTAATCTAGGGTTAAGTTGAACCCTAGTTATGATTGGTGCATGATTTTCCCAATTCCCCCAATTTGGTTATGATAATTGCTCTTGCTTATTGAGTTGTTTTAATTAGCAATTACATGTCAGACGTGATTATGTGTATTGTTTGAGCCAATATCTAATTATCAGCGAGAGTTGGATTTAGATGGTTGTGATTTATCCAATAAGAACATGAAATTCTCCATGAGAATAGGTAGAACGAATTGTTAGGAAGTTAGGATGCCGTGTTTAATGTCTCTAAATTGCATGATACCATGAGAATAGGTTTGATTGTAAGTTAGAGAAGCCATTAATACTCGAGAGAGGTTATTGGTATTTATAGGGCGCATCTTTCCTCTTGAGTAGTACATGATTAATTGGGACGGGAAATCGTAATTGCATTGATTCATACTAGTGGGGATACTTAATTCTGGATGTTTTTAATATTTGATTAATACAAACACAATTCTCTTTAGTATAAAATTAGTTTAATAATCTCTCAATATTTATTGTGTTACTTGCTTAGCCGAATTAAATCAGAAACAACTAGTGATTGATACGTTTGTCTCTGTGGGATCGACTCTGACTTACCCTACTACATAGTTAGAAGGATTTGTTAGATTTATAATTTGATAGGCACGCGACGGCCTTGTCAAATTTTTGGCGCCGCTGCCGGGGACAAAGCAGTGTTAGATTAGTTAATTTTGAATTGATTTAGCTATGTATTTTAGTTGAGTTGCTTCGGCTATTATTCCCTTGTTAATTGATCATCGTTTCTAGTTCTCTTGTTGCATGCACACTCGAAGTTCAGGTACTGAAAACTTAATTGAAATTGATCCTGAAATTGAAGCTACAGCAAGAAGGCAAGCAGGCAAGCGAAGGAAAAACAAGGATAAGGAAATTATGACTGATACAACAGCTAAAGCTCTCAGGGAGCATGGTATGCCAGATGCTACAGGCGTACTCTCCAGCATTGTCAGACCAGCAGTCACAGCTACACACTTTGAACTAAAGCCTCAGTTCATCCAATTCATCTCCAATGATTCTTTCGCAGGACTGTCCACTGAAAATCCTGTTGATCATCTTGAGAGTTTTCTTGAAAAGTGTGATACAATAAAGCTGACCAATGTTAGTGATGATGCTATAAAGCTGCGCTTATTTCCATTCTCTCTTCGAGATACAGCAAAAGATTGGTTGAAAGATGAAGGACCAAATACATTCACTACTTGGGATAGTCTTGCGAAGGCTTTTCTACTAAAATTCTTCAGTCAGAAGAAGACCTCTAAGCTCCGGAATGAGATCTCTAATTTCCGTCAAGATGATGACGAGTCACTTCATGATGCTTGGAGAAAATTTAAGCGACTTCAAAGACAATGCCCTCACCATGGAATTCCTGACTGGTTGTTGATCCAAACATTCTATAATGGGTTGACACAAGAGTTTCGAAACTTTGTTGATGCTTCTTCTGGTGGTTCTATTATGAAGAAGAGTACTGAGGATGCGAAAGTTTTGTTAGACGAGATAGCGTCTAATGATAATTATCCATACAGTGATCGAAATCATCCTAAGAAAGGTGGTAAGTATGATGTTGATGCTCTAACCATGTTGAATACTACTATGCAGGCTATGGTCAAAAAGATTGAGCAATTGGATGCCAGAAGCACTTCATCTACTGTTGCTTCATGTGAGATATGTGGTGGTGTTGGACACACCAAACTTGCTTGTCAATACAATCCTTCTGGAATGGCAGTTGAGCAAGCTAATGCTCTTTACAATCAGAATCAAAGGCCGCAGTATAATCCTTACTCCAACACGTACAATCCAGGTTGGAGAGATCATCCAAATTTCTCCTACAGGAACAATCAGGGTCAAGGACAATCTTCACAAAATAATTTTACTCAGCCTCCTGGTTTTCAGCAAGCTCAGCCACAAAAATCCAACTTGGAAAGTCTTATGGAAGGATTTATCTCTACTCAATCAAAGAAGAATGAGCACTTCGATTCAAGCATTAATGAGATAAAGGCTCACAACAAAATGATGGAGAACACGATCACTCAAATTTCTCAACAGTTGAGCCAACTTAATAAGTCTTCAGGCCAACTTCCTGGTCAAACTGAGCAACCGTCAAGGGGCCATATCAATGCTATAACTTTGAGAAGTGGTAAAGAATTGAAGGAGCCGGAATTGAAAGTGAGCAAAAATGTTGTGAATGCTAAGGAAGGTGAAGAGGAGATTACAACTGAGAAACCGGTAGAACCAGAGATCGGGGAGAAAGAAACTAAAGAATCAGAAGCTGTTCCTCTCAAACCATATGTGCCGCCTGTTCCTTTTCCACAAAGGTTGGCACAAGCGAAGCTAGAGAAGAAGTATGGTAAGTTCCTTGAAATTTTGCAGAAGCTACATATCAATATCCCATTCATGGATGCTATCACTGAGATGCCATCTTATGCAAAATTCCTGAAAGATATTTTGTCAAGGAAGAGAAAAATTGAAGAAAGCTCTACCATCTCATTAACGGCAGAGTGCAGTGCCATCTTGCAAAATGATCTTCCAAAGAAGTTAGCAGATCCAGGTAGCTACTCTATTCCTGTTCAGCTTGGGGATGTCGAAATTAAAAGAGCTTTGTGTGATCTTGGAGCAAGTGTCAGTTTGATGCCTTTGTCGATTTGTGAAAAACTTCAGATGGGTGAACTAAAACCCACACGTATCTCTCTACAACTGGCAGATAGAAGTGTGAAGTTTCCATTGGGAATTCTTGAAGATGTGCCCCTTAAGGTAGGAAAGTTTTATATTCCATGTGATTTTGTTGTCATGGAAATGGAAGAAGATGCAAATATTCCTATCATTCTTGGGAGGCCTTTCTTAGCAACAGCTGGAGCTATCATTGACATGAAAAATGGAAGAATTTCTTTCGAAGTAGGCGAAGAGAAGATGGAATTCAAACTGCAAAGTACAATGGGACATCCTTCTACGGATGAGTTTGTAAATAGGGTGGATGCACTAGAGGAAGTGATCGACATGAAAGCCAAAATTCTATTATCTGAGGATCCACTTCAAGCTGTTCTTGAGGGTAATGTTGATGAAGAAAATGGAGAGTGTCAGGGTTACGAGAAGCTTTTGGATGCAGCACCTACATATCAGCATGAACATTCTAATGTGCTACAGCATGAGGAAGTTAAGGAGAGTTCCACGCCTCCTAAGGTAGAACTGAAACCATTACCTGCATCTTTGAAATATGTGTTTATGGGCCCTAATGAATCATATCCTATTATTGTTAATTCTGAGCTTGATGACATTCAAATTGAGCAATTGCTCACTGTCCTAAGGAAATACAAAAATGTTATTGGGTATTCCATTGATGATATCAAGGGCATTAATCCATCATTCTGCATGCATAAGATTATTCTGGGAGATGAGCAAGCTTCTTCTATTGAGCCTCAACGGAGACTCAATCCTAATATGATGGAGGTGGTAAAAAAGGAGGTTTTAAAACTTCTTGATGCAGGTATAATCTATCCTATCTCTGACAGCAAGTGGGTTAGTCCTGTGCATGTTGTTCCAAAGAAAGGAGGAATGACCGTGGTGAAGAATGATAAGGGTGAGATGATTTCTACTAGAACTGTTACAGGGTGGCGCATGTGCATTGATTATCGAAAATTGAATAAGGCCACAAGGAAAGATCATTTTCCTCTCCCTTTTATTGATCAAATGCTTGAAAGGTTGGCGAAACATTCTTACTTCTGCTTCTTAGATGGATATTCAGGTTTTTTCCAGATTCCTATCCATCCGAATGATCAAGAAAAGACGACTTTCACATGTCCCTATGGTACATTTGCGTACTGCAGAATGCCGTTTGGTCTATGTTGTGCTCCTCCCACTTTTCAGAGATGTATGATGGCAATTTTCTCAGATTTCATTGAAGACATTATGGAGGTTTTTATGGATGACTTCTCAGTTGGTGGAACTTCTTTTGATGCATGTTTACATAATTTGGAGAAGGTGCTTCATAGATGTCAAGAAGTTAATCTCATTCTTAATTGGGAAAAGTGCCACTTTATGGTACAAGAGGGAGTTGTTCTGGGTCATGTTGTTTCGAAGAGAGGCATTGAAGTTGATAAAGCCAAGGTCGAGGTTGTTGAGCGCTTGCCACCCCCTACTTCAGTCAAGGGGATAAGAAGTTTTCTTGGTCATGCGGGATTCTATCGCCGTTTCATCAAAGATTTTTCGAAGATTGCTCGACCTCTTACTGAGCTCTTGGGTAAGGAGGTACCTTTTGTGTTCACTGATGCTTGTGCTGAGGCTTTTGAAACATTGAAGAAAGCTCTTGTCTCTGCTCCAATTATACAACCACCGGATTGGAGTCTACCGTTTGAGATCATGTGTGATGCTAGTGATCAAGCTATTGGTGCAGTCCTAGGCCAAAGGAAAGATGGAAAGCTGCATGCTATTTACTATACAAGCAAGACCTTGGATGGGGCTCAGATTAATTATGCAACAACGGAGAAAGAATTGCTAGCAGTGGTGTATTCTATGGAAAAATTTCGATCCTATCTCGTTGGTTCGAAAGTTATTGTTCACACTGATCATGCAGCTTTGAGATACTTGATGAGTAAGAAGGATGCTAAACCTCGTCTGATTCGTTGGATTTTGCTTCTCCAAGAATTTGACTTAGAGATTAAAGATAAGAAAGGGGCTGAGAACGTGGTTGCTGATCATCTTTCACGCCTTACTCTTGATACGGATGATGGTAAATCTACTCCAATTGATGATTCTTTTCCTGACGATCATCTACTTTCTCTTGCAAGTCTAGAGGTTCCTTGGTATGCTGACATAGCTAATTTCTTAGCTAGTGGAACTGTTCCTCATGGTTACTCGTCGCAGCAAAAGAAGAAATTTTTCTATGATGTGAGGAAGCACTTTTGGGATGATCCTTTTCTCTATAAATCTTGTGCTGATGGAGTCATTAGAAGATGTGTTCCGTATAATGAGATTGCCTCTATAATCTCACATTGTCACGATTTGCCAAGTGGTGGTCATGCAAGTACTACAAAAACTGCTGCAAAGATTCTTCAGTGCGGTTTTTATTGGCCAACTCTTTTTAAAGATGTCCACCAATATGTTCATTCTTGTGATCGTTGTCAAAGAACTGGAAATATTTCAAGACGCAATGAGATGCCCCTCAATGGCATTCTTGAAGTGGAGCTTTTTGATGTTTGGGGAGTAGATTTCATGGGACCATTCCCTCCATCTTTTAAGAACAGGTATATCTTGGTAGCTGTGGATTACGTCTCAAAATGGGTTGAAGCCATTGCATCACCCACTAATGATGCTCGTGTTGTGAGCAAATTCTTTAAGAAGACGATTTTTCCTAGATTTGGAGTGCCAAGGATTTTAATTAGCGATGGAGGAAAGCATTTTCTTGAAAATCGTTTTGAAGCTATGTTGAAGAAATATGGAGTTTATCATAAGGTGGGACTTTTTTATCATCCCCAAACCAGTGGTCAGGTGGAGATCTCTAACCGTGAAATAAAGAATATCTTGGAAAAGACAGTCGCAAAATCAAGGAAGGATTGGTCTATGAAGCTTGATGATGCACTTTGGGCTTATAGAACTGCGTTTAAGACACCTATTGGGACAACTCCGTATAGATTGGTTTATGGAAAAGCATGTCATCTTCCCGTTGAGTTAGAGCACCGTGCATTTTGGGCTATCAAAGGTCTGAATTTTGATATGTTAGCAGCGGGTGAGAAGAGACTTCTACAACTTAATGAGCTAGATGAGCTTCGTTTTGAGGCTTATGAAAGTTCTAAGCTTTACAAGGAGAAAACAAAGAAGTGGCATGACAAAGGGTTATTACGAAGAGAATTCAAGGAAGGGGAGCTAGTTCTTCTGTTTAATTCAAGGTTGAGACTTTTTCCCGGAAAACTTCGTTCTAGGTGGTCGGGTCCGTTCAAGGTACGCAAGGTATTTCCGTATGGTGCAGTTGAATTGTTGAATGCCCATGGAGAGTCATTTAAGGTGAATGGGCAAAGAGTGAAACATTATAGAGCTGGTGAACCAATTAACGAGGAGGTGAATATTCAGCTATCTTCCCCTTCTACAGAATGATTGATGAGACGGTGTCGGGCTAACGACATTAAACAAATGCGCTTCGTGGGAGGCAACCCATGCATTAGTGTAAAAAAAAAAAAAAAAAAATGAAAAAATTGAGCAGGTTGCATGTCTGTAACGCAGGCTGCGCCTGCGTTTCTGCATTCGGGGCAGTTTGCAGGCGTGTGAAGAGAGGCAGTCTGCGAGGTAGTAATGCAGCTTGCGCCTGCGCAACTGCTCTTGGGGCAGGTTGCTGGACGCGCGCGCAAGCTGCGCGTGAAGCAGAGGAGAATTTTTTTTTCCTGATTCTTGTCAGCCTGTGTTGTACGTGTGTATATTTATAAAAAAATTATTTTCACCCTCTTTCTATTTATACCCCCATCTCTCCAATTCTAAACCTATTTTAATTCCAAAACCTCCCACCTTTTCTTCAAAATTCTAAACCTATTTCTATTCTACTTCTTATTTATTATTATTATTATTTATTATTATTATTATTATTATTATTATTATTATACACCCCTAGACATACAAATCCAATTCCTCTTCTATTTCTTTTAAATCTCTAAAAATTCAATTCTAAAGAGGAATTAATTGCAAGTTCACCTCTTTGATTCGTATTGGGTACATATTTTTTTTCTCTAATCTAATTTTTATTACGAATTTGTGTTCTTGTAAATTGGGGTTTTGTAGTATTCAGGCAAGGTGGCCAGTCTATGGAGCTCGTACGCAATACTCTCCACCAGATTCAACCGAGGAGGATGAGGACTCAGACAGTTCGGTTACTTCAATATTCACTAGGGGAGTATTTTTCACCTTTCTTTGTATCTTTATTGTATTTTTTTTTTCCCTTTATTATTTTTGTATTTTTATTTAGGAATATTATTTTTGTATATCTTTTTCTCTCTTTTCTTTTATATATTTGCTCATTGAGGACAATGAACCACTTAAGTGTGGGGATGAGTTCTCAATGATTAAAAAATTCAAAAAAAAATTTATATATTATAAAATTCAAAAAAATTAAAAAATTGAAAAATACCAAAAATAATTCTAGCCATGCAATTTGATTAGTTGTTGTATTTTGCTTGATACACCCATGCATGCGTAGAATTCTGGTGTTTATGGATGCTTTTGATTGAGAAGTGACGTGCTTTGTTCTTGTGCACACACTTACACTAGCAAGTTGAAACTGGTAGACTTAATTGAATGTGGTAAGTGATTAGAATGACATGAATATGTGCAAGATGACTTGGTTTCCATGCTTTGAGTACAAGTAGGTGCGTTAGAGAGTCTTGTTACCTGGGATTGATTATGTTTTGTCACACCAAGCGAGTTTTGAGCCTATATGCATATCTTTTGCATGATCTTTCGTTTGCTTGAGTGTCCACATGTTGTTTACATTGCTAGCACTTACTTGAGATCTTTCTTGAAATGCATGACATTACTTGATGATGAGATGATAAAGGCACTTAGGTTTAACCTCGTATTTCCCATATTTCCACACCCTTTTAAACATGATCAATTAGTTAACCCGTTGAGCTTAATCCTATTTTTTCGGTGACACACCACATTACTTGCCATTATCCTTTTTATTCTATTGGCCTTACATTGAATTTGAACCTAAATTGTCAAAGGCTAGTATTGTGCTTAAGGGAGTAATAAGGTGTGCAAAAGGGGGGGTTTTTATTGATGATCATACCATTGGGGAATATTGATTTTGGTTTATGCTTGTTAGTCGAAATTCATAATAATATCTATGGATCATTGTGCTTATTCCTTAGCTCTCAGAAAAAAAAAAAAGAAAAAAAAAAGAAAAAAAAATAAATAAATTTGAGAGCATTCTTATGTTTGTATGATCCTTTTTCATTCGACTAGTCAAGTTATTATGTAAGGGTTATTGAAAAATCCAAGTGTGGGGAAGTATTTGTTTTAATAGAAAGGGAATTGAATAATGATTATTGTTGGGTACTAGCTTTTGGCATATTAACCTGTTTTAGCTTTACTTGACATAACTTGTCCCTAGCCCCGTTACAACCCAAATAAAGACCTTTTGATTGTCATCAGTGATGTATGTTGTGTTGAGAGTGAGATTGATTGCGAGTGTCAAGTTGTGTTTATGATTTTGTTGGAATTGAGTGATACACTTAACCTTGTTCTTGAGTGAATATTCGTTTGTGAGTGAAAGGTGAGTTATTACTTGTTTTGGCATAGGAGATCTCAGGTTTTGACTTAAAGATGTATTTCTTGTGGGCTTAGCATGATTACCAACGATTTTTACACTTGACATGAATTTTTATGACCTTCTGCATGTTGGTTGAGTAGACTACGTGAATACTTGCACTTTCGACACCAAGACATCGTATGTTTGCTTTGATTCTTAAGTTGATGTGGCATGAGAGGACTTGTGTGTGTGGTGTTGTGTTAGCATTGATCTTTTGCATGGTTAGATGAATTTTGTGGGTACATTCACTATAAACCCTCACGAGACAACACTCGTCCTACTAGGGCTGCCTAGGGGTTTAACGGCTTGTTGCATATGCTCAATGCAATCGTGTCATCTACGAAAGTGATGTTTGTTAGGACTTAGTTTTTATTTCACTTATTTGCCCGAGGACGTTCAAATGCTTAGTGTGGGGATGTTTGATAGAATATATTTTTATATATATTTTAGATGATTTTATTCTCATATTTATTGTGTTTTGCATTTATTTGGATTTTTATTTATTAGATTTTATTGTTTTATTGTAGGAAATAAGAATTCATGACTTGGAAGGATTTGGAGCAAAAAGAGCTATTTTGGAGATAAAATAGGAGAAAATTCATATTATTGGGCTACACGGGCTGTTCTACACTGTTTTGGCCATATCTTGAGTTCTAGAAGTCCGTTTGAGGCCCGTAAGCTGTCCACGCGAAGCTTAGGAAATTATCTTTAATTCAGAGGTGGTCCAGTAAGCAATATCCAACTGGAAGAGCCCAGAAACAGAGGAGAAAAAGAAGTGACGAATTTTACAAGAAAATCCTATTCAATTATGGATATCTTTTTGTAAATTGATTAGAATATTAAAAATACCTTTATTAGGAGATAGAAATCAGATTTTATTATTAGGTTTTTATTTATTAGAAGGAAGAGAGAGAGAGACGGGAGAACTTTTGTAACTCTTTCTTCTGGAGACTTTTTGGGGAGATTAATTATTTTCTTCAAGATCGAAGATTAAAGGTTTTTCTTCTATTCTTACAATTATGTGTTCAATTAATTATTCTTGTTTTGTTAATTCAATTATGAGTGAGTAGATTATTAATCTAGGGTTAAGTTGAACCCTAGTTATGATTGGTGCATGATTTTCCCAATTCCCCCAATTTGGTTATGATAATTGCTCTTGCTTATTGAGTTGTTTTAATTAGCAATTACATGTCAGACGTGATTATGTGTATTGTTTGAGCCAATATCTAATTATCAGCGAGAGTTGGATTTAGATGGTTGTGATTTATCCAATAAGAACATGAAATTCTCCATGAGAATAGGTAGAACGAATTGTTAGGAAGTTAGGATGCCGTGTTTAATGTCTCTAAATTGCATGATACCATGAGAATAGGTTTGATTGTAAGTTAGAGAAGCCATTAATACTCGAGAGAGGTTATTGGTATTTATAGGGCGCATCTTTCCTCTTGAGTAGTACATGATTAATTGGGACGGGAAATCGTAATTGCATTGATTCATGCTAGTGGGGATACTTAATTCTGGATGTTTTTAATATTTGATTAATACAAACACAATTCTCTTTAGTATAAAATTAGTTTAATAATCTCTCAATATTTATTGTGTTACTTGCTTAGCCGAATTAAATCAGAAACAACTAGTGATTGATACGTTTGTCTCTGTGGGATCGACTCTGACTTACCCTACTACATAGTTAGAAGGATTTGTTAGATTTATAATTTGATAGGCACGCGACGGCCTTGTCATTAATTAAAGGAGTTCTAAGTTTTATGTAATACTATATTCCTATCTTTTATTTTAATTTTTAGTTAATAGACTCATAATATATAATTTGATTATTTGATTATTATATTAAATTATTATATAATATTACAATTTTAAATTAATTAAAATAATTAATATTTAGTGGCATACCGCGACCGCGATATACATGACATACCATTTAAAGGGGGTTTGTGCTTTTAATATAGCACGAATGGTGATAAATTATTTTAACTTTCTAATTTTTAATTTTTTTTAATAAAAAAAAGTCTATTACAATTTTAAATTAATTAAAATAATTAATATTTAGTGGCATACCGCGACCGCGGTATACATTACATACCATTGTGCTTTTAATATAGAGTATAGAAACCAATGCCGGAAAAGATTACATATCTAATCTTATTGCAACTTCTTATAATGATGGAATGTATATAAGTTGCATATGTAGATCTAATCTATGGTACTTGGAGTTGTTCCGTAGATAGATCTCATTAGTGATGTAAAAGCAACATAACTTTGTCAATCTGAGGAGACTAATGCATAAGAAATAACAGAAGAAGAGCTTCAGTAAAAAAATACTTCTTACCAACATAGGGAAGATTCTTTATAGAGTTGGCTAAAGTCTATTTTGTGCTGTGCTTCTGCAGTTGGACTTGAAACCTCAAGCATCCAGGTTGCAGGGTTGTAGTTCTCCTGAATTTTTGGTACTCCAGGAATGTTCTGCCAAAATAAAGGAGAGAGAATAATTGGAAGGCTTACTCTATACAGTTAGTGGCAAGTAAAATCAGGATGTATGACCCATTCATTTTTTAAATCTCCAAGAAATTTCAAAAAAACTTCATCATTACCATATATAAGGAGCAGATCTTTATAGTAGAGTAAAATTTATTTTCTGAAAGTTAGTGGCAAGTAAATCGGGTCATATATCCTGATTTTAGCTTCCAATGTGTATTAATCAGTATGTAGTTTAAGGAGCAACTCTTCATGATACTTGTTTATAACAACTGGAAAGCAAAATGTTAATGATGAAATAACTATAAAGTCATTTTCTTACCTGAAAATATTCAATCAGTTTACTCGAATGCTGACCCAGTTCTCCAGAATATATTATTTGTCCACCTCTCTTCATTAGAATTAGCTGCAGGAAACATGAAACAGTTCAACTTATAAGTGGTCCAAAAAAGAAACCTGAAGATGTGGGCAATAACAGTTTACTCAAGGTAGGAAGAATGTATACAACCATGTAGTTCCAATAACAGGTACTGTAGTATCTTCGAGATGTGGGCAGAATGAATACTGAGTTATAGCTTTATTCTTGGCATTTATTTTTTGACACGAGTTCAAATTTTTGTCCATCAATACCTCGTCAAATGCCTCAAATATGTCTATGCTTGGCTGATGAATGGTACACACGACCGTCCTCCTTGTGTTGACAATGTTCTTTACTACTCGCATGACAATTGCTGCTGATCTTGCATCTAGTCCAGAAGTTGGTTCATCCATGAATAATATCGAAGGATTTGAAACAAGCTCTACTGCTATAGTCAGCCGTTTCCTCTGTTCATATGATATCCCACTTACGCCAGGAATCCCGACTATTGAATCCTGAATATCATTGAGTTCAACCATTTGAAGAACCTCAGCGACGAACTCCTGTAAGTAAACAAGTCATAATAGTACATACAAGAGAATGATGCATTATGTAGACTTCACAAACAATAAAACATTTTGTGTATGTCTAAAGAGTAGACTTCGATCAATGTTGATGAAATTTTTACAAGAAATCAGTAACTAACAAAAGTAAACTAATATATTAAAGTTACATTCAAATTCACAGTCTATTTTTTCTTTTTTTGCAAAGTCGAATACAGATATTTAAAGTCACACAGTCAGGAGCATGGCCCCATCATCCATGTTACCAAGAAATGAGGGCTATTCACTAGGCTACAATGATACAGTCAGATTTGGTATTGTAACTAGATCTTGAGAGTGACGTTATTTAGATTATTTAGCTTTAGTTTTTTGGTATTTAAACTTCGAGATTGTCTTACAGCTTTAGTGCTTTGATGGATGTCAGGGGGCAAACGTAACCAAGCAGAGAATGCGATTGATTCTTGTACTGTAATTTGTGGAGAATGAATATCAGTTTGCTCACAGTATCCAGATATTCTGGCATAGGTACTCTGAATTTTTGGGTACCCTCCTATCCTTATGTCTCCTTCTGTGAGGCCAGAACTTTTACGTCCAGAAAGAACATCCAGAAGAGTTGTTTTTCCAGCTCCAGTCACACCCATTAAAGCTGTCAGAATTCCAGGCCTGAATGATCCCGTAATGTCTTGAAGAAGCTGCAGTCTTTTTTTTGCGAAACCTTGCGCTCTCATTTTCTGGAAAACATATTTATGCAACTCGATTAGTATAAGTCATATTCAATGGACTTGTAGCTTTAGATGGATACCTTTGGAGTGTCAACATAATATTGCACGTTCTCAAATGATACTGTCATAGGCTTGAAAGGTAAAGCCATCACTGTTATTAAACCATAAGAATTAGAACTGTGATAATTGTAGTATTTGTGAATCATTCTCTCATGTTATTATATGTAGCTTCTTACCCATTTGTTTCTCTTCTTCAGGAACTGTAAAACAATCAGCGGAAGACCCTTTATCTTCCAAAGGTACTTTATCCTGTTTGGTTTTCAATCTTGTTCTAGAAAGCCTTTTATGCTGAACACTCCTTGATCTTCTGGGAGCTGGTTACACCAGTGTGGTTGTACAAATATTAGTTCAATTGTCTGGTTGTAGAAATGTTAGTTCAATTGTTATTTTATATTTAAAATAACAAGTTCTTTACACATTAAAGACTACACACTTGAGCAAATAACAATCTTCCATATATATCTTCTCATCATATAATGTGTCAGAGTAACATACCTTTTGAAAAGCTTAATACACAGGTGAATCCAGATATAAGAAAAATCCCAAATGCTATAAGTGCAATAGATGACTTCCAGTATATGCTTCCACTGTAGTTTAGTCCGTGGTTTCTTAAGAGTTGCTTCCCTATTGTAGCATTGGAATATGACACCTTTATGTAGAACACATAGGGAGGATTCTTGAATGTGTCAAAAAGTCTTTAAAATATGACATATGTTGTGTCTGTTCTGATCTTACCTTTTGCCACCTGGGAGCTAGGAACTCATTTAATGAAATACCAAGCTCTGCATAAGTTAATGGAGAAAACCAAAAGCCCCACTCCAACCAGTTCGGTAAAGAGGCTGCATAGGAAATTTACTTGTTATTGCTTTGTTATAGAAAAGGCAAGTTAAATTTGAAATGTAGTAGTTACTGTCATTGATGGCCTTACATCGTGGCATTATGAAGCCACAAAATAAGAACGTTGCTAACATGTAGAAAAGACCACAGAAGATAGCAAGAGATTGATCAGGATATATGGATGCTATCAGACGGAATGCTGCTACCGATACTTGATTCAGTAAAAATAGCAATAGTAACTGTCGGAAAAATCTGCATGGTGTTTCAACATTAGTATTAATTATATGATCCTAAGTTCATACATCCAAAGAAATTGTTAATGTATATAGAAAAGAACATAAGATATACATTTAGGTACAATACCATACCTTTCTGGTTCAGGGCTGTAACCTATGACATAGTAGGTAAGTGCGCACCAAATAAAAGCATCTAGAAGTGAAAATGGAATCTTTAGAATGGCTGCTGGAATGGAATAAGCCCATGCAGGGTAAAAGTAGGAATCCCTTTGCTTGTAGAAGATGGCAAGTCTAGAAACAGTCATGGGAAGCTCTGGGATTGCATGGGTTGTTATTCTGATTAGGGAATAAAATAGAGAAGCCAGGAAGTAATTAGCACCAGAATCATCAATCTTTGTCTGTGTGCGCAAAAATACTGTCATTGTAATCAATGCTGCAACCATAAGCTGCATCAACAAGTAATTAGGATAAACAAATTATCTTCAGTTACTTTAGGCTGAGAGGCATGGGTACACAGTAAAGATTTAATTTCATCGCAAGTATCACAAACCTGTGCAGCTTTGAATGCATAAAGAAATGAGTTACGCTTCATAAGAAGCCATTCTCTAGCTATACATGCCTTAAATATCGGCCAATTGCTTGGGGAGGTAAATTTGGTAAATGACAAAGCACTCTTACTAGGCATAGATTTATGGATAGGCTGAGAGAGGTCATCATCCAACTTCTTTCCTATATGAAATCTTTTAAATTGACTACCAAACTCTTCCGGAGAAATGTAAGTTGCAGGTTTGTTTTCATAGAGCCAGTACTGCGCTTGATCCTTCTTAGAAACTACCTGCAGGGACAGATTTTGAGCTGAATTCTGTTTTAAAAAGTCATTTCAATTATAGTAGTAGTTGAACATATTCAAAGATCATACTTCTTGAAGGAAGTCAGCAATGCCTTTCCTTGGAGGGCACCTGAACCCACACTCCTCAAAGAACTCTAAAACACTATCTCGAGGTCCATGGTATACAGTCTTTCCTTCAGCTATCAGAATGATGTCGTCAAAGAGACTAAATGTTTCTGGGGCAGGCTGAAGTAGTGACACCATAATAGTGTATCCTGCAAAGTATGTCAATTGCTGAAGACAAGTAACAATCTGAAAGGTGGTTGAACTATCCAAGCCATTTGATATTTCATCCATGAGCAGAACTCTTGATGGACCACTTATCATCTCCCCTAAATGATTGATATATAATAATTGTTATGAGAATACACTGAAATTATATGAATTTTTCATTAAGTAATGTTAGTACTTGTATGCATCACCTGTTGTCAGCCTTTTCTTTTGACCTCCTGATATTCCTCTTCGCATTGCATCTCCAACAATTGTATCAGCACAAATATCCAGTCCAAGTATCTAAGCCAAACATTTGCATCTTTTTGAATCATTTTGTAGCAAGAACATTGGAAAGTGAATATTGGTTGATACCTAAGAAGCAAGGACACGGGTACGGGGGTGCGGCTGTGTAGTACGGGGACACTGGACTCGGAAAATTTGAAAATATGGGGATACGGGTGCGGGGGGACACGTCATATATAAGTGAAAAAATTCATATATATTTCATGTTACATATATTGAAATCATTTGACGGGAAGCAAAAATTGTTTGCAAACTAAATGAAATACAAAATATATTTATCCAAAACATAAAAGTATAAGTGTAATATTTTCATGTATGCAAAAGAAGAACATGATCATCAATACTTTCGTATTTGCTATAGACATTAATACTTAATTTTGTAAAATTAGTTAGTCGACACAAATTTTGACTAAAATTGGCAAAAATAAAATTTGAAATTAGGATCATGGAAGAATCCGTGTGTCCGATACGGGACACGCGTGTCGAAGAATCCGACACGGGGTACAGCAGATTACCCAAGTGTCCCTGCTTTCTAGGTTGATACATACTTGTATTAAAGAATCACCTTCAATATGTAGTCAGTCTGAAGGTTCCTTGTTAAGCCTTTGATTGAAGTTTCCTGTGAGCATTGACTGAATGATGATACAGTAGTTTAGGAACATGGTTGAATATTGATTTATTCATGCAAAAGGTTTCACCTTCATATAGGTGTCGATGTCAGGTTCTGGGACAATTCCAGCTTGTCTCTCCCTTCTGTTGACTTCCGCCATGCGATCTAAAAAAAAATATGAATGCAGCCACAATATTGACAGTGCCTGAAGTGCTTGGGAATTTCAACTTCTAATAAAAAAAATTACCTGCTCTATCTCCAACGCCCTGACATCTTGCTGCAAAATCAAGAGTTTCCCTTACTGTCAATTCAGGAATATGGCGGTCATATTGGCTTATATAAGCTGACGTTTTATGAGGATCGAATTCATTTAAATTGTATCCGTTGTAAGATATGTCCGCAGTGACCTATAATATTAAGATGTGGCAAGAAAAGTAATCAGTGATGATGTTTCTGTAATAAATCAAAAAGTATGTCTATAGCTCAGCCATTGCAAGTATTATGTAACTTTCATGTGGTATTAAACAAATCTATGCTTTTCGACATTTTGTTGTCTATAATGTCCATGTATCATGCATTTGCAGGGGCATGCTACAGTAGCAGGGGCCAAAACCTTGAGATTTTTGTCAAGTTTTCCTGCAAGTGCCAGCAGCAAAGTGGTTTTCCCGCATCCAGGAGGCCCAAGTAATAGTGTCATCCTACATGAAGAATAAGCTTTTGTTAGTTATAAGATTTTTTTTTTTGTATATTTATCAGATAAGAGAAAGTGGTTGTTATTGTTAGAATGCAATATAAGATCCTAGTAAGGCCTTCCTCTAATACCTTAAGGTTTTACAGCGACTGGTTACTTAATAATTATGTCCATTAGGACTTCTGGGCTATTTATGTGTATTTTTTTGAAAGCATCTAAGCACTAGTATACAAGATGGAACCTGAAGACTAACCTTGAAGGCCTGATGATTCCATTTAAATCTTGTAGAATTTTTATCTTCACTGCATGAGATTTGATGCCAATATTCTTTGTGACACCCTGTTCAACATTGACATTTCGTCTGTTAATGGTATAATTGTAACAAGATATACCAAATGGGGAGCACAAAGGGAAATCCATCCACAGTTGCATTTTTAACTTTAGGACAGAGATTTGGGAGTTTAAACTTGCAATGATTGCTAATTGCTAATTAGTATTAGCTCCCAAACTCAATAATAGAAGCGAGCATTTTATCTTCTGCATACATAATATATGCAACAAACTATCTTTGAACCGAAAAGGTTTTAGGAAAATTTGGACCAACTTGATAGAGTGGGTGTAAGAGCAAGATTTTAGAATGTATCGCAGTTGGTAAATTAAGGCATAAAAATACAATAAATTTTCTAGTAGTCGGAACCTGAAACACAATGTTAGATGAACAACGAGTCTGCCTTATGCAAAGTATGGGGGAAAAGTTGAGTGAAAAAAGAGAGGACTTACAGTGAAAACCCTTTTGAGGGTGTTCCATAGAGTAGGCAGAGGATTCTGGTGATTAGCTTCATATTCTGCTTCTACACATAAGTTCTTGTACCTTATTTCTACTGTAGGTAACTCTAGACCCACTCTACAGAAAAAAATCACGGAATCAGTTAGCAATAGAGTGGTTATAAATGCTCATCTGCCAACAATAATGTATAACTGGTGTGGTCTTTCTTTTTAGAAGCCTGTGCTTCTTCCAGCATTGATATTTATATACCTGTCAATTCTTTCCCTCTGTTTCAGTAACAACTTGTGATTATCTTCCTCGATTTTCTTTAAAAGTTTGTCGATAAATGCATGCCTTTCCTGAGCTGATTTAAGCGTGGTGGGATGTCGAATCTTGACCTTCTTCCTTTCCTCTGATTCCACCTTACTTCCATCTACAGAGTTTTCATTACAATCATGCTCTAAATCCAATGTTTTATACTGTCTTTCTTTCTGTATCCTCTCCACAGCAGCCCATTGCAACTCATCTTCTTCGTCGTCTTCGCCATGCTCTTTAAATCTTGTAACCTCATCAAGCTCTACTACTTCTGCCATTGCGAGCGTTAGGTGATAATAGAAGTATAGAAATTTTATTGTGACTTGTGATCACAACTGTGCTTTGTGCAGATCACAAGTGACTCCTATATATGGATAGCTTCTTTAGGGTGTGTTCACTTGGAAAGAATGGAATGGGGTAGGAATGGAATGAAAATTGTAAAAAAATTTATGAAGAAAGTGGGATGTTGGGGGAATTAATGAACAAAATATGAGGGAGAAGAAGTTTTTTATGATGAAGATTGCAAGGAAAATGATGAAGATTGGGAATGGAGCATTCCTTCCAAAGCATGTGGGTTAGAATTCTAGTTCAAATTATTTGGACAGAATGAAGCAAGGAATGAAATTTATAAACACTTTCCCCAATCTCCCCCAAATAATAGTATAAATTTCATTTCATTCTCCATTCATTCCATTCAATTCAAGTGAACATAGCCTTAGTGTTATTTCCACCCAGTTAAAGGAAGGAATTAATTCAATGAAGAATTTTGCTTTGAGCGTAAAATAGTAACTAATCCATTTCCTAAAACCTGAGAATGAGGAGTAAATTTGACTTATAATATTATAATATTATATGATTATATTCGTATCATTGTATGCAGACAAGATTAATTATTTTGTCATCATGAAATGAATAATGACACGCCTACCATACCATGCACGTAAATGACTTGAATTATATATACGGTCCACATAACAGCTAGGGGTTCCCTAAACCATATACTATATCAAAAGTCCACGTCTCCAAACTCCAAAGGGGGCAGCAGCCTGCAAGTGTATAATGTTGATCATGATGCATGCACTATAAGAAAATCGCAATCGGACAATATTTATTAGACAATGCTCGGATAAAAAAGCATTGTTTAAAATTAGGAGACAACCGTTTTTTTTAACTTCAAAAAAGTATTATCTAATCCAAGTACCCTACAACAATTTATAAAACGTTGTCTAGTAAATTGATTCAGACAACGGCTTTAAACTGTGGTGTTATAAAAACGAGTAAGTTTGCACAATTGTTTTTACGCACATTGTCTAATCTATTTTGAGACAATGTTTATAAACCGTTGTATGATTCACACAACTGTTTTCATAAACCATTGTGTTATTACAATTCACACAACGGAATAATTAACCGTTGTTAAATCGTGTTTTGATGAGACAATCTGAACTACAAAAATTTTAATAGAATTTGGTGGGAAATAATGAAATATTTGGTGGGAATAATAAAATAATTTAAATTGAATTTGGTGGGAAATAACGAAAACAATCAGACAACGGTTTTCTTATAAAAAAATGTTGTGTTATATTAAGCACAACAACAGTTTTTCAAAAAAAAACCGTTGTTTAATGTTCTTGTATGATATTTTAGCGGTCAACTATCAAAGTAATACTTGGTCAAACTAGTATAATTTTCGAATAATATTTTTTTTAATTTTTTTTGGACGATCCAATGGTACGAATGATGTTATATACTGATTTTAATGATGTGTACAACAAATTAGTAAAAAACAAAACATTCTTGTACGTGTTTATAACTAGCAAAATTGCCCGTGCTACGCACCGGCTTTAAATTTAGTAAAATATATTATTCATTTTTTATTTTGTATAACTTACATGTTACCAATGAAGTGTTTTTCAACAAAGTCCTTTGAGTGCATCGAATAAACAAATAATACTACTTTTTAACAATAATAAATTAACATAAACCAAGTGTTACGCTTATTGCTAGAAAAGTTTAAATTAACATCTTAAAACCATAAGCCATTATGAAGATTAAAAACATCTTAAAACCAAAAGATTGAAATATAATGTCAATAGCAAAACCAATGCAAATTAACATGTTAAAACCAAATATGCAAAAACCATAATCCAAAACATTGAGATGAAATGAGAATAGCAAAACCCATGCAAGGGCAAATCTCTTATTAAACATGGAATTAATCCTAGACTGGAAGCAACAATTCCAACAACTGTGATGTCCATGTATTCAAACAGTAATACTCCAAGATAGTTCCAAATACCAAGATGAATTATTTCTCCTGTTTATAAGCAAAAAACGAAATAAAAATTGTAGGAATAAGTTAATGAAAGTTTAACTTATGAAAAATTTAATACTTCATATAGATCATAGATCATAATCTTAAAAAGTAAATACCATCTTAATTTTCTTGTTCGTTGATTTGGCAGATTCTGGAGTAAAGTCCGACAAAGCTACGAAATTGTTCTGTAAATAATGAATTGGTAGAGCATTAGAATTGTTATTGTACATAGATAGAAGTAGTAGTAAATGTTGAACATAAGAATTATTTCATGGGTTTAAAACTCACTTCTCCAGATGTTGAAGTTGGGAATGTAGCCACTGTTGCATCAGAATTTGGAGAAGAAGGTTTGCAAATGTCATATGCATCAACAGCGTAGTAGAGATTACTGTTTGATTTCATATTTTCATCAGTAATTTTGATCTTCAACTTAAGTTCTTTTCCTTTGATATCTTTAACCTTCTGTGGAAACACATCTTTTGCCTGATAGTTCAATATAATGTTTAGGATGATGTGAATGTATCAAAGTGTAGTAATTTTGTTTATTTCTCACATGTTGATCAAGGTGTAGATCATGTGAATTCAAAGTAGAAAAAATGATGTAGTTATTGTAATAAAACACTATTAATAGAATCAATACCTTCTCCACTTGTAACATCATTTTGGTTGCAGACATACCAAACATCCTTCTGCCAGCACGATCCATTAGAATGAAATTATAAGCCTCAGTTTCATCGTCAGCAAGGATAACAATCCTATATCTGTTTGACAAATATTCATCAAATTCAACAAATGTTTGGAACAGATAGTGTAAAAAAATTAGATGATATCTTATGCATATTATCAGTTGATGTTATTTACCTTTTTTCAGGAACTGGAATAGTCTTATCAGTGCAGTTGGAACACTTAAACATTCCATCTTGTTTCCTTACTTCTGATTCACAGTCACTGCAACTGTTATACCACCAATCTGTTTCTTCAACATTTTGAATCTTTACAATGCAGAAAAAATCTCTCTGCAGATTACAAAGTATCATTATATCTCGATTAACATACATCTACATATATAAAGATTTTTGTTTAAGTTAAAAACTCTGATTGTACAAAGTGCTTAAACTAATTTAGAACCTTGATATACTCTGTGCCTTGCTTTTCAGCAAGTTGTTTCAATGTCAATGTTTCTATAATTGGACTTCCATCAATTTCTGATGGAGTTACAAAATCTGGCTGCTGGCTGACTGTATACCCTTCTTCTTCTAGTCTGCAACAATATAAATGTCGACTTCTATTCATAAATCAAGTATAGGAAGTATTGTATGCAGTAATTATGTATCAAGCATGAAATGTAAAATATTTACCGCTGGCGCATTGCAATTACATAGTCACTGTCCAAATTTAGGTACACCTTTGAAGATGGTAGTGTACTTATTTGCACTGAATCTTAAATTGCGAATACAACCAATAAATTAGAAATTAGTAAAATCCATACAATTGTTAAATGCAACTTATAATCCAAGTTAAACCACAGGCTTCTTATGTTAGTTAAAACAGCAGCCTTACTCTTATAAATCTTGAGCTTTGTACTTGTGACAATCGCAATGATTGGACGTTCAGTAGCATTTTTGTGAGAAGCTTCAGTTTTCACAGCAAGATCACCCCAAACAGTAACTTTATGGCTATTCCTGTAAATTGTAATTACATAAAGGTATATTGGTATTTCAGATATTAGAATTAAATTGCTGAAATGCAAAGTTATTTGGAAATATTGAATGCATCAACATAAGCAAATTACAAAAGAAGAATATAAGCAAGAATAATAAAAACTCGATTTTTACCTTCCATCAGTGATTCTGAACTTAACAATCTTCTTTTGTCCATAGACAGTCTTGATGTCGTTAACATGTTCATAGTCCTCCACAACTCCAATGAGATCTATTATACGAAAACAACAAACAGTATAAATCCTTTGATAGCAAACAGCATATAAGAAATAACTATAGTTAATGCTTTAGTTTGTGCATGACCTGCTGAATATTCAGGATAGTCGGGATTCACATAAGCACTTGCAACATTGAATAGATCACCCAAATCTAAAAACTCAAACTTGTGTTGTGGAATCATGAAATCATCATGCAGTACTTTCTCAACGGAGGTGGTTGGAGAGAAGTTTATTAGGATCTTAGACGAAACTGGTTTCATGGATCCCAAAGCCTGTTTAGTATAGAAGTTGGAAATAACATACAAACCTCCCTCATCTATTTTGTCAGCATGTTGCTTCCAGTTATCAGCATATATGAAAGCTTGTACATGACAATTCTAAAAAAACAAAACATAAGATTATATAAAAAACAATAATGTTAAAGGTCTAAAGTAAAGACTGATAAGAATTTTAAAACATAAGCGTAAATGTAAGAATTCTAGACATATAAACTTACCTCTTCATCCAGCAGAATAAGATTATATCCTTTAAGACTTTCTTTTCCCTCAGCTGTTTGATTAGAAATTGATGGCCACATCCTGGTTACACGTGCCTTAATTTTCCATGTACTACGACTGGTATCAAGCGCATCAAGTTGATGAAACATAGTGATTCTGTAAAAAGAAGAGTGAAATGGAGTATTAGAAAACAATGCAAGTTTTCGTACCAGAATTATACACAAAGTATAAGTTATTCAAATGAACAAACACATATGAAAATATGGAAAAGAAATTGAGAAATGATAACTTGGCTTACATTGTGATCTCACAAATTTGTTTGTATAGGGTTAATGACAAATACTAATGCCTTGGACGTGGTTAAGCAACTAAGAATGTTCTGGTCTCATTTTATAGCACGAATATGGATGATTTTACGTTTGTAATTGTGCAAGTTAAAGATTATCAGTTAAGCAAAGATCAAGGAAATGATTAACATAAATATTGAGAGCATCAATTATCCCTAATCACTATTAACCAATTTGTAAACAATTTAACTAATATCAATCATCAATTAATAATATCAATAATTATTAGTTAAGCATGTCAATCAAAAATATCAATAATTATCAGTTAAGCAAAGATCAAGGAAATGATGAACAAAAATATTGAGAGGATAAATTATCACTAATCACCATTAACTAATCAACTAATTCTGGATATTATTTTGATTTGTATAATGAAAAATCCTACAAAATCAATTAAAATGTGATTGGAAATAGTTTGGTTGGAACGTTAAAAATTTATTATTCATTTCAAAATACTAATTCATGTTTACATTTCATTTTGTTAGGTTTCATAGTCTAAATACCAAAGCTCTTTCCCATGTGTCATATTCTTTTTTATAGTTTAAAGCATATATGTGATCTTACCCCCATAGCAAAGTAACTGTGAGGTGTGATCTCCTAAGTATAAAACATTCAGCAATCGTAGCAAAATGAAACATCTTTTTACGGAAATCTAAAGTTTTTTCAGATTGAAATAGATAATGTGATGGTTGGTGCTGGTTCACTGATCGAAATTAGTCAAGGATCATTCATCAACGGTAGCACAGTAAGAATTATATGAAGCTGCAAACTGGAATCTTGCGTCTGCTCTAAAAATGAAAACAATTTGCTCTGTTTTTAACAATGTAATTTGTGCAAGTACTCGTACTATCAAGGTGTTTGTTTTCCAGAGATTGTTTGGTCGTGTTAAAGAGCAAACAATAATGCAAACCAGTTAGACATTGGAGATCTATAATTCCGTAATCCTGGCGAAACTGATGGACTTGGTAAAATGCAATTTCAAAATACATGAACAATTATCAACAGTTTAGGTAGGAATATAATGTGCAATACCAATGTTTAATTTGTATATATTGCTTAAATAAAATCAAACATAACGTAAATACTTTATCGAAATACTTAAAACATAAGTATGTTCAGATGATAGAACACATTTATTACAATCTTATTCGAACAACTTGATGAATCCAAAATGGCTGGTAAAAACAAATTTATTGTAGTGCATCACGTTCATATCTCAACATCATAATACATGGTGATAGGTTTGTTCATGTTTCACGGATCATTCAACAGAGTCTACTGTTCTTCTTCCTCCAACCTATAAAAATAAAAAGCAGTATTAATATAAGGAATACTAACACCTATCCTATAAAACATTATGTGTAATGTAGCAGGGTGTTGTTCATATACCTATTCCTCATCATGAAAACATCCTCATTCTCAATGTTAATAAATATTCTTGATGAAGGCAAGCTGAAAATTTGAACTTTTCCTGTTTTAAACAAAAATATGAGAACCAATCACAAAAACCGTTTATATACTACAAAGCAAATGAGAATGTAGCTGATATGACTACCTTTATGAGCTGAAAGCCCGATACTTGCCAAGATTACAATCAATGGTCTCTCCACATGATTTGCGTATAAAGGTTCAGTATTTGCATTTAGCGGTCCCCAGAAGGAAACTTTGTGTGAGATCCTAGTAAAAGATATGTGAAATTAAGTGCATGATACCAAAAAGAGATGACAGAACTTGAATTATGTAAATTTTCTTTACCTTCCATCCGTAATTCTGAATTGCACAACTTGCCTTTCACCATAATGTGTTTGAATTGTCCGCAGTGGTTCCAGATTTTCCATAACTCCTATGACATCTAAAAGAGAAATATCAAATATAAGTGATGGTAACCATTGTTCTTATGAATACACTATGATGTGATAATACACTAACCTGTAGAATAGATAGGTTTCTCATAAGGTTGATATGAATCAATAATATCAAACAATTCTCCAAGAGGCTTAAACTCAAATTTGTGGTCAGGAATGAAATGATTATCCGGAATATAAGGAGTGATGATAGTAGAAGGAACAAAAGTAATGCACTTAGAGGTGCTAACAGGCCTATAAAAACCAAATGCTTGACGAACTCGGACATTGGTAATCTGGTATAAACCTCCTTCCAAGATAGCATTATTATAATTAATCCAAAGATCAGGAGTGACCATTGCATGCATATGTGTGTTCTGCTTATAAATCAAAAACTCTTTAACATGTATTTAAATATGTAAATATATAGATTAGATTAATAAAGAAACGGAAGAATATAAGAAAGAAAGATTGTTACCAGACAATCCAAAAGAATCATATTGTGTCGGATTACAGCACCTGCATTACTTACGGTATCCCACATTCTTGTAACACGAACCTTCAGTACCCACCCTATCTTAGATTCATCTAGTGTGTTAAGATGATCGTGCATGTTCATGTCTGCAACACTATGTAAAACTTCGATATATTATCAGATTATGATGTTATTCAAGAATTTTGTTTATAAATTTATTAAGAAAAGAAAGTGAAACATAGAAGATAGAAGGATTGAAGCATACCTTTGCTTAACTTATGGAGGCTTCTGAGTTAATCTCTAATTGTATTTTGCAGTGGTTTTTTTTTCACTATATACGCACTATTATTCAGGGATATGATTGATATCAAAAATAGATGATTGAGTAGTTAGGATTTGTTTGTTATTAAAGATAGATGATGGAATTTTTAATTTATCAATAAATGTACCAAAATCAAAGAATATATATTATGATATTTATTTTGGGATTTGATTGATTAAGGTTACACATCATACACTGTGGGTGGGGCAATTGATTACAACGTACATTAAATTTATATTAAAATAAATTTTTATTTTTATAAAACAAAATATGAATAGATATTAGACATTGTTTGGGATTTGATTGATAGTTTGTACTCCTAAAGTTGTATAGACATTTTTTTATAACTCATAATTCACAATTACGAAATCTTTTGTCATGTTTAAATTTTATAAGTTAACTTCACCAAAATTAGAACAAATATTATGTATGTAATATATTAAAAAAAATAATTCATTTAAACAATTTTAATTAAAAAAATTAAAATGAAATTGATTTGGTAATATCCCAATGTCTTAGACAAAATATCCCAGACACAATATTTACGACTATTCAGAATATCTCAGACACAACCACCACAAAACTTTAATAAAAAAATCCAATTCAAAATTTTTATTCACAATATCTTAGACACAATCACCACAAAACCGCAAACAAAAACCCAATTCAAGTTTGTATTGACAACAGCTATCTCAATATAAGTTTATGTTAATCAATTTAATTTTTGTAAATACTTGGGATGAAGCGAATGTTGTATTTTTTCTTTATGAATTTATACTTTAAGAATAATATAATATATATAATTGAATAATTTAAATTATTTTATAAGACTTCATAAATTTATTAATTATTCTTCGAATATTTTCCAATTAAACAATGAAAATTTTTGTAAAAATATTAATGTAAACTGATTTTGGACGGACGGAGTACTATATTTACGACTATTCACATTATACCAGACACAACCACCACAAAACCGCAAACAAAAATCCAATTAAAGTTTGTATTGACAACAGCTATCTCAATATAAGTTTATATTAATCAATTTGTTTTGACAACAACTATCTCGATATAAGTTTATATTAATCAATTTGTTTTGTGTAAATACTTGGGATGGAGTGAATGTTGTATTTTTTTTAATTTTATAATTAAAGAATAATATAATATATAATTGAATAATTTAAATTATTTTATAAGACTTAATAAATTTATTAATTATTCTCCGAATACTTTCAAATTAAACAATGAAAAATTTTGTAAAAATATTAATGTAAACTGATTTTGGACGGACAGAGTACTATATATAGACATAAACTTACAAAAAAGAGAAAAAAATTAAAATTGTAATAAATGCTATATTGCTAGTGTTAAATAAAAAGTTGTAAATACAGTTACATAGATGGACACAAACACACGACATACGACTCCTGTCTGAGTTCAAAAACTTGCATGCAAAGGAGAGCGAATTGGGAGAGCGAATTGGGGTTTTGCTTACTGAGATTCGGAATCCCATTGAATAAACGAATTATTTATACTGATCTACAACTATGGAGGTATAGAAACATATCTCATTATAGTTCTAAGCATAAATGTTTAATTGTATGATTATATATGTTAAGATCATTCTTGTTATGCTTGATATGTAGTATTTGTCATTCGATTACACTTTTGCAGAAGTTAATTAAGTTCTTTTTGTACTGTGAATCACTGGGTTATAATCTTATAAATTGGTTCATAGATGAGGTTTTATAAGTTTGGGTTTTTCTTAACAATCTTCATGACTAAATTGGTAATGATTGTGTCAGTATTTGAGAATATTGGATTAATTACTTATTTTTGTATAACAGAGCAGAACTCTGACGTTTGGGACAAAAGATCAATGTTACTACACTGGTATACCTAAACTTGTTTCAATTTTACATAACGATACTTTCTGTCAACATGAAACTGCAAGTTTTGTTAAGCAACATTCTCAGATTTTATATACTGTTCAATATGTTATGAATGAACAGGAGATAGACAAATTTTGGGAAGTTTTCTATCTGCTAACACGGACAATGAATGTTTTGGATCCCTAGTAAGTATGACATTTTTAGTATTGTTGTACTTTAACATGAGTAATGATTAAAATTTACAATTTAAGTATAACAATTGTATTTTAAAATATGATGCAGAGGATTCCAAAATCATTTTGCACAGCATTTGGATGTCAACTATCTTCGAATGTCATTCTAAGGTGCAAAAAATTAGAATGGAAAGCTATATTTGATGACGGGAAAAAGAGAATTTATGGATTGAAGAGTTTTATGCAATTCTACGAAATTAAGATATACAATCTTGTCCAGTTTGATTACTACGGTCAAAACTTGTTTGTAGTTAGCATTTTCAGGGATACAGCAATTGAGGCTAAGTATCCAACCACTAATATAGAAGAATATTTTAAAAATGAAGACATGTCGATTTGGATTAAGGATGAGTATGTTATTGACCGGTTTTCAATGGAATACGACAAATCTCAAGCACTATGGTCATTCAATGGCTGTAAGAATTGTGTTGTTTATTTCAATATCAACATTAGGAAAACTGATATTGATAAAAAAAAAGAAACTGGTGAGCATTTTTTGAGTAATGTTGGACTACTTTGTCAAACATGGAAATTTTTTCCTGAGTAATGTTGAGCATTTCTTGATACCATTTTCTTGAACTAATGCAGATTCTGAATCCAGATTTGGAAGAACTGTACAAAGACTGGAGAGATGGTGAGAAGTTGTTTGTAAATTATGCTGAGAACTTATGGGTAATTGATGTTCACATGGAAGATGGAAAATGTATGCTTGGAAAAGGATGGTATGACTTTTCATATATAAATAATATGAAAGAAGGCAATACCTTAGTGCTGTATAGATTGCCAGAATCTGAGAAGAATAGAGTAAATGCATGCATTTTTGAAGCCACTAAGGAAGGATTTGAAGAAAACAAAGTGTTAGGTCGAATACACAATATGTAATCAAGTATTGTATGAGTAATTAACAAGAACACAAGTTTTAACACTTAAAAACTGTTTGGAATTAACAATTCCTCTCTCAGTGATGTAAAATACCACAGAGAGCTGCTTAGGTTACAATCAATGAATTTCTCAATGTTCGATACCCTTTTAGGGTTAACCTAACTGTATTTATAAAACATACAGCTTCGTACAATCAGTAATTGATTCTCCTATAATTAAGCTATACAATTGATATCAATCACGATTGCTACACGTCTTCTAAGTCAACTCAATCTCTTTGACAGCTATCCAATCTTCAAAGATATTGCTTCCATATTTGTCTTCCTCAAACACTGTTGACTCTCAGACGCTTCCGCTACAGAGTTTAACAATCTCTGTTGCGCTTCCAGTCAGTGTTTAACTAAACTCTGACTGCTTCCAGTTAAACTCTGTTTTGTCACCTTAGCTTCCAAACACTGTTCTCATCAATCATTTCTAACAATCTCCCCCAACTTGTTCATTAGCAAGAATGTACAAGTTTACAGTAAATGATGATGTCAAAACAAATACAAAGTCTACAGTGTTTAACAAACAGAGTTTAAGCTTTTACTTAACAAATTCTACAGAAAATAAGAAAATTCTTACAAACTTCAATTTCCAATCTCTTGAAGATCTGGCATTGTTCTGAGATAGTCTATAAGCAATCTTCTTTCAGCATTTTCAAGCTCTATCTGCATGGCTTCCTTGATTTCTCTCAACTGAGGATCATTCTCATCAGTCTGATAGATAGCAGCTCTAAGATCGTAGATTTTGTTTCTCCTCATTTCATTTCCCAACCTGATATACTTCACTTCCTCAGACTTCACATTAAAATCCAGAACAGTAATTCCAAGATCTGTCTTGAGCTTTGTAGTCCCCTTCTCCATTTCTATCAGATTGCCATTCCAATCTCTGTACTTAGGAACATACTTATTGTTGAATTTCATACTTCTTCTTGCAAGATTTTGAATCATCTTTTGTCTGAGTACATTTGCAACTGACTGAGCTCTTTGATTTCTTACTCTGAAAAGATACAGAACATATTCTAGTTCTTCCCAGTATTTTAAATCAATATCCTTCTCATCAACCTTAAACACTGTTCCATCAGCCATGAAATATAGCAGAAAATCCTTCTCTAAACTCTTCTGATAGACAAGCTGTACTGACTCCAGTCTGTCTAAACTCTCTTGAGTGACACCATGACCTGGAACAGCCAGTGAAGAAGGATCTCTGGGACCAACATATTGTCTTTTGTCTCTGTGTGAGCCTATGCCTCCTTTGTTGTATCCGATTTTACCAGATAAGGCTCTACCATCAGTGAAATCCATTGGAGCTGTAGCTGGAGCTGTAGCTGCTAGACTTGAATCATGAAGAACACTTTTTCCAAACTTTGATTTCAACTGAGAAGACAATAGTGGTGTGGTCACAACTTGTGCAGCAACAGAGGTTGTGTCTTCATTCTTTTGTACAACATATGTATCAACAGAGGTTGTAACAACATTCTTCAACTTTTACTTAGCTTCTGCATCTGTTGGTTTTCTGGATACTTGCACCCTTTGATTAGTACCAACTTGTTCTTTGAATTGAATGCCTTTAAGAACAGGCTTTACAGCTTTAACAACTTTCTCACTCTTCTTCAACTTATCAGACTTTAAAGCTTTTAAATGCTTTTCTTGCAGAGTCTTTTCTTCAGCTTTAGCATCTTCTAGAGTAACTCCTTTTGCATTTTCTTCCATGAAAAGCTTAACAGCTAACTCCTCATCAGTCTTTGGATTAGATGTTAATTCCAAACTCTTGGTTTTTGAAGTACCTTGAGTTTCAGTGTTTATTCCAACAGACTGTGACTTAAGAGATTTGCCAGATCTCAGAGTTAGTGACTCAGAGTTTAAAGCCTTACTCTTGTCATTTGCTCCTCCATCTCCAGCATCATCCTTTTTTGTTAGGTCGAATACACAATAAGTAATCAAATACTGTATGAGTAACTTAACATGAACACACTGTTTAACAATTAAAAACTGTTTGGAATTAATAATTCCTCTCTCGGTGATGTAAATATCACAGAGAGCTGCTTAGGTTACAATCAATGAATTTCTCAATGTTCGATTACCCTTTTAGGGTTAACCTAACTGTATTTATAGAACATACAGCTTCGTACAATCAGTAACTGATTCTCCTAAAATCAAGCTATACAATTGATATCAATCACGATTGCTCCAGTCTTCCAAGTCAACTCAATCTCTTTGACAGCTTTCCAATCTTCAAAGATATTGCTTCCATATTCATCTTGAAATAATCTACAAACACTGTTGACTCTTCAGACAATACCGCTACAGAGTTTAACAAACTCTGTTTGCGCTTCCAGTCAGTGTTTAACTAAACTCTGACTGCTTCCAGCTAAACTCTGTTTTCTGACTTTAGCTTCCAAACACTGTTTTCATCAATCATTCCTAACAATCTCCCCCAACTTGTCCATTATCAAAATGTACAAGTTTACAGTAAATGATGATGTCAAAACAAATACAAAATTTTACAGTGTTTAACATACAAACAGAGTTTAAGCTATTACTTAACAAATTCTACAGAAAATAAGAAAATTCTTACAGACTTTAATTTCTAATCTCTTGCAGATCAGGCATTGTTCTGAGATAGTCTATAAGCAACCTTCTTTCAGCATTTTCAAGCTCTATCTGCATAGCTTCTTTGATTTCTCTCAACTGAGGATCATTCTCATCAGTTTGATAGATAGCAGCTCTAAGATCGTAGATTTTGTTTCTTCTCATTTCATTTCCCAGCCTTATGTATTTCACCTCTTCAGATTTCACATTAAAATCTAGAACAGTGATTCCAAGATCAGTCTTCAGTTTTGTAGTTCCCTTCTCCATTTCAATCAGATTGCCATTCCAATCTCTGTATTTAGGAACATACTTACTGTTGAATTTCATTTGCCTTCTTGCAAGGTTTTGAATCATTCTTTGTTGAAGCACATTTGCAACTAACTGACCTCTTTGATTTCTTACTCTGAAAATATATAGGACATATTCAAGTTCTTCAGCATACTTTAATTCAATATCCTTTTCAGAGACTTTAAATACCGTTCCATCAGCCATGAAATATAGCAAGAAATCCTTTTCTAGATTCTTCTGATATACAAGCTGTACTGACTCCAGTTTGTCCAAACTCTCTTGAGTGACACCACGACCTGGAACAGACAATGAAGAAGGATCTCTAGGACCAACATATTGCCTTTTATCTCTGTGTGAGCCTATACCTTCTTTGTTGTATCCAACTTTACCAGATAAAGCTCTATCATCAGTAAAATCCATTGGAATTGTAGCTTCTAGTCTTGGATCATGAGGAGCACCCCTCTTAAATGTTGATTTCAACTGAGAAGACAATAATGGTGTGGTCACAACTTGTGCAGCAACAGAGGTTGTGTCTTCATTCTTCTGTACAACATGTGTATCAACAGAGCTTGTAACTATACTTTTCAGCTTTTGCTTGGCTTCTGCATCTGTTGGTTTTCTGAATATTTGCATTCTTTGATTTGTACCAACAGGTTCTTTGATTTGAATGCCTTTAAGAACAGGCTTTGCAGCTTCAGCAACTTTCACATTCTTCTTCTTTGCTTTTACAGACTTTAGAGCTTTCAGATGCTTTTCTTGTAAACTCTTCTCTTCAGCTTTAGCATCTTCTATGGTCACTCCTTCTGCATTCTCTTCCATAAAAAGCTTAACAGCTAACTCCTCATCAGTTTTTGGGTTTGATGTTAATTCCAAACTCTTGGTCTTTGAAGTACCTTGAGTTTCAGTGTTTATTCCAACAGACTGTGATTTAAAAGATTTGCCAGATCTCAGAGTTTGCTTTTCAGAGTTTAAGACCTTGCTCTTTTCACTTGCCCCTCCATCTCCAGCATCATCCTTTTTAGTCAGAGTTTGAGAAACTTTGCATTGTGACTTAGCAACTCTCTCCCCCTTTTTGACATCATCAGGAATAAGGATTGATGTAATGAGCTCCAAAGAATTAGCAATGGAATCAACCTTAGCAAATAAAGCAGTCTGATTTTCTTCAACTTTTCCTAGCCTGGCAAAGAGAGTGTCTTGGACTTTAGACAGCTGAACAGCTTTTATTTTAGACTCTCTATCCATCTTCAATTCTCTTGACTGAATCTCAGTCTTCAAGGAAGCAATTTCTTGTTTAGTTTCAGCAAAATTTCCTTCCAGAGTCTTGACTTGTACTACAGTTGCCTTTAAACAGGATAAGATTTCTGGATTTGAAATTTGCTTTGCAGTTTGCTTAACAAACTCAGATGCTCTTCCTTTTGGAAAAATGCAATCTTGTTTATACCAATTTTCAGCAGACTTAGCAAGATGCTCTACTTCAACTGCATGAGATGGACAAGGCTGAGCAAAAGGTGTATGCTTATTATCTGTCTGTGCAGGTGCACTCACAAAAGAGTCAGAGTTTGCACTACTAGCAGATTCATCTTCAGCACTTGCATCCTTAGATTGATCATCTTTTAAAGAACCACTGTGCTGAGCAGTGTCAGCCACAGTTTCTTCAATAACTGCTGCAACCTTTTCAATAATCACCTCATGTTGCACAGGCTCTGCAACAGAGTTTGCCTTTGTAGCTTCAACAGGCATGGATTCAGAAATTATCTTTGTTGCCTGATCAACTTCATCAATACCAAGCTCTGTGGGTGATGCTTCAGCTTCAGGAACTTTTGCTGCAAGCTCATCAGCTACACCAGGAGCTTCAGTATGAACAATAGGTGAGATAGGATCAGAGAATGGTTCAAATGAGACAAAAATATTATCCATTGGTGAAAGACCATCTCTGTTATCCTCTTCTACAGGCATTTTATCCTCTGTAGGCATTGGAACATTAACATTATCCTCTGCAGGCATTTCAACCTCTGCAGGTATTTCAACTTTGTCAGTGATAATATCCTCTGCAGGCATTTCAACCTCTGCAGGTATAGCAACATTCACTGTAACCTCAACAGTAGGTGTTTGATGTGAAACCACCTTTGGAGTTTCAACAAGATTCTCTTCATCTGAATCAGAAAGAATTAATCTCCTCTTCTTGATTGGAGGCACAACATTCTCCTCTTCATCTTCACTTGAGCTCTCTCTTGGTGGTGAAAGTGAAGGTCTGTTTGCTTTCTGTTTCTTCCTTCTAGTATAAACAGCTCCAGGTATTGTTTGTTTAGCCTTTGAGTGTTTAGTGTTTTGGGCAGTGTGTTTCTTTCTTTTTGGCTTGGTTTTGGATGGTTCAGTAGGTGCTTGCTCAGAGTTTAAGGTTTCAGTGTTTAAGGTGTCAGTGTTTAATGGTTCAGTGTTTAAGTTTTCAGTGTTTGAGGGTTCAGTGTTTAAAGGTGGAGAATTTATTGGTGGAGAGTTTATGGTTTCTGGTTGTGGTTGATGAGATGTAGTAGGTACAGTGGGTGTGGGTGTTGTAGGTGTTGGTTCAGAGTTTATGGTGTCTATTGGTTCAGGCATTTGTTGTGGTGATTGAGAGTCTTGTGGTTGGTTTACATAGTTCTGTAAGGCTAAAGGCATAAACATCTCAGGTATTTGCTGTTTAGTGACATCTTTGTTTGTCAAATCAGAAAACATTCTCTTAGCAACTTGAAAAGGCTGAATAACATCAGCTTCATCAATTGGAATGTTAGGCACACAGGCAGTAAATAGCAGTTGACAAAAACGAGCAAAATAAACAGTAGTAGACTCAGACAAACGCTCTCCCAAGTTCATTAGTACTAGTCTACCAAAATCGAAGTTACCTCCATATAGTAGAGCATGACCAATTTGGAGAGTATCCAGAGGAAGTGCATCCCAGTTTGTTGTCTTCTTCCCAAAAGCCCTTGTTATGCAATCGAAAAAGAAACTCCACTCCTTTCTCAAACTTGGCCGTCTCAAAGACCCTATCTTGTTCAAGTTTCCTGCACATCCAATTTGTTCCAACATTGTCCTCAACCGATCATGACCAACAACACTGTAAGAAGTGTGTGTCTCAAAGTCCAAAGCATCCCTAACAGTAGTTGGAGTAATGATATACTCTGATTCTTCATGAGTGAAAATGATTGTTGGAGTGCCAGACTCTCCTCCATCATCATATTCAGAGTTTGTCCAGAAAGTAGCAATTTGTGAAGCAGATAGTGTAGCTGGTGCTGTTAGAGCCTTCCCTATTTCAGAGTCTTTCAAGAAATTTTGGAACACATGAAACGCCTCTGGAGCATTTACAGTCTCCAACGGTGCTGCATAGTTACTAGGGAGAAAAACTAACCCTGCTGCATCAAATGCTTTAGTTGCCATTAGTAAACAGTGATACGAAGATATTCAGAGAAAAGATGTGTATGCACTGAAAGTGTTTATCAAAATGTGAAAGAGAGTATATGAGAAGTGTGAAAGTGAATGAGTATGCAAGTAACTGTGAGTGGGTGAATGTGAATCGATATGGAGTAAGAGACTAAAGACGATTAGAGTAAAATTAAAACTCAATCGTTTATTTAGTAAAAACGCGCAACTGTTGTAGAGTAGTGTGTGAGTGGGACACAATCATGGGACACGTGTCAAACAACCAATGGATTACTTAATAATTACCGCTGTCATTCCTATAATCACGACACTTACACTAATTAACAGTTGTCAACTACCCCAATTACTGCAAAATAGTCAAATCATCTCAATGAGATTTTACCTCAGAGTACTTAACACAACTCAACAGTGTTTATCAATTTTCCAACTTTATCACTAAAAACCCTTTCAAAAATTGCACAGTTGTGAATTAAGTGTGTGTGAAGCAGAGTTTACTGAAATCAATTTTTAGAGCATCTAATATTTCATAGAATCCATAACAAAAATCAATAACCACTGAATGCACAAACTCTCATATTAAACACTGATTGTTTGATGAATGCTAAACTCTGTAGTTACTGTAATACAGAAATCTGAAAACTTCTATTCCCTTTGATGTCCATGATTATCCAAGTAAGCACACAGTCTTTAAAGACAAAAATATCAAGAGATTGAAATCAGAGCATCATTCAGTGAATAACAGTCATCAACTGGATATTCTCACAAACTCTCAAACACACAGGTGTTTAGGTGAAGTGTTTACACTCACATTCAATCAGAAATAGCAGAATCTACCATATGCTTGAATGTCCACCAATTCTACACTACTTTGAGTACATGTATTCACAAATCAAAAGGACTTTATTCAGGGTTTAAATAGAGTAAGATCAAACAGATGAAAAGAGATGTTTTATTCATGAGTGACTTCAAGCTGAACATCTTAATAGAACAAAGTGTTCAGTACATATTTGTACAAGATCAGTATATATGCCCCTTTTTTTTTTTTATTATTTATTTAGCATATATACTGAGTAAACTTTTTCTTTTCTTGAGAAACACTCATCTGTTTGAGGAAAAAAAAAATATAACTGCTCTTAACACTTCAGAGTATAAGAAAAATGAGCAGTTAATAAGGCTCAAAGGGGTTTACTAAGGATGGAATTTATGAACAGTGTTTATACAGTGTTTGAACAAAGTTCAAAAGAATTTTTGAACAGTGTTTGAAGAAATGGTAAATCCTATTGCCTTTATCATTTTCATGCACACACATATCATGTAGTCTCAAAATGGTCTAATACAAGTTCTAGAGAAACATACTATCTGATGAATATCACACAACAATAAATACTGATTGATAGAAAATGTATCAATCACTGATTTGGCTCAAACTCTCACAGGTTGTAGACATGAATCTGAACTCACCAAACTAATCAATGACACATCTCAAGTTTTATGGTTTTCACAAGTACAAACAAGGAATCATCATGAACCATATCTTTGGAAACAGAATGTCACTTATCAGAGTTTAGAGTTCATCAATAACCAAAATTATTTATGAGAGGCAATGCACACAATATTCATAGACTCAGAGTTTAGGACTGAATAAACTAAGAGATGCTATAAATATGAAACAGTATCATGCTGTGTTGATTTACTGCACAAAGTCTGATTAGATTACAGTGACTCAGAAAGAATCATGATTTATTTACTGAGAATCATGCTTCATACATTTTTCTTCATTGGTGTTTTCATTCAGACAATAATCAATTCTGAATTCACTGAGTGTATCTAAACATGTTAACAGTGTTTAACAGACAGACATGCTGACAGAGTTTAAAAAGTTTTAAACATAAACATGCATAACAGAGTTTAGTACTAAGGTTCACATAGCACTTAACAATTTGTAGAAACATGAGCAACATATTTTAGAAATAAGTTTTTGAGTCTAACCAACATCTCTAGTCAAAACTAGAGACCATTCCTAGTTCATTGACCAGTCTTGTAAATGTAGCTTCACTCAATGGCTTGGTGAAGATATCTGCAAGTTGTTGTTCTGTAGACACAAAGTGAAGCTCAATGTTGCCTTCCTCTACATGCTCTCTGATGAAGTGATACCTTATGCTGATGTGCTTTGTCATTGAATGTTGTACTGGATTACCTGTCATTGCAATAGCACTTTGATTATCACAGTAAATAGGTATCTTGGTATACCTTAATCCATAATCCAGCAGTTGATTCTTCATCCATAAAATCTGTGCACAGCAGCTACCAGCAGCAATATACTCTGCTTCAGCTATAGATGTAGATATTGACTTCTGTTTCTTGCTGTACCAGGAAACAAGTCTGTCACCCAGAAATTGACAACTTCCACTGGTGCTTTTTCTGTCTATCTTACATCCAGCAAAGTCTGCATCAGAGTAACCAAGAAGTTTAAACTCTGATTCTCTTGGATACCACAGCCCCAAAGTCATAGTGCCCTTGAGGTACTTGAATATCCTCTTTACTGCTGTTAAATGTGGTTCTCTTGGATCTGCCTGAAACCTTGCACACAAACAAGTTGCATACATGATATCAGGTCTGCTAGCTGTCAAATAGAGCAAAGAACCAATCATTCCTCTGTAACTTGTCATATCTACTGATGACCCTGCATCTTTGTCCAATTTTGTTGCAGTTGCCATGGGAGTTGTTGCAGATGAACAATCAAGCATACCAAATTTCTTGAGAAGGTTTCTGGTATATTTTGCTTGATTTATAAAAATTCCATCATCTGTTTGCTTCACCTGTAGGCCTAGAAAATAACTAAGCTCTCCCATCATACTCATTTGATATCTTGACTGCATGAGTTTGGCAAACTTCTTGCAGAGTTTATCATTAGTAGACCCAAAAATAATGTCATCCACATATATTTGAACTAAAAGCAAGTCACTACCATTTTGGAAGTAAAACAGAGTTTTGTCAATAGTACCTCTGTGAAATCCACTTTCTAGTAGAAATTTGGCAAGGGTTTCATACCATGCTCTTGGTGCCTGCTTAAGTCCATAGAGTGCCTTGTCTAATCTGTAGACATAGTCTGGATATTTTGGATCTACAAACCCTGGTGGTTGTTCCACAAACACTTCTTCTTCAAGTTTTCCATTCAAAAATGCACTTTTTACATCCATCTGAAACACTTTGAATTTCATGTGAGAGGCATATGCAAGAAAGATTCTGATTGCCTCCAATCTAGCCACTAGAGCAAATGTTTCATCATAGTCTATTCCTTCCTGTTGTGAGTAGCCTTTTGCAACCAGTCTTGCCTTGTTCCTTGTGATAACACCCTCACTGTCAGTTTTATTCCTGAAAACCCATTTAGTACCAACAATGGATCTGTTCTTGGGCCTTGGTACAAGTGTCCACACTTCGTTTCTTTCAAATTCATTTAGCTCTTCTTGCATTGCTGTTATCCAGTCAGCATCTTTAAGAGCTTCTTCAACTTTCTTTGGCTCACTTTGTGACAAGAATGCATGAAACAGACATTCATTTGTTGTTGCACTTCTTGTCCTTACTTTTGCATCTGGATCACCAATAATCAAATCAGGTGTGTGAGATTTAGTCCATTTTCTTGCAGAAGGCAGATTGCTTCTGTCATCATGTGATCCTCCCCCTTGATCCATGCTCTCCTGATTTTCTTGGTGTCTTTCTTCATTTTCTGATGCTCCCCCTGAATGTGACTTCTCAGAATTATTAACAGAGTTTGAATCAACAGAGTTTGATTCAGAATTATCAACTGAGTCACTATCAGTGTTTGAATCATCACTTTGATGTGATTCTTCATGCTCCCCCTCAACTGGTTCTTCCCTTGTTTCTGATTGAAGAGTTTCTTCAGTATTTACCAGTAGAGGTTCAGAGTTTAGATCAACAGAGTTTGTCAAATCAGTCTGATCAGATTTTACTTTTTCAGAGAATAAATCTTCATTTTCAAAGTGGAGTAGATCATGTTCATTGACATCTTCAAGTCCAGTTATTTTCTTGTCATCAAATGACACATGAATTGATTCCATGATCACTCTAGTTCACAGATTATAAACTCTGAATGCCTTTGTTGACAGTGGATAGCCAACAAAAATTCCTTCATCTGCCTTTAGGTCAAACTTGGTCAACTGTTCAGGATGAGTCTTCAACACAAAGCATTTGCATCCAAAAATATGAAAATATTTTAGATTTGGCTTTTTCTTCTTCACCATTACATATGGTGTTTTACCATGCTTGTTGATCAGTGTTGCATTTTGAGTAAAACAAGCAGTTTGAACTGCTTCTGCCCAGAAATATGTTGGCAACTTTGCTTCATCTAGCATGGTTCTGGCAGCTTCTATCAAGGTTCTATTCTTCCTCTCCACTACACCATTTTGTTGTGGAGTGCCAGGTACAGAAAACTCTTGTTTTATCCCTTTACTCTTGCAAAATTCTTCCATAGATGAATTCCTGAACTCAGTTCCATTGTCACTTCTGATTATCTTCACTTGATTCTCTGACCCTTTTTCCAGTTGTAATATATGTTCTGTCAGTGTTAATGCAGTTTCATCCTTCTTTGCAAGAAAATATACCCATGTGAACCTGATATATTCATCAACAATGACTAGAGCATATTTCTTCTTTCCAAGAGACATTACATTCACTGGACCAAAAAGATCAACATGTAGTAGATGATAAGGATTAACAATTGAAGACTCAGATTTGCTTTTGAAGGAGACTTTTCTCTGTTTAGCCTTTTGACAAGAATCACACAGTCCTTCTACATTCAACAAGGACTTTGGTAGACCTCTTACAAGATCATTCTTGATTAGCTCATTGATGTTGTTCAGGTTCAAATGAGAGAGTTTCTTGTGCCATTTCCAACTCTCTTCACTGGACATCCTTGTAGACAGACACACTGCTTTGCCATCAGTGTTTGTTGACAATTTGATTTCATAGATGTTATTGTGTCTGTTTCCAACTAGAGCAACTTTCCCTGTAGATTTACTGATCACTTGACAATATTCAGGCTGAAAATCCACATGATATCCTCTGTCACATATTTGACTCACAGATAGCAGATCATGCTTGAGTCCTGGAACCAGAGCTACATTTGTGATGATGACATTTCCAAGATTAATATTGCCATATCCCAGTGTATGTCCTATGTTGCCATCTCCATAGGAAACTTCTGGGCCAGCCTTCTCCTCAAATTCTGATAGCAGGGCTTTATTTCCTGTCATGTGTCCTGAACATCCACTGTCCACAACTAGGGTACTAACCCTGGTGCCCTGCAATCACAAACAATTACTGATTATTAGTTTTAAGGATCCAGACTTGCTTGGATCCTTTGGCTTTCTTAATTCTGTTAGCTTTTGCAGCGGAATTCAAATTAACAGAGTTTAAGCTAACTTTTTCAGAGTTTACATTTGCAGAGTTTACTTTAACCCATTTCAAATTTGGTTTGGGTTCATAGTAATTATAATAAATAGCATGATAATCTCTGCAAGTGTAAATAGAATGCCAAGTACTCCCACAGTGTTGGCATAAAGTCTGTGGTCTAGTTCTCACATAATCACTCTTTACTGCAGTTTTAGAGGGCAAAGAATTAATGTTCTTATTCTTACTGCAGAAACTAGCAAGATGATTAGTGCTACCACAATTAAAGCATGTTTTTCTAGGAGCTAATGAAGCAAGCATTGGCTTAATTCCTGATGTGATGCCTACTTTTCCATTTTTGTTTTTCTTAGGCAATCTCTGTTTGTTGACAGATTTTATCTCCTTAAGCTTATGCTTGAGTTGTTTATCTGTCATTAAACCAATGTTAGCCTCTTTAACAAAAGTTTTAGCATATGACTCTCTAACAGCCTTTTTCTGTGCTTCAGTCTTAGGTCCACCTGTTCCCATGACATTACCCTCAGATGAACAATGTGGTCTAACCTTTACCTGATTTTCAAATCTAAGTTCATCTCCTACAGAGTAACCTAGACCTACTGTATCTGACTGAAACACTTCTTGAGTGTCTTTACCAGAGTGTGTCCAAGTTTTAATGATGTGTTTAGTATCCTCCAATTCAGATTCTAGTTGCTTATACTTACCTAGCAACTCCTGTTCAATAAACACTGCATCATCTCTCTCTTTTTGAATTTTATTCATGTTCTCTAGCTGTTCCTCAACAATCTTATTTCTTTCTTTGAGTTGAGAACACTCAGACTTTATCCTCTCATTTTCTAAAGTGTGATCCCTATAACTGATATGCAATGCCTTAAGATAAATTCTCAATTCAGTTATATTATCAGTGTTATAAGCATAGGTAGTTGGAGGTACCTTGAGATCATCATTTTCAGTCTGAGTAGTAGCCATGAGAGCATAGTTGACTTCCTCATCTGAATCTGAAGTGTCTGCCCAATCTCTGCCTTTGGTGTAGAGTGCCTTTTCAGTTTTACCCTTCTTGCACTCAGGAGCATAGTGTCCCATCTCCTTACACTTGTAGCATTGAATTTCAGACTTATCTTTCTTACCAGATTTGAAGTCCTTTCCCTCAGCTTTCTTGAAATTCTTCTTGTCAGACTTTGAGTAGTCCCTGGAGAATCTCTTTCCCTTCTTGAAGTTCTTGTATCCCATCTTCTTGAAGGTCTTTACCATCAATGCAGCCATTTGCATCATCTCTTCATCATCTTCAGAATCAGATGATCCATCAGTGTTTGAGTCAACATCAGTGTTTGATGACTCATTCTCTGAATGTATGACTAAGGCTTTTCCTTTTGCCTTTCTCCTTGATGCCTCCTTCTTTGATTGTTTCTCCTCAACCTTAAGTGCAACAGACTTTGACTTTCTACTTGATCTTTTATTTCTCTGCTCCAATTCCAATTCATGGGTTTTGAGCAGTCCATAAATTTCATCAATCTCTGTTTCACCAAGTTCATAATTATCTCTTATAGTGGTTGTTTTCACATCCCACTTTTCAGGTAGAGAAAGAAGAAACTTGAGATTTGAGTCTTCTAAATCATACTCTTTGTTAACCAATGACAAATCATTGAGCAGTTTACAGAATCTGTCAAATGTTTCTGTCATGGTTTCATCAGACTTTGCCTCAAAGTGCTCATACTCCTGAGTGAGTATATTTCTTTTGTTTTTCTTGATTGCAGGAGTTCCTTGACACCTAACCTCAAGTGCATCCCATATTTCCTTTGCAGTGGTGCAGTTAATCACTTTATTGGACATAACATTGTCTAATGCACTGTGAAGTAAATGTCTTACTTTTGCATCCTTTGCAATAGATGAAAGATCCTCAGCAGTTAGATCTTTCTTTTCCTTTGGAATGACCTTTGATTCCTCACCAGCAGCAGCAGCAGATAATTTTGTTGGTTTGTGAGGACCTTCATAAATTCTATCAAGGTATTCTGGATCTGTAGCCTCCAGAAACATGGTCATTTTTACCTTCCAAATTGCATACTCTGATGGCCTAAGTATAGGAACCCTTATTGTTTCATACCTACTAACAGTAGTAGGGGCTTTCTCAGATGGTGGAGGTATCTCTGCCATTGATTACTCTTGTGTTTGGATCTTTAACTGTAATAAAATAACAGATTAAGCTCTGATACCACTTGTTAGGTCGAATACACAATAAGTAATCAAATACTGTATGAGTAACTTAACAAGAACACACTGTTTAACAATTAAAAACTGTTTGGAATTAATAATTCCTCTCTCGGTGATGTAAATATCACAGAGAGCTGCTTAGGTTACAATCAATGAATTTCTCAATGTTCGATTACCCTTTTAGGGTTAACCTAACTGTATTTATAGAACATACAGCTTCGTACAATCAGTAACTGATTCTCCTAAAATCAAGCTATACAATTGATATCAATCACGATTGCTCCAGTCTTCCAAGTCAACTCAATCTCTTTGACAGCTTTCCAATCTTCAAAGATATTGCTTCCATATTCATCTTGAAATAATCTACAAACACTGTTGACTCTTCAGACAATACCGCTACAGAGTTTAACAAACTCTGTTTGCGCTTCCAGTCAGTGTTTAACTAAACTCTGACTGCTTCCAGCTAAACTCTGTTTTCTGACTTTAGCTTCCAAACACTGTTTTCATCAATCATTCCTAACATTTTTTATCAGAGTTTGAGAAATTTTGCATTTTGACTTAGCAACTCTCTCCCCCTTTTTGACATCATCAGGAATGAGTATAGATGTAATAAGCTCCAAAGAGTTAGCAATTGAATCAACTTTATCAAACAAGACAGCCTGATTCTCTTCAACCTTTCCTAACCTGGCAAAGAGAGTATCTTGAACTTTAGAAAGCTGTGCAGCTTTGATTTTTGACTCTCTTTCCATTTTCATTTCTCTAGTCTGTATTTCAGTTTTCAAAGAAGCAATTTGTTGTTTTGTTTCAGCAAAACTTCCATCCAGAGTTTTGACTTGTACCACAGTTGCCTTTAAGCATGATAAAAGCTCTGGATTTGAAATTTGACTAGCAGTCTGCTTAATGAAATTAGCTGCTCTCCTTTTTGGAAAAATACAGTCTTCTTTATACCAGTTAGCAGCAGATTTAGCAAGATGCTCTTCTTCAATTGCATGAGATGGACAAGGCTGATCAAAAGATGTATGTTTGTTATCAGTCTGTGCTGGTGTACTGAGAAAAGAATCAGAGTTTGCACTGCTTTCAGCTTCATCTTCAACATTTGCATCATTAGCTTGAGCATCTTGTAAAGAACCACTATGCTGAGCTTTGTCAGCCACAGTTTCTGCAACAAATTCTGCAATCTTTTCAATATTCTCCTCATGTTGCACAGGCTCTGCAACAGAGTTTATATTTGTAGCTTCAACTGGCATAGATTGAGAGTTATCCTTAGTTGCTTGTTCAACCTCATCACCTTTGTCAGGAATTTGATAAGCATCAGATATCAGCTCTGTGTGTGATGTTGCAGCTTCAGGAAGAATAACTGCAGGCAGATCAGCTACACCAGGAGCTTCAGTGTGAACAACAGGTGAGATAGGATCAAGAATTGGTTGAAATGAGTCAAGAATATCATTCATTGGTGAAAAACCATCTCTGTGATCCTCTTCTGCAGGCATGTTAACATATGCAGGTATAGCATTCACAATTACAGTCTCCTCTGCAGGTATTTCAACCTCTGCAGGTATAACAATCTCTGTAGGTATATCATTCACTGCAACCTCAACAGTAGGTGTTTGCTGTGAAACCACCTCTGGAGCTTCATGAACTTGCTCATCATCAGATTCTGAAAGAATTAATCTCCTTCTCTTGGCTTGAGGCACTGCAGTCACCTCTTCTTCTTCACTAGAGCTCTCCTTAGTTGGTGAAAGTGAAGGTCTGTTTGCCTTTTGTTTCTTTCTTCTGGTATAAATAGCTCCAGGTAATGTCTGTTTAGCCTTTGAGTGTTTAGTGTTCTGTGCAGTGTGTATTTTCCTTTTTGGTTTGGATTTAGGTTGATCAGTAGGTACTGGCTCAGAGTTTATGAATTCAGAGTTTATTTGTTCAGAGTTTATTGGTGGAGAGTTTATGTGTTCAGGTTGTGGTTGATGAGTGGGTAGATTGAGAATCTTGAGGTTGGTTGACATAGTTTTGTAAGGCTAGTGGCATAAACATGTCAGGTATTTGCTGTTTAGTAAGATCTTTATTTGTCAAATCAGAAAACATCCTTTTAGCAACTTGAAAAGGCTGAATGACATCAGCTTCAGCAATTGTAAGATTAGGCACACAAGCATTGAATAACACTTGACAAAATCGAGAAAAATAAACAGATGTAGGCTCAGACAAACGCTCTCCCAAATTCATTAGAACTAGTCTACCAAAATCGAAATTACCTCCATACAGTAGAGCATGACCAATTTGGAGAGTGTCAAGAGGAAGTGCATCCCAATTTGTTGTCTTCTTTCCAAAAGCCCGTGTAATGCAATCGAAAAAGAAACTCCATTCCTTTCTCAAAAGTGGCCTTCTCAGAGATCCCAGCTTATTCAAATTTCCTGAACAACCAATTTGCTGCAACATTGTCCGCAAGCGGTCGTGACCAACAACACTGTAAGAAGTGTGAGTCTCAAAATCCAGAGCATCCCTAACCGTAGTTGGAGTGATGATATACTCTGATTTATCATGAGTGAAAGTAATTGTTGGAGTACCAGACTCTTCTCCATCATCATACACAGAGTTTGTCCAAAAAGTAGCAATTTGTGAAGCAGAGAGTGTTGGTGGTGCGGTTAAAGCCTTCCCTATTTTGGAATCTTTCAAGAAATTTTGAAACAAATGAAACGCCTCTGGAGCGTTTTCATTCTCCAGTGGAGCTGCATAATTGCTAGGAAGAAAAACTAACCCTGCTGCATCAAAAGCTTTGGTTGGCATTAGTAAGATATGATACGAAAATATTCAGAGAAAAGATGTGTATGATAAGTGTTTATCAATATGTGAAAGAGAGTGAACAAGAGTTTTGAAAGTGATTGAGTATGCAAGTAACTGTGAGTGGGTGAATATGAATCGATGTGAAGTGAGAGAACAAAAGCGATTAGAGTAAAAAAAAACTCAATCGTTTATGTATTATAAGCACGCAACTGATTTTAGAGTAATGTGAGAGTGGGACACAATAATGGGACACGTGTCAAACAACCAATGGATCACTTAATAATTACCGCTGTCATTCCTATAATCACGACATTATGACATATTTACACTAATTAACAGTTGTCAACTACCCCAATTACTCCAAAATAATCAAATTATCTCAATGAAACTTTACCTTAGAGTACTTAACACAACTCAACAGTGTTTGTCAATTTTCCAACTTTATCACTAAAACCCTTTCAAAAATTGCACAGTTGTGAATATGAATGTGTGTGAAGCAGAGTTTACCAAAATCAATCTTTAGAGCATCTAATATTTCATAAAATCCATAACAAAAATCAATAAACACTGAATGCACAAACTCTCATAGTAAACACTGATTGTTTGATAAATGCTAAACTCTGTAGTTACTGTAATACAGAGATCTGAATACTTCTATTCCCTTTGATGTTCATGATTATCCAAGTAAGCACACAGTCTTTGAAGACAAAAAGATCAAGAGATAGAAATCAGAGCATCATTTAGTGAGTAACAGTCATGAACTTGATAAACTCACAAACTCTCAAAGCACACAAGTGTTTAGGTGAAGTGTTTACACTCACATTCAATCAGTAAAAGCAGATACTACCATATGCTTGAATGTCCACCAATTCTACACTACTTTGAGTACATATATGCACAAATCAAAAGGACTTTATTCAGGATTGTAATGTAGTAAGATCAAACAGATGAGAAGAGATGTTTTAATCATGAGTGAATTTCAAGCTGAACATTTTAATTGACCAAAGTGTTCAGTCACACTGTTAGTACATATTTGTACAAGATGATCAGTATATATGCCCCTTTTTTTCTTTTTTTTTTTAACATATATACTGAGTAAACTTTTCTTTTCTTGAGAAACACTCACCTGCTTGCATTTGATTTTTCAAAAGAATATAACTGCTCTTAATACTACAGAGTTAAAAGAAAAATGAGCAGTTAATTAGGCTCAAAGGGGTTTACTAAGGGTGGAATTTATGAACAGTGTTTGAACAGTGTTCAAAAGAATTTTGAACAGTGTTTGAAGAAATGGTAAATCCTATTGCCTTTATCATTTTCATGCACACACGTATCATGTAGTCTCAAAATGGTTTAATACAAGTTCTAGAGAACCATACTTCCTGATGAACATCACACAACAATAAAAACTGATTGATAGAGAATGTATCAATCACTGATTTGGCTCAAAATCTCACAGGGTGCAGACATGAATCTGAACTCACCAAACTAATCAATGACACATCTCATGTTTTATAGTTTTTACAAGTACAAACAAGGAATCATCAAGAACCATGAATTACCTTTGGAAACAGAATGTCACTTATCAGAGTTTAGAGTTCATCAATATCAGAAATTATTTATGAGAGGCAATGCACACAATATTCATAGACTCAGAGTTTAGGACTGAATAAACTAAGAGATGCTATAAATATGAAACAGTATCATGCTGTGTTGATTTACTGCACAAAATCTGATTAGATTACAGTGACTCAGAAAGAATCATGATTTAATTACTGAGAATCATGCTTCATACATTTTTCTTCATTGGTGTTTTCATTCAGACAATAATCAATTCTGAATTCACAGAGTGTATCCAACATGTTAACAGTGTTTAGCAGACAGACATGCTGACAAAGTTTAACAAAGTTTAAACATAAGTATGCATAACAGAGTTTAATACTAAGTTTCACATAGCACTCAACAATTTTCAGAAACATGAGCAATATATTTTAAAAGTAAGATTTAGAGTCTAACCAACATCTCTAGTCAAAACTAGAGACCATTCCTAGTTCATTGACCAGTCTTGTAAATGTAGCTTCACTCAATGGCTTGGTGAAGACATCTGCAAGTTGTTGTTCTGTAGACACAAAGTGAAGCTCAATGTTGCCTTCCTCTACATGCTCTCTGATAAAGTGATACCTTATGCTGATGTGCTTTGTCATTGAGTGTTGTACTAGATTACCTGTCATTGCAATAGCACTTTGATTATCACAGTAAATAGGTATCTTGGTATACCTCAATCCATAATCCAGCAGTTGATTCTTCATCCATAGAATCTGTGCACAGCAGCTACCAGCAGCAATATACTCTGCTTCAGCTGTAGATGTAGATATTGACTTCTGTTTCTTGCTGTACCAAGAAACAAGTCTGTCACCTAGAAATTGACAACTTCCACTGGTACTTTTTCTGTCAATCTTACATCCTGCAAAGTCTGCATCAGAGTAGCCAAGAAGCTTAAAGTCTGATTCTCTTGGATACCACAGCCCTAGAGTTATAGTGCCCTTGAGATACTTAAAAATCCTCTTTACTGCTATTAAATGTGGTTCTCTTGGATCTGCCTGAAACCTTGCACACAAACAAGTGGCATACATGATATTAGGTCTACTAGCTGTTAAATAGAGTAGAGAACCAATCATTCCTCTGTAACTTGTCATATCTACTGATGACCCTGCATCTTTGTCCAATTTTGTTGCAGTTGCCATGGGAGTTGTTGCAGATGAACAGTCAAGCATGCCAAATTTCTTGAGAAGATTTCTTGTATATTTTGCTTGATTGATAAAAATTCCATCATCTATTTGCTTCACCTGTAAGCCTAGAAAATAGCTTAGCTCTCCCATCATACTCATTTGATATCTTGACTGCATGAGCTTGGCAAACCTCTTACAGAGTTTATCATTAGTAGATCCAAAGATTATGTCAGCAACATATATCTGAACTAAGAGCAAGTCACTACCAGATTGAAAGTAAAACAGAGTTTTGTCAATAGTACCTCTGTGAAACCCACTTTCTAGTAGAAATTTAGCAAGAGTTTCATACCATGCCCTTGGTGCCTGCTTAAGTCCATAGAGTGCCTTGTCTAACCTGTAGACATGGTCTGGATATTTTGGATCTACAAAACCTGGTGGTTATTCCACAAACACTTCTTCTTCAAGTTTTCCATTTAAAAATGCACTTTTCACATCCATCTGAAACACTTTGAATTTCTTATGAGAGGCATATGCTAGAAAAATTCTGATTGCCTCCAATCTTACAACTGGAGCAAATGTTTCATCATAGTCTATTCCTTCCTGCTGTGAATAGCCTTTTGCAACCAGTCTTGCTTTGTTCCTTGTGATAACACCCTCACTGTCAGTTTTATTTCTGAAAACCCATTTAGTACCAACAATGGATCTGTTCTTGGGCCTTGGTACAAGGGTCCACACTTCATTTCTTTCAAATTCATTTAGCTCTTCTTGCATTGCTGTTATCCAGTCAGCATCTTTAAGAGCTTCTTCTACTTTCTTTGGCTCAGATTGTGACAAGAATGCATGAAACATGCATTCATTTGTTGTTGCACTTCTTGTCCTTACTTTTGCATCTGGATCACCAATAATCAAATCAGGTGTGTGTGACTTAGTCCATTTTCTTGCAGAAGGCAAATTGCTTCTGTCATTATGTGATCCTCCCCCTTGATCCATGCTTTCCTGATTTTCTTGGTGCCTTCCTTCATTTTCTGATGCTCCCCCTGAATGTGACTGCTCAGAATTATCAACAGAGTTTGAATCAACAGAGTTTGATTCAGACTTATCAACTGAGTCACTATCAGTATTTGAATTATCACTTTGATGTGATTCTTCATGCTCCCCCTCAACTGGTTCTTCCCTTGCTTCTGATTGAAGAGTCTTTTCAGTTGTTACCAGTAGAGGTTCAGAGTTTAGCTCAACAGAGTTAAACAGATCAGTCTGATCAGAGTTTACTTTTTTAGAGAATAAATCTTCATTTTCAAAGTGCAGTTGATCATGTTCATTGACATCTTCAAGTCCAGTTATTTTCTTGTCATCAAATGACACATGAATTGATTCCATGATCACTCTGGTTCTCAGATTATAAACTCTGAATGCCTTAGTTGACAGTGGATAGCCAACAAAAATTCCTTCATCTGCCTTTAGATCAAATTTGGTCAACTGCTCAGGATGAGTCTTCAATACAAAGCACTTGCATCCAAAAATATGAAAATATTTTAGATTTGGCTTCTTCTTTTTCACCATTTCATATGGAGTTTTACCATGCTTGTTGATCAGTGTTGCATTTTGAGGTAAAACAAGCAGTTTGAACTGCTTCTGCCCAGAAATATGTTGGCAGCTTTGCTTCATCTAGCATGGTTCTTGCAGCTTCTATCAAGGTTCTGTTCTTCCTCTCCACTACACCATTTTGTTGTGGAGTGCCAGGTGCAGAAAACTCTTGTTTGATTCCTTTACTCTTGCAAAATTCTTCCATTGATGAATTCCTGAATTCAGTTCCATTGTCACTTCTGATAATCTTCACTTGATTCTCTGACCCTTTGTCCAGTTGTATTATATGTTCTGTCAGTGTTAATGCAGTTTCATCCTTCTTTGCAAGAAAATATACCCATGTGTATCTGGTATATTCATCAACAATGACTAGAGCATATTTCTTCTTTCCAAGAGACATAACATTCACTGGTCCAAAAAGATCAACATGTAGGAGATGATAAGGATCAACAATTGAAGACTCAGATTTGCTTTTGAAGGAGGCTTTTCTCTGTTTGGCCTTTTGACAAGAATCACACAGGCCTTCTACATTCAACAAAGACTTTGGTAGACCTCTTACAAGATCATTCTTTATTAGCTCATTGATGTTGTTCAGATTCAAATGAGAGAGTTTCTTGTGCCACTTCCAACTCTCTTCACTGGACATTCTTGTTGACAGACACACTGCTTTGCCATCAGTGTTTGTTGACAATTTTATTTCATAGATGTTATTGTGTCTGTTTCCAACTAGAGCAACTTTCCCTGTAGATTTACTGATGACTTGACAATATTCAGGCTGAAAATCTACATGATATCCTCTGTCAAAGATTTGACTCACAGATAGCAGATCATGCTTGAGTCCTGGAACCAGAGCTACATTTGTGATGATGACACTCCCAAGATTAATATTGCCATATCCCAGAGTATGTCCTATGTTGCCATCTCCATAGGAAACTTTTGGGCCAGCCTTCTCCACATACTCTGAAAGCAGGGCTTTATTTCCAGTCATGTGTCCTGAACAACCACTGTCCATGACTAGGGTACTGACCCTGGTGCCCTGCAATCACAAACAATCACTGATTGTTAGTTTTAAGGATCCAGACTTGCTTGGATCCTTTGGCTTTCTTGATTCTGTTAGCTTTTGCAGCGGAATTCACATTATCAGAGTTTAAGCTAACTTTTTCAGAGTTTACATTTGCAGAGTTTACTTTAACCCATTTCAAATTTGGCTTGGGTTCATAGAAATTATAGTAAATAGCATGATAATCTCTGCAAGTGTAAATTGAATGCCACGTACTTCCACAGTGTTTACATAAAGTCTGTGGTCTAGTTTTCACATAATCATTCTTTAATGCAGTTTTAGAGGGCAAAGAATTAATGTTCTTATTCTTACTGCACAAACTAGCAAGATGATTAGTGCTACCAAAATTAAAGCATGTTTTTCTAGGAGCTAATGTAGCAAGCATTGGCTTAATTCCTGATGTTATGCCTACCTTTCCATTTTTGTTTTTCCTAGGCATTCTCTGTTTGTTGACAGATTTTATCTCTTTAAGCTTATGCTTGAGTTGTTTATCTGTCATTAAACCAATGTTAACCTCTTTAACAAAAGTCTTAGCATATGATTCTTTAACAGCCTTTTTCTCAGCTTCAGTCTTAGGTCCTCCTGTTCCCATAACATTACCTTCAGATGAACGATGTGGTCTAACTTTTACCAGATTTTCAAATCTAAGTTCATCTCCTTCAGAGTAACCTAGACCTACTGTATCTGACTGAAACACTTCTTGAGTGTCTTTACCAGAATGTGTCCAAGTTTTAATAATGTGTTTAGTATCCTCCAATTCAGATTCTAGTTGCTTATACTTACCTAGCAACTCCTGTTCTATAAACACAGCATCATCCCTTTCTTTCTGAACTTTATTCATGTTTTCAAGCTGTTCCTCAATAAGTTTGTTTCTATCTTTGAGTTGAGAACACTCATTCTTTATCCTCTCATTTTCTAAAGTCTGATCCCTATAACTGATATGTAATGCTTTAAGATAAATTCTCAATTCAGTTATATTATCAGTATTATAAGCATAGGTAGTTGGGGGTACCTTTAGATCATCATCTTCATTCTGAGTAGTAGCCATGAGAGCATAGTTGACTTCCTCATCAGAATCTGAAGTGTCTGCCCAATCTCTGCCTTTTGTGTAGAGTGCCTTTTCAGTTTTACCCTTTTTGCACTCAGGAGCATAGTGACCCATCTCCTTACACTTGTAGCATTGAATCTCAGACTTGTCTTTCTTTCCTGATTTGGTATCCCTTCTATCAGAATTTCTGTAACTCTTCCTGTCAGAGTTTAAATCTTTCTTAGAAAATCTGTTTCCCTTCTTAAAGTTCCTGAAACCCATCTTCTTAAAAGTTTTTACCATCAAGACAGCCATTTGCTTCAACTCTTCTTCATCATCCTCAGAATCAGATAATGCATCAGTGTTTGAGTCATCATCAGAGTTTGATGACTCACTTTCAGACTTTATTAGTAAAGCTTTTCCCTTAGCTTTCTTCCTTGATGCTTCCTTTTTTAATGGTTTCTCCTCAACCTTAAGAGCAACAGATTTTGACTTTCTACTTGATCTTTTGTTTCTCTGCTCCAATTCCAATTCATAGGTTTTGAGCAGTCCATATATTTCATCAATCTCTGTTTCAGCAAGTTCATAGTTATCTCTTATAGTGGTTGTTTTCACATCCCACTTTTCCGGTAGAGAAAGAAGAAACTTGAGATTTGAGTCTTCTAAATCATACTCTTTGATAACCAATGACAAATCATTGAGCAGTTTACAGAATCTGTCAAATGTTTCTGTCATGGTTTCTTCAGACTTTGCCTCAAAATGCTCATACTCCTGAGTGAGTATGTTTCTTCTATTTTTCTTGATTGCAGGAGTTCCTTGACACCTAACCTCAAGTGCATCCCATATTTCCTTTGCAGTAGTGCAGTTAATCACTTTATTAGACATAACATTGTCTAAAGCACTGTGAAGTAAATGCCTTACTTTTGCATCCTTTGCAATAGATGAAAGATCCTCAGCAGTTAGATCTTTCTTTTCTTTTGGAATCACCTTTGATTCCTCACCAGCAGCAGCAGCAGATAACTTTGTAGGTTTGTGAGGACCTTCATAAATTCTATCAAGATATTCTGGATCTGTAGCCTCCAGAAACATGGTCATCTTCACCTTCCAAATTGCATACTCTGATGGCCTAAGTATTGGAACCCGAATCGTTTCATACCTACTAACAGTAGTAGGGGTTTTCTCAGAACTAGATGGAGGAGGTATCTCTGCCATTGATTACTATTGTGTTTGGATCTTAAACTGTAATAAAGTAACAGATTGGCTCTGATACCACTTGTTAGGTCGAATACACAATATGTAATCAAGTATTATATGAGTAATTAACAAGAACACAAGTTTTAACACTTAAAAACTGTTTGGAATTAATAATTCCTCTCTCAGTGATGTAAAATATCACAGAGAGCTGCTTAGGTTACAATCAATGAATTTCTCAATGTTCGATACCCTTTTAGGGTTAACCTAACTGTATTTATAAAACATACAGCTTCGTACAATCAGTAATTGATTCTCCTATAATTAAGCTATACAATTGATATCAATCACGATTGCTACACGTCTTCTAAGTCAACTCAATCTCTTTGACAGCTATCCAATCTTCAAAGATATTGCTTCCATATTTGTCTTCCTCAAACACTGTTGACTCTCAGACGCTTCCGCTACAGAGTTTAACAATCTCTGTTGCGCTTCCAGTCAGTGTTTAACTAAACTCTGACTGCTTCCAGTTAAACTCTATTTTGTCACCTTAGCTTCCAAACACTGTTCTCATCAATCATTTCTAACACAAAGGTATGAAGAAATTTCAATTTTAGTATTAAATCTACCTGCTCATTATAATTATAAATTGAAATTTATCTTCTTAAATTTGTTAACAGTTTGTAAAGAATGGAAAAAAGGTTTTTTCAAAGTTGTTTCGGAAGAATTCATCGATGCAGGAATTCTGGTATATACTATACTTGGTCTTTTTTTTCCTTCTATGTAGTTGGATTTTGCTTTGCAATACATGTCTTAATTTATGTAATAGATATGTCATTACAATGTAAAATCTCATGAAAATCAGGTTGTTCCAAGACTAATTAAGGAAGTCTACAAACAGAAGTTGATTAACACCAGAAAAATAGAAGTTAACGGGGAAAGTTGGTACATCTCCTACAATGACATAGAAGGATATGTGACAAATTTGAAAACAATGATCGATAGTTTCTCTTTGAGGGCAAAAGATACTATCATATTCTCAATGAATAGAAGTAAGGTGATTTATGCAAGGATATATCAAGAGGATGGGATGGAAATAGATTACGCAAATAGGAAGTTTGAAAGATCAAATACTGCAATCTCCAATTGGGTTTGGGATGTAAACATCCATCCAAAAACAGGTAAATATTCCCTAATGCAAATTTGTTAAGTTAAACAAACTGTGTTATCACAATGACTAAAATGCAAAACTTTTTGAATGTTATGTACAGATTTTGGGGAACCTAGTGGATGTCAAACACAAATTGTACGCAAATCGGACAATGCTGAAAGCTCACACCAGGTATTTTTTTTCAGGTTGTGGAGGAGTTTTTATAATTAATAGATTATAATTAAACATTGGAGATAATTTAACAGCAAAATAATTTATTTGTTATCTTGATAGGTGAGAAGAGGGAATTTAGTTATAGAACCAGAAGAGGATGAGGAAGGTAAACTAATTCTAAAATTTAGTCATTTCCTCTTGTCCTTATTATGCCTTTACAAATCTAAAGTGAGAAATCTATGCAAAATCTGAATACATTGAAATTTATATAGAAATGGAGATTGAAGAAATGGATGGGGAAGAGGATGATCTTGATGAGCACCAGATGAATAATGCAAATATAACTTTCAATGTCTGTCTAACATGGTCAAATGTAAACAAATCATCACATGGAGTGGTATGTTCCATACTCAGACTTTAACTATGATATGTTATAATACACATTCGTAATGAATGATTGCTATATTAATAACTTGTTTTACTGTTTTGTAGCATATTCCTAAGACTATAATTCCACATGGTAGACAATGGATAGCTGGTGAAAGGGTGTTGCTGAGGACTCCTAATGGATCCTGGTCAGTTGGAATAGTATACAACCATGGAATTCCAAGATTTTCTGCTGGTTGGAACCTATTTGCAAAAGACAATAAACTACGACTAAATCAGAATTTAGTCTTTGCCTTTGTTGAAGATGCTAATGGAATTGCTTTTGATGTTCAACTACCATGAAATATAACTAAAATTATTTTTTGCTTTCAACTTATTGTGGAGTATATTTGACCAGGATTATATTTGGTTTTCATTGCACTTTGAGTAACTTTAAAATGTATTTTGTATTACTTTGCTACTCTTAGAATTATTATGTTCTTTCTAAAACAATGAAATGTTCTATTGTGGTTTGATTAGTTATGTTTAATGTAAAGTAGTTTTTGCTTTTAACTTATTCTGGAGTATATATAACCATAAATTAAACATATTTTGTCAGCAAGTTGCCTCTAGTTATCAGCACATTTCATTTTGACATCTTTAAGCATTTGCAAGTAAAATAACCAAATTATAAGTTTAGAATTGTGAAAACATTCACTACACAATCAGAAAACAACAGAAAATGTAGGATAAAAATTCACAATATGAAGATGACAATTTGGAACAATTTGTTCGATCGGGTTTTGTCCATGACTTTATCGACCTTTATAACTTTTAGTTAAGGTGTTAAAATTTTTTTATCGTGTACATATAAATAAGAGCTATAATACTAATATGGTTGAATTTTGATTGATTGAAATTTATTAATGATCTTGTGTGATTTGATTTGTTTCATATTTCTTAGTTTAGCATATCATGACTTGATAGCCGGGCGGATTATATTAGGGAACATATCAAAACACATTTTTTTGATTTATATAAATTGCTTAACATTAGGATAATGATATACTCCATCCGTCACATTTTCATGTTTATCTAACTTTGTTTAAAACAATTTAAGCTAATTTTCGTGTTTATAAAAAAACATTTTTACACCAAATAAAATTAGATATATAAACAAATAACATACTATTAAATTTCATATGTTCTATTACAAAATTACAAAATAATGATAAAGTACATAGAATGTGAATGTGATTTACTCATTAGTATTATAAAAGATAAAATTGGAAATTAAAGAATTTTATATATTTTTAAATTTTGATTATTTTTGTATATCTATTCTATGTCATATTTTAAAAATCTCTGATTTTGTTTACAAAATGTATTTTATTTTAAAATATTATATTCTTAAAAACATAATAATATTATCTTAATGAATTAAGTATTATAAAAGATAAAATTGGAAATATTTTATTATGTCATTTATAAAATATTTTACAGTTTTTTCATTTTGTAAACAATATTTACATAATTTGAAAATTTTATAACCATAAAAAAATAATAATTTCAAATTTCAAATAAATAATAAATAATTTAGTGGTCATGGAGAAGCAGTTACCAAATTACCATTACGTGTTATAGAAAAACTGTAAGCAGTTAACTTTAAACATGGAAGTTAAAAAGAAGTTAAAAAACTAACCAGTTTTTTACCAGTTACCAAAATGCCTATAAATCAAAAGGAGATGCACAACATTCTTTCATAAGGCTTGGTTATTACTTACTATTAATTCAAATAAATTACTATTAATTCAAATAAATAATAAATAATTTAGTGGTCATGGAGAAGCAGTTACCAAATTACCATTACGTGTTATAAAAAAAACTGTAAGCAGTTAACTTTAAACGTGGAAGTTAAAAAGAAGTTAAAAAACTAACCAGTTCTTTACCAGTTACCAAAATGCCTATAAATCAAAAGGAGATGCACAACATTCTTTCATAAGGCTTGGTTATTACTTACTATTAATTACTTACTATTAATTACTATTAAAACAAAATGAGTTCAAGATCCGCAAAGAGGAGAAGGTACACAAACATCAAGTCATTGTTGGTGAATGACCTGAATAACGTCAATATTACTTCTGCAGATTTAAACGAAGACATTCGTTCAGCAAATGAAGATTTCAATCTGTTTTTCAAGAGCATGGAGGATAGGCAGACAAAACTTTTCGCGCGAACACTTGGAATTGAGGAAAAATACATGTACATATATTTGTTTTTTTTATTAAACTACATTGGTTGTTTTCATATATAGCAATATGCATATGATATTTCAAATGTAGGAACATTACAGATGTGTTGACAGGAAACCAAGATGGATCAGTTGGTCAATCTTCAAAGCCAGAAGTTCAGATTGATAATGCTTATTGTGGAAGAGAACGAAGATTTATAGATGATACCCAGGTATCTATTGTTGGCCATGTGAAACAATTTAGGGAACTATTGGAAGAGATGTTAAAAGGATTCGAGACATTTGAAGCACAGTGGACACAAAAACTAAATGATTGGTTAACCAAAATTGCTGAGGTTGAGGAACAGAGAGCAACAATGAGTGGTCAACTTGTGGATTTCACGCGTAATATATAGTGACCTTAAACATCTAAAATTTTCATTATGCATTGCTATAGTTCTGCAAATTTACTATCTACTAAAGACCAATGTGTTAGTTGTCATCTATCTATCTATTAGGAACATGTATGTTTGGTATTTGTGTTGTTTATGTTTTAGTAACAACTTGTGTACTCTATTGCAATCTGGTTCTCTGTTTTTTCTTATGTTTGTTACAATGACCATTATGATATGTCCATTATACTAAGAAACTACATATGAAGAAACATTTGATACAACTACATTAAAAAATGCTTGCACATATCTGATATTTGTAGACTGTTCTGATATGTGTAGAATGCTCTAATATGTGTTACGTTATGAAACACATAATATAGCAAAAATATCATATGATACATCAATTAAATTCAGAAAATTATAAAATGAAACAAATCAAACATTAAAATCAACAAAATACTTATATTTACAAATCAGTTCAATCATGTATAACAAATATGCCTTCAGAAAAGTTAAGTTCAAAAGTGCATTAAGACAACAATTACAGAAAAACAAAAGAAACATAAATCTTAATTAATAACGGCAGACAGCAGAACCTTGAAGAGGAGAATTTGCACTTTGCAATGAGCACAATCAGTATTCCACATATGTGCCATTGTCAAACGATTGCCACATGAATAAACCTCTGGAACGGTCCTATCACATAGTGAGTACCATAACTCCTCTCCAAAAGGTTGACCTTCAAGCTGGTAGATAGGTTGCTTGCTTCTTGAATTAGGACAAAACTTGTAAATCGGCAACAGATAATCTTTCTCAAATAAGAAAGTATACATTTCTTCCAGATAATTGATAACTTCAACTAACCTAGACCTCATATGAGTCTGATTAAGCATTTGAAACATCTCTTCAACAGTTTCATCTCTGTGAAAAGTTCTATTTATTGCTTTAAAAAAAATAAAGCAAAAGGATGATGGAAAATGATTACCTGACAAAGATGATAATACATTAAGATGATGATTAACATCCTGATTCAGAAAAAGACTACGAATAGCATGATAATACATTGCTTGGTCGACCTTATATTTAACACCAAACTCAATGAAACCATGAAACTGATCCCTTGTAACCTCCATTGGATTATTATGGAACTTGTATAATGAATCCCAGTCAAGCCTCTCGAGAACTTCTTTGATTCTCGGAGTAGTCAGCTTAGTGAACCAGGCCATTAGCACATTTACAAACCTTGTGAAGTCTCCAACATCAACAATGATGAATGAAAAGATCAAACTAAGAATATCGGAACGAAGTTGCTGAAACATTTTGTTAAAGATTGGGAAGTGTGATGGTAGAAATTGTTTGATAGAAAAGTGAAAAATGAAAGATCCAATGTCTAGAAGCTAAAACTTGGAGAATGGGAGAAGATGGAGCCAATGTGTGTATTTATCTTTCCCTGCACAGCTTGCATGCAAAGTAATGTGACTGTTGGTTTTCTTCTTTTTTATTTTATTTTACTTGGCCATAGACGGTTGGTTTTCTAATGCTCTTCTCTTAATGAATCATGTCCTAATGTATAGTGTATATTATTAAATAATGTCTACAGATACATTACTTGAAAAGGTAAACAAAATCATGACTTGATTATCTGGATCTTGGACAAAGTGTAAAGGTTTTAGATAGAGTGCACTGTTTCCTATGATAAAATTATTGTACCACAATCAAAACAATATTAAATTATATGTAAATTACATAATTAATTGTATAAACTTCAACTATACACTTTTTACTAAAATTAAAAATATCTTTATCTTCAAAATGGACAAATTTTTCTTTAAATGTAAAATATGAAACATAAGGATGTAATATAATTAAAATAAAATTTTAAAATTTTATTTAGATTATGTAACACAACAAAGTCGATTCAACAACTCTTACCATAATGGAATAAATAGAATAATGAATACATAAAACTTAATTGATTATATAAAGCAAATAACTTGCAATCATACCAAAAATTATGAATATAATATATAACTTTGCTATTTTTTTTAAAACAAAGGCATTAATTAATTTATTGTATAAACTTCAATTATCCCACATTTTTTAAAATTATCTGTATTATTTTATGTACAATTTGTTAAGGACTATAAACTCATATGTTACAAATTTTTTTAAAAAAAAATTATTGAAATTTTAATGGTCAAGAAATACATTATCAAATGTGAAAAAATAAGAAAGTCATATGATATTACATATATGACCATCGCTCAAGAACCATCGATCAATCTTTTAAAAAAAGACCCTCGCTCAAGAACCAAATATTAATTTAGGAGATCTATATTAATTTTATAGGAGATTTTTGTTAATCGCTCAAGAACAAAAAATTTGCTATTATATATGACAATCGCTCATCACCCAAAAAATAAATTAAAAATGTGGATTATTCCTTTTTTTTTTGAAAATATATGGATTATTCCTTAATACATAAAACTTAATTGATTATATAAAGCAAATTACTTGCAAGTTGTACCAAAATTTAAGAATATAATATCTAATTTTTGTTTTTTTTAACGAATACATTTGTTAATTTATTGTATACACTTCAATTGTCCCACATTTTATTAAATTATACGTATTATTTTTTGTACGTCTTGTTAAGGAGTAGAAACTCATATGTAACAAACATTTTTGTTAAACTATCTTAAATTAATTCAAATATTTAAATACATTCTTAAAATTAAAAAATTAAAAAATAATGATAATGGAAAAACTCAAAATGAGTTTTTTATTAATGGACATATGAGCTTAAAAAAATATTGAATATTTAATAGCTACATTATCAAATGCGAAAAAATAGAAAATTCATATGATATTACATATTTTTTAGGAAGAACATTCCGAAAAGATAAGATATTATGTCTACTACCGGAAATGTGTAATGATACTCAAAACATTGCTGGATCAACTTTCAAGGACCAAATCAAGGAAGCTGTTAATCTTGGTTCATCAACCTCTGCCTCATCATGAAAACATCCTCATTCTCAAGATTAACAAAAATTCTAGAAGATGGTAAATTCGTAATCCAGATTTTGCCTGCGCAAAAAAAAGACATAGATTTCATATTATACAACATACTACATATTGCCATTTTGTTGAAAGAGGTTATTTAATATATTTAAGATAATTATTAAAAAGTAGAGAGATTAGTACCATTGTGCATTGAAATCTTTGTACTGGCAAGAATAAGAATAGTAGGCATCTCAAGATTAGCAGTATACAATGGTTCAGTATTTTCATCCAAAGGACCAAAAAAAGAGACATTGTACAATGCTCTGTTCCAAAAACAACCAGAATCAAAACGGAAACCTTATATATTATTATAAATGAATCAGTTGATTTTTGAACAATATATTTAAAACATATTTAGACCATCAATTCAAATGTACAACCTTCCATCTGTTAATAAGAATTTTACAACTTGTATTGGTCCATCACTTGTTTGGTATGTTTGCACTGGTTGCAAGTCTTGCATTGCTCCAATAAGATCTACAAAGTTGTAATATTAATCATATTTAAGGAAAAAGTTAAAAAAAATCAACAATGAGGACAATATTACCTGTGGAATAGATAGGTTCATCCATGTTATCATAAATGAAAGGTGTTTCACTGAGAATTGGCAGAGGTACTATCTCAAACTTGTGCATTGGAATGCTAATGTCATCGTCAAGAATAGGTGTGATAGTTGTTAAACGAATAAAACTAATGCACTTGGTGGAATGAACAGGCCTGTAATAACCGGTTGCTGGCATAACACGTATGTTCACAATCTCATATAAACCTCCTTCGTTCAAAATGTTTTGGAAATAATTCCAAAGTTGAGGACTAACAGTGGCATGTAAATGTGTATTCTGTACAAAGTAAAATTGTAGTGATAAATAAAACATTAAAATAATAAAGAAAAACCTTCGTTAAAGAATCCAAAAACGATAAATGATAAATTTTACCTCACAGTCTAAAATGATGATGTTGTGTCTAACTACAACACCTGCGTTAGAAACTGTATCCCACATCCTTGTCACACGAACCCTCAAAATCCAATCTAATCTTGTCTCATCGATTGTGGATAAATGATGATGGAAGTTTAAACCTGTAAACACATTGTTAAAGATGTGTACAAAACTTTATAATCAATGGTAACTTTAAAGTGGAACTCAATCTTTACAAATAATGTGTATGAATAATCAGTTATGCAGAAGGAAAAAAGTGAGAGGTACAGAATGCAATAACCTAATTCCGAAAGAGCCATTCGCCAGCAATACAAACAGAGAGTAGAAAAATATTATTTTGATCTTAATTTGATGACTTTGTTTATATTATATAGTATCTATTATAGACTCCTCAATATTTTCCATTTGGTTTAATTAAAATTTAATTAATTCTGATTACATAATTAGAATAACAAATTTAATATTGCTATAATGACTTTGCAAGATTTATGGAACACATCAACATGTAACAATAACCATAAAATAATTTTTAATGCTGATTACATAATTATATTTGCAATCTTTTTATACTGTTTGCAAAATTTGTGGAAGACTTCAACATGTAACAATAACAATAAACTAATTTGCAACAGATTGCTATATATTAAGTCTAATTATACTGTTTTGAGATTAACATACATAATAAAAGGATTCCTATTTTTTATAACTAATCTTTAAGATTAGGACTGATATCAAGATAAGTCTGTTGATAAAGGACATACGGTAAAATTGTTATTATGTTATATAGATAAATGGAGAGATTGCCTCAACTAATTGACAATTCAGAGATGGAATAGTAATTACTTCTATATATAAGATCAACAAATATATCATACATTTTATTGTAAACTAATTTATGTTTTAGATACACTTGGCAAATTGTAAAAGATCTCTTCATAAACAACATTGGCTGTAACATTTGTTGGTCGCCCATCATCACCAAGGATCAGAATATGTAGACCGGACGAAGATGTTACTCTTGAGACAGCAACATAGAGCTGATCGTGCGTGAATACAGGCCTGGGAAGATAGAGTCCAACAGTGTCCAAGGATTGACCCTGGCTTTTATTGATCGTCATTGCAAAGCACAACTGCACTGGAAATTGCAATCTTTTAAAGTCAAATGGCCATTTTGTATCTGTGGGCATCATCTCAATTCTTGGAATGATGTGAATAGAACCTACTTGAGATCCGCAAAGAATTTGACATATAATGCTATTTTTCAGACATTTCTTCACAATCATATGAGTTCCATTACATAATCCCATTATCTGATTTAGATTCCTCATCAGCATCACCACACACCCGACTTTAATTTTGAGATCATGTTTTGGAAGACATGGCATGTTTATTGAATTAATATACTCCACTGGAAATGCGGAATGAAAGTCATTTCCTGAAGAAACATCTTCAGCAAGTGAGTCCTGACTATAATACGTATGTGAATCTCCTGGTATAAGATCAAGAATATAATCATTGATATCACCAACAACAGCGTTTGTCGGAGCAAGTATGGATCTTTGACTCAGATAATTAGCAGAAGACATATTATTGCTAAAATCAGGATAGACAATGTCAACAATGTTCTTGATTGCTCCTGAGGAAGATTTGATCAAGAATTTGTCAGGAATACGGACTTGAGGATTAGAGTTAGAATCAACATCTTCTACTGTAGGGATTTCACCGTCACCAACATCAAGAACCCATTTGCTAAACTCAGATATGGCTTTCAAATCCTCAGGTGATTTTCCTCCACATAAGCGCATGTTTTGTTTTAATAAGAAAACTTGGCATTGATGCCATAATTTCGACTGATTCAAAGAAGCTGAAACAATTTGAGCTCTTGATCCTTTTGTAATTACTGGCAAAATTTGATGAAAATCTCCCCCAAATACAACAGTAATACCACCAAAAGGTCGACTGGACCTTGATGAATCTACTGCAGACATAATGTCTCTAAGACAACGGTCAACACTTTCAAACGCATGCCGATGCTGCATAGGAGCTTCATCCCAAATAATTAAACTGGTCTGTTGCATTAACTCGGCAATGTCGGTGCCGTGTTTAATACCAGCAATAGAGATATGGTCAAGTTTCAAAGGGATGTGAAATCTAGAGTGAGCAGTTCTACCTCCAGGAATTAACGTTGCAGCAATTCCGGATGAAGCTACTGGCAAAACAATTTTTCCTTGACTTCGAAGGCGACAACAAAGTGTTTTCCATAAGAAGGTTTTTCCACAACCACCGCTACCATAAACAAAAAACAAACCACCTTTACCATTATCAACACTGTCAAGGATTGCATTGTATGCTTCCAGTTGATCTTTATTTAGATTTGTAAAAAGTTGTGCATGTTGTCTTTGCATATCCTCTTTATCATATCCAGTTTCCTCAAGGATAAGATTATTTTCATTATTTCTAAAATATTCTCCATCAGGAAACGGCAAAGTGCTGTAATCTTTCAAACTTTTTCCAACATCGTTAAGTAGTTTCTCAATCTCTGCAAAATATTGAATATATTAATTGATTTTTTTAAAAAAACTGGTAGTTAGAATCCCAAAGATTGTTTGGGACAAATTTGGTAAAACATATTAATATAAAGAGAATATTTTTAAAAATATGTACCTGCTAAGCACCAATTTTGTATTTCAGAATCACTTAGTTGCAGAGTGTGATTGTTGGTAAGTATCCGTCTATTGTAAAGAATATCTTCAGACATGATCTTCCAATGTTCTGTCCATAATCTAAAAGGATCAGCAACAGTATTGTTTGTCAAAATGTGGACAAACAATTCTCTCAATTGCCGTGGCATTGCACTAATTGCATTCTCCTCTAAAGCCACATGCCATTGTCTATCATCTTTCAGAAGACCAAGTGCGTCACATGCTTCTTCGAAAGTATTATAAACTTTACCATTAACCGTACGTAGATCTTCATAGCAAGTAGCACCTTTCGTCTGCATCAAAAGCATTCGTAAGAAAAACGTTTCTCCGCCTTAAGTGTGGATATCAATTATTCTGCCTACTACATTTCCTTTCTCTCTTTGCTTCCACTTTCCTTGATCAGCTTTCCACGTAAAATGCTGCGGGAATTCCATATACGTCACGTCCTTTGCACCATGAAGTGTTTTATTAGCTAAAAACTAACCTTCTAATTTGCTGTTTTTGGAACTTGCCTTAGCAGCAATATTTTGCAGATCATCTTTTGTGTTGAAAGTGACATTTTTTTCACCGGGGCAATGTACTGGTAACCTGTCCACCGCAGGAAACCTGTAGTGAATATCAAAACCGAAAAGCCTCCATGCCGCTTCAACAGCACATACATACCGACCATCCAGATACTGTTTAATCTCATTATTATCCTTTTTCTGTACAGTACTGGAAGAACCATTAGCATTAATCCCTTTCTTCTTCAAGATCATTGTGGCAGTATCATGTCCCTTTAAGCAATATTTGAATAAATATTTTAAGGACCTGCTACTATTGCAAACTTCCAAATTTATGTGACAGTGGAAGCGTATCAGTAAGTCTCTGTTGTACGGAACTACATACTGATTGTCCAATTCCACACCTTTCCTTTTGACAATGTTTCTTTGCTTACGCCTTCGATATTGTGGGAAACCACAATCGTCAAAAAAGGTGGTTGGATTGAACCTTCATTTTTGACAATATACAATAAAAAAGAAAGTTTATGAGGAAATATGTTAAATATAAAAAAATGATGCATGAAAATGAAAACAGTGGATATTATACACACAAATTTGGTAAAATAAGTGTAGATATTACGCATACCTCTTTGGAAAATGTCGAATACATTTTGCCTTTACCATACATGAAGATTGCATATTGTCTTTACCACATGGTCCATGTATCATGAAATTCTTTACAATATGATAACCAATGGGATCAACCTTTTCATCCGGTATCTCAGCTGATATTAGATCATCAATTTGATCTATGCGCTTAGGTCTATCATTCGGATGAAGCCAAATGAGCATGTGTGTATGCGGCAGGCCGCGCTTCTGGAACTCAATAACGTGCATAACTGTTTTAAAATAGGGAAAGTAATAATTAGTAAAAACTGATATGGATTCTAATGAATTTGAAAATCTGTAACAATTAAATATATATCTTACTCCCAATGCATCTTCCAAAATAATTCTTTTTCTTTATTAAATCAATAAGTTGGTCCAGCTTCAACTTGAATACTCTTGCAATAACATCTGGAGAATTACTAACATCAACTCCTGGTTTGTGCTTTAACATTTCATGAATCTCTGGCCACTGCGTATTGCAAGTCATTGTCAAAAAAAGAGATGGGTGCCCAATTGTACGACATATAGCAAGTGAATCTTTGAAATACTGATTCATATATCTCTGTGAGCCTGTAAAAGTAGCAGGCAAAATGACATTTTGACCAACATTGGATGAATCTGTATCACCCCTGTGTATGCGATCACGAATTGATCTATATAAATCTGAACGTATGACATGCCGATGCGTCTTTATCCAATCAAGCCTGTATTGTTCAACAGCAGCAAAAGCATCTACAACAAACTGTTGCCAAAGCCTTCCACCAAGATGAAGTGTCATACCTGAGAAACATATAAAAACAGAACAAAACAAAAAAAAAGTTGTTATCTGTTGATAGTTATTTTAAAATTTGGACATAGAATTCCTGAAACTACCTTCATTGGGACGTATCATTAATTTGTAGGCATAATACTCTCTCATGGAAACATTTGTTCTGGCCTTACTTTCATCCGGACATTCATCAGCAGAAACTTGTGTTGCAACTTTCCGTGCTTTTCCATTTAAAGGAATTTCTGGATGAAAACCTTCATCACCATATGGGAAAAGCAAGGGATACTGGAGTGACATGAATTGAGAATAGGTCTCAAATACTCGTTTAAGATACATTTGTTTGGTTTGAACCATAATATCTCTGAAAGGAGAGCAATCATCTACATCACCAACAATTAATGCTGCAACATCATTGGATTCTATGACATGATTGGTCCTTCCTGATGCAGATCTGGAGTGGAGTAATTGTAGATCAAATTCATCTGATACATCAAGTTTTAAACGATCCCTTGCAAAACGAAAACCTCTTGCACATTTGTTGTGTTCATCAAGCATTTCTAACAGACTTTGAATAATTTCTGGATCAAGTTGGTCACTACCATTAACTGCATTTATATGATTTTGGAGCTCGTTCTCCGTATCATATATGTATAATTGGTAAAATTTTGGAGATTCTCCTTCCTTTGGCTTGAGGGTACCAATAAGATGATAGTTTTGAGTTTTGACCATTTAATTTAAAGCAATAAGGACCTTTTCCATTGTTTATTTTCTTATCTATTTTGCCACCAATAGAAGTAAACTGGAACATGGAATTGTACGTCCTTATGTTATTGAGAAAATGTGTTGTCTTCTCTCCACCTGACAATAGCGCAGCCAAATAAGGAGGAGGTTGTTTCTCTGGTTCAATAGCTACCTGACCATCCCTACAACATAATGAGAATGTGGGCTCACTATTTTTCGCTCCTTTATTATTGCGCTCCTCATTCCACATCACTGATTTACATTTTCGACAAAATTTTGTTGGCGGACCAAGATCCATATACCCTTCCCAAAAATCTATCATAATTCAAGAACTAATCAATAAATGAGGAAGAACAATAATATATGAATCTATCATAAATGTTAAACCTGGTTTGTTGTTTTTAGAATCATTTTCATCATCCATGACATATTGTCCACGACCATCTGACAATGATAATAAATGAATATATTAAATATAAATTTTGAACATAAATAGTAATCAACCGTGATTGTAATAAAACAAACAAACAAATGTTGAAAGTACCTTGCTCTTCAGCATTTAACTCAACATCATCAATATCATCTGCACATATTAAAAGACGCATAAACAATATAAGACGTATATAGTTTGTTTTTTAAAAATGTCTTCTAACTAAATAATGAACATTGTGAATAATGAACATACCTATATGCATCTCATCCTTTTCCTCAACAAATTCATCTGTTGAAAAGTAATATTATATATACAAATAGCTGGTTATGTTCAAATAAAGGATGTTATACAATAGTGTTAAATACCAGAAAGGATTTCATCCCTCAATTGCTGACTGTTGGTAGAAACATCTTTCCTTTTTGGTTGATTGTTTCGGCCAGTTTTCAAACGGGAGGAAGTAGATGCATCACCTACAAATGTAAAATATGCAGAATAAGATTTGAGATAAATGATAATGTTGCATTAGTGTTCTTTAAAGCATTTACTTAAAGATTTTGGATTTTGTTTTTGTGTTTCATTCCCAACAGCATCAAAGGAATTCATCAAGTTCTTAACTCCGGAAGAAGATTGTGATGGGAACCAAGCTGTACAACAAATTTTTAATTTTAGATAGATATCAAATAATTAAAAAATAACTTTACATATAGTGTTTCAGAAAACATATAGAATCATAGATCTATTTCAAAATAATACATAACCTGGCCTACGAACACCAAGTTGTTCTAAATCTGGTGTAAGAACAGTAATGTCCGAACTTGTACTATTCTCTCTAATGGAGTTTGTTCCGTTAATTGATGATGTCGAATAATCTTTCTGATTATTTGAATAACGATCCAACAAATTGACCTTCCTGGTATCCTTAATAACACTTCCTGCATAAAAAAGATCAATATATTGTTATATAGATATTATGATCTTAAGCAGTTGATAAAGTTGAACAACCAATATTTATGAAAAACTACATTTACCAGAATTTGTCATTCCTAAAACATGTCTTGTTGGCACATTTCCTTTAGTATTCTTCACTGGAGAAATCCTCGATGTTGGTAACTGGAAAGGATTTATATTGCTGCTGGTCGTTTGTTTAAAATTAATAACTCGAGAAAACGGAGTTTGATGACTTAAACCTGTATGCCACAACACTTTTAAAATACTCATATTAACAGTATCGCAATAAGCAAAAAGATTACCGAAAGTGAATACCAGACAAATTGACATTAGGCTGCCTCCTTTGTGATGGCGTAACAATACCATCATTATTACCGCTAACAGTGGAATTCCCTATACAAAATTTAATACACATAAAATTATGCATTTGTTTGTTAGAAGAAAGGTAAGATCATGCCATAACAAACGTAAGAATATGAATCTAAATTAGTATACTTGATAAAGTAAAAGTACAACTGACCTGATTTCTGAGTAGAAAATACATTCTTTGAGTAAAAACCTATATAGACATAATTTTAATTACAAAAAATAAAACATTCTTAGAGTAAAATGAGAACACTAACAACTAAATTTTTGTTAAAACCTATATCTGTCGACATCCTATTGGTTGGCAGAACATTGCTGGATGGATCAATATCTGCGAAGATAGTCATGTTTAAAAACATAATGTAACAGTTCGCTATTTATCTATAACATTAACAGAATATCTTACCAGACAAATTGACATTTTGTAATCTCCTTTCTGATGGCGTAAGATAACCCTGACTATTACCGCCTATATTGGAATTTCCAAAGAAACATTAATAACAAATATATTATGAATTGCACAATATATCTTACCAGACATATTTGAAAGACATGTACACATATATGAATTGCACGACATATCTTACCAGACATATTTGAAAGACATGTACACATATATGAATTGCACGACATATCTTACCAGACATATTGACAGCGTTTGAAAAGTTTTTAGCCGGAGTTGGATTGTTAGAGAACTTGTTCCGATGAGCAAAAGGTCGTGATCCTGTTTGGTAGATTGGAAAACAATAAAATAAATTTCAATCCAGATATGGCAGTCATTGCAAATATAAGAACATTAAAAACTGCAATGAGAAAATACCACTTTGTCGATTACAGGAACTCTGAGTATTGGGATCCTTATTTTCATTATTAGAACCATCTTGAACATTATTGCCATTGAAGGAGGTTGTTGAAGGCCGTCTTCTTTGTCCTACGTATAACAAAATTAAGAAAAACAAAAGCAATATGTCTTAAAATCCCAACGTCGTTAACATGATAATATCGTGAACATATAAACATCATACCCTTTTGTGTTGAAGAAGGAGAAACAGGCCCCAAAGGTACACGCTTACGACCTAGTAGACAGTAAATGACGGGTAACAACGTGAACAACAAAACAATATCAATAACGGTTTTGATTTTAACATACCTGCTTTGTCCATGATCCGGTGATGGGTAGATTATTGAAGATTGTGTATGGAGATTACATCAATTATTTTTGAATTTGAAAAACTGATTGAGAAACAGAATAGAACGTGTCAAGGCTAAAAAGATGGAAGGATGATTATAGTTTTAGAATTAGATCGTACTTAGTTTAAACGTAATGTGGGTATTACCCATTTTAATCCGGGTCAATATATTTTGTATTGATTTTGTGAGTGAATGTTGGATTTGGATCTTACCCGTTTGTAAATGGAGCGATCCGCCTTTCAAGTAGATTGACCAAAAAGGGCATGGGAGTAGTGTAAATATAAAAATGGAAAGGATAGAAAAAGTCTTTTTCCAAATTCTTTGTGTTCAGGAATTAAGATTATATAGATATATAAATCCGCCAAAAGTACTACTCCCTCTAACTAGTGTCGTACCGATTGCACATGATCTATTTTTTTTATTTTTTTTTCGACGATCCAACCGAAGGAATGATGTTATATGTGTACACAAATTTAGAAAAAAACAAATCATTCTTGTATAATATTTTAATGGTCAACTATCAAAGTACTCTTTGGTCAAACTAGTATAATTTTCGAATAATATTTTTTTTTTAAATTTTTTTGGACGATCCAACCGTACGGATGATGTTATATACTAATTCTAGTGATGTGTACAAAAAGTTAGAAAAAAAATCATTCTTGTACGTGTTTATAATGTAAATCCGCCAAAAGTACTACTCCCTCTAATTAGTGTCGTACCGATTGAACATGATCTATTTTTCTAAAAACAATTTTCGACGATCCAACCGTACGAATGATGTTATATACTGATTTTTAGTGATTTGTACACAAATTTAGAAAAAAACAAATCATTCTTATAGGATATTTTAAAGGTCAACTATCAAAGTATTCCTTGGTCAAACTAGTATAATTTTCGAATAATATTTTTTTTAATTTTTTTTTTGGACGATCCAACCGTACAAATGATGTTATATACTCCCTCCGTCTCATAATATGTTTCCTGTTTTTAAAAATACGTTTGCCAACGCACACTTTTGATCGTTAATATCTTGAATTTCGTATTAGTACTAAATATAAAAACTTCACTGTATTGAAGTACTCATAAATACGAATCCAACAAGATCACTCATGACTATATTTTGTCTTATAAATTATGCGTAAATTAATGGTCAACCGCTTATAATGAATAGTGTAAAAGTCAAAACAGGAAAGACAATAGGAGACGGAGGGAGTACTAATTCTAGTAATGTGTACAAAAAGTTACAAAAAAAAAAAATCATTCTTGTACGTGTTTATAATATAAATCCGCCAAAAGTACAACTCCCTCTAATTAGTGTCGTACCGAATGAACATGGTCTATTTTTTAAATTTTTTTTCAACAATCCAACTGTACGAATGATGTTATATACTGATTTTAGTGATGTGTACAAAAAATTAGAAAAAAGAAAATCATTCTTGTATGATATTTTAGCGGTCAACTATCAAAGTACTCCTTGGTCAAACTAGTATAATTTTTGAATAATATTTTTTTAAAATTTTTTTTTTGGATGATCCAACCGTACGGATGATGTTATATACTAATTCTAGTGATGTGTACAAAAAGTTAGGAAAAAAAATCATTCATGTACGTGTTTATAATGTAAATTCGCCAAAAGTAGTACTCCATCTAATTAGTGTCGTACCGATTGAACATGATCAATTTTTATAAGTTTTTTTCGGCGATCCAACCGTACGAATGATGTTATATACTAATTTTAGTGATTTGTACACAAATTTAGAAAAAAACAAATCATTTTTGTATGATATTTTAATGGTCAACTATCAAAGTACTTTTTGGTCAAACTAGTATAATTTTTGAATAATATTTTTTTTAAATTTTTTTTGGACGATCCAACCATACGAATGATGTTATATACTCCCTCTGTCTCATCCATTTGTTTACACTTTCCTTTTTGGGATGTCCCATCCAATTCTTTACATTTCTAAACTTTCCTAAAATAGTAAAGTTTTATAATATAAAAATCAACTACATCCACTAATTTTCTCCACTAACTCATTTTATACATTATATAGTGATGGGTCCCACCACTTTACTCATTTTTCCTACTTCTCTCCTCCTTCTTTATATTTTTCCTTGGTCTCCGTGCCCAAACCAAATGTAAACATTTGGTTGGGATGGAGGGAGTACTAATTCTAGTGATGTTTTCAAAAAGTTAGAAAAAAAAAATCATTCTTGTACGTGTTTATAATATAAATTCGCCAAAAGTACTACTCCCTTTAATTAGTGCCGTACCGATTGAACATGATCTTTTTTTTTTTATTTTTTTTTCAACAATCCAACCGTACGAATGATGTTATATATTGATTTTAGTGATGTGTACAAAAATTTAGAAAAAAAAATCATTTTTGTATGATATTTTAGTGGTCAACTATTAAAGTACTCCTTGGTCAAACTAGTATAATTTTCGAATAATTTTTTTTTAGGCGATCCAATCGTACGAATGATGTTATATACTGATTTTAATGATGTGTACAAAAAATTAGTAAAAAAAAAAATCATTCTTGTACGTGTTTATAATATAAATCCGCCAAAAGTATTACTCCCTCTAACTAGTGTCATACCGATTGTACATGATCTATTTTTTTATTTTTTTTTTCGACGATCCAACCATACGAATGATGTTATATACTGATTTTAGTGATGTGTACACAAATTTAGAAAAAAAAAATCATTTTTGTATGATATTTTAGTGATCAACTAATAAAGTACTCCTTGGTCAAACTAGTATCGAATAAATTTTTTTTTTTAGGCGATCTAATCGTACGGATGATGTTATATACTGATTTTAATGATGTGTACAACAAATTAGTAAAAAAACAAATCATTCTTGTACATGTTTATAATATAAATCCGCCAAAAGTATTACTCCCTCTAACTAGTGTCGTACCGATTGTACATGATCTATTTTTTTATTTTTTTTTCGACGATCCAACCATACGAATGATGTTATATACTGATTTTAGTGATGTGTACACAAATTTAGAAAAAAAATCATTCTTGTATGATATTTTAATGGTCAACTATCAAAGTACTCCTTGGTAAAACTTGTATAATTTTCGAATAATATTTTTGTTAAAATTGTTTTGGACGATCCAACCGTACGAATGATGTTATATACTAATTCAAGTGCTCCACTTTAGTTGAAATGTGGTCTAGAGAGGTTGATATGTCTGTAATGTATGAGGTTGTCCGGGTTTGAGATTCTAGCATTGTATTGATCTTGGGCGAGAACATGGTCTTCATGCTGAGAATTTCATCCTTGAGTAAATCCAGTCTAACATTGACAGAGGTGGAAGAAGAAGACCATTCAACTACTTATGCTTTAAGAATTTGTTTTTCAGCTTCACTTTCTATAAGTTTCCTCTGCAGTGTTTGAATTTGAGCAAACAATGAAAGAGTGTTTGTGTTAGTGTGTGCACTCACCTAAATTTCTTCATAGGTGTTTCACTCTCCTGTTGTACATATGTTTCACTCAATTTATTAGTGAGCCTCACATCACTCAGCACTAGCTCATTTCTTGTAGTTGTACCTGCAGAAGAAATCACCCTAGCCTCTTCAGGAGAGGTCAGTGGTGGTGCAATGGGAGTTCACGAATCCCAATCATCAATCATATCTACCTTGTCATTTAGATTTGAAAACTGAATTGCTTCAGTGTAGATAGATCAAGTTGCCTTCCACTTTCTCTAGTAAAAACTACGAGTGGAAACTCCCTTGAGGGATCCAGGTATGTTCCACCTGAGAGAGGAGATGATGATTCTGTTATAGGTGGCAAAGAATCAAGATTTCCCCTATAGACCTGTGAAGGCCCCTTTGCCGTAACTATGGTAGGCACTATAACCAACCTATTTTGCTCTCCTTGCATTGTGCCCTAAGTTTCATCGAAAGTTATGTTTTCCCCCATTGTGAGTAATAGGGGAATGCTTGACTCAATACAAGGTTCCTCAGCCGTATGACAAAATTCAATATATTCACCCTGTTGAGAGGATGAATCTAGTAACTGTTTAGTGGCCATGTGCATGTCCTGTTGGGAGGACATCGATGGGCTCACAGTTGCCTCAGATATATGTCTACTCTTCTTTAGAGGAGGCAGAGCTGCGGGTTCTCTTAATTCATTACTACTTATTTGAGTTCTTTTGAATAGTAACTTCTTTCTGGGTTAAGATAGATTTAGACCTTGTGTTTAATTGGCTCTATGACCTGGCTCTATGACCTGGGTTGGAAGTTGTGGTTCTACAACATCCTGGTCAGTCTAACAACCACTTGAGTTCCATAAGTAGATTGAGATTGAGGAGGATTTAAGAGATCAGTAGCATCTGCAGAAGTCCGAGCAGGAGTGGGTTGATCCACTTGAGGTTCTAGTTCAGGGACATGTGCAGGTATGGGTTAACTGGTGCAGGTTGCTTAAGAATAGGTGGCTCGGGAGCTGGTTCAGGTTGCACAGGAGCTTGAACATGTATAGTCGGTAAGTTAATGAAATTGGCCATGTAGGATGTGATAAGCACTGGAATGTTTGGAAACTTTCCCTTAATGTTGAACCTAGTAAAGAACTTCTTGTGGGTGTGCATGGACACTTCAAACTTTTCTTTAAGAAAAAGAGGCTGATGCTCAGCAGAGACTAAGTGATTAAAGATCAGCATTAAGAATCGAGGATAATAACAACTGACTTTTTCACCAGTAGTAAGATCTCTCCTGGCAGCTCTAATGCGATTCACAATGACACACAAATGTAGTTTGCCAAAATTGATTCTACGATTGTAAACAACTACATAACCAATATACTGTAAAAGGGATGGAATGTTGGTGAAAGTATTTTTGTTACAGTTTGCAAACACCTTAGCTAGAGTATCAAAGAAACAATCACTAACTAGATCGTTCTTAGTGAGTTTGGTTAAATCCAAGGGATCCACAACACTTTGATAATGAATATCTCTGAAAAATCTTCTTAACTCGTTATCAGAGGGTGGATCGACAAAATCGTCTGACGTAAGATTTAAGACTGTATTAATGACTGACTCGTTCACTACACACTGTCAGTTAACCACAAAAAATGTGAAAGATTTTGAATCAGGGGATATAACAGCAGTAGAGCAAATCAACCAAAGTGGATTAATTTTTAACGGAGCATAAAGAGTGATAGCACGACCAATAATTGGATGCTCATTCAAAAATTTAATCCACGGCCTAAACTTTTCGTCCGGACAATCTTCGAGATTAAAATACCCAACAAAATTGTGCTTGACGATCTCGAAATTGTCAACCATTTTTAATTAAAAAAACACACAGTTTTATCACAAAGGAAAATTCAGAAAATTTGATTAATTCGAATTTTTTAGAATTAATAATTAATTAAAATTAATCAAAAATTCCAATTAATTCAAAGTTCACGAAAAATTCTGAAAATTTAGTATGATGATGATTAGATACACACGAACACCCAGATATTTTTAGTTATTCAAAATCAAAGTTAAACTCCTGATTTTGCAAAGAAACCGAATGGTTTTCAAAAACTACTATCTTAGAATCTTTAACCAAATCACGGTTTTAGCGGATGAAAAGATGAAACTACAGACGATCTACAATCCTGTGTTCTCGATTTTAAGAAAGAGTGATGAGTGTAGAGAGGATTCAAAAAAAATGGCGTGGGTCTTTGTGTATTATGTGTATAATTCGAAATAGATAAATAGTTCACAGAGTGTAGAGACTCGTGTGATTGAAACAGACTAAGTGAGATAGTCTTTGCCAAATAAACAAAATATATATATATACATTAAGGCAGAAGAGACTATCGGTAAGACTATCTGGATAGTCTTGCCGATAGTCTTACTAGCACAAAAGACTAAAAATAAATAAACTACTGAAAATAAATTAGAAGATAGTATCCTTTATTATCATACCTGAGTCTACCACACATCAGTTAACCAATCAGAATCGAGGAATTATTTTAGAACCAATCAGAGCTAATTCCTAAAATTTAGATCTTTCCTTATTTACAATCTCACCCTACCTCTTTAACCATGGTTAGTTAACACTTCAAATTTAAATACAATAATGATTTTATTAAACAATTATTTTAGAACCAATCAGGGCTAATTCCTAAAATTTAGATCTTTCCTTATTTATAATCTCACCCTAGCTCTTTAACCATGGTTAGTTAACACTTCAAATTTAAATACAATAATGATTTTATTAAACATATTCATAAATACATATTTTTTAAATCAGAAAATATTACTAGAAAATCACAATTTTAATTTGAAATCAATCACGATATACCATTATATATTTTAAATTAAATTTCATAATTAATCTTCATTAATCATTCCTAAAATTTAGATCTTTCCTTATTTACAATCTCACCCTAGCTCTTTAACCATGGTTAGTTAACACTTCAAATTTAAATACAATAATGATTTTATTAAACATATTCATAAATACATATTTTTTAAATCAGAAAATATTACTAGAAAATCACAATTTTAATTTGAAATCAATCACGATATACCATTATATATTTTAAATTAAATTTCATAATTAATCTTCATTAATCAACTACTCTTTTAATATAAAGTCAGTCAAAATCATATTATCATACATTATAAATTGATTTTTATAGTATATATATTGCACAATTATAATTGATATTAAATAATTATAATCTAACTTAATTAAAAATCTGAAAAAAGCAGATTTGAAATCAGTTTTAAATAACTTGGATAAAATCCATACCTTCAAAAAACTGATTTTTTTATAACCTAAAAAATATATTTATTCATAATTTGTTAATAAAATTAATTAATAAATGCATAAGCCAACACCACAAAATCGGATTTGAACAAATTTTAAATAGCTTGGATAAAATCCATATCTTCAAAAACTAGATTTTTCAGAAGGTTCAAAAATTTTAACAATTTTAAATAGCTTGGATAAAATCCATATCTTCAAAAACTAGATTTTTTAGAAGGTTCAAAAATAAATTTATTCACAATTTGTTAATAAAATAATTAATAAATTCATACTTTTTAAATCAAATTTTTTTTACTAGAAAATCACAATTTTAGTTTGAAATCAATCATGATATACTATTATATGTTTTAAATTAAATTTCAATATTAACCATTCATTAATCAACCACTCTTTTAATATAAAGTCAATCACAATCATATTATCAAACATTATAAATTCTGAAAAAATTGGATTTGAATTCAGATTTTAAATAACTTGGATAAAACTCATACCTTCAAAAAATTGATTTTTTTATAAGCTCAAAAATATATTTATTCACAATTTGTTAATAAAATTAATTAATAAATGCATATAAGCCAACACTACAAAATCATATTTGAACAAATTTTGAATAGCTTGGATAAAATCCATATCTTCAAAAAATCGATTTTTTGAAAGGTTCAAAAATATATTTATTCACAATTTGTTAATAAAATAATTAATAAATTCATATGAACGATCACTATATATATTTTAATTACTTTAATTATTAAATATACGCTATAAGAGTATTATTATTGGTTGGTGAATAAATTACAAATCAAAAAATTGAAATTATTTTAGAGGCAATCGGAATTTGCTTCTAAACTTTAAATTAATCAATCATATACAAAATTTTTATTATTTACCATGCTTATTCTAATTTACTAATCACAGTTAAATTAAATTTAAATATAAAATATCTTGATTAAATAACTTCGCATATCACATGGTTTTTAATTTTAAAAAATTTCTACTAACCCTAAATATTATTTTCTATAAATGCACATACCAGTATATTACATATGGTTATATGAATCAAGTTCTATGGAGACCTTATATTTTAGCGGAGACCGGAGACCATATATCAATCAAAACATTGCACAAAGTTATTTATTGAAAATCATGTTCTATGAAATTACTATTTCATTTATTTAATTGAAAATCTTGAAAATCATATATGTTTTACATGCAAATTTCATTAAAAATCTTGAAAATCATGTATGTTCTACAAAAAAACATCATGCAGAACGTATTGTTCTCCAAAACATGTTATGCTTACAAATCATATATAATTTTTAAGATTTTGAATGAAGTAATAATATTCATTGAACATTTTTTTATAAATATATATGTTTTGCAATGTTTTGAGTGTATATTGTATACAGTCTCCACGATCTCCACTCAAATGTTGGTCTCCATAAAACTTAACTCATGGTTATATATCTTTTAGTTATGAATTGTTTTTGAACATCCTTTATTATAATAAAGGATACTCGAATCTAACATGTATTAATTAACCAATCACAAGATTGTGAATTATTTTAACATCAATCCAAATCTATTAAATAATCAATTAAACTTAATGTAACATGTATCACTATTGGATCTAGATTCTACGTTTCAGCCAAGACTAAACTCAAATCAAGTTACACTCAATAACAGTTAATTTTTTTTCATATTAATTAACTAAACATAATAACTACTAATTTTTATTTTAATGGTTAACTAATAAACAATTTATATAAAATAAAATTCATACAAACTAAAAAATGAAATTATTATATTAAACATTACTGGAAATCTAAGCCGCTTATTCCCTATTCCCCATCAGACCTAGCCAACTTTGATAAACTAAATGTATACATCAATTCTCCTCCTGGCTAAATCATATCAATTTCGGTTAAGGTAATACTTTATATTTTTTATTATATGACAATCTATACTTGGACATATTATCTTTTTATTCCGATTGTATATATGTATTGTATGTTTCGTGTTTTAATTATCCAATAAATTCAACAGAAAAACGTTTCTGACAAAGAAAATAGAAAACGATTAAGGTTATTATCATCCTCAGTCCGACCAGAGTTACTTCTCATTAGAATATTCAGTCACAAACTCCAATAATTATGCGACTTACTAAATTGTAGGCATCAATCCTTATCACACTACACTGATTTGTTTACATTATTAGGTGTGCCTATAGATAAATATTTTTCTTCAGTGTTGGATTTTCATTGTTATTCAGTGATTACTTAACAATTTTATTCTAAATACAATAATTATTTAATTTAAAAAATTATACATTAATACATGAATCTATTATATTTATAATAGATATTTTGATATCTCAAACTCTCAATTCAAAATCATAAGGTATAACTAAAATCATGAATTAAAAATTATTCACAATATAAAACTATTACCACACTATTCTAAATACACATTGAAAATTTAAGTTATGTAAAATATTAAATAATTCTGTCATAAAAAAGTTAGGATCAACCAATTCAAATATTAGAATGAATTTTAAACCAATCATCTTTTAACATTTTAATTACGAAATTTTTAACTATCCAATAATTTATGGGAAAAAAATTGACCCGACAATATATTTGAATTATTCAAAATATTAAATATACTCTTAAATAGTACTATACATTATTTGGTGTATAAATTATCAGTCAAAAAATAAAAAATATTACAAAGTCAAAGAAAATATTGTTAATGAATATTTACATAATAAATTGTTCAATTTAGCACAAATTTTCTTATAAATAACTATTTATTTATTGATAATTAATTCATCAATAAAAGGACATATGTCATCCACAAAAATAATCAAACTTGCAAAAATCATCAATAAAAGGGCATGCAACATCTATAAAAATAATTAAAATTGAACAAACACATAGTAAATTAGATCACTAATTTCCTTTATCCAATCATTGAACTAACCTTCAATTATGGTACATCTCTAGCTTATATCACTAAATTAAACAGTCTTTTCGGCGAGATAATATAACAATTTGTTATAAACGTGAGGAATATGTTTATCTGATTTGTCAAAACGTATTCAAACAACCGACCAAAACTGTAATTTTATACTATCCACATCAATGAACTAATATAACAAAATCTAATATATGGGTAGACAAAATCCACGAACAGGATATTAGGCTCTCAATAAAGAAAAATATTTATTGATAGCAAAAGTAAAATCAAGGAAAAGAAAATAAGGCTTATTATTTACAAGGACATAGTACAAAATCTAATATTTTGGTAGATTAAAATCCACCAACGGGCAACGGGGTACTAGACTCTCAATGATATATTTATTGAAAAATAAAGAAAAAAATTCTAAAAAAAACTTGAAAAACTGATATCAGCTCCTAAACTTTAGTTTAACATTTTTTTTATAGTAAATCAATTCATTAATAAAAGGACCTATAATTTGTAAAAATGACATTGAACAATCACATAACAAACTAGATTAGATGAAGTTTCTATTGTTATAACAACATTTATTTCATATATCTTGCACAATAGATATCCTTTCTCATATAACAGAAACATGCAACTTTTTTTTGATAGATAGTCTAATGATTTATTGGAGTCGTGAGGATTAATTTTCTATATATTTTTAATATGTAATCGAAAAATTAACCACGACCATACAAATATTTTCAATGAATTAATATAATAAATATTTTAAGGATACGATATTGAATAAATATACCGAATTCTCAGAATATTTGTGAAAAATTTATTAACATGATACGTAGAAATATTTTCTAACAAAGAGAGAAATAAAGTGAAAGATAAATTTTTTAAAAAACAATAAAGAGGGATTTTGAACTTTTCAACGGGGGTTGTATTTGTTTTGATGATTGGTTCATAATATTAATATTAATTCAATTGGTATGAATTCACGGATAAGTAATTTTATACTAAAGTTAGTTAACATTCCAATAAAATTATATATTTTCTAAATAAAAATTAAAATAATATATTTATATTAATTTATTAATACATATTGGTGAAAAATTTATTAACATGATACGTAGAAATAATTTCTAACAAATAGAGAAATAAAATGAAAGATAAATTTTTAAAAAAACAATAAAGAGGGATTTTGAACTTTTCAACGGAGGTTGTATTTGTTTTGATGATTGGTTCATAATATTAATATTAATTCAATTGGTATGAATTAACGGATAAGTAATTTTATACTTAAGTTAGTTAACATTCCAATAAAATTATATATGTTTCTAAATAAAAACTAAAATAATATTTTTATATTAATTTATTAATACAATTCATCGGTCGGTGCGTAGCACGGGTAGAACGCTAGTTAATATATATATATATATATATATATATATATATATATATATATATATATTTCTACATATCTGGGAAAGACTATCGGGGTAAGACTACTAGACAGTCTCACCGATAGTCTTTCTAGTACTAAAAATCTCAGAAAGCTTGTTATATATTCAGAAATAGAATTCAAAATATTTACATATGTAATGAAAAGACTATCCAGTAATACTATTAATCAGATAGCCTTACGGATAATCTTTCTAGTACAAAAATTCTGAAATACTATTTAATATTTACAGAAATTTCTATATTAAAATCTTGAAAAGACTATAACAGATAGTCTTTTAGAGCGGAAAATAAAAATCAAAATAAAATAAAACAAGTAAAAAGACAAACACTACAAAACATTGAGATAAAATATTATATATATATATATATATATATATATATATATATATATATATGTGCAAGAATACTTAAAATAATAATATTTTAACAAAATAAATTTCTCAATAATTCTAACTTGTAAAATTTTGGAGAAAATTATTTTTAGAGAAAATTAATTATTTTAAGTAAGAGAAATATTGAGTAATATATTAAAAAGATTAAGACAGTGATTATAGAAATTAACAAGTAAGAAATTAAGTTGATAAATAATTTTACAAGTGATTTTAACAATAATTGCTAATAAAGTCACTTGTAAATTTATTTAAGAGCAACTAACAGATATTAACTAGATTAATTACTAGGACTATCTAACATACCCAATTCACCAACAATTCTGGTGAAAGTGGATTCGTCAAGTGACTTAGTAAAAATATCTATCGTTTGTTCCTCAGTAGGTTCAAAGTGTAACTCCACAATACCATTCATGACATGCTCTCGGATAAAATGATACCTGATGTCGATGTTCTTGGTCCTCGTGTGCTGTACAAGATTGTTGGAGATTGCTACAACACTTTTATTGTCACACAAGATTGGAATCTTGTCAAGTACAAATCCATAGTCACGTAGCTGATTCCTAATCCACAAGATCTGAGCTCAACAGCTTCCAGCAACTATGTATTCAGCTTCGGCTGTTAAGTTGGAAATTGTTTGTTGTTTTCTTGCTGTACTTGGAAACCAGTCTTCCACCTTGGAATTGACAACTCCTAGAGGTGCTTTTTCTATCTTCAACACTTCCTACATAATCTGAATCTATATAGCCAACTAGGTTAAAACCAGAATCTTTAGGGTACCAAATACCTAAGTTAAGGGTACCGTTAAGATAGCTCAAGATTCGTTTAACAGCAACGAGATGCAAATCTCTAGGATCCACTTGGAACCTTGCACACAAGTATGTAGCATACATAATATCTAGTCTACTTGCAGTAAGATAAAGTAATAAACCAATCATACATCTATAGCTTGTGACATCTTACATCCACCTTAGCAGAATTTTTACATGCCCCAAACTTAACAGCTGTAGATGATGGTGTCCTTGCTGAAGATGAATCCTCCATTTGATATTTCTTGAGGAGCTCTTTGACATACTTAAATTGACAAATAAAAATTTTGTATGTCCTTTGACTTACTTGTAATCCAAGAAAGAACTTCAGCTCACCATCAGGCTCATCTAAAATTTATCCTGCATTAGCTCAACAAATTTTTTGCACAGACTATCATTAGTAGACCCAAATATTATATCGTCCACATAGACTTGGACTAGTATAGTATCATACTTATGTTTCTTTGTAAAGAGAATTTTGTCTATGACACCTCTAACAAAATCATTTTCAAGTAGAAATTCGGAAAGAGTGTCATACCATTTTCTTGGCACTTGCTTAAGACCATAGATAGCTTTAAAGAGAGACATAGTCCAAAAGATCTGGATCTTCAAAGTCAGGGGGCTGTTCTACATACATCGCTTCATCTAGCTTACCATTCAGGAAAGCACTCTTGACATCCATTTGATAAACTTTGAAGTTAGAAAATGCTGCAAATGCCAAGAATATCCTGATGGCCTCAAGTCTGGCCACTAGTGCATAGGTCTTATCATCAATTCCTTCAGCTTGAGAGTAACCTTTAGCAACCAGTTTTGCTTAGTTTCTAGTCACAATGCCATCTTCATCCAGCTTGATTCTGAATACCCACCTAGTATAAACCACTTTCTTGCCCTCAGGTCTGGGCACCAGCTTCCACACTTCTTGTTGTTTGAATTGATTGAGTTCATCTTGCATAGAAATCACCAAATCGGGATCAGAAAGAGCTTCCTCAGTTTTCTTAGGTTCCATTTCAGACAGAAACCCTGAATAATTACATTGATTCTGAGAGCTCCTTCTAGTTCTTATACCAATATCTTGATCACCAATGATCAGTTCAAAAGGATGAGCTCTATTCAAAATAGTCTATCTAGGAAGATTAGATCTTGATGATTCTCCTTGTTCTTCATTGTGATGTTGAGTATGACTATTTGATCTTTCATTATCTCCCCCTAAGTTGTTGCCAGGTTGAATTGATGATTGTTCAGGAGTGTCAGTGGATATCATTATTTCCACCACCATCACCCTGATCATTATTATCATTATTATTGTTATCATCATCAACAACATCGGGTAGTTTGTCACCATGTGAATCTAAGTCTAACATGTCATCGAACTTTAACCTTTCAGATCGATCTTCAGTTTGGATACTAGGAAGTTTAGTGTCATCAAATGTTACATTGACACTTTCAAGAGCTTTGTGTTGATCAACTATGTACACCCTATAAGCTCTTCTAGAATAGCCAACAAAGATTGCTTCATGTGCTTTGGCCTCGAATTTACCACCACGATCATCTCCATCTTTAAGCACAAAGCATTTTGCTCTTAATACATGAAAGTAATTGAGTGTTGGTTTCTTTTCATACATTATTTCATAGGGTGTCTTCATCAAGTCTTTGTGGTTAAGAGTTCGATTCTGGGTATAACAAGCAGTGTTGACAGCTTCAATCCAAAAATACATAAGAAGCCTTGATTCCCTTAACATAGTACGTGCATCTTCAATCAAGGTTCTGTTCTTTCTTTCTACTACCCCATTTGCTGAGGAGTTCTGGGTGCTGAATATTGTCTAGTTATCCATTTATCAGCACAAAAGTCATTTAGAACTGCATTCTTGAATTCAGTTCCGTTGTCTAACCATATAGCTCTTACTGGATATTTTGAATCCAACTCAATCAACTTGATGTGATCAATCACTATTTGTGGAGTTTCATTTTTGGAATTTAGGAATAGGACCCAAGTGTACTTTGAGAAGTCATCAACAATCACTAGATCATACCTTTTCTTTGACATGGACATCACATTAACTGGACCAAAAATATCAATGTGTAGTAATTATAGAGGTTTAGTTATTGATGATGTGTTAGTTCTCTTGTGAGTTGCTATTCTCAATTTCCATTTTTGACAAGCATCACACAGTCCTTCTTGTGTAAATTCCATTAAAGGCAAACCTTTCACCAATTCTCTTTTAACCAGAGAGTTCATTGTCTTGAAGTTAAGGTGAGAAAGTTTCTTGTGCCATAGCCAACTCTCATCCGTAGATGCTTTTGAGTAGAAGCAATTGATATTTTCAGTGCTTCTAGAGTTCATGTTAGCTACATACAGATTGTCTTTTCTAAATCCTATCAGAGACGGTTGTTCATATCTCTTGTGTGAGATCAGACAATTCTTCTTGTTGAAGTAGACCCCAAATCCCTTGTCACAGAATTGACTAACACTTAGCAGATTATGTTTAAGTCCTTTCACAAAAGATACTTCATCAATGATAACATTTCCAGATTCCAATATATCATATCCATCAGTTTTACCTTTGCTGTTATCTCCAAAGGTAACCAATGGGCCGGTTTTTTACATCATATTTGTCAATAGGGCTCTATCTCCGGTCATATACCTCGAACATCCACTATCCAAAATACACGTGATACGATCAACCTGTTCCACACCCTGCAATGACAAATAGGTTAACCTTTCTTCGGAACCCAAATCTGATTGGGTCCAGAGTACTTGAAGAACTGGCCTTTATCAGGCAAAACCACATTCTTTATCTTCACACCAACATCTTGCTTAATGATTGGACATTTAACCCTATAAACTGATTTGACAAACATTTGTTTCATCTTAGGTTTCCATGTCTCTTTTACAACAATAACATCATTTTGAACAACTCGACATTTCACCTTATAAACAGCCTTGGTCAGCTTTTGACTAGGCTTAAGTGTCCATGTCTCCTTCCTAATATTAGGAGGACTAGCAGTTCTAGATCTAACATGCTTATTACAATTAACAAATTGTCTAGAAACATCTCATAGCAGAATTTGCATACATGCAATTAAAGTATGCTAACATAACATTAAATGCACAAGACATACAATTTAAGATACCGCAAGGTTTATAAGATTGCTTCAATTACTGGCATGGCATGCATATCAGACATGTTATTGTTCCTTTTCACATTATTACCAACTAATCCAGTCCTAGGAGAACTGATTGTTTCAACAACCTTGACTGGCACCTTAGGGGATACTTGTTTAGAGTGAACATTCATGGTTTTGATATCCTTAACCAATTTTACATTATTCAGGACATTCCCATTGGCAATGTCCTCAGTTCTCAACTCTTCTTTAATAATGATTGAAAGCAAGTTTGGTGGTTCTACAACAGATTTTCTAAAGAGGAGTTCTTTATCACCTTTAAGCACGTGTGGTATTTCCCTTACCTCAGCACTAATAGGATTAGGGGAATTGATGCCTAACATACCAACAGCCTCATTGTAGCCAAATCCTGTTCCCACAGATTTGTCTACAACTTACTTACTGAACATCTCTTTAGCTATTTTACAGTAGTTAAATATAGCACTAACCTTGAGTTCTACTCCAGCTATTTTATCCTTCAGAATAGTTTCTAATTGTTTATAGCATTTAACTCTATTCTCTAAAAAGGATACTTCTTCTTTTAGCTTATCTTGATTAATGTCCACTTTCCTAAGTTCTATCATTTCATTTTCAAGAGTAGTATTTAATATAACTATTCTAGCATTTGCTCGACTGGCACATTCTAAGCTACTACCAAGATGATGTATTAACTCAAAATCAGTAAATTTTACCTGAGAGCTAGGACCAGTGGTGATGTCAGAATTGGCCATCAATGCTAGGCTGTCAACTTCTTCTTCTTCACTATCTGTATCATCCCAACTCTTTCCTGCAGCTACATAGGCCTTTCCTGCCTTCTTTTCTGGAGCACTCTTTCCTTTGTCCTTGTTTAGGTTTCTAACACTTAGTTGCGAAGTGTCCCACTTCATTGGAATTGAAGACGAAGTACCTCCTCTCTGGAATCTATTGTTGTTGGACTTGAATCTAAACTTAGGGTTTCTTCTAAATCTGAAATTGCTGAACTACCTCACAACCATTGCCATAGATTCATCTTCTAACTGCTTCAGTTCCTCTAGTGAATAGAACTCTCCACTTTCCTAATTGACAAGTGTCTAATCATGTTCCACCTTAACTGGTTCTCTGTCAGAGCTGTAAGTTCGAACAACCTTAGCTTCCACTTCCTTTGGAGTCTCAACCACTAGAGCTGTATATGTACTTACAACTCTACCTTTACCATAAATTTCTCTCTATTGACTTTGCTCCAACTCATAGGTTTTTAGAATGCCAAAGAGTCTTTCCAATGAAACTTCATTCATATCTCTAGATTTCTTAATGACAGTGACCCTGTGTTCTAGATGAGAAGGCACTGTCAGAAGGAACTTTCTATTAATCTCTTTGAGTGTAAAATATTTGTCATGCAAATGCAAGTTGTTGATCAGCTTGTTATATCTTTCAAACACTTTTTGAATACCTTCACCAGAGGCTGATCTGAAGTGTTCATACTCAAAGAGATTAATATCTGAAGCATATTTACAGTTCACAACATGATTGTACATTACTAGATCTAGGGATTCCACTAAAATGAGTTGTAAGTTAATATACGAACTAGGAATATAAATTCGCTAGTAGTACAAGGGTAGGAAATAATCAAGTTCTAGCGGATACAGTATTTGAAACAAAGAACTCAATAATTTCTAATAATTAAAAACTTTGTCAGAGATATAAAGATGAGAGAGTTTGATGCTTCTGTTCTGTCTTTAATTCTGTTGTCTCGTGTGTGTTTACTGTTTATCTTATTTCCCGTTATATAGCCTTCCTTTTTTTTCAAAATATCTTCACATGCTCTGTTTTTGTTGCAAACTTGGTTCGGTAAGACTATGAACTGCTGTTGAGACTATTTTCTACAAAGCCTCGGTAAGACTATCAATGGCTACAAAGACTATCTTATTCAAAATCTCGGTAAGACTATCCACTTTGGTGAGACTATCTTTTGTCCTGGAAAGACTATCTACAACTTTAATTCGGTGAGACTACTGAATAAATTGGAAAGTCTATTTATAAGAAAAACTCGGTGAGACTATTGAATAGTCTTTTCACATTTAAACTTAATTCTAATTTAATTTATATGTTAATTAATTTACAAAATAAATTAATTCTGATTGAATTAATTTATCAAGCAAATTAAGTAATTAATTTAATTAATTAAAATAGAATTAAATTAAATCCTTGATAGCACAGTCTTTCTTTAAACCACCAAAATACTGAAGAGCTTCCACTAAATCCTTGTTGACACTCGATGTACTGTCTTATTCATGAGTGAATAACCGTAATCAATGTTCTTCAATTCTTGACTCTAAGTTGTGGTTCTTTTCTTCTCTAATCCCTTGTTAAATCTTTTGTACACTATAATTCTTCCATTGTCACTGTAAATGAATCCAATGGCTTTAATCCTACACTGAGGCTTGATCATTTGACTAAATCTTCTTCTAGTGTAAAATATCAAAACTATAGATTTACTTTGTCTGCTTTCTTCTGACAGATAATACTATATCTGAGATTCCTTGACAGTTCTTGCTTATTATTTACTGTTACAAACTAATTTAAGTCGAGTAAGATCCGAAATACAAATAGACTATGTCATATGTCTTTCAGTAACATTACATGTAATTGTCATTTTTTTTTCTTTTCTCCTATTATTTTCATTTCGTGTACGAAAAAAAATTGTGTAGTTTAGTAGCTTTTTGTGTTCGAATTTTAGGCACACAAAAAATTTCATGTCAATTTCATGCAAGATCCTAAAGACGCACGATATGAATCTACGCAACACAACGATTTGTCAAGTCTATGTAAGCGCTTTCTTCTTTTATATGTCAGAAAAATATACTCACTATTAAAGGAAATGAATTTCCTATTTTTTAAGACGATAATTAAATTACAAGGACACATATATGAAAATTTGCAAAAATATCCCAACCTAGAATTTTTTTTTACAAAAATACCATCTTATTTGCAAAAATACGGTATGCAATCAAATGCAACTGTTTGCAATCAAAAATTTGCGACCAGATGCAACGTTGCATCTGGTTGAATGTAGTTGCAGACCGTATTTTTGCAAATAAGATGGTAATTTTACAAATTATTTTTTTTGAAAAAAGTATTTTGGCAAATATTTTGAGAAGATGGTAAAATCGCAAAAAAAAAAAGAAAAGTAGTGTTATTGATAAAAAGTTCGACTGGGATAAAAAAAATAGATGGTAAGATATTCGAATATGAAGATAATGTATTTTACATGAAAAAGAAATTGATTAGTTATTGAAAAATTGAAAAGATAACATGTTTTATGAAAAAAAATTATTTATTAGTAACTAAAAATAGTTAAGTAAGGATAATTAAGTAAAAATCACATATATCATTAGGTAAAGGTATAAAAGTAATATACCAACCAAATTTTTAATGTTTTGGACTATATAAGAGCATCTCCAATGTGAGAGATCCCTTAGGTAAATTTTAAAATAAATTACCATAAATAAAAATTATAAAGAATGTGTAAAAGAAATTACACTCTAATGGGACAAAACTGTTATCTATAATTATAGATAATCTCTTGATGTTGGCTATATTTGTCGAACCTCTAGGGACCTGTAGTGAATTGCCACATCACTTATTTCTATATTAAAATTATATATTCCATTAATAACAACTTGAAATATTAATAACATACCATTTTTAAAATATAGCCAATCATTATAGCCAATACCCTCGGAACACAATGTCTTACAGGTTCGACAAATTTTACATAATCAATATTTTATGTAATTTAGCCAATCATTTTTAGCTAACACCATTGGAGATGCTCTAATAATGGGGGCCAGTTTACAGCAAACGTCTGTTGTGGCAAATGGTCCATTCCGTATCGCAAAAAGTTTATACGGTATTGTGAATAGTACATTTTTCGTGTGAAAATAGAAGAGGGCATTTTTGTAATTTATCCATACCGTGAAAAGTTTTTACAATACAATATTAATTTTTTTAAATCCCAATCATTGAATCAACCCTCCAACGATATAAAAACCATTTATTACGAGAATGTTAAACAGCAAACCGTTACTGTTGAAGGTCTGACATAATAGTACTACCTCCGTCCCAAAAAGACTGAGCTGGTTTGACTTTCACGGAGATTAAAAAAATGTAGTAGAAAAAGAGTAAAGTTAGTTGAAAAGTGGATAAAGTGGTGGGACCTATTAATATTTAATTGTAGATTTGAGATAGTGGAGAAAAGTAGTGGGTGTAATAGTGTAAAAAAGAGTATAAAATGGAGAAGTAGTGGGTGTAATAGTGAAAAGTAGTGTTCAAAAATAGTAAGTAAAGTAGGTTCATTAGTTTTGGGACGTCCCAAAAAGGAAAGTGTGTCAATCTTTTTGGGACGGAGGGAGTATACAATAGTGCGCATAGGATCAAAATCATGCCTCGTTACTTTACAGATTTTACGAATAAAAAGCTTTCTTAAGAAAAAATTAATTTAGATCTGGTCAAATTCTGTACCGCTAATTACGATTCTTTGGCTCTTTCGAAGGGTCCAGATCCTCGGTCCCCTTCCTCCGTGTGTCCCCTGTTCTTTTTAATATAAAAAGAGTGCTCCTGCGGGGTCCATTTTAATAAATAATAAAAATGGGCTCCACAAGAGCATTTTTTTTGTATTAAAAACAACAGGGACACAAAGGAGACACGGAGGAAGGGGACAGAGGATCCCAGCTCCTTTCAAAGAAGAATCAATGCTACAGATTTCGGAAATTTGAATTATTCGATTGAGGTACCGATTTACGATTTATCGGGTAATTCGTTTAAAAAATCGGCGATTTATCGACGATTTTTGCAAAATCTACCAAATCGGTTTTTGACCGATTTTTGGCCAATTTATCGATAATTTTTCAAAAATCAACCAATTTTTAAAAAAATCAACCAATTTTTATAACAGAGAGAAGAATGGCTATTGTAACATAGGGAAGGAATATTTTGGCAATCACCCAATTAGGCATCGAATTTGGCAGATGATTTGCTGAAATGGCATGTGGCATATTTAGATGGATGAGTTCCTAGATAAATATTGTTCCAAATCTTTTATCTTAGTGTTTTTCATCAAGTTAATCGAATTTATAATTAACATTTACATACAATTGATTTATAATTTATTAAATTTGAAAAATACATATTAAAATAATATATAGTGTATTTTCAAATGATATAATGTTTACATTTTTATTTATATTATTATAGATTACTTGATCAAAATTTGATCAATTTACAAAAAATAAATAAAACAAAAAATTTAGGATCCAGAAAATATATCACAAACATTCATATTACGGAAAACAAAGCTGTAATTAAATGAGTCGAACTAAACCTAACTCTTAATTATTTGTGTATCAGATCATTATAAATACATCGAATTTGAATTCGAGCTCGAACTTTGATCGAGTAAGTATTTTTGTTTGTGTACCAACTCAATAAGAAAAATTTTATTCACGAACATGTTCTCATAAATAGTGTTCATGATCTTGTGTTCACGAACACCTCAACTCTTTTTTTTCTAGAATTATTTTTAATGCAATGAAAATAAAAATAAAATTGAGGGATGAAACCTTGAAAACTCGATAAATGCTTCAAATTTAGACTTATCAACGAATCAAATAAGGATCAAGTTAGGTTGAGACCTAACAAACTAATGTTATAATTTATAATGTAACATTTGTATAATTTAAATATTATTAATTAAATAATAATAGACTAAAATTATTAAGAGCTGTTTTCGAACTGAATACCGAAAAGTTCGTGAACGTATCGACTCATTTACGACCTAACGCTATAGTATCAAGAGCCAATTCAATACGTGATCCAGGGGGCCTAATCTGTACTTATACTATGATTTAATAGATTAAGTGGAGAATAGATTATAATTCAGTAAAATGTTTAATTTTATATTTAATTTGTAAAAATTATTTAGAATAAAAGTAAGGATAATAATACTTTAAATAGTAATTTCATGTTTATTTAATTGGGATAAGAAATAAAAGTATAATTCTCACTAACTAAAACTTGGTATTATTAAATCTCATCACACAAATCATTTTATTAAAGGGTTATAATCCAGTTTTCAGAAAAAAGGGTTATAATCCATTCCCTATAATCAAACATAGGATTATAGATGTTAAAAGATTATAATATCATCTATAGGTTATTCCTTAAAATAATGTGGGATAGAATAATTAAATGATTACTTTTTTTTTGAAAGAATTATAATCCAATTTTAAACTTAATACTTTAAAATAAACATAAAATATGATTATTTAAAGAATTATAATTTAAAGAATTGTAAATGAAATAATTATTATGCTCGAATAATTATCCCGATCATAATCACTCGAAACAAACATGACCTAAAAGTACTAAATTTATATGTGTTACAGCATGAAGACATCAAACATTTAATAAAGAAAAAAACCAAGAAATTAGATGAAATTTCCAAAAAGCTATTTAAATTTTAGGTGTCTTTTTATTATTGGTTAATAATATAATTAATTGTATGGATTTCGCGTGCATTCGAATCCCATCAATTAAAATTTCTCATTTTACCAATTAAATATTATCACATCATTTTAGAGAATTTTTTTATACTTTTGTTCAATTCCTTGATATTACTTTTATGAGAGATCGAAAATCTTATTTAATATAGCAAATATAAAAAACTTGCAAACGAGATGAAATAGTAACTACTTGATATGGGCTAAAAGTAAGCCCTAAAGACACATTTAATGTGGCATTAATTAGACCTAAAATGGTCCAAACGTGGGGCCCACCAGATGGGCCAAAACCCTATTTATAATATTAATTTCGTAATTAATATTATGGGTAATAAACAGCTCAGCAAATAAGAGTCAAACAAGGATATTACTCTTGCCTGACTTAGTCTCCAAGATACATATTTCAACATGGAAACTAGTTCCTACATACTAGGATCTGGAACCTTCTTCTAGGCGGTGACTTGCCCACCAAGTCACCTGACCCTACTACGATTCTAAGGTTTCTCAGCTTATATAAAGGGTCTGACCCCTCATTCCTAGAACTACGTTTTGGCTTGATTCTCAATACGAGATACGTAGGCACTTTATGAAGACCGATTAGTCTCGAACACGGAAACAGCCATTAAAGCACGAAGCTCCCGAACCCTAGCATTAAATACAGATTCATAACCTAGTTTTTATTCAACAACATTTGGCGCCGTCTGTGGGAAAAAGACATCAACCATGGTTCAAACACAAAGAACTATACCAGTTACAACCGAGGCTATACCTCTCAACTCTGTTCTACCTGCCACCGAACAGGTACCCCCAACATCAGGGGCGATCATCCAACAAGCTCCTCCAACATCAGGGGTGATCACCCAATCTCAAGTTTCTCAGCAATCAGGGGTGATCCCCCACGTTGAGAGTACACTACTTGTGGGCGACCGAGCAAATCGAGAATCCAGCCCTCTCGAGATGGTGGTTTCTCCTCTTTTCAATCCCGACGATCCACCACCAGGGGTACAGATCCACACTACGAATCTTCCTTTGAATACTAACCCAAGGTATGGTCTTCCTAACTACCCTCCGACTACTCAAGGTGCAAGACCAAGTGGTCATGCCTTGCAGATCCGAGATCGAGAATATGACGACTACTCCGGCCCCTATACTGATGATTCGACATCTGAAGATGACGACGGTGATTGCGATGAAGCCCCAAGGAGGCGACGTGCTAGTAAAGAACCTCGAAGGAGGGCCCAAAGAATCCATGATGGACCTCCACAAACGGTTGCGGAAAGGATTAAGGCTCATGAGGCTGAGATCCAAATGCTGAAGGATGATATTACCATGGAGCAGGAAAGACAAAATCTGATTCGACCCCCTCCAATCTCAGGAAGGATTCCCGTTATAGATTTGGAGAGGTCCTCGAGAAGACAGAAATGGGCTGATGCCCCAATTGGAAACATAATAAGGGTGGAAACCCATAGGGGTAACCCCAAGTATTTGATGCCGCTTGGAGATCCTGATGATCCCACACCTCCGTTTACTGAGGAGGTGATGAATGCTCGTATCTCAAAGAAGTTCAAGATGCCAACAATTAAGGCTTATGATAGAACGGGTGATCCCGCAAACCACGTAGGGACGTTCTCAAACGCACTGCTGCTACAGCCTGCAAGTGATGCCCTGAACTGTAGGGCGTTCCCTCAAACTCTATCGGGCATGGCTCAAAGATGGTATAGCCGGTTACCTGCGAATTCGATTAGCTCCAATCCTTTAAGGAATTGAGCGCTGCTTTTGTCAGCCAATTCATTAGTGGAAGAGTTCATGAGAAAAGCTCTGCATCTCTTATGTATGTGGTGCAAGGGAAGAATGAAAATCTGAGAGATTACCTCAAGCGATTCACTAAAGAGACACTGAATATCACTAACTTGAAAAATAAGGTGGCCATGGTAGTCCTTGAGCACGGAACCACTGACCTCTTATTTAATAGGTCATTAGCAAAGCATCCCCCTGAGAGCATGGCTGAGCTCCAACGAAGGTAACAACGACTCCAATAAGCGAAAGCAATATCAGGAGCATGATGACCAGGAGTATGATGCTTGATACAAGTATCCCCAGACTAGCAAGGACTCCGACTCTGCCCCTAAGAAGAACCAAGGACCAAGGTTCACTGAGTATGCAAGGTTGAATACTCTAAGGAGTCGAATCTTGTTGGATATTGAGAAGGATAAGGACTTCCGATGGCCGAAGCCACTCAGGGGTGACCCCTTAAAGAGAAACAAGGAGCAACACTGTAGGTTCCACAAGGATGTGGGACATGACACCGATGATTGCAAGCAACTCAAAGATGAAATCGAGTTCTTGATCCGTAGAGGGAAACTAATCCACTTCACTAAGGGTGAAAATCGTGGAAATCAGAGAAGAGAGTATGATAGGAGCGACGATGATCGAGATCGCAACCCACAGCCCCAAGGTCCAGTAATCAACATGATCTCAGGAGGCCCAACCGCGGCCGGGATAATAAAGAATTCTCGAAAGGCTTAAGAAGTAATGGTTGGTTTTGATGACTCAGACTTGGAAGGGGTGAAGTTCCCCCATGACGACCCGTTGGTCATAACTTCTATGATTGGAAGCTCAGAGGTGAAGCGAGTCTTGATAGACAATGGAGCTTCCGTTGACATTCTATTTCATGACGCATTTGTGAAGATGGGGTACACTGACTCTCAGTTGACCCCAACCAACATGCCCATTTACGGGTTTAATGGAGTAGAATCCAAAGTTGAAGGGACTATTCAGACGTTGAACTTCCTGGTAATCAAGACGGTTTCAACGTACAATGCTATCCTCGGAAGGACTGGACTTCATGCATTCAAGTCTGTCGCCTCAACTTATCATATGAAGATCAAGTTCCCGACCAGGAATGGTGTTGGAGAACATAAAGGTGATCAAAAGATTGCACGAAGTTGTTATGTAGCCTCGTTAAGGCCTGACGGAGTCGGGGGGCAGGTCCTTCCGATTGAAGAAATGAATGTCCGCAGTGATAAGGAACATCAAGAAAGGCCAGTAGAGGAGATCACACATAAGCCTCGAACAGCCATTAAGGCTAATGCATCAACTGACTTCATAGTTCAATGTACCATTAGCAACCAAGAAATTGGGGGGCAAGAGATAGTACCCCAAGCAGGAAGTGAACTTCAGAATAAGAATGAGGAGTGATAAGTGGATTTTATATCCACTTGGAGCATTCTAAATCGGCTTAAATTGATTGTTTTGGACTCAAGTTTGTGTAGTTTTGATGTGTTTTGTGTAGTTGTGCAGGTTTCCAAGAATATCTAAGCTTTTGTCGTTTTTGGAGATTTAATTGATTAAAATTCGGATTTTCCGGGAAGGCTGCGCAGCTTATACTGTTTTGGCCATATCTGGAGTTCTAGAAGTCCGTTTTCAGCGATCTTACTGCTCACGCGAAGCTTGAGAGATTTTCTACAACCTGGAAAAGGAAACAAGTGCAAGAAACATACTGATTAAAGGCGCGCACGTTTCTTATAAAAAGAAGGCCATGAATTTACTGTTTTGCCCTTTTTCTAATTCTAATTGTATTCTGGGCAGTTTTGGGTACCTTCTTTAAATCCTAATTGTAATAGAAGGCAATATCTTGCTGGGCAAGATTTGTAGAGCTTATATAAACACATCCTACCATTGTAGATAGCTAACAATTCATAGCTTGTAATCGTATCAAGGTACTTTCGATCTTCAATTCTTTCTTCAATATTATGTTTTTATTCATTATTATTATTATTTTGTTTTCTTCTTTAATTATGTGTAACTAAATCTTTAATCTGAGGATTGGGTAGTATTCCTTGATATTCATGTGTGTTTAATTATCTGTGATTTTCTTGCTTTGCTGATCTGTTATTGAGGGCTTAACACAATTAGGGGAGTCATGAACCTTTGATTGTATTCTAGGGATTGTAATAATCTTGGGAGAGAAGTTGCAATCTTAGTACATGATTTAACAGACATAATTTGAATATTTGATTGGGAGATTAATAGGAGAATTGTGAGACATATAATTCTTGGCACTTAACAGTTTATAGATATACTTTGATTGTATCACGGGAGTGACAATTAGGGTGTAGATGTAGGCACTATATTGTAATCTGGGAGGGTGCAGTATAACTTTAGAAGAATTGTTTTCAGCAAGGTAGGAACACAGATATCACATTAATATTGAGCATGTATTGAGACCAAGTGAAGAACCCCAGTTCTTAGATTGTTTTCCCATATATTTGAATCTCAGTTTAAAATCAATTCTTAGTGCTTATAATTAGTTCTTAGTTAATTTAGTTAATACAAAAACCCAAAATTCTTCTTACACACTTCTAGACGAAAAGAGATAAGAAACCTGAACTTGATAATACAATTCAGTCCTTCCCTGCGAACGAACACATAAAAATACTACTAACAAATTGGCGCCGCTGCCGGGGAAGGCAGTATAGTTGAGTTTAGGTTAATTGTTTCTTGTAGTTTAGATTTTATCTTTGTATATATTTTTCTTTTCTTTCTTTTTGTATTTCTTTTTTTGGTTTTGAGGAGAGAGACTAGATGGAGTACAACTTTGGTTGGAACAACGCTCAGAATTTCTACAACAGTCAGGAACAATATCAAGATTTCAATCCCTACCCACAATTCAATGCTTATGAGGATTGTAATGCATATCAGGTGAATTCGTTCTATTCTGAGAACTCATGTTATGCTCCATATGCCCCTAGCAATGATTATTCATATTCGTTTGAAAATCAATATCATGATGATGTTTATCCATATATGTGTAATGATGTTGATACGAGTTTAACTCAGTCTAATCCTTCTTTACTTGCTGATTGGGAGATTGCGCTCAATAAAATAATTCAAGGAACTCAGTCTAATCCTCCCTTACTTTCATTGGGAGTTGTTGATGAACCAACTTTAGAGATTGCTAGTGACAATGATATTCCATGTGATTCAATAGCTTGGTACGAGGAGAATGCTAAACTTAATAATTTTATTTGGGAAGTTCGAGCAGTGTGGTATGAAGGATGTTATAGAACTCCCCCTTGTGTCAATTTTCCTCTATGCCATGATTCTTGTTTAGCAATTGATGATAATGTTGTGTCTGATGAGTCTACTTGTGTAGTTGATAATTGTCCCATGCGCATTAATGATAATTTGGATGCAATTGAAATTCTACCAAATCTAGAAAATTTTGAGCTTAATACATTGGTAGACGAGATTAAAATTGATGAGTGTCCAATTATAGAAGAGAAGGAAGTTAAGATTGAGGAAGTTGAAAATCTTGCTTTAGAGTATAAGGATCTGATTTGGGAGGAGTATATGAGTCGTACTTATAATGATTATTCTGACGACTTTTCTAGCTATTTTGATGTTTCCAAGTCTCTTGAGCATGATAGGTTCTTGAAAGTTTTCGTACCTTTCAATGAATCTAAGGTTTATTTGCACAATATGCTTATATTAGAAATTCGTAGATATGTGCATCTGTTTGCTTTTTCTGTTCATTGAAGTTTGCAGGTAGAAATACGTCAAGCTATTGACGTTAAAGAAGCGCTTCGTGGGAGGCAACCCACGCATTAGTGTAGGAAGGAAAAATTTTTTTTGAGTGTTTTCAAAAAAAAAAAAAAAAAAAAAAAAAAAAAAAAAAAAAAAAAAAAACGATTTTTGAGTGAGTAACGCAGGCTGCGCCTGCGTTACTGGATGTACCGCAGTCTGCCTCTGTGTAACGCAGGCTGCGCCTGCGTTACTGTTCTGCGCGCAGTCTGCTTCATTGTGGCGCAGCCTGCAGCTGCGTTACTGCATTATAAGCAGTCTGCCTTCACGCGCGCAGGTTGCGCCTGTACCAGAAAAATTCAGAAAAATCACCTGTTGTGTGCGCCTGTGTATAAAAAAAAAAAAAAAATTCAATCACCCCAATTCTTTTTATACTCCCATCTTTCCCCTAATTCTTTTCCTATTTCAATTCCAAAACTCCCCATCTTTTCTCCAAAAATTCTAAACCTATTTCTATTATAATAATTATTATTATTATTATTATTATTATTATATATTATTATTATTATTCTTATTATTATTATTATTATTATTATTATTATTATTATTATTTTTTATATATACCCACCTATACATACAAATCCAATTCCTCTTTTATTTCTTTAAATCTTTAAAAATTCAATTCTAAAGAGGAATTAATTGCAAGTTCACCTCTTTGATTCGTATTGGGTAAATCTTTTTCTCTAATCTTATTTTTATTACGAATTTGTGTTCTTGTCAGTTGGATTTTGTAGTGTTCATGAACGGTGGTCAGTCTATGGAGCTCGTGCGCAATATCCTCCACCAGATTCATTCGAGGAGGGTGACTGCTTCGGTATTCAGGTATGTTTTCTGCTATCCCTTGTATTACTTTCCATTCAATGCGGACATTGAATATTTTAAGTTTGGGGGTGGTTTGAGGGATTAGTAAGTTGTTGTTGTATTATTTGTTCATGTAGGATTTCATGATTTGCATATTAGTAGTAGTAAATTATGCATATTTGTTCGTGTTATCTACGTTTGTTTCATATAGGACATTCTGTTTTTTTTTTGTTTTTTTTTTTTCGTATATCATGTGAGTTCATAGTAGTTTGCATTTGCACCCATGCTTGATAGGAATTTTGTGTTGTTGACGCTTTTGTTTGAGAAGTGATATGCTTTGTTCTTGTGCACACACATACACTAGTAGGTTGAAGCTAGTAGACTTATTGAATGTTGTAAGTAATTAGAAGGACATGAATATGTGCAAGATGATTTAGTTTGCATGCTTTGAATACAAGTTGATGCGTTAGAGAGATTTTTGCTTGGGATTGAGTATGTTTTTCCACCAAGTGAGATTTTGAGCCATATTGCATAATTTTTGCAATTTATTCGTTTGCTTGAGTGTCCACGGATTGTTTGCATTGCTAGCAGTTGTTTGAGGTCTTTCTTGAAACGCATGACATTATTTGACGATTAAAATGATAAAGGCATTTAGGAATAACCGCATATTTTCCCATATTACCACACCATGTTTACATGATCAATTAGTTAACCCGTTGAGCTTAATCCTATTTTTTTTTTCGGTGACACACCACGTAACTTGCCATATATCCTTTTTCTTGTATTGACCTTACATTAATTTGATCCCACATTGTCAAAGGCTAGTAAAGTGCTTAAGGGAGTAATAAGGTGTGCAAGGAGGGGTTTATTGTTGGTCATACTTTTGGGGAAAATATTGAGATTGGGTTTGGTTGTTTACTTGATAGTCGGCATATGTAATAAATTGGGGGATCGTTGTTGTTATTTATATTATTGTTTTATTTAGCTCTCGAAAAAGAAAAAAAAAAAAAAAAAAAAGAGAAAAGAAAAAAAAAAAGAAAAGAAAAAAAAAAAAAAAGAAAAAAATATTATGAGAGCATGTTTGTGTTTGTTATGATCCTATTTTAGTCGACTAGTCGAGTGTTCTTAGTAAAATTTATGTGGGGGGAAAATAGGGTGTTGTGAATGGATCATTATGGTACTTACTAGCTTTTGACACTTCACCTGTTTTGGCTTATTTGACATACCTTGTCCCTAGCCCACGTTATAACCCAATTAAAGACCTTTTGATTATCGTCATTGATGTATGTTGTGTTAAGAGTTAGATTGATACCAAATGTCAAGCATGTTTATGATTTTGTTGGAATTGAGTGATACACTTACCCTTGTTCTTGAGTGAATATTCTTTTGTGAGTGGATTGTGAGTGTTTGCTTATTTTTGCGTATGAGATAGGGGTGTTCACGGATTGGTTTGGTCCGGATTCTTGATTTTTTCGAACCAAACCAATATAAACGGTTTTTCAAAAATCAAAACCAAACCAGACCAGTTAGATGCCAAGACCAAACCAAACCAAACCATAGAAGAACGGATTGGTCCGGTTTCGAACCACGGTTTGAACTTTATACCATATTATTTTTTTAATTTTTGTTAAACTTAAAAATGAAATTTTAATTTAAATAAATATAAATAAAATTTAATAAACATAAATATTATACACTACATATATGTATTACAATATTTGTTTATCAATCTTTAGTCTCCTGTTTACGTATTACATTTATATAATTCAATTGAATTTATATAAATAGTAAACAAATTAATTTAGTGTAGAATTACAAAATATTGATAATTAACTCAATATTAGATTTATTAAGTAATTTAATTTTTTTATTAAATATACGTATATACATTACGTACAATAAGTTATAATCTTAACTTATAATTATCTACTAGAATTTTTAGCGTATTATTATATAACGGTCCGGTTTGGTTTAACCGGTTTTAAAATATTGAAAACCATAACCAAACCATTTATGCATAAACGGTCCGGTTAACCGAACCACTAACAACGATTTTTACGGTTTCGGTTTTTGTTGGTTCGGATTGTTGTGGTCCGGTCCGGATTCACGGTTTGACGGATTGTTTGAACACCCCTAGTATGAGATCCCGAGTTTTGTCTCAAAGATGTGCTCTTGTAGGCTTAGCATGTTTACTAACTTATTCTTATACTTGACATGGACTTGTGAGAACTTATACATGTTCATTGAGTAGACTATGTGAATACTTGCACTTTCGACACCAAGACATTGCGTATTTACTTTGATTCTTAAGTTGATATGGCATGAGAGGATTTGAAGGTATGGTAGGCTAGATTAATTGCATTTTTCATATTAGTTGCATTCATGCATTGCATTGCATTAGGTTAAATGGATTTTGTGGGTACATTCGCTATAGGCCCTCACGAGACCTTACTCGTCCACTAGGGCTGCCTAGGGGTTTAAAGGGCTTGTTGCATATGCCAAATGCAACCGTGATCACCTACGGAAGTGGTACTAATTAGGTAGTTATAATTGTTTATGCTTGAGGACAAGCATCGGTTTAAGTTTGGGGGTGTTTGATAAGTGGATTTTATATCCACTTGGAGCATTCTAAATCGGCTTAAATTGATTGTTTTGGACTCAAGTTTGTGTAGTTTTGATGTGTTTTGTGTAGTTGTGCAGGTTTCCAAGAATATCTAAGCTTTTGTCGTTTTTGGAGATTTAATTGATTAAAATTCGGATTTTCCGGGAAGGCTGCGCAGCTTATACTGTTTTGGCCATATCTGGAGTTCTAGAAGTCCGTTTTCAGCGATCTTACTGCTCACGCGAAGCTTGAGAGATTTTCTACAACCTGGAAAAGGAAACAAGTGCAAGAAACATACTGATTAAAGGCGCGCACGTTTCTTATAAAAAGAAGGCCATGAATTTACTGTTTTGCCCTTTTTCTAATTCTAATTGTATTCTGGGCAGTTTTGGGTACCTTCTTTAAATCCTAATTGTAATAGAAGGCAATATCTTGCTGGGCAAGATTTGTAGAGCTTATATAAACACATCCTACCATTGTAGATAGCTAACAATTCATAGCTTGTAATCGTATCAAGGTACTTTCGATCTTCAATTCTTTCTTCAATATTATGTTTTTATTCATTATTATTATTATTTTGTTTTCTTCTTTAATTATGTGTAACTAAATCTTTAATCTGAGGATTGGGTAGTATTCCTTGATATTCATGTGTGTTTAATTATCTGTGATTTTCTTGCTTTGCTGATCTGTTATTGAGGGCTTAACACAATTAGGGGAGTCATGAACCTTTGATTGTATTCTAGGGATTGTAATAATCTTGGGAGAGAAGTTGCAATCTTAGTACATGATTTAACAGACATAATTTGAATATTTGATTGGGAGATTAATAGGAGAATTGTGAGACATATAATTCTTGGCACTTAACAGTTTATAGATATACTTTGATTGTATCACGGGAGTGACAATTAGGGTGTAGATGTAGGCACTATATTGTAATCTGGGAGGGTGCAGTATAACTTTAGAAGAATTGTTTTCAGCAAGGTAGGAACACAGATATCACATTAATATTGAGCATGTATTGAGACCAAGTGAAGAACCCCAGTTCTTAGATTGTTTTCCCATATATTTGAATCTCAGTTTAAAATCAATTCTTAGTGCTTATAATTAGTTCTTAGTTAATTTAGTTAATACAAAAACCCAAAATTCTTCTTACACACTTCTAGACGAAAAGAGATAAGAAACCTGAACTTGATAATACAATTCAGTCCTTCCCTGCGAACGAACACATAAAAATATCCACTTGGAGCATTCTAAATCGGCTTAAATTGATTGTTTTGGACTCAAGTTTGTGTAGTTTTGATGTGTTTTGTGTAGTTGTGCAGGTTTCCAAGAATATCTAAGCTTTTGTCGTTTTTGGAGATTTAATTGATTAAAATTCGGATTTTCCGGGAAGGCTGCGCAGCTTATACTGTTTTGGCCATATCTGGAGTTCTAGAAGTCCGTTTTCAGCGATCTTACTGCTCACGCGAAGCTTGAGAGATTTTCTACAACCTGGAAAAGGAAACAAGTGCAAGAAACATACTGATTAAAGGCGCGCACGTTTCTTATAAAAAGAAGGCCATGAATTTACTGTTTTGCTCTTTTTCTAATTCTAATTGTATTCTGGGCAGTTTTGGGTACCTTCTTTAAATCCTAATTGTAATAGAAGGCAATATCTTGCTGGGCAAGATTTGTAGAGCTTATATAAACACATCCTACCATTGTAGATAGCTAACAATTCATAGCTTGTAATCGTATCAAGGTACTTTCGATCTTCAATTCTTTCTTCAATATTATGTTTTTATTCATTATTATTATTATTTTGTTTTCTTCTTTAATTATGTGTAACTAAATCTTTAATCTGAGGATTGGGTAGTATTCCTTGATATTCATGTGTGTTTAATTATCTGTGATTTTCTTGCTTTGCTGATCTGTTATTGAGGGCTTAACACAATTAGGGGAGTCATGAACCTTTGATTGTATTCTAGGGATTGTAATAATCTTGGGAGAGAAGTTGCAATCTTAGTACATGATTTAACAGACATAATTTGAATATTTGATTGGGAGATTAATAGGAGAATTGTGAGACATATAATTCTTGGCACTTAACAGTTTATAGATATACTTTGATTGTATCACGGGAGTGACAATTAGGGTGTAGATGTAGGCACTATATTGTAATCTGGGAGGGTGCAGTATAACTTTAGAAGAATTGTTTTCAGCAAGGTAGGAACACAGATATCACATTAATATTGAGCATGTATTGAGACCAAGTGAAGAACCCCAGTTCTTAGATTGTTTTCCCATATATTTGAATCTCAGTTTAAAATCAATTCTTAGTGCTTATAATTAGTTCTTAGTTAATTTAGTTAATACAAAAACCCAAAATTCTTCTTACACACTTCTAGACGAAAAGAGATAAGAAACCTGAACTTGATAATACAATTCAGTCCTTCCCTGCGAACGAACACATAAAAATACTACTAACAAGGAGACCAGAAAGAGTAGTGGGTGCTCTATTTTGAGGGAGCATCAAAAGCAAAATCAAGCCATGCAGGCCTAGTCTTGCAAAGTTGGGCTTAGCTTCATATTTATCTAGTAGAAGTAGAAATAAGGTTCGATAAAACCATGCAGAGCATGTTGCTCCGAGTAGGACAATAGTACTCTATGTAAGGGTTGAACCCATTTAAGTTATTAATGTAAGTTTGTTTTTCGTTCGATGATTCTATTTATGTGCCAAACACCTGATGTGTGTAAGTCAAAGATGACCAAGTACCAAAAATAAAAGAATACATGAATGGAAACAAACAAACGCATAAATAAAACTCTGAAGGGTCGAGAGTTAGGTTACAGCACAACCAAATAAGTGTTTCAAGTACTTGAAGGACCCGAGATAAAAGACATGTGGCAATCAAATCCATGCAAGGCTGTCGAGGCTAAGGACTAGCCACTCTTCAATGTTTCCAAAAAAGACTTGGATGGAGAATCTAAGGTAGAAGACCAATAGAGAACCTTAAACAATGATCAAGAAGTTCAAGCAAACTCTCGTTTTAAAGAGTTTAAAAGGCGAGAAGCCCACATGATTGTCTTTTTTGAAATCTAAATCGAGGAATCAACCTTAAATCCTTGACCTAGAATCAAGAAAAACAAGAAGCAAAGATGGAACCAAGACAAACGTTGAAATCCTGATGGACCACCCGTTGAAGAAACATATTGCATAGCCCAAAGCCAATTGAAGGAACCCCTTGAAGGGCAAGTTGATAGCATTCTTACAAGAGAACAGTGATGTGTTTGCTTGGACAGCAGCTGATATGCCAGGGATTGATCCCTAACTCATAACTCACAAATTGAATGTCGATCCTAAATGAAAGACAATAAAGCAGAAGAAGAGGAAATTTGCTCCTGAAAGGCAAGATGCCATTAAGCAAGAAGTTGACAAGCTCTTGGAAGCTGGTTTTATTGAAGAAATTCAGTTCCCTGGATGGTTGGCTAACCCTGTGATGGTCAAGAAGGCAAATGGGAAGTGGAGGATGTGTATAGACTTCACTGACTTAAATGATGCATGTCCTAAGGATTGTTTTCCTCTGCCAAGGATTGATACGTTGATAGATGCCACAGCTGGACACGAGATGTTGAGCTTCATGGATGGGTTTAGTGGCTACAATCATAATAAGATGCACAAGGATGAAATCCCAAAGGTATCTTTCATAACTGACTTTGGTTTTTTCTGTTATCTTGTTATGGCTTTTGGTCTAAAGAATGCAGGAGCTACTTACCAACGATTGGTGAATAAGATATTTTCCCATTTAATTGGAAAAACCATAGAGGTCTATGTTGATGATATGTTAGTCAAGAGCCTATTCACGGCATACCACATTAAGCACCTCGGAGAGGCATTCGAAGTGCTGAGGCACCATAAGATGATGTTGAATCCAACCAAGTGTGCTTTTAGCGTTGGATCATGAAAGTTTTTGGGTCTAATGGTTTGAAAGAGAGGAATAGAAGCCAACCCCAATAAGATCAAAGAAATTTTAGATATGGAGCCCCCACTCTCAATAAGAGATGTGCAGAAGTTAATGGGCCGAGTAGCAGCGTTAGGAAGATTCATCTCCAAGGTCTGGTGATAAATGCTTACCTTTCTTTCAAGCATTGAAAAAGGTGAAGAACGTTGAGTGGACACCCGAAAGCCAAGAGGCCTTTGAACAATTGAAGAAATACATGGCTGAAGCCCCGTTGTTGGCCAAACCTAGTCCTAGGGAGACTCTTTACTTATATTTGGCGGTATCTGAACAAACACTGAGTGCCGTCCTCATTCGGAAGAAGAACAAGGTTCAAAAACCCATCTACTACGTGAGCAAGGTGTTGCACGGGGCTGAGTTAAATTACTCTCCCATTGAGAAGTTTGCATTGGCATTGATAACAGCTTCGAGGAAGCTACGACCATACTTTCAGTCACACAAGATTGAAGTCCTGACGGACTAGCAGTTGAGAAATATTTTGCACAGCTCGAAGGCCAGTGGAAGGCTAGCCAAGTGGACGATCGAACTTGGAAAATTTGACATCACATATAAACCTCGGACAGCCATCAAGGCTCGATCATTGGCTGACTTCGTGGTTGAATGTACCATTCGCAACCAAGAAGTCGGGGGGCAGGAGATAGTAACCACCCCTAGAAGTGAGGATAAAGATGAAGAGCTTGTACCTGACCAGAAGGAATATTAAGGAATATTGGGTGCTCTATTTTGATGGAGCATCAAAAACAAAATGTAGTGGTGCAGGTTTGGTTTTGCAAAGCCCCGATGGGTTCATAGTTGAGTATGCTTTGAAGTTAGATTTTCCTACTACCAATAATAAAGCTGAATATGAAGCCTTGACAGCCGGATTGGGCTTGGCCAGAATACTGAGGGTTAAGAACCTCAAAGTTTTTGGAGATTCAAGACTAGTAGTCTCGCAAGTGAATGGTGAATTTGAAGCTAAGGATGAAACTATGACAAAGTATTTGAGAGTTATGAAGGTTGTTTATGACTCAGTACGATGAGCGCCATGAGCAGCACATTCCAAGAAATGAGAACATTAAGGCCGATGCCATATTTAAGTTTGCCTCTTCTGAGATAGAAAATTATGCGGGGAGTTTTTACTTCCAGGTCCTGAAGACCCCACCATCAATTCGAAATTGGTAGCACCAGTTGATGTAAGCTAAAGGATAGACCCTCTCAAAGCTCATCTTGAGACTGGTTGGCTCCCTGATAATGCCTTGAAGGCACAGAAATTGTTAGTGAGAGTGTTAAGATAAGAAGTCCTTTGTCATTCCATATTTAAAATCTTGACCGGTACAAAATCTAAGCCTTGATGGCCAACAAAGCTGTATGACTCCAATTGAGCTTGTCGTTTGAGTTTAAGGACTCGAATCAAGAGTCGTCAGTCAAGTTGAGACCTAAGAAAGGTTATATGAGCAGAAGAATAAGGTTTGAAACCTAGAATGAAGCTAAAGGGTTGAAAACCAACAAAGGCATACCAGGCCTAAGGTCAAGCGCTAAGGAGCAAGTGAACTACCTGAATGATCAACCGAGGGTTAAGGAAGACCTCCTCCATGAGAAACAAGGATGAGGTAAGAACTAAAGAACTTCATCACAAGGATGAGAGTCAAGGGTTGATGATAACCTTAAGACCAAGGATTCAGCAAACAAGTTAAAGCCCGGAAGGTCACGAGGATTAAGAAACAAGTTGTTTGAGTTCAAGGTTCACGAAACCCTTCAAGGCATAGCAAACACCTCCATCAACATACCAAGATTGATTTTCAATCCTGAGCCAAGTCACGAACGAAGCCGAAATTAAAATTTAGCACCGTTTAGTGCCGTTAGCGTCGACTAACGCCGTTTAATGCCTTTCAGCGTTGTTTAGTGCCGTTAGCACCATTTAGTGCTGTTAGTGCCGCTAGCACTGTTTAGTTCCATTTAGCGCCGTTTGAACAAAGATTATTTTAGGTCCGAGATCCAAAATTCTAAGACCACGGATGATTTTAGATCCTAGATCCATGATAGTAATTTGAGATCAAGATCAAGATTCTTAATCCTTAAGATGACAGATGCCTTGAGATCAAGATCAAGATTCTTGATCCTTAAGATGACGGATGACTTGAGATCAAGATCAAGATTCTTGATCCTTAAGATGATGGATGACTTGAGATCAAGATCAAGATTCTTGATCCTTAAGATGACGGATGACTTGAGATCAAGATCAAGATTTTTGATCCTTAAGATGATGGATGACTTGAGATCGAGATCAAGATTCTTGATCCTCAAGACCACGGATGGTTTTCAGGTCCGGGTTTCGTAGCCAACCACGAGGCGGCCGACCACGGCATTTTTGGATCCTTCGGCCGATCACCGTGTAGCCGACCACGAGCTACCCGTTGACTTGAGATCAAGAACAAGATTCTTGATCCTTAAGATGACGGATGACTTGAGATCAAGATCAAGATTCTTGATCCTTAAGATGACGGATGACTTGAGATCGAGATCAAGATTCTTGATCCTCAAGACCACGGATGGTTTTCAGGTCCGGGTTTCCTAGCCAACCACGAGGTGGCCGACCACCATGATTCAAGGGGCTTCGGCCGACCACTGATTGGCCGACCACGAGACTTTCTAAGATCACGGATGATTTTAGGTCCGAGATCCAAAATTTCAAGATCACGAACGATTTTAGATCCTAGGTCCATGATAATAGTTTGAGATCAAGATCAAGATCCTTGATCCTAGAAGTCACGAATGACCAAAATAAAAGTTTGAGATCAAGATCAAGATCCTTGATCCTAGAAGTCACGAATGACCAAAATAAAAGTTTGAGATCAAGATCAAGATCCTTGATCCTAGAAGTCACGAAAGACCAAAATAAAAGTTTGAGATCAAGATCAAAATCCTTGATCCTAGAAGTCACGAATGACCAAAATAAAAGTTTGAGATCAAGATCAAGATCCTTGATCCTAGAAGTCACGAATGACCAAAATAAAAGTTTGAGATCAAGATCAAGATCCTTGATCCTAGAAGTCACGAAAGACCAAAATAAAAGTTTGAGATCAAGATCAAAATCCTTGATCCTAGAAGTCACGAATGACCAAAATAAAAGTTTGAGATCAAGATCAAGATCCTTGATCCTAGAAGTCACGAATGACCAAAGTAAAAATTTGAGATCAAGATCAAGATCCTTGATCCTCAAGATCACGGATGATTTTAGACCCTAGATCCATGATTCTTTATCCTCAAGACCACGAAGGGGTTTAGGTCCGGGCACTTTAGCCAACCACGAGGTGGCCGACCACGACACCCGGAGGGCCGCAGCCGACCACGGAGTAGCCGACCACCAAGCGGCCGACCATGACACTTTGGGGAGCCTCGGCCGACCACGAGTCAGAGGACCACGAGTCGGAAGACCACGAGCTGGCCGACCACGAGTCGAAAGACCACGAGCTGGCCGACCACCTTGTCCGGGAGGCCTTCGGCCGATCACGGGCTAGCCGACCACGAGCTACCCGTTGATCCGGCCGATCACGGGTAGTTTGTGCTCCCAGAACCCAACTTTTTCAGCAAATCTCGGCTTTTCGATGGTTTGAGATCAAGATCAAGATTCTTGATCCTTAGGATCACGGATGATTTTAGATCCCAGATCCATGATTCGAGATCAAGATCAAGATTCTCTATGCTTAAGATCACGGATGTTAAAGCACAGATTAGTGCCGTTAATGTACAGATTAGTGCCGATCAGCACAGATTAGTGCCGTTAAAGCACATATTAGTGCCGATTAGCACAGATTAGTGCCGATTAGCATAGATTAGTGTCGTTAAAGCACATATTAGTGCCGATTAGCATAGATTAGTGCCGTTAAAGCACAGATTAGTGCCGATTAGCACAGATTAGTGCCGATTAGCACAGATTAGTGCCGTTAAAGCACAGATTAGTGCCGATTAGCACATATTAGTGCCGTTAAAGCACAGATTAGTGCCGATTAGCACAGATTAGTGCCATTTAAGCACGATTAGCACAGATTAGTGCCAATTAGCACTGTTTAGTGCTGATTAGTGCCGTTTTATGCCGTTTGACATCGTTTAACATTGTTTAAACGATGTTTAAGGCTAATTAGCGCAGTGTAGTGCCGTTTAACATCGTTTAGTGTCGTTCAACATTGTCGTAAATGCGTCGGTCGCTCCACGCTTTACATTAAGATGATATTGTTGAAAATACTCACGTAAGAGCAATGAACCCTGATCCAAGTCTCGGATAAGGCCGTTATAACTTCAAGGAAAACCTGATCAGTTTTCCTAGAAGTTGGGGGGCAAATGATATAGGCTAAAAGTAAGCCCTAAAGACACATTTAATGTGGCATTAATTAGACCTAAAATGGTCCAAACGTGGGGCCCACCAGATGGGCCCAAACCCTATTTATAATATTAATTTCGTAATTAATATTATGGGTAATAAACAGCTCAGCAAATAAGAGTCAAATAAGGACATTACTCTTGCCTGACTTAGCCTCCAAGATACATATTTCAACATGGAAACTAGTTCCTACATACTAGGATCTGGAACCTTCTTCTAGGCGGTGACTTGCCCACCAAGTCACCTAACCCTACTACGATTCTAAGGCTTCTCAGCCTATATAAAGGGTCTGACCTCTCATTCCTAGAACTACGTTTTGGCTTGATTCTCAATACAAGATACGTAGGCACTCTGTGAAGACCGATTAGTCTCGAACACGGAAATAACCATTAAAGCACGAAGCTCCCGAACCCTAGCATTAAATACAGATTCATAACCTAGTTTTTATTCCACAACACTGCTAGAACAAAAACTTGTAAATGAAACGCTCAAGTACATAAACTTTTAAAATTTTCTTACCAAATTGTATATAATTTATTCATCAATTAATTTTATCATAGTTACAAAATATTTATTTAAATATTAAAATTTGAAAATGTCTATAATGCTAAATTTAGATATTAATATTATAGAGATGACATGAAGTTACACCTTTTTACTACTTCCGTCCCATTATTGTTGAATACGCCGGAGACAAAATTCTTAAACTATATTTAATTTGCAAGTGATCAATTTCAGTGGACAAAGGAAGTAAAAAATGATTGATTATTCATGATTTCATGGTATTTTAAAAAATTTATATGATTTAATTTCTCTCAAGCGAGTGAGGTTTGATTTCACTTAACCATTGTACTCTAATAAAAACTAAAACTTCATTTTAGAATATGGATTTTGACACAAATAATATGTTAAGATTTTAGAAACACATAAATTTAAAATATAATTCAACAAGTTAGCACTTAGCAAGCGTTTTTCGACAATAATCAACAACGTTTGAAGAATTTGGAATCTCCACAAGCTAGCTTGCGTTTATGAACCTCAAGATATGTTTGGATCGGGGTTGATAAAGATTAGTTTGGATCGAATTTAAATTTAAAAATTAGTTTTTGAGAAAATATTAAATGTAAAGTATTGGATTTTGAATTTAATATATAATATTATTTTAATTTTTTTGTAAATTATCAAAATCCAACATTTTACTTTAAAAAAAATTCAAAATCAAAATTTTAAATTTAAACTGGACCCAACTCAATCATTTTCAACCATCGATCCAAACGGACCCTTACGACGAAATCTGCTTCAAAGTTTCCTCATGCGAGTAAGGTACTCCCTCCGTCCCAATGGATTCTTTACACTTATTATTTTGGCCCGTCTCATTCATTTCTTTACATTCCCAAAATAGTAAGTTTTAACATTATTATACCCACTACTTCACTTATTTTAACAATACTTTACACTATTACACCCACTACTTCACTTATTTTAACAATAAAATCACTATTACACCCACTACTTCACTTATTTTAACAATAAAATTACTATTATATCCACTATTTCATTTATTTTAACAATATTACACCCAACTTCTGATCCACTTGTCTTGTTCTCCGTGCCCACTAGGAACGTAAAGATCCCAGTGGGACGGAGGGAGTATTGTGTTGCCAACTGCCAAGGCTCACTAGTCATTATTATATTATCATCACTCTAGTCACTTGTCGCTGTTAGAGTCTCTTTACATCTTCGCCCTTTTTTTAATCTTTATAAAGTTTTGCATCTTTACCTTTTTTGACAGGGTTGTGTTGTATCTTTACTTTAATGGAGCGACTGGTTTAAAATTGGAATCTGCATAGTGCAGACCCAAGTGGCCAAACATGAAAACGAAAGAACCAATCCAAAAATTCAAAGTTGTCAGCTCTTATTCTAAGCCACATTTATTTCATGCGGTTGTTATATTTAGTATATCTATTTTTTTTTGGACGAAATGCATAGAATTATATTAATGAACCAAACCAATATAATATAAAATACCGGGATAAACCCCCGACTATCAATATGACCAGGTTGAAAAACAAATAAATTGTTTTCTGATCATTTAACATAATGAACTTAAAAGTTCTTGAAACTAAAAACGAATTCAAAGACTTCCCAAGCGATCCAAACTGTGCCAACATCCCTGGAAGCAGCGATATCACAATTGACCACATCACATAACATCCATTGATATCCCAGTGTTCATACACCTCAATTGCATAAACTGAGGTTACAGGAATCACACTCCAGCTATCTACATGCCGGATACCAGCTATAGACATGCCGAACATGGAAACCCGTAAAGGGTGAGCAACACCCCAGCTATCTGTAGGAAGTATAGGAAGAGATAGTACCTGAAATCAAGAAATCAACAAGAATATACCGAAAAATATGTTTGAGGCACGTGAAAACCACGCTATCCTTAAAACAGATAAGCCCCTTCCGTGCGGTATTTGAAGGTGTGTTGGCTTCCGTCTCCCAGGATACAACAAACTAAGGTGATCTTAAGCACTTGAAGATCCGCCTTCTACGAACGAACAAATACGCTTTCTATCTCACAGAAAACTGACCCTAGAGCTCTAAGAGTAATGCAAAGAAACTTGTATATTTTTGTGTATAAAACAATGAACCCCAAGGACTCCTTATATAGGAGTAGAAGAATGTAACCCCCAACAACAATAACTTTGTAACCCCCAAATAATTAACTTTGTAACCCCCAATATATAATTAATATTGGAGTTACAAAATTTAAAATGGAGTTACAAAATTTAAAATGGAGTTACAAATCAAAAAATAAAATGTACTAAATTTTTTATTCAAAAAATAGTCCAACAATCCCCCACATGAATAAAAAATTGACATTACAAAAAGACTCTTTGACACGGAGATAGAGCGCACGGTAGAAACCAGCATAGGATAGGTAGGCGTACACCCTTGAACCTTCCCTTGTAAGAACATATTTACATTTCTAGAATTTCAGTAGTCACGTTGACCTTGAACTGCCCTTCTTTTTTGTGAAATGATGATACATCCCCCACTGGAGTCTTTCCCTATATTTGTTCAGTTCTCACTGTTAAGCCCATTTTGGTCCTGAGCTTTAGCCTGGTTCTGTGAGTTTTTCCCAGAATTAGCCCCACAATTCCTTCTTGAAGCGACCCCACTTCACTCACATAGGTGATCTCTTAAACAATACAAAAGTATTATTTGTTCGACATATCGACACCTAAGGATCATTAAAAGCATAGCTTAGCCTTACCCAAATTTTATCACTGTTTTTCCTCATAGGAATGGACCCGGGAGTAAAACCCCCACAGTGATCTCACTAAGTCTTTACAGTTAGGTTGTCCCATTGAACCAAGATCTTGGGATCTCCAGTCAACAAGGTTGGGTTTCCTTTGTATCGACTTTTATTATGGGCTTTAGTCCCATTCCTTTCGATGATTTCTCAACTAACTCTCTTGTTAACCCTTTGGTTAGCGGATCCGCAGTGTTATCTTTTGACCTAATATGATCAATAGTGATAACTCCAGTTGAGAGTAGTTGTCTAATGGAATTGTGTCGACGACGAATATGTCTCGACATTCCATTATATAGTACACGCTCGGCTGTCCTACAATGTATACAAAGTGGTGGCACCGGCATCTCCCATCTTGGAATATCTTCTAAAAACTGGCGTAACCATTCAGCTTGTTCTCCTGCTTTATCCAAAGCAACAAACTCAGCCTCCATGGTAGACTTGGTTACAACCGTTTGTTTCGAAGATTTCCACGCGATCGCTCCTCCTGCTAGCGTAAATACATATCCGCTAGTGGACTTCGATCCTTTTACACCATTAATCCAGTTTGAATCACTATACCCTTCTAGGACAACAGGATATCTTGAGTAATGCAATCCATAATCACGCGTATACCTTAAGTACCTAAGCACTTTAGTTATCGCTTTCCAGTGATCCACACCTGGATTACTCGTGTATCGGCTTAGCTTACTAACAGTAAAGGCAATGTCTGGTCGTGTACAGTTCATTAAGTACATCAGACTTCCTATCACTTTAGCATACTCTCCTTGAGAAACACCCTCACCTTTATTTTTCGATAGATGTAAAGTCGTATCAAAAGGGGTTCTTGACACACTAGAATCATCTTTATTATATTTCTCAAGTATCTTATCAACGTAATGTGACTGATTTAGCATAAGTCCACTTGGCGTTCTCAGGATCTTTATCCCTAGAATCACATCAGCTAAGCCCATATCTTTCATGTGGAATCTTGAATGTAATATGTCTTTGGTAGATTTAACCATTTTGTCATTACTACCAACGATGAGCATATCATCAACATAAAGACACAGGATCACATATCCTTCTATTGTATCTTTGACATATACACACTTGTCACATTCGTTGATTTTAAATCCATTCGACAATATAACACTGTCAAATTTTTTATGCCAATCTCGTGGCGCTTGCTTTAAGCCATATATTGACTTCACTAACTTGCACACTTTGTATTCCAATCCAGGAACCACAAAACCCTCAGGTTGCTTAATGTAGATTTCTTCATGTAAATCTCCATTTAGAAAGGCTGTTTTTACATCCATCTGATGCACTTCAAGATTTCGCAATGCTGCAATAGCAATTATCATCCTTATAGACGCCATTCTTGTTACCGGAGAATACGTGTCAAAATAATCAATGCCTTTCTTTTGGAGAAAACCTTGAATCACAAGTCGGGCTTTGTACTTATCAATAGATCCATCTGTTTTCATTTTCTTTGTGAAAATCCATCTAGATCCTAGTGGTTTACATCCCGGAGGAAGATCCACCAATTCCCAAGTATGATTCTGCATAATAGAATCAACCTCACTCTTGATAGCCTCTTTCCAAAAAGGACCATCCGGACAATGCACAGCTTCTGAATAAGACTGTGGTTCATTTTCGAGCAAGTAAGTTAAAAAATCCGCCCCGAAGGATTTTTCTACTCTAGCTCTTTTGCTTCGACGAGGTGCATCCTCTGTTTCAAGTTCATCCATGCTTTCTTGTTCCTCGTCACCACTATATTCATTTTCAGAATTAGTTTCACGTGTCCTTTTCGATGAACTTGAACTTTTATTGGATTTTCGAGGAAATGTATGTTCAAAAAATGAAGCATTTCTCGATTCCATTATAGTGTTCTTGTGTATGTCAGGGATTTTTGACTCGTGCACAAGAAATCTATATGCCGTAGTGTTAGGCACATACCCAATAAAAATACAATCCACAGTTTTTGGACCGATTTTCACCCTCTTTGGTTCTGGTACAAGAACCTTTGCAAGGCACCCCCACACACGTAAGAATTTATAGGAAGGCTTCTTTCCTTTCCATAATTCATAAGGAGTTAGCTCTTGATTTTTTTGGGGTATCCTATTCAAAAGATAATTTGCTGACGTGACAGCATCTCCCCACATATTGGTAGGCAACCCTGAACTTAGCAACATTGCATTGCACATTTCTTTCAAGGTCCTATTTTTACGCTCAGCAATCCCATTTGATTGGGGCGAATACGGTGCAGTGACTTCGTGAATAATTCCATGTTTCGCACAGAATTCACCAAAAGGTGATACATATTCACCACCCCGGTCACTTCTTATTACTTTAATTTTTCCTTTAAGTTGAGTTTCAACTTCATTTTTATAGAGCTCAAACTTCTCTATAGCTTCATCTTTGCTCTTAAGCAAATACACATAACAAAATCTTGTACTATCATCCACAAATGTGACGAAGTACTTATAACCATCCCTTGTTTGATTTGATTTTAAATCACACACATCACTGTGAATCAAATCCAAGGGTTTTGTATGTCGTTCAATCGTTTGAAACGATGATCTTGTTAATTTTGCCTCTACACAAATTTCACATTTGTGCTTCGAACTAATTTGGAATGTTGGGATATGGTTCAAGTTAATTAATCTACGCAATGTTTCATAATTAACATGACCTAGTCTACCATGCCATAAATTGGAAGACTCAAGCAAGTAAGCAGAAGAATTATTATTATTAATACTCTTCACAGTCATTACATTAAGCTTAAATAACCCCTCGGTTACATAGCCTTTTCCCACAAACATTCCTTTCTTGGACAAAATAACCTTATCAGATTCAATCACCATGCGGAATCCATGCTTGTTCAGCAACGAGCCAGAAACCAAGTTCCTTCGGATCTCCGGCACATAGAGGACATCATTGAGGGTCAGCTCCTTGCCAGATGTCATCTTCAACACAACCTTTCCCTTCCCAAGGACTTCAGATGTTGCAGAGTTTCCCATAAACAGCTTCTCTCCAATCTCAGTTGGTGTGAAGGTGTGGAACAACTCCTTGCTAGAGCATATGTGCCTTGTAGCACCAGTGTCAATCCACCATTCTTTCGGGTTGGAGCCGATCAGGTTCACTTCGGACACCATAGCAGAGAGACTGATTTCAGATATATCTTGAGCCACATCATCCACCATGTGGGCCTCGTGCTTCTTTCGCTTCAATAGTCTGCACTCAATTGACTTATGACCCATCTTGTCACAGTTGAAACACTTTCCTTGAAATTTCTTCTTAGAAACTCCACCCTTAGGTCCCAAGTTGGACCTCTTGTCTGGTTTCCCCTTCTTGAACTTGGAGTTCTTCTTGACCTCCACAACATTAGCACTAGAGGAAGAGACAGATCGATTCTTATTGTCCTCCTCAATTCGGAGTCTCAAGACAAGGTCTTGCACTGTCATCTCCTTTCGCTTGTGCTTTAAATAATTCTTGAAGTCCTTCCAACCGGGGGCAATTTCTCAATAATAACGGCTACTTGGAAGGCTTCATTCATGGGCATTCCCTCAGCTTCCATGTCATGCATGATCATCTGAAGGTCTTGAACTTGACTAACCACCTTCTTGGAATCCACCATCATAAACTCAAGAAGTCGGGACACTATAAACTTTTTAGTACCCGCATCCTCGGTTCTATACTTTCTGTCGAGTGAGTCCCACAAAACTTTGGACGTTTTCAGCACACTATACACATTGTATAGTGAATCACTCAAACAGTTCATTATATAATTTCTGCATAAGATATCCGAGTGGTTCCAAGCTTGGACCGCACTAACAACCTGAACATCGGTTTCACCTTCTTTCAGCTTAGGTGCATCCTCAGTCAAGAACCTCACAAGGTTCAAGGTGGTCAGGTAAAACAACATCTTTTGTTGCCACCTCTTGAAATTCAGCCCACTGAATTTCTCCGGTTTTTCCGCCTGAGCGGTTACCGGTACAGCCGTATTTGGCACCACAAGGGTCGCCGCATTAGGCACTGTCTCAGCAGTCACACGCCCATCACCAGACAAACTAGTTCCGTCAACTCCCGACATTTCTTCAAGTACCGCACGGAAGGGGCTTATCTGTTTTAAGCTTGTAGGAAGTATAGGAAGAGATAGTACCTGAAATCAAGAAATCAACAAGAATATACCGAAAAATATGTTTGAGGCACGTGAAAACCACGCTATCCTTAAAACAGATAAACCCCTTCCGTGCGGTACTTGAAGGTGTGTTGGCTTCCGTCTCCCAGGATACAACAAACTAAGGTGATCTTAAGCACTTGAAGATCCGCCTTCTACGAACGAACAAATACGCTTTCTATCTCACAGAATACTGACCCTAGAGCTCTAAGAGTAATGCAAAGAAACTTGTACTCCCTCCGTCCCTTTTGATTGTTAACATTTCACTTTTTCAAAACTTTCTGGCACGCATTTTAAGGTGCATTTTAAGGATAGTTAAATAACTTTTTTTTAAAATTTTCTTTTTCTGTATAAAAATTTAATGTTTAAATTTTTATACAGAAAAAGAAAATTTTAAAAAAAAGTTATTTAACTATCCTTAAAATGCACCTTAAAATGCGTGCCAGAAAGTTTTGAAAAAGTGAAATGTTAACAATCAAAAGGGACGGAGGGAGTATATTTTTGTGTATAAAACAATGAACCCCAAGGACTCCTTATATAGGAGTAGAAGAATGTAACCCCCAACAACAATAACTTTGTAACCCCCAAATAATTAACTTTGTAACCCCCAATATATAATTAATATTGGAGTTACAAAATTTAAAATGGAGTTACAAAATTTAAAATGGAGTTACAAATCAAAAAATAAAATGTACTAAATTTTTTATTCAAAAAATAGTCCAACACTATCTACATGCCGGATACCAGCTATAGACATGCCGAAAGTGAAAACCCCCAAAATATGATGAACAATCTTTGGTTGTGAGTGGTGAGCTTTTGCAATAATCATCACCATCCCAGCTTCGATGCGGATTGTCCAGATCTCCCAAGACATCAGCAAAATCATTCTTAGCAGATCCAACACCGAATAAAACAAAACATACTTAATAAAAAACATAACAAACACTCCAAAAGGAGAGACAAACAACCACTCCAAATGGAGAGACATATACAATTCGAAAAATCAAAGATCTCGGATTGACACCAAATTTTGATATGATGTTAAGCAGGAGATTTTGAGTCTAAGAAATGTGTTTATTTGATATTTCGAATTCTAAATCAAAACAGATCTGAAAAGAACTCGAATGGGTTTTTCGAAATTTTTAGGAAAAAATTTCGATTTATGGAGGAAGTGAAATGGAATTGTGAAGGTGGAGGAAGTCTTGGTTGGAGAAGGAGGAAGGAAAAGGCTTGAAGGAGGCTAGCTAGCGAGAGTCGACCCTCATCGGGGATGTTACCGGCGGCAGTAGGCGTGGGAGAGATTCATTCATTTATCACAAACCACTTGATGCACTAAATTTGTAACAGCATCTCCAATAGGATTGTTAAAAGGTTTTTTTTTTATAATCCATTGTCCGAGCCAGCTTGCACGTACCTCAACTATTCCGGAGGGCATACTAGCACACTCATACCCCCGAGCATGGTAGCTAGCCAACTTAATTCCAGAGCGTCCCAGGGAATCGAACTCGTGACCTCAAGACAGCAAGCCTTAAACGCCACTGCTCAACCATCTGAGACACCCTGTGGGGGTGGGAATGTTAAGAGGTTGTCAAGTCCTATGTGACATGGCATCCTTGGTTGCTCACCTATTGGATTATCAATGTTGCCAACCAAAATTATCAAAAGTTGGCAACTTCCCCATTTAGTTAAAATACATACAACTCCACAAAAATGTATTTAACTTTATCCATTTTTATATCTCCCATATTTTAAATCTATTTATAAGATAATATAAAATTTATGTATGGGACTACATTGGCAACTTTTAAAGTCGCCAACTATTGGAATAGATTTGTAACAAAAGTTGCCAAATGAGATGGATGAAAGAAGAAATAAAAAAATAATATATATGATGATGTGATAGAAGTTGGCAACTTCTATTGGAGTTGCTTTAACCACCTTCACATATTTTTTATGGAATTATAACATATAAGAAGGGGAAGAGGATCAAATTAAGTTAGAGTCCTAACTGAACCGATACACTTATCAATGGTTCGGCGTTCAGTTTGAAAAAAGCTTGAATCGGTTCAATTCGATTTGATTGATAAATAAGTCGATCTTAAATATGATTTTAAGGATCGATTTATAAATGAGCTGAATAGCTGAATTTGATCACGTTAAAGTTCGACTCGATAGCTCGCAAATAAGATTAATTAAGGTGCTCGTGAACATAGTTCGCGAAATAGAGCTCGTGGACATATCGTGCATAAGTTCAATAATTGAGCTTGCTAACATGCTCGGTATACGAGTTCATTAGCGTTTCATGTAACACCCCCAGATCCGGGGTCCGGGATCGGGTCGTTACGGTCTTATTCTCCATGATTGATACTTTACTTGAATCCACAATAAATAATTCACATGCTGTGACCCCACAATAATCCACTCACACACACACACACACAGTTATAGTCCCAGAGATGAAATTGAAATAAGTCTCACATTACGGATTACGAATAAAAGTTATTACAATCCAAAAGGGTAACATCACAAGTTTAAGGTTCTTGCCGTTGATTAACATTATTGATACATATAATTAAACTGGAAGCAAAAGCTGACTATCTGTGCTACCTCAGCAATGGCAGCAACAATATCAGCGGGGAGTCCTGTGGGATGGGTAACCTGCTTCCGCCGAGTGCGCCTTACGTGAGCCATGTGACCTAGCTGTTGTTGTGACATAATAATAAGCAAGGGTGAGCAATAGCCCAACAACAATAATATAACTACATAGGTATGTATATATGACAGTTCAAAAATATATTTTGAAACCATATGCCATGCATTACCGAAAATAGTGCCAGCTCAATATAAAGGATGAAGTTACAAGGTAACTCAAAACATATTTATATTTTGTGGGAATATCTGCTATGTCAAAGATAAGCCAAATCATCAATTTTTCATGATAGGGGAACTTGCAGGAAGAATGCTGCAATCCCAGTTCAAACACTTTTCAGCATTACCCACAATGGTAATGTTACAGAATATTCTTCAAATTTGGGTGATGAACTAATACGGGAGCTTGCCGCGCCAGGAGCCACAACATCTACGATGATCAGTCGCATGTCATGCTCCCCATCATTTGTTCTCTACATGTAGAAGGAAGTACCGACGGATCGCCCGCCCTCTGGAACGCCCCGGCCAACGGTTGGGCCATTGCTGGAGCGGTGCCACTCGGCCACTTACGCATCTCCTAGTTCAATTAACATCCATAACTTTGAAATGTAAAGTTCGTCCCCCTTTCCCCAACTATAGCACTTGTTGATAGGACTCCATAAGGTAGTCGTATCTAGTTGGAAAGGAAAATTCACCAATATTTCCCAAGCCGAGGCTTGTTAATGGATACCAACTTGTTCCAACATTCTACCCCTCGAACGATGAGAGGGTACACAAGATTCCATGTGTTGGGTATATTACACTAAGCAACGCAACAATGAGGCAGTGATATATATATATATATATATTCAAAACAAGAACAGGCATATAACCAATTAACAAAACAAATCACGAAGGCAAAACAAGAATATAATCAGAGACTGTAATTTAACAAGAAAAGTAAGAACACTTATCTCTCACAGTAGCTTAAGCCAAGACAACAAAAGAGAAAGAACACAGCTGAGTCACCAAGCCCTTCGAGAAGACTTGGTTGTTCTCGAAGAGAATATTGCCCCACTTACGTTGTGATTGGGTTGCAGCAATATCACTTCCAGGATAAAACAACACCGATCAATGGGTTCACAAATACTCCAGTGATCAACAGCGACCAGCACCTCAGTTCGCCTGAGAACTATGTATTTCTCCTATATGTATCGTGAGAGAACAGAGGAAGAAGAAAACGAATCGTGTTTCTATCCTTAGGATGTATCTCTTCTATTCCCTTAACGTTTATTTACTTCTGTATTTTATATATAATACCAAAAATAAACGTAACTAGGGGTGAACACGGGGCGGGTTGAGGGAAAAAACAACCCAACCCAATTAGTACGGGTTTTTTAAAAATTAACCCGTTCAACCCACGGTTTTGGACGGGGCGGGTTGGTCGGGTTTTGAACAGTCCGGGTTGGGTTAGGGCGGGTTGGTCGGGGTACATGAATGACAAGAGATATATACAATACTTGTTGTTAAACTGGTAAATTGGGAACTGGAAAGACAATTTTAGCAAAGTAATTACCAAATGCAATCTGCCATAACATCCAATAACAAATGTCATTAGTCAATACTAAGTTCATAACAAATAAATAATAACCAAATAGTCTTAATACAGTCCAGGCAACAGCAAATACATCAAAATATCAAATAGTCCAATAACAATTAGCTAGTTTAAAATAACTTGAGCAACATTTTTTGTGACAAATCAATCGTCAATAACATTGATGGCCTTGCCCTTGAGTTTCTCCTTCGATGCACCAATGCCCTTATCATTGTCCCCTACAAAATCAAAACAATAAACGAACACAGTTTAACTACAACTGAATAGAGAAAAATTCGACATATAAATCATAACTTAGTTCATATAAATCAGTTCATATACATATAAAACATAACCCAATTCATTTAAATCATAACTCATAACTCATAACTCATCACTACATCAAATGAATTACATATAAATCAGTTCATATACATATAAATTATAACTAATCACTACTTGACTACATCAGTTCATACTTCATACACATATAATATAACCCAGTTGAAATATGATTATTAATAATAATCGTATGTATGACTTATGAGTTATGAGTCTATTTTACAATCATATAAATTACAAATGAATTGAAATTTGAAAGTTTAGAAACTTACTTCGAGAGTTCGAGTCGAGATATGAGTGATTGAGATTTGAGAATTGAGAGTAGAGGCGGGATATGAGACTGAGAGAGTGGGAGGAATGAGGCGCTGAGGCAGTGAGGAATGAGGCGGGATAAAATTAGGTTTAGGTTATGTTATGTGTTGTGTGATACAGTGATGTATCTAATTCTATTTCGACTCTTTAATCTTTAGTACTGGACTGGATCACTGGACTAATGAGTAATGGGCCTGAATAGTAAACGGGTTAAACGGGTTGGGTCAGGGTTATAATTTGTTAAACTCTAACCCAACCCAATTTAATCGGGTTTTTTTAAAAATTAACCCGTTTAATCTACGGGTTTAAACGGGGCGGGTTAATCGGGCGAAACAAGGGTCGGGTTGGGTCAGATTTTGCGGGTTGGGCGGATTATGTTCACCCCTAAACGTAACTGATACTCCATAAAAGGAAAGTAAATATTCTGATTTAATTGCATTAACTGCGTCAGGATTTATTTTTCAGTTACAGTAGCATCAGGATTTAGTCATCAGTAATATCAGAATTTAGTGTCCATCAGGATCAGGATTTAGTACTCATCAGGAACTGATATCCATCAGGATTTAGCCCATCAGGATTTGATGTCTGACCAAATCCATCAGGATTTTCTCCAAGTACTGATCCAAATTTCCATCAGGATTTAATTCAAATACTTATCCAAATTTCCAATACTGTTGCAACAAATAAATCTGAAACCTGTTAAAATAAATCAATAATCCATTCTTCTTTCAACTCAATTTATTTATGGATTCCACTAAGAAAATGTCTTAGATCCAAACATGAAAGTTTAAGTCCTCATTACAAGGAACAACCTTCCCTTGTTAGTTTCCGGAAATTTCATCAAGAACATATTTTAAATATGTCTCAAACTTCCCATTTTCTAACAATCCCCCACGAATCCATACAGAAATGCAAATACATATCTATCCTCATCATGACTTATTTTTCAGAGTAGGTACCCTTCCGGGTTTGAACCCTCCTAAGTCCTCTACTTCGATGGCTACCGGATTCAGATGGAATGTTTCACCTTGAATCTTTATCCGTTTGGTGTAACCACACTCCATAGACGACGAGAAGTCAAAGGCTATGGTGCTAATCTACGGCTTTGAGACGTTAATGGTCATGTCTCGATCCTGTTCGTCGAATGTTTCAAGGAATAACCCTTTCCTCTAATTGCGACCACACAATTACATTCGCTTAGCTGGGCATCTCCAGAGATGTACTGCTAGCATCTCGTCATATGACTTGACCCCATTCAGAGTTCAAATAACTCTTGCTATTCTGGCAGTTACAGTACCTTTTAGGTTTACAGGGGATAGACTCCAGATACGTAAGTATCAATCTATGTAGTTAAAGGTACAACCAATTCACCCTTACAACTTGTTATTACCACATTGAATACACTTTCGAGGGATCTCCTCTCATGTGTATTGGGTTTCCACTATAGATGAATTATTATGGGCTATCAGTCCCATCCCCAACCTAGACTTAAGAACTACAACATGCTCAAGCCCTTTAGTCAAAGGATCAGCTAAGTTTTCTTGAGTTCCAATAAACTCAACAGCTATGATCCTGTCAGACATTAGACCCCTTATAGACTTTAGTCTAACTTGGATATGTCTCTTTGTTTTCACATTATACTTCTTGCTGTTTATCTTGTCGATAGTTGTACGGCTATCACAATGAACAGCAAAAGCAGGAAGTGGACGACTTACTACAGGTAACATTGACATGAGTCCATGTAACCATTCAGCCCCAGTCCCCGTGGCATCTAATGCACACAACTCAGCCTCAAAAGTAGACCAAGTTGTAATAGTTTGTCTAGAAGACTTCCAAGACACTGCTCCACCCGCTAGGGTAAACAGGTATCCAGTCACTCCATTGGAACCAGACTTCTTAGCTATCCAACTTGCATCACTATATCCCTCTAGCACTCCAGGAAACCTCCTGTAATGCAACCTAAGATATATGGTGCCTTTGAGATATCTAAGCACTGTATCAAGAGCATCCCAATGAGTCTTGTTTGGACAGCTTGTATATCTTGCTAACTTAGACACTGAATATGAAATATCCGGCCTAGTACCATTAGCAAGATACTGCAAACTCCCAATAATCTGAGAATACCTTAACTGAGATATAGGAACTCCTGAACTATTCTTGACAAGGGCAATTTTAGGATCATACGGAGTACTTGCAATTCTACAATTTGAATAACCATACTTCTCAAGTATAGATTTTTCTATATAATGAGATTGTGACAAGGTTATTCCATCAGTTGACTGAGTCAACTTGATACCAAGAATCACACTAGCCTCTCCCATATCCTTCATTTCAAAATGCCTTTTCAAGAACCTTTTTGTCTCGTTAATAATCTCAATATTGGTTCCAAACAACAAAATATCATCCACATACAGGCACACAATAATACATTCATTTCCTTTAACCATGTAATAGACACACTTGTCACTTTCATTAACTACAAATTCTGATTCTAAAACAGTTTCATCAAACTTTTTATGCCAGTCTCTTGGAGCTTGTTTTAAGCCATATATAGACTTGATTAACTTACATACTGTCCTCTCATTACCAGAGGCAACAAATCCCTCAGGTTGATCCATATAAATCTTCTTCAAGTTCACCATGAAGAAAAGCTGTCTTTACATCCATTTGATGGATGATAAGACCATGTACAGAAGCCAATGCTATAGCATTCGGATTGTTGTCATTCTAGCAACTGGAGAGTATGTGTCAAAGTAATCAATGCCTTCCTTTTGCTTAAAGCCCTTAGCTACCAGTCTAGCCTTATACTTATCTATTGAGCCATCAGGATTCATCTTCCTTTTGAAGACCCACTTACATCCTATAGTAGAACACCCAGGAGGTAGATCAACCAACTCCCATGTTCCGTTATAAACAATAGAGTCAATTTCACTTTTTACAGCACCTTTCCAGTACCTAGACTCTGAAGAATCCATGGCCTGTCGAAAAGTTAAAGGTTCATCCTCGATATTGTAAGTGATAAAATCACTTCCAAAATCCTTGACTACCTTAGTACGCTTACTCCTTCTAGGTTCCTCTACTTCATCAGGAGTAGAGCTACTACCAGGATCTGCCCCCACATTTGTCATCCTTTCCACATGATCAGGAATGGACCTCGATGTGTGAGTGGGATCATCATCAGGAATATCCTGAGGTATACCAGTCTTCATAGGGAACACATCCTCAAAGAATGTTGCATCACGAAATTCAACTATAGTGTTAGCCACTATACCGTCTATGTCAGATTTTAACACTAAAAATCTCATAGCCGTATTGGTTTCAATATAGCCCAGAAAAATACAATCAACAGTTTTCGGTCCTAGTTTCTTTCTCTTGTGTTCAGGGACAAGTACCTTTGCAAGGCACCCCCACACACGAAGATATTTTAAACTAGTCCTTTTTTCTGTCCATAATTCATAAGGTGTCTTGTCCATATGTTTCAGAGGAACTCTATTCAGAATATGGCAAGCCGTATTCAGAGCTTCTCCCCACATGTACTTAGGCAACCCAGAATTAATCGTCATACTATTGATCATATCCTTAAAGGTTCTGTTCTTTCGTTCTGCCACCCCATTAGACTCAGGTGTGTATGATGGAGTTACCTCATGAACTATACCATTGCTCTTGCAAAATTCATTAAACGAGTTACTCGTATACTCACCACCTCTATCTGATCTCAAACGTTTAAGTACTTTACCAGTTTGTGTTTCAGCTTCAGTTTTGAACATAATGAATTTATCTAGTGCTTCATCTTTATGTTTAAGCAAATAAACATAACAATATCTACTACAATCATCTATAAAGGTAATGAAATATCTATTATGTTCCTTGGTCAAAACACCACCAAATTCACATATGTCAGTGTGCACTAAATCTAACACATTCGAATCCCTAACAACATTATGAAAGGGTTTCCTAGTTTGTTTAGCTGTCACACATACTTGACATTTAGATTTCTTATCAATGGCATGTTTTGGAATCAACTCTAAGTTCATCATATTATTTAGAGCACCAAAATTCAAGTGACCAAGACGTGCGTGCCACAAATCAGATGATTCAACACAATTAACAGAAGGAACAACATTATTATTAATAAAACTGCCCAAAACAGGCTCAACATTTATCAAAAATAATCCATCCGACAAGTAACCTTTGCCAAAAAATACGCCAGTATTTGTAATAACTACTTTATTACATTTCAAAGAAACTTCAAAACCATTCTTCACTAAACAACTTCCACTTATTGTATTTCTACGAATATCAGGAACATGGTGCACTCTAGTAAGGGATAGAACACGCCCAGAAGCGAACTTCAGGTCCACGTTTCCTATTGCAAGTACTCGAGCTACACTCGCATTCCCCATCGTAACAGTCATTCCATGAGTCTGTTGATAAGATACAAATAGAGTAATATCAGTACAAATATGTACATTAGCTCTACTATCAATCAACCATTCATGAGATGAATAGGTGGAAAGAAGTACAGGGTTGTAGGTCACATACCCGTTGTTAGTTTCAGAAGCAACAGCCTCACCAACAACCATGTTAACCATTGACCCACCAGTGGTTCCAAGCACAGTGTTAGCTTGTGCTCCCACAACAGGTTTCTTAGCTTTCTTTTCAGGACAGTCCTTGCTCCAATGACCAACCTGTCCACAAGACCAACATGGTTTGTTTGCCTTTGGTTTCTTAGCCTTGTTCTTGTCCTTAGACTTAGTGTTTTCCTTCTTAGTGACAGACTTTCTTTTCTGTCCAACAGTCACTACATTCACCTTCGAACTCCCAGCATGTTCAGTAGGCATCACATGTCCTTGTTTGGACTTGTGTTGCTCCTGTACAGAGATGTCCAACATCAGGTTTGTCCAAGTGATCTCTCCTTTCTGTCTTTTCAGGGAGAGTGCAAACTCTTCCCAAGACTTAGGGAGCTTTTCAATCACAGACATAACCTGAAACTTTTCAGGAAGGTCCATACCAGACTCCTTCAAAGCATGAACCAACATCTCAAACTTATGCACCTGCTCAGTCATGGATTTAGTATCCACCAGTTTAAAGTCAAGGAACCTAGCCACAGAATACTTTTCCAGACCTTTTGAGTCAGTATTATGTGTTTGGTCAAGCTTCTCCCATAAGAGCTTAGCAGTGTAGGAGTCAGATGAATAAACATCGAACAGAGTGTTCGCTAAAGCTGCCAGAATTGCAGCCCTAGCCACCCCATCTTTTTCCTCCCACATGGTATAAGCCTTAACAGTTTCAGCTTTCTCCTTAAACACAACTGGTTTCTCATACTGCACCACCGGCCATAGACCCTTTACCGTTAACCACAGTTTCATCTTTTTCTGCCAACGAGAAAAATCAACTCCCCCACCGAATTTATCAGGCATACCTGACAAATCGATAGGTTGTGGGAAACGATATGTGGTCCAATCAATGTTGGGTACAGTAACGCCAGACCCAGAGCCAGTCTCAACAACGGGAGTTTCAGTTTCGTTAACCATCTTGTTAATTAACAATATACAACACAAATATTCTCTTCAAGATTGTTGGGTATATTACACTAAACAACGCAACAATGAGGCAGTGATATATATATATATATTCAAAACAAGAACAAGCATATAACCAATTAACAAAACAAATCACGAAGGCAAAACAAGAATATAATCAGAGACTGTAATTTAACAAGAAAAGTAAGAACACTTATCTCTCACAGTAGCTTAAGCCAAGACAACAAAAGAGAAATAACACAGCTGAGTCACCAAGCCCTTCGAGAAGACTTGGCTGTTCTTGAAGAGAATATTGCCCCACTTACGTTGTGATTGGGTTGCAGCAATATCACTTCCAGGATAAAGCAGCACCGATCAATGGGTTCACAAATACTCCAGTGATCAACAGCGACCAGCACCTCAGTTCGCCTGAGAACTATGTATTTCTCCTATATGTATCGTGAGAGAACAGAGGAAGAAGAAAACGAATCGTGTTTCTATCCTTAGGACGTATCTCTTCTATTCCCTTAACGTTTATTTACTTCTGTATTGTATATTTAATACCAAAAATAAACGTAACTGATACTCCATAAAAGGAAAGTAAATATTCTGATTTAATTTCATTAACTGCATCAGGATTTATTTTTCAGTTACAGTAGCATCATGATTTAGTCATCAGTAATATCAGTTTTTAGTGTCCATCAGGATCAGGATTTAGTACTCATCAGGAACTGATATCCATCAGGATTCAGCCCATCAGGATTTGATGTCTGACCAAATCCATCAGGATTTTCTCCAAGTATTGATCCAAATTTCCATCAGAATTTAATTCAAATACTTATCCAAATTTCCAATACTGTTGCAACAAATAAATCTGAAACCTGTTAAAATAAATCAATAATCAATTCTTCTTTCAACTCAATTTATTTATGGATTCCACTAAGAAAATGTCTTAGATCCAAACATGAAAGTTTAAGTCCTCATTACAAGGAACAACCTTCCCTTGTTAGTTTCCGGAAATTTCATCAAGAACATATTTTAAATATGTCTCAAACTTCCCATTTTCTAACACCATGAATAATAGCAACCAAGTTGGGAGTGAAACGAATAATTTATGACCGGGCAGTCACAAGATAAATAACATTCCTCAAGTCAGGTTCCCTTATATTCGAATCGAAGGAAGAATAGAATTACTGAGAACCTTCCTTGATAATATAATAATAATAATAATAAGACTCTGAAATAATTTATATAATATCTGAAGGTCGATGATACTATGTGAATGAAGTAAATCATTTTTGAAACGAGTTAGAAGAATTAAATAAATATTCCAAGAATATTTATTAAGTCATAGATATTGGAAAAGTGTTGCTCGAAATGATCTTTGAATAAATATTCAGAATAATATTCATTGAACGAATAATGAATATTCAAATTAATAATAATGTTTATTGATCAAATAATCATCAAATGGATATTTGAGATAATATTCATTGGATCAATAATGAATATTCAACTTAAGAATGATACTTATTGATGAGATAATTATCGACTGAATATTTGAGACAATATTCATTGAATAAATAATGCCTATTCGACTTAATAATATTTATAGAAGAATTGATTATCGAATGAATGTCTGAAATTATATTCAATAATTGAATCGACTTTAAATGAATGTCGAAGATAATATTCATCGTCTCAAGGGAATATTCGAATTAATATTTATCGAAGAACTGGAGTTCGAATCAATGTTCAGCTAATATTTATAACATAAATAGAGGTTGAATGAATATTTGGAATAATATTCATTAAATAGATAAGGCTCGAATGAATATTAAAATAATATTCATTAAATAAGTAAACTCGAATGAATATTCAAAATAATATTTATCGAAGAAATAAGAATGAATATTCTCTAAGTAAATAACTTAACTGAGAGTTCGAAATAATATTCGAATATTAAATCGACTTTAGATGAATATTAAAGATAATGTTCATCGAATAAATAAATATCTGATGAATAACCCGAATAATATTTATCAAATAATCTCAAAGGAATATCTCAATAATATTCGCCAGATAATAAATGGGAAATATTTAATTAATTATTTTCCTCTGAAAATAATGTCAATATATCAAGAAGTAACGACTCCCGGTCTATAATCAAGGAATGAGGTTCAGATGCCCTTCGTTTAAGGGTCTTAGAAATTTCCGGCTTATAACTGATATAATAACTATCTAGTTCATAAGCCAACAATAATTCAGGGAACAAGTATATCAATAAGACTTTGAAAGTAGGCATGCATGCTATGGCATATGTATAACAGAAAGCATATATATGTATTCACAACAACAGCCTATTGAAAGGATTTGAAACTTGCCTGGAAATCGAGTGCGGGTAGGGGTAGTGGTAGCGTATCACGGGTCAGCCTGATGATCTATAAATAGCCAAGGCATTCGGGATTAATCACTTAACACTTTACAAAATTAAATATAGACTTCACTTAAGTCGAAACACGTTTCTCGAATTATATCGTTATACACCTCTTAGTGTAACTCTTTTTATCACCGATGCGGTTCGACATACGTTCGCTATTATAACCCGTCATTGCACCCACACTTAATACATACTTAGGCCATGTAAGTTTTAAGATCGATCATTTACGAATCAAGATTGTACTACGAGTTTTATCGCCCGTTTTCCAAGTTATTACCCAAAGTCATAATCAAGCATGCTTCTAGGGGTTCGTTCGCGTTTAACCTTGATTCGAACATTTTTATAAAATCGGAAAACGATCCTTTTTACATGCGGTCTTTTTCCACACCTTCCTTTTTATCTCTATTATTTAATTATCATTATTCACCACTGCATTACTCGAGTTAAGGGGGTTTAAATACAGTTACGAACTTTCGTTTACGGTTTCGAACCACTTTTATTAAATCGGCCATATCTCCTAAACCGTATATCCGTTTCATACGAACTTTATATCAAAACGAAGCTTATAACATAATCTAGCTTATCATGGCAGAAAACGAAGCCTAACAGTGAGTTAATGCTACTGATATGCATGGATTTCAAGGGTTAACGAATTTTCGGCATTATGACGGCTATGTTTACACGTTTTCCAAAATTCAAACCATCCAATGATCATGGTTTACACTCCAAACAACACATACATATTATTTATCCATGAACTAAGACCAAGCAATGTCTTTCCGTTCATCTAGACTAATTTAACATTTAACAAAGCCCATGCATAAACTTAAGGTCCTAAACATGCATTAAATCCATATAACTCATCTAAAATACCAAAACTTAACTAAGAGCTAGGTTTTCAAGAGTGGTATACCTTCCTTGATGTATGAATGAACTTAGTAAACCTTGGTTAGTCCTTATCTAGCCTTAATATAGCTTGATCTATCCAAAGAAATCAAGAAAAGAAAAGTTAGTTCATAAGAACACTATTCATCAAGAACTTTGATCATGGTTTTGATCTAGTTAAACATATTGGTTGATGATGATCTCTTGGATTTACCTTCTACTTGATACTAGCTTTGATTTAAGCTCAAGATTGAAGTGAATGGATGGTTGGAAGTAGAGGTCTCCTCCTTGAAGAGAGCAAGGCCGAGAGCTTTTAAGCTTGGTGGTGGTGGTTTTGTTTTTGTGTTTTTATGTTAATAATGCCATACACTTGCTATATAATGGATGCATCTCTTCTTAATGTGTTGTCACTCATCTATAGGTGCCACTTGTCAATCTCTTACTTGTCCAAGTGTTGGCTCCACATTAAACAAGTCCATTTTTGCAAAAGTGCACTTATACCACCTAGCTTGTAGTTGTCTTACAAACATGTCACTTAGGTTTCTCCTTTTTCCACCAATTGCACTTGTTTGTCTCTTGGTTAATTGTTCGTTTCTTTGTCCGGTTATTACTCAATTTCCTTGCTTGTTCGGAGGAATAACTCATTCGTTTCTAGTTAGGGTTTTACCGAAAACCTTCTTAATATTTATAATACTATTCTCCATCTTTCTTAATACTTCTCAAATTTAAATTCCTTAAGGTGGCGTTTGGGAAATACAATTTCATTTGAAATCCATGATTTCAATTCTAAAATTTGAAATCCATGATTTCAATTCCAAATTCTTTGTTTGGTAAGTATGAGAATTTCAAATTCAGAAATTTTAAAATTTGAAAAATTTTTGCTTAAAAAATATCTGTTCTCGAGAAATTTTTCCCGGGAAAAAATTTCACGAGAATTTTTTCCCGGGAAAAAATTTCACGAGAATTTTTTCCCGGAAAAAAATTTCTCGAGAAAATTTTTCCAAAAAAAAATATCTCGAAAAAAATTAATCGATAAAATTTTCCAGAAATAAAATATCTCGAAAAAAATTTCCCCGAAAAAAAATTTCTCAAGAAAATTTTCCCGGAAAAAAATTTCTCGAGAAAATTTTCCCGGAAAAAAATTTCTCGAGAAAATTTTAAAGGGAAAAAAATTCTCGAAAAAAAAATTCTAGAGAAAATTTGCAAGAAAAAAAAATTTCTCGAAAAAAATTTCCCAGAATAAAATTTCTCGAAAATTTTTCCTGGGAAAAATTTTCTCGAGAAACTTTTCCCGAAATAAAAGTTCTCGAAAACAATTTTCCAGAAAAAAATTTCCAAAAAAAATTCCTCGGGAAAAATTTCTAAATTTCCCCAATAAAATTCCTCGAGAAAATTTTCCCGGGAAAAGAAAAAATTCTCTGAAAATGTTTCCCGGAAAATAATTTCTAAAAATTTCTCGAGAAAATTTTCCTCGAAAATAATTTTTCAAAGAAAAAATATCCCGAGAAAAACTATTTCTCTAAAAAAAATTCCAAAAAAAAAAAGTGATGCTCATGTATTTTGGTGGAAAAAAATTTCAAATGACTATCTTTCACTTGTAATTTCAAATTACAAAAAAATAGTTAATATTGAATTGGTATGGAATTCATCAATTCCAATTCCAAATTTTTTTAATCTTACCAAACACTAAATTTGGTCAATTCCAGGAATTCAAATGAATTCCAAGTTACCAAACAAGTTATAAATCCCTTTAATAATTCCTTAAGGCTTGCAGTGTCCAGGAAAATCTCGGAGAAAATGAAAGTGCTATTTTTCTGAATCCGATATCGTTTACATACACTTATCTTGCCCCTGGATTATGAATACGAACTCGAAAATCCGTTCTGAATACTTCTATATAGCGTCGTCCAATAATATACCCATATCCACCAAAATCACTATTCATACTTCATTATTCCTTTTTATTCCTTATATATAATAATAATGCCCTGGTCCTCTTTAGGACGTTCCTTAACCCTTTTTCGGAACCACTGGACTAATAACATATATTGATTTAGATGACACAAGAATAATCTTTCTTGGAATAATATACTTATATCCTTAGGAGTAGATCATTCTTATCTATGCTGTCAACCAAAAGTATTCTTCATGACATATACATATTTGAATTTAAATCCATCCCTTTCATTTAATAGACATTCGTTACATTGCAGTCATAACCACCATTCACTCCTTATATTATTACATAAGAAAAAGTTTTAATTCTACAAAAAATCTGGGTTCTTACAGTTCATAAACAAATTTGATAAATAATTTCGTATATATAATATATGTTTGATTATTAGAATATAATCTCGAAAGTCGAAACTCTTATTAATTTTACGCCATTAATTTGAATATCTTTTATGTTATGCTAGATATTATAACTATTTATTTTATAATTTTGAATAATAATAATAAGGGAAATTCTCGTTGGTACCCTTCTGGAATTGGCTTTTCCAGATGGTGCCATTTCGTGTTTTGGGTACCAGTCGTAAGTCCAAAACACGAAATGACACCATCTAGAAAAGCCAATTCCAAAAGGGTACCAACGAGAATTTCCCTAATAATAATTATTATTATTATTATTATTATTATAACAACAACAACAACAACAACAACAACAACAACAATAACAGCAACTCAGTCTTGGAATTAGTATAACTAGTTCATATTTGTCAAAATATTTTATCAAATTAAATATTACATTATTTTAAGTGCTAAATTTTAATATTAAATATTATTGTTGTATAAATTTATTTATACTACTTAACTATATGAAAAGATATTAATATATCTTAATGATTGTGTAAAATTTAAAACTAAAATAACTTGCTATACATACAAATATGTAATTTGGAAACTAAAATGAGTCATTTTAACACAAAAATTACATTTATAATTATTTTTCTATAAATTTGTACTTTGGATTAATAGAAAATCAGGAGATAATATAATAAATGTGTAATCTATGTCAAAATTTACACATAAGATTGTTGTTTCTATATAAGAAGACTAATATTTTTGTATGATTAGGATATTTTATATATTTTATGTAAAAAAACTAGTATTTTTATATAATTATGATGATAGTAACGATTAGTAATATTTTAAGTTTACAATATATAAATTTGACTTCATTTATAATCACTCCGTCCCTTTTGATTGTTCATTTGAAATAGGGGTGTCCTGCACGCATTCAAATGTAAACAATCAAAAATGATAGATGAAGTATTATTTTGTAAGAAAATCGGTTTTTTTTACGATTTACAAAAAAATGAGTCAACTTTTAAGTAGATTACAAGTTTCTCATGAAATATTAATAAAAATAGACTCAATTGCAGATTGATAGCATGTAATTTAATTTTTTTGTCATGAAAATGGTTAATTATTTAGTTGTGCCAAATTGATGTCTAATTGTTCAATTTCTCAGCACTTTTGTGGCTCCAAGTCTCCCATTCACAACTAACGACCTTAGGGTTTTTAAAATGAAGTAAATTTGAATTGCATTTTAATGGTTCTAATTTAATTTTTTCCCACATTGCTCCATTGTTGGCTACATTAAAAAAAATGTTGACCTAATAGGTGGGGAGACATGGCAACAAATTTTTTTATATGATATAAATAATTAATATTTCTTTTGAATTCATTCATTTCAAGTGGATCATATTTAGTGTGACTTAATTCATTCATTAGAAATGATAATCAGAATATCGTTGCTCTTAGTTTTAAAAGAGATAGTAATTATATATAAAAAATAATTGTTTGGTATCATATCTACAAATCCAGTATGATTTCAAAAAGATGTATAGTTAAATCTCAAAAAATGAATAGGCTCGGATTTGAAATTATTCAGATATCGAGATTATTCATTTATTAAGGTCAAAATACCGTCTATATTATTTTGGAACCATAAAACATTATTTATTTGGGGAGATTATTCGTTTTACTTTAGCTACTTTGTTAGTTTGAGGAGATTCCACCGTAACTATCTTTTTTACTTAGCCAATAATGTATAGAAAAATTAAACTACAACCAATAAAATGCAATTCAATCTTACTTTATTTAAAAAACTCTAATGTTGTTAGTTGCGAACTAAGGCACCCAAGTGCTGAGAAATTCAATAATAAGACATCAATTTGGCGCAACTAATAATTTAACTATTTCTGCGCAAAAATATTAAACTATAAGCCATCAATCTACAATTAAGTCATAAAAATATGTAACTCAAATATTTAAAATTTATTCGTTAGTACAATTTCGTGAACGAACTCATGAACAAGATTAATAAGTCGTGTGAAGTAAAAGTTTGTGAGCAAGCTCATGAGACATGTTCATGAGTTGTTCGTGAACCGTGCGTGAACAATATTTTTTCTTAACGAACCAAGCTTAAATACATTTTTGACTCAATTCAAGTTCGAGCTCGAATTTAAATTCAATAATTTCTTAAAATACGATACATGAACATTCTAAAGTTAGCCTCAGCTCGATTGATTTACACACCTAAATTTAGTTTCATGAAAACTGACCATCTGAAAGGGGTAAAATGGCTTAATAGTCACTGAACTCAGCCCCAACTTGCAAGTGAGTCACTGAACTGAAAAAGCTTGCATTTACATACCTCAAGTGATCAAAACTCGCAACTGGGGCACTAAACAAAAATAAACTTGCAACTGGGGCACTGAACAAAACTAAACTTGCAACTGGAAAACTGAACTGAAAAAGCTTCCGATAAAAAGAGATTTCCCTAATGAAAAATATTTTAAGGCTGCCCAATATCCCTTACCTTTCCAAATATTGAGAAAGAGGTTAAGAGAGATTAAGAGAGAGGTTGAGAAGTTAAGAGAGGTTGAGAGAGGTATGGAGAGATTAAGAGAGTTTGAGAGAGAGGTTGAGAGAGATTGAGAGAGGTAGGGAGAGATTGAGAGAGTTTGAGAGAGAGGTTGATAGAGATTGAGAGAGATTGAGAGAGGTAGGGAGAGATTGAGAGAGTTTGAGAGAGAGGTTGATAGATACTGAGAGAGGTAGGGAGAGATTGAGAGAGTTTGAGAGAGAGATTGAGAGAGGTAGGGAGAGTTTGATAGAGAGGTTGATAGAGATTGAGAGAGATTGAGAGAGGTAGGGAGAGATTGAGAGAGTTTGAGAGAGAGGTTGATAGATATTGAGAGAGGTAGGGAGAGTTTGAGAGAGAGGTTGATAGAGATTGAGAGAGAGAGAGATTGAGAGTTTAGAGATTAGATAGATTGAAAGAGGGAAATGACATGTGGCTAATTTTTATTGGATCCTCCCTTACTAATAATAGTGGCCCCCTGTATGCACATAAATATCCCAATTAAAATCAGCCACATCATTGATAGAGAGATTGAGAGAGAGGTAGAGAGATTTAGAGAGATTGAGAGATTTAGAGAAGAGGGAGAGATATTGAGAGTTGCAAGTTTATTTTTATTTAGTGTCTCAGTTGCAAGTTTATTTTTGTTTCAATGCCTAGTTGCAAGTTTTTATTAATCTAGTAATGTAAATGCAAGTTGGGGTTGAGTTCAGTTTTAAAAGTTGCAAGTTTTGATTTTAATTTGAGAGTGATTTTATCGGCAGTTACCTAAATGCAAGTTTTGATCACTTGAGGTATGCAAATGCAAGTTTTTTCAGTTCAGTGACTCACTTGCAAGTTGGAGCTGAGTTCAGTGACTATTAAGCCATTTTACCCCATCTGAAAGTAAGAAAAGCCCATAAGAAAGATTTGTCACCGCATCCTATATATATAAATCAGGGTTCCTCTCTGTGTATCTTACCTCTTGTTATTCTCTATTCTAGAGTTTACGGTTAAGCAATGGAAAAATTTGTCGCAAAATAAGAGGTCTTCAAGGAAATTCCAGTGCCACCAGGTTTTAAGGATTGCTTCTATCACAATATCGGACTAGGACTATTGGAGGGTTTTTCTTTGTGTTTTTAAGGAGGCTACATTTGACTCTATGATTTGTGGGTGATAAAATCCAAATTCCTGGCATCTGCGTTCATTTTTAGAACATCTGAAAAATATTGCTTTACCTCCGTCATATCACACATGCTTAATATACGGCCAATAACATACAAAGATATGCCGTAGTACAAAACTAAAAAGAATAACAAAAACATAGTGAGTAGAAGTTGTAACATGTCATTCACTCGACTGAAGATATCTATACAGAAACAAATGCATAGGCAATAAAGACATCACAGCCCAAAGGTTAACAAAATCAAAATGTCACAATAGCTGGGCAGGCCGCTAATAACTATACTTGACTGAGAGATGTCCACCAACTGGTAAACCCGCTAATAACTATTGGAAAGTTAAAATAAGATCACTATAAATACAACCAGATAATCACACCTGGATATATGAGTACACATGATAAGATCACTATAAATACAACCAGATAATCACACCTGGATATATGAGTACACATAAGCAACATTCAAGAAATTTAGGTAACCAATGTAACAGGTAAAGATAACTGAGTAACTATATTTAGTGAATGCTCAAGACAAGAAAATGTGCTCAAGACAAGAAAATGTGTGGAGACCTATCATAATAGGTAAGATAACTGACTTGCTAGATGACGACTAATGTCTAACACTACCACAGTTTTTACAGGCAGTACCTGTTAAAACCATCAGTAGGAAAAATGGTGTTTACCCAGTAAATCTGCAAATGTAGAGTAATAATAATGAAGCACTGCAAACTTGGGGATATCTTTATATGATTGAACAGAAAACATGAATGGAAGATATACAAGTTATTCATTCATTACAGTAAAGAACCACTGCAAGCAGAATGCAAAACAGAAACAAATTTAAGCTTGGGGCTTCTCCCACTTAAGGGGCTTTACAACCTCCCAGGTGAAGTCTGGATCATCCCTTCCGAAATGTCCATAGGCCGCTGTCTTCAAGAACCTACCATTGCCACCTCTCTTCAGGTCAAGATTAATGGAGATCATCCCAGGCCTAAAGTCAAAGGTTTCCTTAACTATTTTGAGGATTTCCCTGTCGGGGATTTTTCCAGTGCCGTAGGTGTCAACAAAGACTGACAAAGGCTCAGGAACACCTATGGCATAGGAGACCTGCACAATGCACCTACGAGCAAGTCCATTGGCTACAATGCTCTTAGCAGCTTGCCTAACAATATACGCACCACTTCTGTCCACTTTGGTAGGGTCCTTTCCGGAGAAAGCACTAGTGAGTGTCAATAATGATCTTACGACCAGTGAGACCAGCATCACCATGGGGGCCTCCAATCACAAATCGGCCTGAAGGGTTGAGGTGAAAGATGGTCTTCTCATCAAGATATTTCTCTGGGATCACAGGCTTAATGACATGCTCTTTGAGGTCAGCAGCAATCTCATCATTAGTAACAGTCTCATCGTGTTGGGTGGAAATGAGGACAGTATGAACACGGGTTGGAACCATAGCACCATTCTCGTTAAGGTACTCGACAGTGACTTGGGTCTTGCCGTCAGGTCTCAACCAGGCACAGGTACCATTCTTGCGAACATCAGTAAGACGAGAACCAAGTTTGGTTGCAAGAACATGGCTCAAAGGCATAAGTTCAGGGGTCTCATCAGTGGCATAACCAAACATATGGCCCTGATCACCTGCACCAATCTCCTCTGGACGCTTTGTAAGGTGGCCATGAACACCCTGCGCAATATCAGGGCTCTGCTGCTCAATGTTAACAAGAACTTTGCAGTTGTCAGCATCAAGACCAACATCAGCAGAAACAAAGCCAATGTTACGGCATGTCTCGCGGACAATCTTCTCGTAATCTACATCGGCCTTGGTAGTGATCTCCCCAAAAACCATAACCATGTTGGTCTTGGTACAAGTTTCACATGCAACCTTGCTGTCGGGATCTTGGGCTAAGCAGGCATCCAGCACCGCGTCGGAGATTTGATCACAAAGCTTGACAGGGTGACCCTCATTAACAGACTCAGAGGTAAATAGGAAGGTCTCCATTCTACAAAGCTGCACATAAAAGAACCACATTCAGATACAGACACCTATACTAACAACCTACACGGGGCCATCAACTTCAAAAAGAAAAAGCTTCCTTCGTGTGATAATATCATGATCCAACCTTAAAGATTATCGAATAAAGTGGATCCAATTTTAGTGTAAGATGCTATTCTTGATTTTCACAATTACTTTCTTTTTTCTGTAGTCACAAAGAATCTAAATATTGTGACATAACCTTTTTAGCAACTACATTAGCAGAAAAGAAGGCTTTATACAAAGAACAAGAATACAAGTGCCAAAGGCCGGTGACACAAATGTAGATCTAGATAGATATATTAAAGTTGTTTGTATATTGAAGAAGAAGATTACATCTCTAGAATAAAAGAGTACCACTGTATATTACAGTAAAAACAGTTACAATGAATAGAGCATAAGCAGGTATATATATACTACTAATCTCACTAGCTTTGACTCTAACAAACTTTGACTATAACTGAATCTGGAGAGTAGCTAGCTGGCATCACAGTTGTCAGCACAAGTGGCATCTGACTGTGTAACATCCCCCCTCAAGTGAAGTGGGGAGAACATCTGAACCACACTTAACTTGGAATGCAGATAAGCAAGTTGTCGAGCAGACAAAGCTTTCGTAAACATGTCAGCTGGTTGATCACTGGACGAAAGATGAACTGGAGAAATAACTCCTTGCACCAGTTTTTCACGAACATAATGACAATCTATCTCTATGTGCTTAGTACGTTCATGAAAAACAGGGTTTGTAGCAATGTAAATAGCAGACTTGTTATCACAATGAAGAGGTACTGGCAGAGAAACAGACTGATGAAGAGTAGACAACAAGAAGAGTAACCAAGCAATCTCACTGCAGGTATCAGACATAGAACGATACTCAGCTTCACAAGAAGACTTGGAAACTGTATGTTGTTTCTTACATTTCCAAGAAACAAGAGCAGGTCCAAGCATTAAGCAATAACCAGTTAAAGAAGTTCTAGAAAGCTGACAACCGCCCCAATCAGCATCACAAAACGCACGTAATTGCAAATTATTATTCACAGGAAACAATAAGCCTTGACCTGGAGTTTGTTTAATGTATCTCACAACTTTGAAAGCAGCATCAAGATGATCCAATTGAGGAGCATGAAGAAATTGAGACAAGACATGTACAGGATAGGATAAGTCAGGTCGAGTGATTGTAAGATATATTAAACGACCAACCAACCTCCTGTAAATCTTAATATCCGAAGAACCAAGTAAAGAAGAGGTACTCTTAAGTAAAGTATGATTCTGATCCATACGAACTTTGCATGGTTTTGCAGCAGAAAGACCAGTATCAAAAAGAATATCAAGTGTATACTTCTTTTGATGCAAGTAGATACCAGTAGAAGACCTAGCAATCTCCAAACCCAAAAAATATTTCATATTGCCTAGATCTTTAATTTTGAATTGTGAATGTAGAAAAGCTTTGACAGCATTAATCAATGACAAAGATGTACCAGTCACAAGAAGATCATCAACATAGATCAAAACAGCAACAAAATCACCATCTTTAAACATAGTGAATAAACTATGATCACAAGGTGACCGACATAAACCAAAAGCAATCAAGGCCTTAGATAACTTGAGATACCACTGCCTAAGGGCTTGCTTCAAACCATATAATGACTTAAGAAGCCTACAAACCAGACGACCATTGTATAGAGCAGGATGAGAAGTAAGAAATTGATAACCTGGAGGTAAACGCATATAAACTTCCTCATCAAGATCACCATGTAAAAACGCATTGGTAACATCCATTTGATGAAGAAACCAATTATGAGCAGCAGCTAAAGCAAGTACAAGTCGAACTGTTGTCATCTTAGCAACTGGGGCAAACGTTTCGAAATAGTCTAACCCTTCTTGTTGTGTAAAACCTTTGGCAACTAAGCGAGCCTTATGTCTCTCAACATCACCATTAGGTTTGTATTTAGTTTTGAAGACCCACTTACAATCCACTACATGTTTATCAGCAGGTAATGGCACCAATGTCCAGGTATTTGTAGATTCTAAAGCATGAATTTCATCCTTCATAGCTTGGAACCACTCAGACTGAGGAGCTGCCTGACTATAGGTATAAGGTATAGGTTTTGCATCAATCTTGGACATAAAGGCTTGATAAGCTGGAGTAAAAACATGATGAGACATATATCTAGTTTATAAAGGCTTTATAAACTATTAAACTATAAACTATACCTAAACTATTAACTATACCTAAACTATAGTTTATAAAAAACTATAGTTTAGGTATAGTTTATAGTTTATAAACTATACCTAAACTAGATATAAACTATAGTTTATATCTAGTTTATAAAGGCTTTATAGTTTATAAAGGCTTGATAAAGGTTTATTGTAGTTATATATCTAGTTAATATAGTTTGTGTCATTTTTAGTTTGACATATAGTTATTTGTCTGAGGTATAGTTAATGATATGAAACTGCAGAATCTGATTTACTGACTGCATTAGTAAGAACTTTGGGAACACCAGTATAGTCTGCAAATTTAGAAGGTAATTTCCTGGACCTCGTTGATTGAAGAACAGGAATAGAAGGAGAAATATTCTGAGAAGAATTGTCAGTTGACAAGTCAACTGTAGTAGATGGAACAGATTGGAAGACATGAGACTGTAAAGGCAAAGTAGAATGACCTATGGAACCACCTGTATCAGAGGAAATAACCTCTGGAATCGAAACATCTATAGTATCTGCATCAGGGAGACTTGGAACAGAAGGAAACAATCTAGTAATAGATTGGTCAGATAATGTTTGAGTAGCAAAAGGAAACACAGTTTCGATAAATGTAACATCTCGAGTAGTATAGGTCTTTTTAGTCTCAAGATCTAAAACTCTGTATCCTTTTGTACCAAAAGGATAACCAAGAAACACACATTTGATTCCTCTAGGATCAAATTTATCTTTAGATGGAGAATGATTAGCAATGTAACAGAGGCAACCAAATACACGTAGAGAAGAATAATAAGGTGGCTTAGAATACAAAATTTCATATGGTGACTTATTATCAAGAGATGGAGAAGGCAACATATTAATAAGATGAACAGTAGTAAGAATACAATCACCCCACAATGATTTAGGTAAACAGGCTTGCAAACGAAGAGCTCGAGCTACATTCAACAAGTGTTGATGCTTTCGTTCAACAGTACCATTCTGTTGAGGAGTATAAGGACAAGAAAATTGGTGTATAACTCCTTGTGATGACAAATAAGATGACAATGCAGAGTTAGTAAACTCTGTACCATTATCAGAACGAAGGTATTTAACATGAACACCGAAATGATTAACAACATACACAAGGAAATCTTTAAGAATGGCACACACTTGTGTTTTATCAGAAAGCAAGAACAACCAGGTACACTTTGAAAAATCATCAACCACAGTTAAAAACTGATTACATCTTCCATGAGTACAGGTCTTGTATGGACCCCAAAGATCACAATGTATGAGTTCAAATACAGTTGAAGTTGTACTAGTACTAACAAGAAAAGGAGTCCTAGTTTTCTTAGCTCTAAGACAAGTATCACAATGAGAGATAGCAGAAGAGTCTAGTTGTTGAGACTTTAACACAGTGCTTGTGACTGGAGATGACGGATGACCCAATCGAGAATGCCACAGCAAAACAGTAGAAGAAACAGAATGAGCTTGATGTAAAGAAGTAGGTAAATGATACAGGCCTGCAACTTGATTACCAATCTCTATCATCTTCTTCTGAGATTGGTCCTGCAAGATACAGTTATTGGCAGAAAATTGAACCACACAAGCAAATTGAGCAGTAAGTTTGGAGATAGAGATAAGATGATAATGAAATGAAGGTACACAAAGAACTTGTCGTAACACAAGATCATTTGTGAGATAAACATCTCCTATATGAGTAATTGGAGTCATAGAACCATCAGGTAAATGAAGATTAGACGACATAGACTGAGGATTTGTCAAAAGTGACAGATCAGAAACAATGTGATCTGTGGCACCAGAATCAAACAACCAACTCTTTTGTTGTGAATGTAAAGCTAGATATGAAGAATGCAAAGAAGACACACTAAATGTCTGATGAAGAGGTGTAGAGATACCTGCAATTTTAGATGAGGTAACACCAGCCCAAGGGGCAACAGGAGTTGAAGAATTTGCAGCTTGAAGACTAGATTGTATTAGCAAGTTGTTCACACTGAGCTGCAGTAAATGCATCTTTTCCTGAAGAATCAGAGTTAATAGCATCAGTAGAACCTGTACTATTAGTCACAGTACCATGTACCATAGCAGCTGTCTTTTTAGAAGCATTAGCAAACTTAGGTCTAGGTTTTGACTTTCCATATAACTTGTGCCACTCTGGATAACCATACAAACAGAAACACTTATCCTTTGAGTGTCCAGACATATGACAAAAGTCACATACAATAGGAGAGGCACTTGAGGCACTTGAACCAGCAGAAAAAACACTATCATTTGCTACCTTCTTGCCAGCAGAAAATGACCTATTTTTAGATCCAAAAAAACGAACATTCATAGCAACACTATCAGAAACAACTGATCCAATACTACAATCTCTCTGACTTTCTTCTTGTAAGAGAAGAGAATAAGCCTGACTCAAAGATGGAAGTGGATTCATCATCAACATTTGACCACGAATAGCTGTGTATTGATCACTTAATCCCATAACAAATTGACTTAACTTGTTGATCTACTCATAACGCAACAACTTAGCACTGTAATCACAGGTACAAGAAGTAGTACTACACACACACTTAGGTATAGGAGCAAGATTATCAATCTCATCAGTCAAGGTCCTGTACTTAGTAAAATAGGTAGTAATAGACATTGAACCTTGAGAAAGAGAGCTTAATTCTTTCTTTAATTGATAAATTCGTGGCACTGAGAAAAGCGTAACTGTAGATCATCCCAAATTTCTTTAGCAGTGAACAAGTAGGAGACACTATTACGAATATCACTCGAAATTGAGTTCAACAGCCATGAAACAACCATATCGTTACAGCGAGTCCATTGTAGATACGTAGAAGAAGTAGAAGCAGGTTGAATGACCGTACCATCAATTAGACCTAGCTTCATTTTAGCAGATAGAGCGAGTTTGATCGAACGACTCCATTGATTATAATTCTGATCACTTAACAGTTGATAAAAAAATAACATACCAGGATTATCAGAACTATGAAGAAACAGAGGATGATTAACATCAATTGCAGAGACCGTTGAAGAAGAACTCGCCATTACAGATGAATTTGCAGCAGGAATAGAACGATTAGAAGATACAGCAGCAGCGTAAGAAAACCGTGACATAGATCGAGTATCTAAACTCTAGAAATAAGCTAGATGATGCTCTGATACCATGACACAAATGTAGATCTAGATAGATATATTAAAGTTGTATGTATATTGAAGAAGAAGATTACATCTCTAGAATAAAAGAGTAACACTGTATATTACAGTAAAAACAGTTACAATGAATAGAGCATAAGCAGGTATATATATACGGGTCCAGGTCCCTGACAATCGTTTGTCAGGGACCGGTTATTTAACAATCGGTTCCACAGCCGTTGGATCGTTGATCTCCAACGGCTGAGATTAAAAAAAAAAAATTACTGTCCGCTATAATTTTCCGCGGACAGGCAAAATCCGCGGAAAATTATAGCGGACAGTAAAATTTTTTTGTAATCAGGGGGGCCGTTGGATCAACGATCCAACGATTTAGAAACCGATTGTTAGATAAGCCGTCCCTGACAATCATTTGTCAGGGATCTCCAGCCTATATATACTACTAATCTCACTAGCTTTGACTCTAACAAACTTTGACTATAACTGAATCTGGAGAGTAGCTAGCTGGCATCACAGTTGTCAGCACAAGTGGCATCTGACTGTGTAACAGCCGGAAAATAAAAACTTACAATACTCTATAATCCAAAAGTAATTTTAACTATATAGCAAATAACAAACAAGTTGTTAATATTTGTAAAGATTATCTAGCAGTAAAACAGTTAGGCCCTTTAAAATTGAAGGGAAATCACAATGAAAACTACTTTTTTCCTCAAGTTTTTTGTACCCCTAATTCATCAAGTTTTTCTACCCCTAATCTCATTTGTTTTGCAATTAAAATTTCTTTTAATAACAAATTTTCAAGGGAGAAAAACTATATCAAACTCTTCATCCCAAAATAGAATTGCAACAACCAAACAACATACTGCATCAGGGTCAAAATTATACATACACAAATACAAAACTCTCTCTCTCTCTCTCTCTCTCTCTCTCTCTCTCTAGGACTCTGGCAGCTAGCAATTTAAGTAGCAAAACTTCAGAATCACAACTAAATACACACAAAATCTAATGCTATACATATATTTATGCACACCCACTAACAGATCTAGGAATCAACCATACAAAATTCAAATCCAAGTCAACATTATACAGATCTATATAATACAAGTATATAATTTAAATTCAAGTGAGGGAGGATGACGATTGAAATTTACCTGAGAGAGGGGGAGTAAATCAGCGACGATTGAGAAATGAGAGGCTTTAGCGACGGATATGAAAAATGTCGTTATAGATATCTCCTCTCTCTTATTCAAATCTCCGACGAATCAAATGGAGACGAGCAGGGGCTCTATTTATAGAGACCGTGGAGTAGTGCAACGGGTGAGAGATGACCGGTTACCGCTTAACCGAGTCACTGTTTTTTTAAATAAAAAAAATTCGTAATATCTACTCAGTTATCAGTTCCTATTTTTTTTTTTTTTGGCTAATTATTCAGTTCCTATTAATCGTCAAATATTGATTAAAGTTATGGTAATTTGTCCTAACAAAAAACAACATATGGTCATTTATAAATGTTAGTTTAAATAAGATAATTTGTAAATGATATATTATCTAGGGTAAGTGCCCTAAATACCCACTTTTTAACATTTTTAACCAAAATGCCCAGCTTTCAAAACGCCGTCCAAAATGCTGATCAGATACGCCTGTGGACGTATCCTCTGTTACGCCTTTACATCCAACGTATCACACAGATACGCCCATGGAAGCAACGAAAAAATCGAGAGATATGCATGTTCAGATTGCGTATCAACAGATACGCATGTTCAAAAGGCGCATCTGACATTAGCATCGTCGTCTCCAAAGCTCCTTCCAATGGCGATTCCGATCGATTTTTTTCTTTTACTCCGTTCGTTCACTTCCCTGATTTTCCCTACAATTCCAATATACCATTTGAATCGTCTCTGAATCCTCTACACACCTACAACAATTTCAAACCATACCATTTGCCGGATTGCAAACGCCCAAATCTCGACTTTTTTTCCGTTCGTGTTTCCGGCAAGAGCTTTGCACGCCCCTGCGGGGCCAGATGACACAAACTGATAAGCAGATGAAGAACATGATGATTAGATGGTCCTGTGGTGATGATTTGGAGGGTGGGAGACGACGTGAGAGTGTGAAACAAAGAGATGGTCAAGTCGCCGGTGAAGTCGTCATTGGAAGAGCTCTCCAGATCTGGAGAAATTCTGGCAGCTACAGTGCAGCTACAGTGAACCGGATACGCCCATGGGAGTGGCGTATCCCATGGGTATTCTGGGCGGTGGTTCGCGCGCGTGGGTAATTCGATAAGTGGATAGGGGAAAAGTGGGTATTTTGGACCGTTTTTCTATTTATTATCTATCTATACTATATTATAAAAGACAAAACATTAAAAGTTTGGTACGGTACGGTACAGCATTTAACTTATTTAATTATTTTACTTTATTAGTCTTAATTATTTTAATTAATTATAAAAAACCAAAACACAATCTTTTCTCAAAATATTACACCCAACTATTTTCAACAATTCTCCTAAATAATAAATAACCAATTACATTTTTCATCTATTAACTTTTCTTACTTTTCTAACTAAAATCTCTTCTTTCCAAAAATATGGTCCAATAAACTAATAATATTATAATTACTAAAAACTAATTGATTACATTTTACAACTAAAAGATAATATTTTTCTATATTTTCTAACTGAAATATCTCATTTTCAAACTCTTAACTGTTTTACTTAATTATAAAAAAAATAAAACACAATATTTCTCAAAATATTACATGCGGCTCTTCCCAACAATTCTCATAAATAATAACTAACCAATTATTATCATTTTCAGCTATTAACTTTTCTAACTAAAATATCTTCTTTTGAAGAATATGATCGTTCTAATTAATGAAATAAACTAATAATATTATAATTACTAATAACTAACTGATTACCTTTTAAAGATAAAAGGTAATATTTTTTTAGATATTTTCTAATTAAAATATCTCAGTTTCAAACTTGATTTTTTTTACTTAATTATCCACAAGACACAATATTTTCTCAAAATATTACATGCAACACTTCTCCTAAATAATAATTAACCAATTACCTTTTTTAATTTTTAGCTATTACATTTTCTAACTAAAACCTTTTCTTTCCAAAAATATAATCGTTCTTATTAACGAAATATAAAGTAATAATATTATAAAGACTAATAAGTAAATGATTACCTTATATATAATTATCATCCAATTATATCATATAAAATTTTAACTTACAAACTTTCTATCATAAAAAATTCATTCAAATTATTGAAAAAATCATATGATATTAAAAAAAAATCGTGCATCGCACGGATTTTAAGCTAGTACTATTATAAGCAAGAGTTGATGTACTATTTAATTGGTAAAATAAAAAATTAAATTTAAATAGATTAAAATTGTTAAATATATTTTGTTTCTTAATATCTAAACTACGATCAAAGATTAAGGATTCGGAACTCGTTACAAATATATTATAATTAAATATTTAAATTATCTATTTTATAAATTATTAATAATGTTTAAATTATTAATTTGTAAAATACAAACATAAGATCAAGTTCATATCATCAAACATATATAATTATATAATAAATTTTCCGATTAATAAAAAGAGGTTTTTTGATAAATATATTGTCAAAAGTAAGTTTTTGCAATTTTACTTTTGTCTTGAAAAGCTATTTGAAATTTTACTAAACTAAGTTTTAAAATTACAAAAATACTAGAAATTAGGGCACCACTTCCCCCTGCCCAACCTGCCCAGCCTGCCCAGCCTGTCCAGATTCGACTCTTTTTTTCTTTATGGTGGGGTGATGTTTTGGTGGATTTGGGTTGTAAGGCCCCGCAGGGGCATATTCAACTAAATGCAACCACATTCAACCGAATGCAATTACATGCAATTTTTTTTTAAGGTGAGGTGATTTTGGTGGATTTGGGTTGCAAGGTCCCGCAGGGACAATGTTCAACTGAATGCAACCACATGCAACTAAATTTGCAACTGAATGCAACCACATGTAACTAAATTTCTGATTTCAAGTTCAATTTTTCGGTTGTCATTTTCGACGTCTTTTTTGAATTCAGTTTAATATGGCCAGGGCCGGCTAATCACTTCAGGAGACCCTGTTCAAAGATAAAAGTGAGGCCCCTATAATAATTTAAATTATATTTTTATATAAAGTTATTTCACTACAAATCATAAAATAATAAATTATGTAAAAAAGATTAAGTATCTTTATTTAATATAAAAATTAATAAAAACAATATTATATAGGAATAAATATGCTTTTGTGAACAATTAATCTTGTGCACGTGATTGTTTATATTATTATATATGAAATTAATTTTCAAACAAACAATAAATTACAGCTTGAAAAAGAAAATTAGTTCAAGTTAAATTTTAATGTTCATGATTAATAAATTCTAATTAGATATAAAAAAAAATTGGAAGGTAATCAAACAATTTAAAAAATAAATACAAATATTTTTATGACCAAATTAAATATTATGTATATATAATATATATTTTGAAATTTTGGGGCCCTATAAAATGTGAGGCTCTGTGCAAGCGCTCCACTTGCACATGTCATTAGTCGGCCCTGAATATGGTTCATGGCGGGGCCTTGCAATCCAAATTCACCAAAATCATCCCACCTTAAAAAAAAAAAGTTGCATGTGGTTGCATTCAGTTACAACCCAAATCCATCAAAATAGCACCCCACCTTTAAAAAAAAGGTGTTGAAGTCGGCTGGGCAGAAAGGGGGGAGGGGGGAGGGGGGAGGGTTAGTATTTTTGCAATTTTGAAACTTAGTTTAGTAAAATTGCAATTAAGAAAGTATAGATAATAAATATGCAATTAATTAAAGGAGATAGTATTTTTGCAAATAGAAACTTTAAATCTAGTATTTCTGGTAAATACTTTAATAAAAATTATATTTTTAAATCTATATTAATTTATACTAAACAATAATAAACAAATTAGGGAATAATTGTTTGTAATTTGGTTCAATGGTTTAATCATACAAATAAAAGTGGCTTTAAATTTTTAGTAAATTGATGAGAATGCTAAGGAATATTTCATATTTATGCTAATTTATGATACTCAATGTTCGAATCCCGTTAACAAAAAATTAAATTTTAAAATTTATATTTTTAGTTCTAAACAATACATGAGTTTTTTACTAATATAAATTACATTAAAATTAAAATAACTATTGAACTAAAAATTAGATAAAAATTTAAATTTATTATAAGAAAATATTATATCATATTTAAAAGAATCCGATACATCATACGGGTTAAACTAATCTATACTATACCATAATAAGCGAAAAGGGGGTTTAATTTGTAGTTTGATTATCCTCCATTTTTTATTATCCCTCATTCAAAACCGTTAGATCATCAACTAAAATAGATCATGACCGTTAAATATAACAATACTAAAAGTTGTTATATACAGAGGTGCATGGTTCGATTCCCGCTAACAACAAATTAATTTATATTTAACACTAAAAATTATTATATACAAAAATGTAAGGTTCGAATTCTTTCAATGAGATATTAAAAATAATATTTATAATATTATATTACACAATAAACAGATTATAAAAAATTAAAAGTAATCTGTGATTTGCACGGACTAAAAGCTAGTATAAATAATAACTAGAAATATTAAAACTCGTTTGTGTATCCTACGATTATGACCTAAGTATGTTGAAAGATGTCAAAATTTTGAACTTATGCTAAGAATGGCTTACAAGACTAATTTTGAAGAAACAGTGAACTAAATTACATTCTCTTTCTGAAAACCAAGTCCCTTTGTCGAAAGAACCTCTCCTTAACCTATCGGTTGAAGGGGAAAGAGGCTCATTTATGATGCTCTATAGTCTTGTCATTTGCTTCATCCTTGACTTCATCAATCAAGTCAAGTGCAAGTTTCCTACATTCTTCATTGGTTTCTGGATCATAGGCTTCAACCCTTGGTGATGCATGAGTGATCTTCAAAGGCATAATTGCTTCGGCTCCATAAGAATGGAGTCGCTCCAGTTGTAACTTTGCAAGTGGTATGATATTCCATAATATAGGCAGCAACTCTATCCATCCAAGTATTCCTTGAGCGTTCGATCCTCTTTTTCAGTCCATCTAGGATAATTCGATTGGCGACTTTGGCCTTCCCGTTTGCCTGAGGATGGGCAACCGAGGTGAAGCAAAGCTCGATGCTATTTCATCACAATATTTCTTAAAATCTTCATTGCTGAATTGTCATCCATTATCCGTGACTAGGATTCGTTCCGTATCTGCAAATTACATTATCCCAGAAGAATTGTATAACTTGCTTGGTGGTTATCTTGGCCAATGGTTTAGCCTCAATCCACTTCTTGAAGTAGTCGATTGCTACTATCAGGAACTTCCTTTGCACTGTTGCTACGGGAAAAGTGATAGTGTTAGTGCCCTAGAGACAATGTAAAAAATGTTTCTAGAGAGACTTTTTTGTTATTTGATGATTATGTTTATGGATTATTCTACATTGATTTATTATATCTTTGTTTACTGCAAAATAAATATTAGAATAATAAATGTCCTTGGAATATGTAACATGTATTCTATATCTTTAAGTATGTGACTTAAAATGAGATTATAGGAATAGTGTTAATATTCCTAAAATATCCCTAATCGAGCATTAATAATATGCGACAATTATAATGCATAAAGATTAGTATGTTTGTTGACAAGATGATCACATCTCATTGGTCATAGGTATAGTGATACTAAATTCAAGAACATAGGTGCATGTAATATTCTACATGGCACTGGATTAACCCACAGTGACATTCTACATGTTAATAATGTCATTAGAAAGACTCACAGTGATAATGGTGTAATGATCCTTAGACTTGAGATCATTATATTTCTGTACGAGGATTAATATACTTTGACTACATTAAAAGTTACCTTTGACCGGGTGATGATAAAAGTGGACATCAGGTATATAATGAGACGTACGAGAAATATGAATGATAGATATAGGATTTAACCCTCCTATTATTATGAGAGATATTATTGGCCTCTTGATTGAGTGGGACTATGAAAATGCATGGCCATGCTCAAATATTGATTTGTTTTAATAGTCTACTCATTGATCAAGGAAACCCGGATTAAATATTGAAGAGGATGACTGTATACATGTCTCGAGTTTAATCTATAATATTTGGTTAAAGGGATTATATTATACGGAAACATTAATCACGAAAGGTTTAATTGGATCACCAATTATTATTACTTGGGTAACAATGATGTATTACTAGATGCCGCTCATTGTTTACAATTTTATTATTGGATATTAAAATTATTGTCAACGTAATAATAACCTAAAGGGTTACACACTTAGAACGTTTAAACGGAGCTTTAATTTAAATTCCGAATTTAAATTAAATAAATATAAATTCGAAATTGGTTCTTTAATTAAATTAAGTTGGACTTAATTAATTAGATCATATTTCGAATTTTATAATAACCCAATCAGTTTTGGTTTTATGAGAAGCCCAAAACGAAATAGGGTTTTCAGCCCAATCTCTCCTCTATAAATACAAAAGGATGTATTGTATTAGGGTTAAGCTTTGCATAATTCATTTTTTGCAAAACCCTAGCAGCTCTACATCAAGAGAGGCTAGAGAGAGAGAGAGAGATCGAGGGCAGTTATCGGCTAGTACCGACTCCGGTGATTGTAGAGACGATCGGGCATTCGTGTGGACTGATTAGAGATGCGGATCTTGTATCAAGGGCTGCGTGGTGATTTCATCTTGGACCTCCATCTTTCAGAATTCGTAAAGCTATTTAACTGGTATGATTTTGTTTCTCCATAATCAACCACGTCTTATACACGGATCCTAGGGTTAGGTTTCAAAATTTTATTGTTTTTATCGTTTTTCCATTGCGTTTGTTGCCCCGAAACCTATAAAAAAGGACCAAGTATATCCATTCCCCACATGGTAAATAGAATTGGAGAGTTGATGGAGGTCCGCATCTCTGGTGGTTGTCTAACCACCGGTGCATGTTTCTTGCACCGATCACAATTTTTTATATCATCTTTTTCATCAGCCAACATCTCTGGCCATTAGAATCCTAGGAGAATGATCTTATGGGCTAGGACTCTGCCCCCCAAGTGTTGCCCACAAATTCCTTCATGGACCTTCTTAAGCGCCTCTTTCGCTTCTTGAGGTCTCAAGCACTTCAAGTACGAGATGACAAAGGACCTTTTATACAGAAGGCCTTTGATTAGAGTGTATCTTAATACACTCACTAATAGTTTACGTGCCTCCAAGGCATTATCTGGGAGCCAACCAGTTTCAAGATGAGCTTTGATAGGATCTATCCAGCAGCTCCTTAGCCACCAACTTTGAATCGATGGTAGGGGTCTTCAAGACCTCGAAATAGACACTCTTGCATAGTTCTTTATCTCGGAAGAAGCAAACTTAAATGGGGCATCGGTCTTGACGTTCTCCTCCATTGGGATGTGCTCCTCGTAGCACTCATCAAACTAAGTCATCACAGCTTTCACAATTCTTAAGTACTTTGCCATGATTTCATCCTTGGCTTCGAATTCACCATTCACTTGCGAGACTACCAGTCTCGTATCACCACGGACCTTGAGGCTTTTGACTCTCAGGATCCTGGCCAAGCCTAACCAGGCTATCAAGACTTCATATTCAGCTTTATTGTTGGTCGTTGAAAAGTCCAACTTCAGAGCATACTCAACTATGAACCCATCAGGGCTTTGCAAGACTAGGCCTGCTCCACTTGACTTTATTTTTTATGCTCCATCAAAATAGAACACCAAATATTCTTTCTGATTAGGTACAGGTTCTTCAACCTTGTTCTGCAATTCACTTCCTTCTTGGGGTACTATTTCTTGCCCCCCGACTTCTTGGTTGTCAATGGTACATTCAACCATGAAGTTAGCTAATGCCTGAGCCTTAATGGTTGTCCGAGGCTTATACCTGAAATCAAATTTTCCTAGCTCAATTGCCCACTTGATTAGCCTTCCACCGACTTTCGGGCTATGCAATATGTTTCTTAGTGGTCAGTCCGTTAGGACTTCAATCTTGTGCGTCTAGAAGTACGATCGTAGCTTCCTCGAGGCTGTTAATAATGCCAAAGCAAAATTCTCAATGGCAGAATAGTTCAACTCAGCTCCATGCAAGACCTTGCTCACATAGTAGATAGGTTTTTGAACCTTTCTCTCTTCTTTAATAAGGACGGCACATAATGCTTGCTAAGAAACTGCCAAGTATAGATAAAGAATCTCTCCTGGGCTTGGCTTGGCCAACAATGGAGCTTCGGCCAAGTACTTTTTCAACTACTCAAAGGCCTCTTGGCCTTCCGAAGTCCATTCAAAATCCTTGACTTTCTTCAGTGTTTTGAAGAATGGCAAACACTTATCACCAGATTTGGAAATGAATCTCCCTAGGGCTGCTATTCTACCCGTCAACTTTTGGACTTTGTAAGAACCCAGATTTTTGGGTAGATTTTAAAATATATATATATAATGATGTAAGAATGAATAGTGGTTACGACTTCGATGTAACAGTTGTTCTTCTGAATAAATGGAATGGATTGAGATTCAAATGTTTATATGCCATGAGCAATGCACTTGGTTGATAACCTAGATTAGAATAATCTATCTCCTAAGAAATAAGATACGGTATTCCAAAGAAGTAGTAGATATTCTCTTGTCATCTAAATCAGTATCTGTTATTAGTCCAGTGGTTCCGTAAAAGGGTTAAGGAACGCTCGAAAGAAGATAAGGACATTTTTCTAAACATAAGGAATAAAAAGGGAATAATCAGTGAATATTGTTTTTGGTAAAAATGAGAATATGAATGAACGCTATATAGAAGTATTCAGAACGGATTTCTGAGTTCGGATTCATGATCCAGGGGCGAGATAAGTGTATGTAAACGATATCGGATTCAAAAAAATAGCACTTTTATTTTCTCCAAAAATTCCCTGGACAGTGAAAGACTTAAGGATTTATTAAGAGGATTTAAGGAATTTAAATTCAAAGATTATAAAGGAGGAATGAGAATAGAAGTGCTAATATTATTAAGAAGGTTTTCGGTAAAACCCTAACTAGAAATTAATGAGTTATTTCTTCGAACGATCAATCGAATTGGGCAATAACCGGACAAAAGAGCAAGCCGGGGATCAAGGTGCATGCATGTGCAAGAGGATAAGACTAAGTAACTAAGTAGTTACACAAGGAACTAGCACACTTAGCAAGCTTAACCAAGTACTTAGCCTTATCTTTACATCTTACCACTAAAACATGACATTTGTCCATCCAAACACATCATCGATGACATAACCACCTTTAATAAAGCCACTTTATGGAAAATATTATCTAAATACATATCAATAATGCAAATTAGATTAGATGAGAGCAAGACACCAAGCAACAAACTCCATTTCTCTCTCTTTTAGCAACTCTCGGCCAAACAGTAACAACCTACTTAAAACTGTGATATCTCCTTCGTTTCTTGCTCGCATTTTGAGTTCTATAGCTTTTTAGAAAGTTCTTGATATAATCTACAACTCGTATCTCACAAGGTTTTTCCAGAAAAGTAAGGTAAGGGCCTCATGTTTACAGTTCTTTCAATCGGACTAATAATAACTTCAAGAACTAATCTAGTTTTTTTGTTTCTTTGGTTGATCTAAGAGCATCTCCAAGGGTAGTAGCTATAATAGTATAAAATAGAGATTATCTATAATTTGCTGAATCTGTAAGAGTCTATGCTCAAATGGTATTAGCTATAATCATTAGTTATATTTGAAAAAGAGTATTTATTTGTTATTTTCAAATTTCAAATCCCAATGGCTATATTTTAACTACTATATTTCAAAGGTTATAATAGTTGTTGCGAAGGAATTAATAATAAAAAAAAATTATTCAGTACAAATGATGATAAAAAATATAATTAATAAAAACATATTTAATGGTATTATTGCAATATTTAAAAATGAGAAAAAGTTGTTAACAAATATTACTTTTATATATCATAAAACATATAACTAAAAAAATATTTTATTATATTAGTATTTAAGTTTTTTTTATAAATATGTAATGTATATTAAAATAATTATATAAGTAATTAATAAATTTTGTTAACAGTAAAACAATATTTTACACTTTTTTTGTTTGATAAAATATTTTTACACTTAACAATATATAAAATTAAAATAGTAATACATATATGTATATTAAATACAATTATTAAATATAATAAATACATACAGCAAAGTAAAGCAAATAGCATCTTTGAGCGGGAGAGGGATAATTTTAGAGGGAGATGACGTGTATTGGTTTTAGCGGATGGGCTCTCAATCAACAAATGTAGCGTCTCTTTTCCTATTATCTAAATTTATACCTAACAGTGCTCTTCCCTTGGAGTGTCTTATTTTTTACATAATAGGTATATTTTTTTAAAATTTTCCTGCCAGCTAGATATTATACCTAACAGGAATGTTAGGTTGGAGATGCTCTAAGCAAACTTAAGGCAATCCAAGGACCATACCAAGCTTAGGAAGGCTAGTACATACTTTCAAGAAGGTATACCACTTGAAACCGTAGCTCTTGTTTTGAGATTTATGAGTGTTCTTGGATTATTTAGCTTAGTTATGATTTTGGTGATGTTATAAGCATGATTAGTTAGTAGTTTAGTGATTTTAGTAACATGATGATTATTATGGTGAAGCATGAGATTCTTGGACTTGTTAAGATGCATATCATGTGTATGAGTTGTATGGATGTCCGGTGTGGCTTGGTTTTGATGTTACGAATTTTGGAACGTTCGATTTATAGCCGTCGTAATGCCAAAATTTCGTTAAACCTTAAGAAATCGTGTTTGACAGTAGCATTAACTCACTGTCTAGCTTCGTATTCTGCCATGATAAGTTAGATTATGTTATAAGCTTCGTTTTTTATATAAAGATCATGGGAAACGGACTTACGGTTTAGGAGTTATGGTTAAATTCGTAAAAGTGGTTCGAAACCGTAAAATCAAGTTCGTAACTGAAATTGAACCTTTGTAAAATGAGTTATGTAGTGACGAATCATGGTAATTAAATACTAGAGGTAAAAAGGAAGGTGTGAGAGAAAATCTCATGTCAAACGGATCATTTTATGATTTTATAAAAATATTCGAATCAAGGTTAAACGCGAACGAACCCTTAAAAGCACACTTGATTATAACTTTGGTAAATCACTTAGAAAACGAGCGATAAAAACTCGAGGTATAATCTTGGTTCATAAATGACCGACCTTAGAACTTACACGACTTAGGCATATACCAAGTGTAAGTATAATGGCATGTCTTGATAGCGAACAAATATCGGATCGTATCGGCGATAAAAAGAGTTACACTAAAGGGTGTATAACGTGATAACTTGGAAATGTGTTTCGACTTAAGTTATATTATACTTAACCTTTTTAAAAAGTGTTAATTAATTAACCTTGGACATTCTGATTGTTTATAGATCACAGAGCAGACCCAGGGCACGCTACCACTACCTCGACCCACACCGGACTACCAGGCAAGTTTCAAATCCTTTTTAAATGATGTTGTTGTGAATATATATATGATTTGATTTTTGTGTTACATATGCCATAGCATGCATGCCTACTTTCAAGATATATTGTGATACCTGTTCCTTGAATTATTGTTGGCTATAATCTAGATAGTTAGCAGATCGATTATAAGCCGAATATTGCTAAGACCCTTAGGGAAGGGCATCTGAATCTCATTCTTTGATTATAGACCGGGAGTCATTATTTCTTGATATATATTGAGATTATTTTCGGGGGGAAATATTTAAGTAAATATTTTCCATTTATTATCTGATGAATATTATTCGAATATTTCCTTGAGACTAGTTATGAATATTATTCGAATATTCCCGTGAGATTATTTATGAATATTCGTTCGAACTATTTATTTAATAAATATTGTTTGAATATTCGTTCGAGCCTTATTTATTTGATGAATATTATCTTTAAAATTCATCTAGTGTCGACTATTTATCAAATATTATTTCGAACCTTCATTCGAATTATTTAATATTATTTTCGAATATTAAGTTGATCATTATTTATTTAATGAAGACCATCTCGAATATTCTTGTGACTTCTAATTATCCAATAAATATTATTTCTAATATCCATTTGATAATTATTTCTTCAAAAAGTATTATTATTCTTTGAATATTCATTATTCGTTCAATGAATATTATTGTGAACATTTATTCAAGGTTTATTCTGAGCAATATTCTTTTAATAATTATGACTTAATAAATATTCCTTGAATACTCATTTAATTCTTTCAACTCGTTTCAACAATGATTTACTTCATTCAGATATCATCTTCAACCTTCGAATACTATGTAAAGTACTTCTGAGCCTTATTATTAATATTATTTTATCAAGGAAGGTTCTTAGAAACTCCATTCTTCATTCGATTCTCTCTCTCAAATTATAAGGGAACCTTACTTGAGAAATGTTATTTATCTTGTGACTACCCGATCATAAATTCTTTAAAACTATTCTTTTCACTCGCAACTTGGTTGCTATTATTCAGTGAATCTTGTGTACCCACTCATCATTCGAGGGGTAAGAGTGTTAGAACAAGTTGGTATCCATTAACAAGCAGCAGCTTGGGAAATATTGGTAAATTTTCCTTTCCAACTAGATACGACTACATTGTGGAGTCTTATCAACAAGTATTATACTTGGGGAAAGGCAGACGAACTTTATGTTTCAAAGTTATGGATTTTATACGAACTAGGAGCCGCGTAAGTGGCCGAGTGGCGCCGGCCCAGCAGTGGCTCAACCGTTGGCCGGGGGGTTCCAAAGGGCGGTAGACAAGTAAATCTGTCGGTGCTTCCTTCTACATGTAGAGAACAAAAGTGGGGAGCATAACCTGCGACTGATAATCGTGAATGTTATGTCTCCTGGCGCGTCAATGCTCCAGAATTAGTTCATTTGTCAAAGTGGAATTTTTTGCAACACTATCGGTGTTGGCAGGTGAAAAAGTGATTGAATCTGGAATTTCGATATTTTCTGCAAGTTCCTCTTTTCTGATAAATAATGCTATCTTGCTTATTTGTGGCATAGCAGATACTTCCACAAAAATATACTTTTGAGTTACCTTGTAACTTCATCTTTTACATTCCACTAGCACTATCTTCATTAATGGATGGCATATGGTTTCAAAGATATTTGAACTATCACGTATATTATCACTATTCAGTTATATTATTGTTGGTGGGCTATTGCTCACCCTTGCCTATTTACAATGTCACAACAACAGCTAGGACTGATGGCTCGCGTAAGGTGCACTCGGCGCAAGCAGGTTACCCGACCCACAGGACTCCCCGCTGATATCGTTGTTGCTATTGCTGAGGTAGCATAGATAGTCAGCTTTTGGTTTACCAGTTTAATTATATGTATAATTAATCCTAATCAACGGCAAGAACCTTTAAACTTATGTTGTTACTCCTTTTGGATTGTAATAACTTTTATTCGTAAATCCTTTAATGTAAGACTTATTTCAATTTCATCTCTAGGACTATAACTGTTGTGTGTGTGAGTGGATATTATTGTGGGGTCGCAGCATGCCACTTATTTATTTTGGACTCAAGTCAAGTGATATTTATGGAAAATGAGACCGTAACGACCCGATCCCTGACCCCGGATCTGGGGGTGTTACAGACGTCCATTATGGAACGAGGTGATTCCCTGTCTAGGATTGCCTTGATCTTGTCGGGATTGGCCTCGATTCCTCGTTTTGAACCCATGAGACCCAAAAACTTTCCTGATCCTACACCAAAAGCACACTTGGCGGGATTCAACATCATCTTTTGGTGCCTCAGTACTTCAAATGCCACTCGGAGGTACTCAATGTGATCTGCCTTACTAAGGCTCTTGACTAGCATGTCATCAACATAAACTTTCATGGTCTTTCCAATAAGATTGGCGAATATCTTATTCATCAATCGTTGATAGGTGGAACCTGCATTCTTTAGTCCAAAAGCCATGACAAGGTAACAGTAAATACCAAAGTCAGTAATGAATGATACCTTTGGGATGTCATTCTTGTGCTTCTTAATCTGATTGTAGCCACTAAATCCGTCCAACATCTCATGCCCAACCATGGCATCTATAAAAGTTTCAATTCTTGGTAGAGGAAAACAATTTTTGGACATGCATCATTCAAATCAGTGAAGTCTATGCACATCATTCACTTTCCATTGGCTTTTCTTACCATCACGGGGTTAGCCAACCACTCAGGGAATTGAATTTCCTCGATGAACCTAGCTTCTAGGAACTTGTCCACCTCTTGTTCAATGGCTTCCTACTTCTTTGGATTAAAATTCCTTTTCTTCTACATTACTGTCTTCCGTCTAGGATCCACATTCAACTTGTGAGTTATAAGTTGGGGATCAAATCCCTGGCATAACAGTTGTTGTCCAAGCAAACACATCGCTATTTTCTTGCAAAAATGCCATCAAATTGCCCTTCAAGGGTTCTTTCAAAGATAAATTAAATCTTTTTCTCATTTCCCCTGATGTTCTTCATCTTCACGGACATCCATGTCTTCAATCGGAAGGATCTACCCCCCCTGATTCCATCAGGCCTTAACGCGGCTACATAACAACTTCTAGCCATCTGCTGATCACCTTTCTTTTCTCCTACACCATTCCTAGTTGGGAACTTGACCTTCAAATGATAAGTTGAGGCCATAGCCTTGAAAACGTGAAGTCATGTCCTTCCAAGGATGGCGTTGTAGTTGGAGGTCGCTTTAATGACCAAAAAGTTCAGTATCTAAGTGGCCTCCTTGGGCTCATATCCGATAGTCATGGGCGACTGAATAGTTCCCTCGACTTTAGATTCTACTCCATTGAATCCATATATAGGCATGTTAGAAGGGGTCAACTGAGAGTCGTTATACCCTAACTTCACAAAGGCATCACTAAAAAGGATGTCAACAGATGCTCCATTTTCTATCAAGACTCGCTTCACCTTTGAATTTCCAATCACAGGAGTTATGACCAGCGGGTTATCATGGGGGAACTTCATCCTTTTAAGATCTGAATCGTCTACGCGATTGCTACCTCAATTCTTGCAAGTTTTGGTGTTTCTCCAATAATATGCATCATTCTCGGGCATAAGCCTTCCGAGAGTTCCTTGTTGTCCCGACCGTAATCGGGCCTCCAGAGATTATCTTGATTACTGGTCCTCGGGGCTGTGAGTTACGATCACGGTCGTCATTTCTTCTATCATAATCCCTTATTTGGTTGCTACGATCTTCATCCTTAGTGAACTTACTCAGCTTACCCCTTCGGATCAGGTACTCAATCTCATCCTTGAAGTTGTCTACAATCATCAGCATCGTGACCCAAATCCTTGTGGAATCAAAAGTACTAATTCTTATCTATTTTTTCGGGATCACCCCTTAGTGGCTTCGGTCATCGAAAATCCTTATCCTTTTCAATATCCAGCAAGATTTGACTCTATGGGGCATTCAACCTTGTATACCTAGTGTTCCTTGGTTCTTCTTGGGAGCGGAATCGGAGTCTTTGATGGTATAGGGATACTTGTCCCTGGCATCATACTCATGTTCCGTCTTTCGCTTCTTGGAGTTCACGTTTCCACCACTTAAAGCCGCGGTTTCTACTTTTTTTCATGTTTTCCTCTACCTGTATGTACTTACTCGCCCTTCTTTGGAGCTCAGTCATGCTCTCAGAGGGGTGCTTAGCCAGAGACATCTTAAAGAAGATGTTAGTTGTTCCATGTTGGAAGGCTATCATCGCCACCTTGTTCTCCAGATCTGGGATATTCAACATCTCTTTGGTGAATCACTTGAGGTAATCCCTTAAGTTCTCATTCTTTCCGTGCACCACCTGCACGATTGATGCAGAACTCTTCTCATGAACTCTTGATAGAGTATATTTTTATATATATTTTAGATGATTTTATTCTCATATTTATTGTGTTTTGCATTGATTTGGATTTTTATTTAATAGATTTTATTGTTTTATTGTAGGAAATAAAGAATTCATGACTTGGAAGGATTTGGAGAAAAAAGAGCTATTTTGGAGATAAAATAGGAGAAAATTCGTAATATTGGGCTATACGGGCTGCCTGCACTGTTTGGGCCATATCTTGAGTTCCAGAAGTCAGAATTTGACGATCTTACTGTCCACGCGAAGCTTAGGGAATTATCTTTAATTCAGAGGTAGTCCAGTAAGCAAAATCCAACTGGAAGAGCCCAGAAACAGAGGAGAAAAAGAAGTGACGAATTTTACAAGAATATCCTATTCAATTATGGATATCTTTTTGTAAATTGATTAGGATATTAAAAATACTTTTATTAGGAGATAGATATCAGATTTTATTAAGGGGTTTTATTATAAAAGGAAGAGAAAACGTGGGAGATAGATAGATAGACATATACAGACGTTTTTACATAAGCTAGGGTTTTGGTTTTTCTCTCTTCATCTCTTTCTTTTGTAAGCACTTGGTTTAATTTGGATCTTTATTGTTCTTCGTTTATACAAAGTTTAAGGTACTCTTTATCTCATCTTGTTTATTAGTACATGTTTATTATGGCTTTCTTGATTATTATTGTTAGTTTTAATCCTAGAATGAGTGAGTAGTTTAATTCTAGGGTATTAAGGGGAGCCATGTTTGCACCATGATTTGGGTTTAATTTGATTAGTAGATTGATGGGTAAAGAGTAATTCTGATTGATATGTTCTAATTCTTAATTTGTGTAATTGCGCAATATCACGGATTAATCGATTGCAATAGGAGTAATAGATCGAGAGATTTTACTACTAGAGGCTTACATACAATTAGCAGAATTGAAGGTGAGTGTGAGAACATCATTAGATATTCTGAGAGTGTTAATGCTTGAGAAAGATTAACCGTTAATGCTTGAGAAAGATTAACCATTGCTTTAATTACTTAATCCCATTGAAAAGCTATACTTTTGTGATTTGTTTGGTGTAAACATGGTGAACCTGAATTGCCCTAGATCCCTTAATTAATTGATTTAAAACCTTTGTTAAATTTGTTTTAGTAGTTAATACAATTCTCAAACAATCGTTGTGACTAGAAACAATTGATAGCAATTGAATTGAAATTGAAACTGTCTCCTTGAGGATTCGACCCGTATTTGCTAATATCTACTACAATAGATACCGTGCGCTTGCGGTTAGACGTAATTTTACACATCAAGTTTTTGGCGCCGCTGCCGGGGAGACGCCTAGTTTCTATAATTTTAGTTTGATTGTTTTATATTGTTTCTTTTGTCTCTTTGGAACTCTTGTTCCAATTGAGACCGATTTTACTGCTTTTCCTTGTTTAGTTGTTGATGCCCAAGACCAGGTCTCAAACGAAAGAAGATCAAGCGAAAGAGGATACAACTCTTCTTAGTCCAGATTCTGGTATTACTTGTCAACAATACATAGATCAACAAAGGAAAGAGAAGCAGCAAAGGATATCTGAACCAAAGATTGAGATGGCGGACCTTCCTCCCAAATCTTTGAAGAATTACTCACAGCCCTCTCCGAGTGGGGTACCTACTGGCCTTGCTATGCCAGCAATTCAAGCAGCAAATTTCGAGATCAAGCCTGCTTTGCTCACTATGATCCAACAGAATCAATTTGCTGGACTTGCCTCTGAAGACCCTACAAATCATCTGCAAAGGTTTCAACAGCTCTGTTCTACAATTAAACATCAGGGAGTCACTCCAGATCAGTTGAAAGTCATGTTGTTCGGTTTCTCTCTTCGTGATAAAGCTCAAAAGTGGTTGAACGATATTGAATTGACCAAGTGGGATGAGATTGCTCAAGCCTTCTTAACTGAGTTCTTCCCTCCTAACAGAACCGACGATTTGATCGACAAGATGATGGGTTTTAAGCATGATTATGGTGAATCTCTTCGGGATGCTTGGGACAGATTCAAGGATTATCAACGTGCATGCCCTCACCATGGTCTTGAGAAGTGGTTTCTGCTTAAACGCTTCTATAATGGTCTTGATCCTGAGACGAAAGGTATGGTTGATAACGCTGCAGGTGGTGTATTTCTGGATAAAGGAGTTGATGATGCACATGCTTTTCTCTCAAATTTGGCTGCCAATCACTTCAGTAATCCGAGAGCAACCAAGAAAGGGGGTAAACTTGAAGTGGATGCTTATTCTTTATTATCATCTCAACTAGCTGCATTAACTCAGGAGATCCACTCATTGAAGACATCTCAACCCTCTATTCAACCTATGAGCATCAATGCATTGTCATCTATGGCTCCTATGAATAGTCCTGTTTGTGAAGTCTGTGGCATCCAAGGCCACTATGGTAACGATTGCCAATACAATGCTCAAAATTCACATAATTTTCAGATGGATCAAGCAAATGTTTTCCAACAGAGGCAGCAATACAATCCGTATTCCAACACTTACAATCCTGGTTGGAAAGATCATCCGAACTTCTCATATAGGAACAATAACGCTCAGAATTCAAATGTTCCTAATCAGCAGCAATATCAGCAGTCGTACCAGCCTCCTCCACAGCAGCAGTATAGGCCTCCTCAAGGACCTATGAATCCCCCTGGATTCCAGAAGCCCTATCAGAATTATGCTCCTCAAGCCAATCAAGCTGCACAGGCTGATAATCAAGGTGATATGATGAAGATATTGTTACAAATGCAAACAAAGATGAACCAGATGGAGATTCATAATAAGATGCTGGAAACTCAGATTGCTCAAATGGCTAGTTCTTCATCTACAAGGCAACAAGGCTCTCTACCAGCACAATCAACTCAGCCAAAGAAAAATGTGAATGCCATTGCTCTTAGGAGTGGTCGTACATATGATGCTCCTCCAATGCCTACTGATGATGTTCCTACTGAGAAAGAAGAAAAGAATTCTGAGGAAGACAAGGTAGAGAAAGTTGTTGAAGATACAAACGAAGATGGAACTGAGGAAAGCAAGAAAAAGGATAAAGAGAAGACTGCAGTTACTCCTCCACCATTTGTGCCAAAGCTCCCATTCCCTAGCAGGATGAACAGAAATAAGGTGGACCAGCAGTTTGGTAAGTTCATGACACTTGTCAAGAATCTTGAGGTAACAGTTCCTTTCACTGATTTAATTTCTCAAGTTCCATCATATGCAAAGTTTCTTAAGGATATTCTCACTAAGAAAAGGTCTTTTGGTGAGGTAGAGACAGTAGCTTTTACTGAAGAGTGTAGTGCTGTTTTACAGAATAAGTCTCCACCTAAGCTTAAAGATCCTGGTAGTTTTTCGATCCCGTGTCATTTAGGTGCATTGTTCATTGATAAAGCTTTATGTGATTTAGGCGCTAGCATCTCAGTCATGCCTCTCTCGGTTTTTCAAAAACTAAATATGGGAGAATTAAAATGTACACAGATGACTTTGCAAATGGCAGACCGTTCGATAAAATATCCCCTTGGAATTTTAGAGGATGTGCCTGTTAGGGTTGGAAAATTCTATATTCCTGTAGACTTTGTAGTTCTAGATATGGAAGAGGACAGTCAGATACCTATTATTTTAGGTAGACCATTTCTCTGTACTGCAGGTGCTGTTATTGATGTTAAAAGTGGGACTCTCACCTTGAGTGTGGGTGATGATAAAATTGCTTTTACTCTAACCTCTGCTCTTAAATCCCCTTTGTTTGAGAATACTTGTTACAGTATTGATGTTGTAGATAAAATTGTCCAAGATTATACTCCTCAGATTCTATTGAATGATACATTGGAAGCAGTGCTCATGCTTGAAGCTTCAGAAGGAGAAGGACATGCTGAAGTCGATTCATTGATTCTTGAGTTGAATGATCACAACATTGATTCCATTGACAGTTCTTCAGTTCGAGATCTCTCGAGTATTAAGCTTGGGAAACTTCCACCACATTTGAGGTATGTCCTTTTCAATAATGAGCTAGTGATTTTTGAAGAGAGGCATGATAACGTGTTGCGAAGATGGAAAGCATATGATAAAGAAGAAATTTTTGTTAAGCCGGTTGAGTCGGAGAAGCATCTTAGAGGTGCGAAAAAGAAAAAGAAGAAGAAGATTTGGCCGTTGGGTAGTAAATTTAAGTTGAAGACTGATGGAAGAGATTTGTGGAAAGCAAGCAACAAAGATATCAACATTCGTATGAATGGTTTGTCTGTTGAGAACGGTTCGGTTATTCTTTTGAAACCGCCTTGATTTGAGGAAGTAACGTCAAGCTATTGACGTTAAAGAAGCGCTTGGTGGGAGGCAACCCATGCATTAGTGTAGGAAGAAAAAAAAATAAAAATTTTTGAGTGTTGTCAAAAAAAAAAAAAAAAAAAAAAAAAATATTCCGAACAGTAGGCTGCAGCGCATGAGGCGCCACAACCAGCGCAACTGCGCCCAGCTGACAGGAAGCCTCCGCGCGTGAAGCACCATCCAAGCAAACTTCCGCGCCTGATGCGCCAGGAGGGACAGAATGTTTCCGCGCGTGACGCGCCCATACACGCCTCATGCGCCAGACTTTGTAACAGGTTAGTAAAACATATACTCCCTCCGTCCCACTCATTTCTATACACTTACTATTTTGGGGTGTCCCATCATTTCTATACATTCCAAAAATAGTAAAGTTTTAATAATAAAAAACACTATTACACCCACTAACTTTCCTCCACTATCTCAAATCTATAATATAAAACACTATTACATCCACTACTTTCCTCCACTATCTCAAATCTATTATTAAATATTAATAGGTCCCACCACTTTACCCACTTTTCATCTAACTTTACTAATTTTTTATACATTTTCTTGGTCTCCGTGTCCAAACCAAACGTATATATATCACTGGGACGGAGGGAGTACTAGTTTAGTAATGTACGTGTGTTTACATGTTTTATTATATATTAAATCCTAATTTATCTCCTAAATCAATTCCTACCCCTTTTCTAATTCTTTTCTCCACCTAAAATCCTAATTCTAGCCCCATATTAATTCCAAATTATTCCCAATTCATATCCTATTTCATATTTTATTTTATTTACTTTATTTATTCTTATTTTTATTTTTTTTTATTCTTATTATTATATTTTTTTTCCCAAATATATATACTCACCTATACATACAAATCCAATTCCTTTTCTATTTTTTTTTTTTTAAATCTCTAAAAATTCAATTCTAAAGAGGAATTAATTGCAAGTTCACCTCTTTGATTCGTAATGGGTAAATCTTTTTCTCTGATTTTAATTTTATTGCGAATTTGTGTTCTTGTAAATTGGGATTTTGTATTATTCTTGGAATTTGGGCTATTTGTGGTGTGATATTGCTTGGTAATTATTGGTGGAGCTTCTTGTGAGTTGGGTATTGATTCTTATGGCTCCTAAGCGTGGGAGAGGTGGTGCTAGTGTTCTAAAATTTTCGTCTCCGCCTGATTCATCTGATGAGGATGACGAGGGTGACGACAGCGAGGCTGAGTAGGACACCTTGATTCCAGGGGAGTTTTCTTTCTTTTCTTTTTAGTGTAGTTTTATTTTGTTTTTAGTTGTAGTTTTATATCTTGTTCATCAGTTCATTGGGGACAATGAACCACTTAAGTGTGGGGAGGTGTTCTCAACGTAGTGTATATATAAAAAAAAAAATCCAAAAAAATTAAAAAATTAAAAATACCAAAAATAATTCTAGCCATGCAAATTGATTAGTTGTTGTATTTTGCTTGATACACCCATGCATGCGTAGAATTCTTGTGTTTATTGACGCTTTTGTATGAGAAGTGACGTGCTTTGTTCTTGTGCACACACGTACACTAGCAAGTTGAAGCTGGTAGACTTAATTGGATATTGTAAGTGATTAGAATGACATGAATATGTGCAAGATGACTTGGTTTTCATGCTTTGAGTACAAGTAGGTGCGTTAGAGAGTCTTGTTACCTGGGATTGATTATGTTTTGTCACACCAAGTGAGTTTTGAGCCTATATGCATATCTTTTGCATGATTTTTTCGTTTGCTTGAGTGTCCACATGTTGTTTACATTGCTAGCACTTACTTGAGATCTTTCTTGAAATGCATGATATTACTTGATGATGAGATGATAAAGGCACTTAGGTTTAACCTCGTATTTTCCATATTTCCACACCTTTTATACATGATCAATTATTTAACCCGTTGAGCTTAATCCTATTCTTTCGGTGACACACTACATTACTTGCAATTATCCTTTTTATTCTATTGGCCTTACATTGAATTTGAACCTAAATTGTCAAAGGCTAGTATCATGCTTAAGGGAGTAATAAGGTGTTCATAAAAGGGGGGGGGGTTATTGATGATCATACTTTTGGGGAATATTGATTTTGGGTTGATTCTTGCTAGTCGAAATTCATAAAAATATCTATGGATCATTGTGTTTATTCCTTAGCTCTTCAGAAGAAAAAAAAAAGAAAAAAAAAAGAAAAAAAATGAATAAATTCGAGAGAATTTTTATGTTTGTATGATCCTTCTTCATTCGACTAGTCAAGTTATTATGTAAGGGTTATTGAAAAATCCAAGTGTGGGGAAGTATTTGTTTTAATAGAAAGGGAATTGAATAATGATTATTGTTGGGTACTAGCTTTTGACATTTAACCTGTTTTAGCTTTACTTGACATACCTGGTCCCTAGCCCACGCTACAACCCGAATAAAGACCTTTTGATTGTCATCAGTGATGTATGTTGTGTTGAGAGTGAGATTGATTGCGAGTGTCAAGTTGTGTTTATGATTTTGTTGGAATTGAGTGATACACTTAACCTTGTTCTTGAGTGAATATTCGTTTTTGAGTGAAAGGTGAGTTATTACTTGTTTTGGCATAGGAGATCCCAGGTTTAGACTTAAAGATGTATTTCTTGTGGGCTTAGCATGATTACCAATGATTTTTACACTTGACATGAATTTTTATGACCTTCTGCATGTTGGTTGAGTAGACTACGTGAATACTTGCACTTTTGACACCAAGACATCGTATGTTTACTTTGATTCTTAAGTTGATGTGGCATGAGAGGACTTGTGTGTGTGGTGTTGTGTTAACATTGATCTTTTGCATGGTTGGATGAATTTTGTGGGTACATTCACTATAAACCCTCACGAGACAACACTCGTCCTACTAGGGCTGCCTAGGGGTTTAACGGCTTGTTGCATATGCTCAATGCAATCGTGTCATCTGCGAAAGTGATGTTTGTTAGGACTTAGTTTTTATTTCACTTATTTGCCCGAGGACGTGCAAATGCTAAGTGTGGGGATGTTTGATAGAGTATATTTTTATATATATTTTAGATGATTTTATTCTCATATTTATTGTGTTTTGCATTGATTTGGATTTTTATTTAATAGATTTTATTGTTTTATTGTAGGAAATAAAGAATTCATGACTTGGAAGGATTTGGAGAAAAAAGAGCTATTTTGGAGATAAAATAGGAGAAAATTCGTAATATTGGGCTATACGGGCTGCCTGCACTGTTTGGGCCATATCTTGAGTTCCAGAAGTCAGAATTTGACGATCTTACTGTCCACGCGAAGCTTAGGGAATTATCTTTAATTCAGAGGTGGTCCAGTAAGCAAAATCCAACTGGAAGAGCCCAGAAACAGAGGAGAAAAAGAAGTGACGAATTTTACAAGAAAATCCTATTCAATTATGGATATCTTTTTGTAAATTGATTAGGATATTAAAAATACTTTTATTAGGAGATAGATATCAGATTTTATTAAGGGGTTTTATTATAAAAGGAAGAGAAAACGTGGGAGATAGATAGATAGACATATACAGACGTTTTTACATAAGCTAGGGTTTTGGTTTTTCTCTCTTCATCTCTTTCTTTTGTAAGCACTTGGTTTAATTTGGATCTTTATTGTTCTTCGTTTATACAAAGTTTAAGGTACTCTTTATCTCATCTTGTTTATTAGTACATGTTTATTATGGCTTTCTTGATTATTATTGTTAGTTTTAATCCTAGAATGAGTGAGTAGTTTAATTCTAGGGTATTAAGGGGAGCCATGTTTGCACCATGATTTGGGTTTAATTTGATTAGTAGATTGATGGGTAAAGAGTAATTCTGATTGATATGTTCTAATTCTTAATTTGTGTAATTGCGCAATATCACGGATTAATCGATTGCAATAGGAGTAATAGATCGAGAGATTTTACTACTAGAGGCTTACATACAATTAGCAGAATTGAAGGTGAGTGTGAGAACATCATTAGATATTCTGAGAGTGTTAATGCTTGAGAAAGATTAACCGTTAATGCTTGAGAAAGATTAACCATTGCTTTAATTACTTAATCCCATTGAAAAGCTATACTTTTGTGATTTGTTTGGTGTAAACATGGTGAACCTGAATTGCCCTAGATCCCTTAATTAATTGATTTAAAACCTTTGTTAAATTTGTTTTAGTAGTTAAAACAATTCTCAAACAATCGTTGTGACTAGAAACAATTGATAGCAATTGAATTGAAATTGAAACTGTCTCCTTGAGGATTCAACCCGTATTTGCTAATATCTACTACAATAGATACCGTGCGCTTGCGGTTAGACGTAATTTTACACATCAACTCTTCCACTAATGAACTAGCTGATAAAAGCGTACTCAGTTCCTTAAAAGAGCTGATGAAATTTGGAGGCAATCTGCTTTATCATCTTTGAGCCATGCATGCCAAGGTTTGGAAAAACGCCTTACACCTAAGAGCATCACTTGCGGACTACAATAAAAGTGCGTTCGAAAACGTCCTTACGTGATTTGTGGGATCACCCGTTCCATCATATATAGGACTTTATTGTGGACATCTTGAACTTCCTGGAGATGTGAGTGTTCATCACTTCCTCAGAAAATGGCGGTGTTGGATCATCAGGATTTCCTGGTTGCATTAAGTCTTTTGGATTAGCCCTTGCGATCTCTATCCTTGTAGTTTCTATTATAGGTATCTCAGTACTTTTTTGCCTCCTTGAAGGCCTTTCTAAATCCACAAAAGGAACCTCTAATATCTTTGATGTAGGAGGGCGATTCGCTTTTGCTATTCTCTTACCATGTCTTGCTTCAGTTTTTGAATCTTGGCTTCATGAGCCTTGATTCTCTCCATAGCCGTCATCGGCATCCCTTCGTTAACTCGTTGGGAGCACCTCATAGGGTTCTTGCTTGTACGTCGCCATCTTGGGACTTCATCTCGATCCTCATCCTCAGTAAAGGAATCGTCAATATAGGGTCCATAATAATCCTGGAATTCTCCCCTTTCATAATCGGGGCCTCGGCCTATAATGTATTGGGGATTGTACGGTTCGAGAAGTCGATATGCATGACCACTTCCTCCAACACCTCCTGGATTTGGGGGATAATTGGGTAGCCCATAAGCCGAATTCGTACTTATAGGAATCACAGAGGTGGAAATCTGGGCTTCATGAGGTAGAGTATAGACAAGAGAGGAGACAACCATCTAAAGGTGGTTGGTCTCATGGATTTATTGCGTTACCAGGGGTAGAGATCTCTCAACCTAGGTTTCAGAAACCTAGGGATTCGTACCTTTAGGTTGAGAAACCGGAGCTTGAGTGCTAGTTTGTAAGAGTACAAACCCTTGCTCCGTGACAACGGGAGGAAAGGTAGTGATGGTGGTGGTCTCAGTGATTGGTGTTCTTCGTGTTCCAACCATGGTTATTGCTTTTTTCCCATAGATGATTTCAAATGTTACGGAATAAAAACTAGGATTGAGATTGCGGTTAGGGTTTATGTGTATTTAATGCTAGGATTGAGAGTTTCTAGTTTTAATGGTTGCGGTTGTGTTTCATGACTGATTCGTGTCCTCACAAGATTCCTACGTATCTCAGAAGTTGAGAATCAAGCCAAAAACTTAGTTCTGAGAATGAAGGATCAAGCTCTTTATATAGGCGTTGGAAGCCTTAGAATCGGATTAGGGTGAGGAGACTTAAGTCTCCTCCTAGGTCGATGATTCTAGATCCTTTTAATCAAGGATTCAGTTTTCTTATTGATTTCTATCTCTCAAATCACGGATTCTAAAAGCGGGCTTTGTATCGAGCATTCCCAGTTGAAGCTACTACGTTCTAGGCCTAAGTATTACAAATTTAATACTCAACTAGGATTTCGAACCTCATTATTGAGTTTTGTTATTGGATTGAATGAGATTTAATTAATGCAACATTAATTATGTTTTTAGCACTTATTTTTAACCCATATCAAATATAAAATCTAAATGGCAAGTTTATAAATTTAAAGTTCATCTGCCTGCTTTTACAAAATTACCTCTACAATAATACTAAATTTCTTATAATCTTAGATTGTAATTATTTAAGAATAATTTTAGATACACCAAGCTCTAAAGAAAATATTTGTGTTTACACTTTTCTCTCTTGTGTGCGTAAGAAAAAGGTAAGAAAGGGGAAAGTGGAAAGTGAAACGAGTTAGTGAATTTAGTAAATGAGACAAGGAAATGCAGTGGACATGCAACATGTTGAATTAGATCGAAGATAGCTTTGTCTGGCTTAGACAAAACATAGTAGTAAGTGACAAGCTCCCAAAAGCTTGGCTTCACATACACGTACTTGCGAGTCAGCCTTGGTATAATACTTAAATCACACTATTTCCTAGATAACACTATTTACTAGATCTTTGATCTTTTTATCAAATCAAATATAGGTTGTGTGGTAATCGATTGATACAACCAACTATCAATGTCTTTTTACAGATCACTTCCTCCTCAATTTTTTCTTCAAAATTTAGCTATACAATGAACCATTCTTGTTAAAAATACGAAATCACTGGGGAAACTAGCAGCAACACCAGTGCTAGTATAACACCTAATCTGAAATGACAGTACTCCTATACGGTCAATCACTACATTATCATATTTTGATTCCCATTTACGCATTACATACTTACATATTTACAAATTTTAGATTAAAATTAAGTAATAATTTATTTGAATATTTGTGATGTAATAGCAGAACTGCAGAATCATTGCTGTATTGTTGTGATTATTAATATCTTTTTCTTTATGTTGACATGTTTAAAAAATTATTTGTTAGATCTTTGTTTAAATTTCTTTGGAAATGCTGAATCCTATTGATCATTTTATAAGTGACAACGATCATGCATAACCCCATGGGTTGATTTACGAAAAGGATTTGTGACATGACGAAGACCTACCAAAATACTGTTAAGGCTGCAAGCTGACAAAAATAATTTCAACGTCAAGACGGATAACAAGCAGTTGGGTTTCTCAACAACCTTCCATTTGTTGCTCAGTTGCTTCCTTTGGGCTTACATGTGTCTGGGCAATTGGCCCATGGGTTGGCATCTTTTTCGAAGGGTCAAAGTCTCCCGAAAAAATGGGAGGTATGAAATGGAACTCGATTTTAAACATAAAATGGATAAATATTTAATTTTTTCATTTTTTGCTTCATTCCATTTCTAAGAATTTATATTATGCTTCAAGCACCCCCCTATAAGAAAAAATGTCGCATCCATTTTTTTCACAATTTTTATTATAACAAATTTGCATTATCTCATTTTTTTCCCCAAATCTTCTTTCTAATCTCCACTAATTCCTTTTAATTTCATCCATTTTATTTCATTTCTTTCCAACCACACTAATTAAATACAACAAAAGAGAATTGTACTAATGGGAAGGAGAACTACGGTTAAATGAAAATGACGGTCAATCACTACATAACCACACGTCGATTCCCCTTTCCACATCAAGTAATTTAGATTAAAATTTACTATTATTTTTTTTTGTATCTTTATTAGAAATATATAACACACGCACACACTGGTATAATCATATAAACTAGAGAAGAATGAAACTCTAATCTCATTAACTTTAAAATGACAGCATACAAGAATAAATAGAAGAAAGTACGATTTGGTTCCTACAAATCAGGAACGACTCAACAACTCGGTTACTACAAATCACAATGACACTCTAACAAACTCCATCCCGTTTATTATGGTCCTAATTCTAAGCTATTACTCCACGACTCAGACTAAAGCCCAAAGCTCATACTAAAGCCCAACAGCTACGTTTTATTTTGCTAATTAAAACATGTTTAGATTATAACAAATATCCAACACATCCCCCCCTAAGCTAAACATGTTGCTGCACTGAGATCTTCAACTCCAATCATCCTTTTCATTTCCTCGAACTTAACTCTTCCTAGTGCCTTGGTTAGAATGTCTGCCCGCTGCTCCTGTGAAAGTACATGTTTAATCACTAGCTTCCCTTCTTCAATGCATTCTCGGATGAAATGGAACCTAACATCTATATGCTTGCTTCTTCCATGTAGCACTGGATTTTTCATTAACTCAATAGCAGACCTGTTATCAACATGAAGTACCACTGGCCCGGCTAACTTTCCCGTGATTTCCTCTAGTAATCCACGCAACCAAATGCTTTGACACGCTGCTGTTGCAGCTGCCATATACTCAGCCTCACACGAGGACAAAGCCACCACTCTCTGCTTTTGTGAAGTCCAGGAAATTAAACTCTTGTTCAGATAAAAACACATCCCACCTGTACTCTTCATGTCTACAACATCTCCAGCCATATCACTATCTGTATAACCAGATAACACTTTCCCGTTTCTCTCATTTACATATATTAATCCATGATCAATCGTTCCCTTTACATACCTCAAAATGTGCTTTACTACCTGTTGGTGTTTCACTGTTGGTTTACTCATAAACCTGCTCACTACTCCAACAGCGTAAAAACGATCCGGTCGAGTGTGTGTCAAGTACCGTAGGCTTCCTACAATGCACCTGTACTCAGTAGCATCCACCAATTCACCTCCCTCGTCTCTGTCTAACTGTAGTTTATGCTCCATGGGAAATTTAGATGAGTTGCAATTCATCATTCCAGCTCTGTTCAACAGTTTTTTCGCATAAGCAGATTGCTTTAATGTAGTAAACAAACTTGCCTAATTCACTTCTATTCCCAGATAAAATGACAATAGCCCCAAATTACTCATTTCAAACTATTCGTTCATTTGTAGTTTGAACTCCTCGACCTCACGTTTATTGGACCTAGTTACCAATAAATCATCAACGTAAACTCCTACTATAGTTACACCCCAATCATTGATCTTCGTGTAAACAGCCTGCTCGTGCATGCACTTCTTAAAGCCCAACTCCCTCAAAGACTTGTCCAACCGTGCATTCCAGGCCCTAGGAGCTTGGCGTAACCCATACAGCGCTTTTGACAATTTATACACCTTTTGTTCTTTCCCTTTCTTCACAAATCCCTCTGGCTGGAATACATATACCTCTTCGCGAAGTTCACCATTTAAAAATATCGACTTAACATCAAGATGATGCACTTGCCACCCTTCTTTTACAGATAATTCCAACAATAATCGCACTGTATCGAGGCGAGCTACCGGTGCAAATACTTCGTCATAGTCGATCCCTCTTCTTTGCACATATCCCTTCGCAACAAGACGTGCCTTATGTTTTACCACATTCCCTTCTCGGTCTTTCTTCAACTTATAGACCCATTTTAATCCGATTGCCTTATGTCCCGACGGCAAATCTGTGAGTGTCCACGTTTGATTCTTCTCAATTGTTTCAAACTCCAAATTCATTGCCTCTTCCCACTCCTTATCACCTGAGGCTTCATCATACGACATTGGTCCTTCTATCTTTAGTAACATTAGCTCATCGATAAGATCAACAACCTCAGTTTCATCGTAAATCTCAGACAATGGCCTGTATCTCTTGGGTGCACTGTTGTCACTAGAGGACACATCTGTTGCTTCTATAGATGAATCGACGGTGGTGGCTGGTGATTGCAGAGTCGTTTGCAGGGGCGTCACAGGCTCTGGATCATGTTCTGTCACTACACTACTATCTTCGTTCAACGTGTTGCTCATCTCGATGTAATGACCTGGGAATAATACTTCAACTTCCTTACTCTGCTTCCAAGGCCAGAACTCGGTTTCTTGGAATACAACGTCTCTGCTTACGTGCACAGCCCCTGTTTCAGGATCGTACAATCGACTTCCCTTTGTCCCTGGTTCTTTACCGAGGTATACAGTCAATTTACTCCGATCATCTAATTTCTTCACTTTCACAGTTGGGATCTTCATATAAGCAGTACATCCGAACACTCTTACGTGTGTTAGATCTGGCTTCTTGTCATTCCAGTTGGCAACCGATTTAGAATGTAAATTGAATGGCATACTGCCTCTCCCCACATGTATGCTGGTAACCCTTCTTCCTTTAAGAAACTTCTTGCCATGGCTGTAACAGTACGGTTTCTACGTTCCACCACCCCGTTTTGTTGCAGGGTGTATGGTGCCGTGTAGTGCCTCTGGATGCCACTCTTTTCACAATACAATTCAAATTCTTTTGAACAAAATTCTCCGCCCCGGTCTGTCCTCAATATTTTTATACTTCTTTCCTTTCCATTTTCGACTAAAGCCTTGAATTTTTTAAACATTTCAAGTGCACTTTTCTTCACCTTCAACATATACACCCACATTTTCTTATTGTAGTCATCAACAAACAATAGAAAGTAGTGATTACCTCCAGGCATCGTTGGTGTGATTGGTCCACAAATGTCAGCATGTACAATCTCCAACACCTTCCTAGAATCAAAGCTGGCCTGAGATGGGAAATGTTGTCTGGTCTGTTTGGACATTAAGCATCCTTCACATTTCTTCAAAGGTTGAATTAGCCTTGGTAGCCCGTGAACCATCTCTTCCTTTGACATGAGTTCCAAGGCTTGGAAATTTACGTGCCCGAGGCGGGCATGCCACTTCCAGGTGTCCTCCTCCGTCTTTGTAAGTAAACATGAAGGCCTGCTCTCCTCCAAACTGATCTTATATAAATGATTTTCTGTCCTTTTGACCTTCATCAGCAATTTTCCACTCCCTTCATAAACCCATAGATATTCCCCATCGAGAATTACCTTGTTCCCTGCTTCGGACAGCTGACCTAGACTTATGATATTATTACACAGACTTGGGATATAGTATGCATTCTTGAGTATTGTTTCCTCCCCGTTCTTACATTTAAATGCGATTGTACCCTTTCCCTTGATAGTCACAGTAGAACCATCTCCAAATTTCACTTTCCCGGTCACGTCTTCATTCAACTCCTTAAATGACCCACGCTGTCCAGTCATATGGTTGCTGGCTCCGTTGTCCAGAAACCAAACTTACGATTCCCTTTGATTTTCATCACTCGTCCTCAATTTTGGTACTACTGAGTCTTCCTTTACCAGTAATGAGTTTTCTCCCACTTCAGCTATCAACAATGCAGGCTCGTCCTCTTTCACCTGAGAAAGGTTCGCCTCCTTTTGCACTTCTCTCTCCCTTCGTGGTTTGCGACAATCCCTAGCAAAGTGTCCATATCCTTGGCAATTATAGCATCTCGCTCTGTTTCGATCTCTTGCTCCACGGTTCTCCTCTCTCGCACGAGTTTCTCCACCACTTCTCCTTTTTACCCACTCTTCTCGAGTTAAAAGTAACTACCCTTCACTGTTATCTTTCTTCCTCCATTCATCCGCTGTCAACAAGAGTTGTCCTTGGTTGGGTTCCGTCACGCTTTTCAACCTCTCCTCATGAGCTTTAAGCGAACCAACAACCTCTTCTACTGACATCTCGTCCACCTTCCTAAACTGCTCAATTGCAGATGCAATTTGTAAGAATTTCGAGGGGACTGCTCTAAGCAATTTCTTGACGACATAGGCTTCCTCCACCGTTTCTCCCAGAGCTCTAAGATTGGTGACCAGGCCATTTAGTTTCAGATAGAAATCGTCCAGTTGTTCAGTCTCTTTCATGTTCATGGCTTCGAACTCGCACTTGAGGGTTTGTGCCTTAGCCTTTTTTACCTTATATGCTCCCAACGACATCATTTTAATCGCGTTCCAGGCCTCTCGTGATGTCTTTTTCTCAGCAATGGACAAAAGTATGTCATCAGGAACTCCTTGATAGATAATCGGCAGTGCTCTCTTATCGATCTTGTCATCCACCACGGCTTTTGGATCCTTAGATTCAATAGCCTCCCACACCCCATGTGCTTGCATGAACACCTTCATCTTAAGTGCCCAAGCCGTGTAGTTTGTTCTTGTCAACATAGGGTAACTCAGCCCAAAAGAACTCTCTTTGCCCTTTCCTGTCTCCATTTGTCACGAATACATCTGGTAGCCCTGAAGCTCTAATACCAAGTATTAAAAATATATAACACACGCACACACTGGTATGATTATATAAATTGGATAAGAATGAAACTCTAATCTCATTAACTTTAAAATGACAGCATACAAGAATAAATAGAAGAAAGTACGATTTGGTTCCTACAAATCAGGAACGACTCAACAACTCGATTACTACAAATCACAATGACACTCTAAAAAACTCCATCCCGTTTATTATGGTCCTTATTCTAAGCTATTACTCCACGACTCAGACTAAAGCCCAAAGCTCATACTAAAGCCCAACAGCTACGTTTTATTTTGCTAATTAAAACATGTTTAGATTATAACAAATATCCAACAATCTTTGTGACGAAATAGCGAAACTATTTGTATTGCAAAAAAAAATTGTTAGATCTATCTGACATGTATATTTGACATAGGTTTAGGACTTGGGTACTTACTTGCATGTATAAACATATAGGTAAAAACAAAGATTATAAAGCAAACAAAAGTGATGCGGTCAGGGGAAGGAATTACATGAAACATTTGTGAAGAATTGAGGGTGCTAATTATATTAGTATTGAATGGACATTCACCAGAAGATGGTTGCATAGGATTGCACCCACAAGATTGATAGCCCACGAAACTGAGTTACACATTCCCTAGCTGGCCCTTGTCAACTTAGACTTTGGAACCGATGCACTCTACTATTTTAGTTAGTTACTGATATCATCAAATTTTCATAATAACTTAAATGATCATTAGGGCAGTGGTATCATCAAAGGACTTTTAGACCAGTAATTTTGATTCCTTGATTCACTTGGATGGCTCCAAGTGCTTCGATGAAAGGCGAGGTTCCTCCTAAAGCCACCAAAGGAGGTACGACTATCATTCCTTCCAGCCTAGCAATTCAAGCCATCACATCTTCTCGTTCTATAGGACCCGAGAACCCTGTTGAGGTACCGGAGAAGGAGTGTACGTACTGGTGTTCAGGGGACCTAGTCCTTGTTCTTCTACTAGAAGTTGGGCTCATGTCCATACGAGACCTCCTCTGATAAGGTATTCTCTCAATATGCCTTGACGATACAAAAGCCTGGGAATCTGATGAAGATGCACCCTGGTAGCGAGGAACGCTTCGACTAGAACTCGATTTCTGATGAAACATTTCCCCATGTGAAGAGGAACCAGTGCAAAAAGACCTGTTCTGTTCAAGGAATTGGGTGTTAAATGAGTCTTGCATCTCATCCGAGTAAACCGGCGGTGGTTGGGCTCCAAGATAATTTCCAGCCATCTGGGCGGCTAACAAGTCCACTTGCTCTTGAATATACCTCTGTTGGGCTCTTAAATGAGAAAATTGATTGCAATTGTGTGAATGATCGAAGATGATCAAGAGGAACTGGATTGACGGCTAGATTCATCATTCATCTTTCCTTAATCTATGTATCAATAAGGTTTACTGGTATTTCTCTTACAAAAAAGGACTCTCTTGATCGTTGTATGATGGTGGTAAGTATTAGGGTTCCCCGACAGCGACGCCAAGTGATGGACGTAGGGATTCTAAGATTAACCCGTAACAACTACTTTTAATAAGTTGGCTAATTTTAATTGGTTAATATCCATTATTCTCTCCGTCTCAAATTGTATAAACTATAAACTTGTTTGACTTTCACGAAGATTAATAAAATATCGTAAAAAAAGAGTAAAGTTAGTTGAAAAGTGAGTAAAGTGGTGGGACATAAATATTTAATAATTTAAAATGGTGAAGAAAAATAGTGGGTGTAAGAGCAACTACAATGCGTGCCCATTTCAAGCATTGGGACACTAAAAACGGACTTAGGCTGCACTTTTATCATTGGAGCAACTTCGCCGGTTTTTGCCAGGTCAGAAAAAACAGGGCAAATGCCCACCCTCCTGGCCATGGCCAGCTCGTTTATTGATGCAACTTTAAAACTTTCTATGTTTTTCTTTAATTATTTATTGCTTTCTTTGTTTTTATTTTTGTTTTTATTTTTTATTACTTTCTTTCTCTGTCAGTTGATTTGTTTAGGCCATAAGATTCCATTGTACTGTTTTTGCAAGTTGCTGCCCAAGTCCATTTCTTTCCTACGTGGCATCAAAAAGGACCCACATGTAAGTGGATTTGGCCTCACGCATTGTAGTTGCTCTAATAGTGTTTATTTAATAAAAAAGTGGAGAAGTTGTGGGTGTAATAGTGAAAAGTAATGTTCAAAAATTGCTCCTATAGGACTGATAGCCCACGACACTCAGTTGCACATTCCCTAGCTGTCCCTTGTCAACTTAGACTTTGGAACCGGTGCACTCTACTATTTTAGTTGAGAAATGAGATGAAGATACTGTTAGTTATCATGGTGCCAAAAGAAATGCTTAACTTAAAGTTAAAGAACCTAACAGTGGACAGCTTGGTATATCAGATTCTTTGTTGAGGCAAGAGTAACATGAAAATGGGCTCTGGAGAACTTTGCTGATCATCTCGCTGACCTTGTAAACAACAATGCTTGGACCTATACTACCAATTAATTGTTCCAAGGAAGTATGGCCGCAATCTAGGTATCCATAATACACAATCATCTCACAAAATGTCCTTTTGTGTATGAAATTAAAAATTTTATGCTCGAAAGATATTGAATATATCAGTACAATGATAGAGAGATTTGAGGTTCTTTAACTCACAAATGAATCAAATGTAAGTGAGTGTGACTAAGAATAACCTTGGTAATGGCAAATTTGAACTCTTGATATATGGAAACTGTCTTTTATAACTTTGTTCGCCAAAGGCTGGTGCACCGCATAGTGGATGTCATCTTGCTGAGAATCGCACTCAGTTTTGCAGTCTAGCAGGAATTTGGCAAAAGATAATTATGCAGTCTAATTTTGTCTAGACTTCTAGGTCTCTTATGTGCTTTGCTGATATCCAACTCAAGGAGGCTGTACTTCTATTCGTAGGAAAACCTTACCCTGTTAAACTGTGCAAAAATTCAGACCAAATGATCAAGTCAGTCCCTTTTTCTAAGAAAACAGGAACAAGGGGGATGGGTATTTACTTGTTCTATTTACTTTATGCTATGGATATGGATTGTGGATCACAGGAAAAAAGGAATTAAAAGTTGTATTTTTCCAATCAACAAGGAATGAAATCATGAAAGTTCAATGGCAAAATATGACAATCGTAGAGTGAATTGAAGGGAAATCTGATCATCCAAAGATCTAACATGCGCAACAAATCAGCTCATGATCACAATACATAAAGTACCATGGCATGTAGGATACAGCAACACATAGGTCACAAAACTTTAGCATGCATTCTGCCAGGGGCAATAAATTCAACCATTTGCATTCCTCGTCCAGCTATTGCAATCTGATAATGCTGGTTCCTGAATAGTACAAATGCAAGCTTAGAAATTTCAAAGTTAAGAATTCAGATTTAAAAATATGTGACTATCGAAAAGTAAGACACTAAACAATAAGGTTATCAAAGTCTAAAAACCATTTGGAAAAAGGACTGCCAAGTGCCAAAAGGTAAACACTAAACAGTTCTCTTACCTACTACAAGCTCTAGCATCCAATGTTTCTGGCTCCGGCACACTAATGACCAAGTGACAATGCTCAGTTAGTTTACCATTCTCTTCAAGATTCCAACACCTGACACGTTGATCGAGACCAGCAGAAAAAACCCAACTCCCATCTGTCCATACAGCTAAAATAAAAAATGACTCTTTAGCACAGAGTGTCGTAATAATAGTTCCAGGAGATGTTCAAGCTTCATTCGAGAAGTCATTCACAAAGAGACTAGATACATTTATATAATTATATGTTGTGCAGGAAACAGAAGTTTCAAAATATAAATTTGGATAGAAGTGGATTCAAGTTATATTACACAATATCTAGAGTAGATATGCAGTTTGTAAGCTGTAAATTCTTAGGCTTTAGCAGATTGCAATTGCTGGATCAAACAAGAAGAAACAAATATAGAATTATCACCAAGAGACAAGATTCACACCTTTTACAGCAGAGCTATGAGCTGAGAGAATTTTTTCGTGACATGATAGTCTTATTGAGTAGTTATTTTTCTGACAATTATAGATACTACTGGCGGAAGCTTCTGACTCAGTACAACCATTTCTATCTGGGGTCCCATTCTCTGTATAATGGACTGACTGTAGCAGTGATATATCAAATCTAAGGGAATGAAGTGCTTGATCGTCACCCCCACTTATAACATAAAACTGAAAACCAGAGCTTGAAATTCTATTACATTTTATACCAGAAGCATGTAGACAGTTGACCCCTGATTGGTGTACATTTTCAACAGTATGTAATGGCCTTATTTCACAAATTTCAAGTGAGGAATCGTCGGTGCTCATATCTGATCCAAGGGAAGCAGTATCAACAACTTGTGAAAACAATTTCTCACTTCTTTGAGGACAAGCTGATGAAGACTCGTGTAAAGAATGACTTTGACCATTTTCAGTTTTATCTGTAGAACCCCCGGAACCCGAAATATTAACATTACTGCCCAACGATCTCCACCATCGTCCGCCTTGACTCCCTCTACCAGTGCGTGGCCTTTTCTGACAGTCAATATAGTCTTCCATTTTAAGAGCTGACACACGTTGCATACAAGTCTCGACACTTTTAGTTAGATCCCAGAAGGTTATACTTCCATCAGTAGATCCACCAAGTACAATATACAGTCTTCCGATTTGGCTATTTTCTGCACTTAGATTTTTAAGCATTGTAAAAAGACAAACCAATTGATAGTAAAAGTCACCACAGCACAAAAAGTAAAGTACAGTACGAATGTGAATATTCATAGTCTATCAGTTATAATATTGACCATATTCCATAATAATCTTTTAAGTAATATGAATGTAGGAAACAAAGGTATTAACTGCCAGGAAAAAAATTAATAATTTTTTACAGATACAGCAGTAAACAAAAAAGATGAGCATTGAATATGTAAAGGGATATAAAGCACTGAAACAGCACAACAGTTTATGCTTATTTTTTTTAAAAAAAGGCAAGAACAAACAATATTAGAATTAGACAGATAATATCCACATGCAGCAAGAGAAAACATTTTAACCAAGCTTTCCATAGTGCATAGAAGATTCTCCCTACAGTCCCCCACAGGAAAAAGATACAGAGAGCAACAGAGGATATTAAGATGAGATACTGCAAGAAAACTGAAAATAAGCTTGCAACATTTGTTATCAAGTTGTAGTCCTCCGACCGCTATCTTTCTACCGACTAAATGCTTGCTCAGGAAGAAGTAAAAAAGGCAACCACCAGTAATTTGAAACGTTGAGCGGAATGGACTTGGGATAATTATTGTCAGCGAGTGACATGCCTGGTTCTTCCTTCATCGGTCAATTTTGAAATAAAACTTTAATCCTAAGCCTAAGTCCTACACTGTTGCAAATCCGTGATTACATTGTTTGATCCAGTCTGAGACTAGTCATATTCAGGTGCAGAACCAGGATTCCGAAACTGCCTGGGCTAAAAGAATTATCGCTAATATATGGATGTCAGATGGGGCTTAAATTATTTTTTCTACTGATTTTTTTAACTAAAAGTAGGGGCTTGAAGAAAAACTCTCAGCAGAAATTTAAAGTTTAGTCAGGGCTACGGCCTAGGTTAGCACCCTCTTGGTTCCACCCCTGCTTGTACTTGAGAGTTAATAGTTTGTTCTTCATACTTAATATACATAGAGAATAAATAACCTGAGATGAGATAGCAGGGTTCTGCAGCAGAACTCACTTTACTTTGTAGTAAAAACACAGAAACATAGGAGGGTTCTGCAGCAGAACTTGCTTCATTTACATAAATACATACACACATAAACATTTTTAATCATATATACATGCTTGCACAGTTCTGAAAAACTGAAAAATGTTCTCATATGTGAAACATATTCCTTCGTTTATATATTGGGCTGCATTTGAGAGAACCCTTACATAAAAAGAATACAAAAGAACACCATCATTGCCCTCCGTTTTTATAAATAAAGGATGATTAGAATTAGAATTAGAATGACACTTTAACAACAATTAAGCATGATGATAGGGATCATTAGTAATGTGTATCATGTTTGGGTTTTATCTTGACTTATATAGTTGAGATAATTATTTCAATTGTGTGCTTGACTTTGTAGTAGTGTAATTTCAATTGTGTGCTTGACTTTGTTTGCTGAATTATTATTATACCCAGCTGTTTGGGTTTGTAAACAGCCTATATATATCCTTGTATTAGCTTCTTATGAAGTAGACTTTGATTATATACATAAAACTTTTCTCTAAATATTGATGATGTATCAATTTGGGGTTGGCTTGGGGTAGAGATTGTTCTGCGGTTCAATCTCCCAAGGGTTTATAATCATTGTTCTTGTTGTGTTCACCATAATCTTGTTTAATTGTTATTGTGCTGCATCAAATTGGCATCAGAGCCAAATTTCTGGTTGTTATCACTGTTATAGTTCATCCTATTGTTACTATCTATCCGCTGCTATATTCACCCTGATTTCCATCCAAAAATCAGACACCTGCTACAAAATCCAGAAACCTAGTTTCAGTCACTGAATACCATACCTCTTTACTGAATATCAGGAACACAACACCATCATATCACCACCATGGCACCACCAGATTCCATCACTTCCATTTGCTGCCCAGGAAACTAAAAAGCTGCTCCTTTCTTACTTATTTTTAAACCCTTTAAACACTCGGTTTCAGTTCTAACAACACCATCATATCACCACCAGATTCCATCACTTCCATCACTGCCCAGAAACCTACAAAAACCAGAAACCAGGCTCCATTTTTTTTTACTTTCATTTATGCCCAAAAACCCACTAAACTGCACCCTTTCGAACCCTCAGTTATAGCCCTAGACTACCAGCCACAAGATAAAAAATCAACTTCTAGTTAACTGCCAGAAAAGCTACTGTTCATCACTGGAAAAAATCACTGTTCATCTCCGGAAAGTTACTGTTCACAACCTGAAACACTGTTCACTGTCTGTTTTTTCTGAAGTTACTGTTCACAGCAAACGTAAAAGACAGATCTGGAAAAGAAAAGAAGGAATCACTAAAGTTGTCACCACCGTCTTGCTACTGAAGTTATTGTTGCCTTTGTTGTGCTGCTACGAAACAAGGGAGGTAACCTATACCCTGTTAGGATATCCTAATACTCTTAATCATACATACCTGCCTCTTTTGACATCACAATTACCCAACTCTTTTTTTATTTCAAAAAAACAAAAAAACAAAAAGATTTTCTCTTTAATTCTAGGACTTAATATTCATGTTTAGGAGTTTTAATTCACAATTTAGTATTTAACTCTCTCTTGAATTCGCATGACTTTATTTGCTTAGTTTGCAAAATATTCCATATTGGTTGCATATACTTGTCTTCTTTATTATATTTTCATAACTAGTGATAGCATCAGTAGTCGAATATAATATAGTTGTTTAAGTTAAAGTTTTATCATATCTTAGCTGTGCATTTAGTCATATCATGGTCATCACTCGTAGCGGAGCCGGTAGTAATTCACAAGATCAGCCTCCTGAGCCAACTTTGGCTCATTTGTTACAAAGTATCCAAGACCTCACTACATCTTTGAATGACAAGTTTGATAGTTTAACTAATCGAGTCAAGGCCTTAGAGATTGCAAACAATGCTAGGAATTTAAATGTTGAACCACACATTGAGGACGTCAATAGAAATAATGAGGATATAGTTCCACCTCGGCGTCAGAATGTTGATGCAATTATTCCTAGACATATGGGAGAACGTAGGGGAGGTAGAAATCATAGGGAACCCCCAAGACATCATGACAACTATAGGGATGACCCACCTGACTATGACGATCATTATTATGATAATGAGCGTCGAGACGAGGGATACCATAACTACAGGAATCATGATAGGTTTGAGCGAAGAGATGATGTGCTCAAGATTAAGATAGATGCCCCAGAATTTGATGGGAGATTTGATCCCGATGCTTTCTCTGGTTATCCAGCATGGATAAATTTTTTGATTGGCATACGATGAGTGACGAGCGAATGGTGAGATTCGCCAAGATGAAGCTTGTAAAACAAGCTAACGTCTTTTGGGGTAGTATCGAGAGAGACCTAGAGCGCACGAGACGGCCTCCAGTTAGGCATTGGGCCGAGATGAAGATGCGTTTATCTCAGTACTATCTACCTTTAGGGCATAGAGATAGGTTAATGGAGCAATTTGATAACCTAACTCAAGGTAATTTGTCTGTTGCTGAGTATATCGGCAAATTTAGGGAGTTGGTTCAAAGGTGTGAGCTTAAAGAGAATACTCGTATGAGCATTATTAAATTCAAAAATGGGTTACGACCCGAGCTCAAACGACAAATGATGAACACTCAAATAAACACGATAGATGATGTTTTTCAGGTTGCATTAGAGCATGAGTATCGACTCAGGGAGTTCTCCCAACAGACAACAGAGGGGGTTTTCCTATTCGAGACAGCCAATGAGTCGAGCTCTACCACATAGTCTGACTGTTCCCACATTTCAGGGAGCTAGCAGTAGCACAACTAGGGACCCTATGAAAGCTCAGACCCCAGCCTCTTCTCGATCTAGGAACCTAGAGACATGTTTTACATGTCATGAGCCTGGACATAAGTCATTCGAGTGTCCGAAGAAAAGGTTGAATCTTATTGAGAACTATGGAGAGGATGATGAGTTTTTAGAGGGTGAGCTAGAGAGAGCACATAACACCGATGATGAGGATGCTTTACGAGACTTAGAGGAGACAGACAGACATGTAGGTGTTATGCGATGCTTGTATACCAACTCGAAAGAGGATGATTGGAAGAGGACTTCCATATTTCACACCTTTAGTAGAGTTGACGGGGTGACGTCTAAGGTCATTATTGATGGAGGGAGTTGTTTAAATGTTGTTGCACAATCTGCAGTTACACGGTCAAAGTTAAAAGTAGAACCACATCCCCATCCTTATAGTGTAGCATGGGTCAACAAGACATCTATTCCTGTGACACGTAGGTGTCTTGTTCCGATCCATCTCGAGGATTACGAGGAGAGTATATGGTGTGATGTTCTTCCCATGGATGTTTCTCATATTCTATTAGGACGACCTTGGTTGTATGACTGTAGTGTGACTCACTATGGCAGACACAACACATATGTGTTCACGCACAATGGGAAGATCACATTGCTTCCTAGTAGACCACGTGAGACTGCTAAGAGCGAGGCGAAGGCAAATAGTGTTCGTACACAACCAATTAAATCTCTCCATATTTTGAAGAGAAGGGAATTCGAGACATGTGCTTTAGAGTCCAAAGTTGTGTATATGCTAGTTACTAAAGAGGCGAGAGACAATCATGACAGAAGTGCTATTGAGATTCCTAGTGATGTTCAACAGATTCTTGACGAATTTGTTGATATCATGCCTAGTGAACTACCTGAGGGATTACCACCTCTCAGGGATATCCAGCATGCTATAGACTTTGTCCCTGGATCCTCTCTACCTAACCTACCACACTATCGGATGAACCCTACTGAACAGATAGAGATGAGGCGACAGGTAGATGAGTTACTTAGGAAGGGATTTGTCCGAGAGAGTCTTAGCCCATGTGCAGTACCGGCCTTGTTCACTCCTAAGGCTGATGGTAGTTTGAGGATGTGTTGTGACAGTCGAGCTATCAACAAGATCACTGTCAAGTATAGGTTCCCCATTCCTAGACTTGATGACATGTTAGACATGATTGTGGGAGCTCAGTATTTTACTAAGATTGACTTACGGAGTGGATATCATCAGATTCGTGTTAGAGGAGATGAGTGGAAAACTGTCTTTAAAACAGCTGATGGACTTTATGAGTGGTTAGTTCTACCTTTTGGGCTATCCAATGCGCCCAGCACGTTCATGAGAGTCATGAACCAAGTGCTTCGTCCAGTTATTGGCAGATTTGTTGTTGTGTATTTTGATGATATTCTCATCTATAGTCCCACGCGTGACGAGCACTTGTCCCACTTTCGTCAGGTTCTAGCACTTCTCTTACAAGAGAAGTTGTATGTGAACCTGAAGAAGTGCTCTTTTGTGCAACATTCAGTGATATTCCTTGGATTTGTGGTCTCCAGGGATGGAGTTTCAGCTGACCCAGAGAAGGTAAAGGCAATTCGAGAATGGCCCGAACCTTCGACTATCCATGAGGTTCGCAGTTTTCATGGTCTAGCCACTTTCTATAGGCGGTTCATTAGAGGTTTCAGTACCATCATGGCTCCCATCACCGATAGTATGAAGAAAGGGGAGTTTATGCGGTCTAAATCGGCTACGAAGGCCTTTGCTGAGATTAAGGAGAGGTTGATACATGCTCCAGTCCTCATATTACCAAGTCCTCATATTACCAGACTTTGGTAAGGTGTTTAAGGTCACGTGTGATGCCTCGGGAGTAGGTATAGGCGGAGTGTTGAGTCAAGATGGTCATCCTATAGCTTTCTTTAGTGAAAAGCTTAACGAGGCCAAGAGGAAGTATACCACCTATGATAGGGAGTTTTATGCTGTAGTTCAGGCACTTAGGTATTGGCGACATTATCTGTTGCCCAAGGAAATTTGTTCTTTATTCTGATCACCAGGCACTTCAGTACATTAACTCTCAGAAGAAGTTAAATCATCGACACGCCAAGTGGTTTGAGTTTGTCCAGGAGTATACCTTTGTACTTAGGCATTGCAAAGGTACCGAGAACAAGGTTGCTGATGCACTTAGTAGAGTAACCCTTATTCTTAACACTATGAGTGTCGAGGTCATAGGGTTCACACATATGATTCAGGACTATCATTTGTGTCCAGATTTTGGAGAGACTTATGCTAGCTTACAAGATCCTAGTTCACCACCTTCGAGGGATTATTGTATTCATGATGGATACTTGTTCCGCGGAATTCGTTTGTGTATCCCTAACACATCTTTGAGGGAGTATCTTGTAAGAGAGTTACATGCGGGAGGATTAGCTGGTCACTTTGGTCGAGATAAGGCCATTGCTATTGTTGAGGATAGGTTCTTTTGGCCTAGTTTGAAGAGGGATATTGCTCGTATAGTCGCGGAGTGTCGTACTTGCCAAACGGCCAAGGGTAGAAAGCAGAATACGGTTTATACACTCCTCTTCCAGTTCCCCACGTTCCTTGGGAAGATGTTAGCATGGACTTTGTGTTAGGATTGCCTAGAACACATAGGAGTCATGACTCAGTCTTTGTTGTGGTGGATCGTTTTACTAAGATGGCTCATTTCATTCCATGCAGCAAGACTGATAATGCTGCTCGTATTGCCTCGATCTTCTTTAGTGAGATAGTGAGGATACATGGTGTTCCATTGAGTATAGTTTCTGACAGAGATGTCAAGTTTGTGAGTTATTTCTGGAGGACACTCTGGAAATTACTTGGTACAAGCCTTAAGTTCTCGACAGCCTATCATCCCCAGACCGATGGACAGACTGAGGTCGTTAATAGGAGTTTAGGTGATTTGATTAGGTGTCTTGTAGGTGAACATGTGTCTACATGGGATAGGGTTTTGCCTACAGCTGAATTTGCATATAATAGTTCTGTTAATAGAACTACAGGAGTCGGCCCTTTTCAGGCTTACATTGGTCGCCAGCCTAGGAAACCCATAGATTTGGTTCCCCTTCCCCCTGCATATAGGTCTAGCGAGTCTGCAGAGTCCTTTGCACATCACATTCATAAGTTGCATGCTGAGATACGACAAAAAATTAATTTAAGCAATGAAAATTATAAGTCTGCTGCAGATGTTCATCGCAGGTTTCGAGAGTATAATGAAGGTGATCATGTCATGTTGCGACACCGCACAGAGAGGCTACCTCCTGGTGCTTGGAAGAAAGTGCATGCTAAAAGGATGGGTCCATTTCGGATTCGAAAGAGGGTTGGTACTAATGCTTATGAGTTAGATCTTCCTAGTGATGTGACTATTGGTCCTGTATTTAATGTGGAAGATCTCAGTCCTTTTCACGGAACCACTTATATTTCTTCACCTTCTTCACCTGCTAGTGTTCCTATCCCTTCTAGCCCCAGTCAGCCTATATCTTACCCTCCACTACTTGAACCCCCTGTTGACAATGCAGTCCAGATTCATTGAATCTGTTCTCTTGGTAGTAATATGCAGATTCTCAGGGATTTAATATCTAAATTATCTAGTGACTACAAGCTGTCATGATTCGGTGTAATTACAGAGATTGAGTCTGATTCTTTCTTAGTTTTAGGACGATTCTTTCCTAGTTTAGAATGTATAGCTTATACCTTGTAATCTATAAATAGCCTGATGTTATACTCAATAAAATAAGAACATTTTACCTGTTTTCATGGTATCAGAGCCATAAACAAAGTTCTTCCTAAACTTTTTTTTTATCATCCATCAAATATGTCAGAACTTTCACACACAAGCCTAAAACCCACCAATGATTCAAACAAGAATCCACAAACTCAAACAAATGAAACTATCATCATTGATTTTGATTTCAGTCAGAATTCCCAAACAAATGAGCTCCAAAACTTGCAGTCATCGTTTAGACTCAATGGAAAAAACTATCTTGTGTGGTCCCAATTAGTTCGGACCTTTCTTAAGGGAAAAGGCAAGCTGGGCCATTTAACCGGTCCTATTCCAGAGGAAAAAGATCCAAAATTTGCAGCTTGGGATGTAGAAGATTCATCCATCATGACGTGGCTTTGGAACTCAATGCAACCCGATATCAGTCGCAATCTTATGCTCTTGCCTACATCAAAAGACATCTGGGACACGGTAAAGCAGACCTATTCAAAGGTTCATGACGCAGCATTAGTCTATGAAATCAAGACAAAAATCCATTCAACCAAGCAAGGTTTTCTCTCGGTTACTGATTATTATAATAAGATGAAAAACTTGTGGATTGAACTCGACTACTACCAAAATTTTAAGATGAAGTGCAGCGAAGATGCTGCAATGATGTTGAAGTTTGTTGAAGGCGAAAGGGTATATGAGTTCTTGGCAGGCTTGAATATTGAATATGATCAAGTTCGTGTGCAGATATTTGGAAAAGATCCTTTACCAACTCTAAGTGAAGTTTTTTCAAATGTTCGAAGTGAAGAAGGAAGAAGAGGCATCATGCTTGAAACTCCGTTAAGTGATAGCTCCGCGCTAATTGCAGTCGTTCCTACTGTAGCTGCTGTTTTTCCTCGCAGTGCACAGCAAAATAGTAATAGACCAGACCAGTCTAGGTCTTATAACAGATCAACAAACAAGGATGGATTGTTTTGCAATTATTGTAAGAAATCAGGTCATACTAAAGACATATACTGGAAGCTGTCCGGAAAACCTCCTAGAAACAACACTCCAGGGAGATTCTTGCCTCGGAACTACCAAGCTAATGTTGTGCGTACAGAAGAAAAGGATGCTACTACAACCCAAGAGGTTAATGGATTTCAGCAAGAAGAAATTGAGAAACTTCGGAGCTTTCTAGCAGCACTTGACAAACCAGTGGGTTCATGTTCCATGGCCCAATCAGGTAAGTTTCCTGTACCTTACTCTATAAATGATTCAAAGAGCAGTTACAATGGAATCTGGTTAGTAGATTCAGGAGCAACGGATCACATGACATATTCCTCAAACTCTTTCTCATCATATACCCCATGTTCTAGCAGTCAAAAAATAAAAACAGCTGATGGAACTTTGATTAGTATTGCTGGAAAAGGAAATATTAAACTTGTGCCTGACCTATCTTTAAAATCTGTTCTCCATGTTCCTAAATTGGCCATCAATTTGTTGTCTATTAAAAAACTTACAGAAGACCAACATTGTCTTGTAACATTTTATCCCTCATATTGTGTCTTTCAGGATCTGACCACGGGGAAGATGATTGGGCATGCTAAGGAACATGAAGGACTTTACTATCTCGATACAAGTAATGGTGGATATCAAGCTGGTCTATTTTCTCAATCAGTTTCTCAGCCTAGCGCACTTGAAAAACAATCTCCAAGAAAAGCTCAAATCTGGCTCCATCATGTTCAAATGGGTCATCCTTCTTTTTCATTATTAAAAACTATGTTTCCTCTGTTATTCCAGAAAATAAATGTCAATGAGTTTCATTGTGAAGTGTGTCAACTGGCCAAACACCATCGAGTTTCATACCCTTTAAGCAATTCTAGAGCATCTGAACCTTTTTCTTTAGTCCATACAGACGTCTGGGGTCCATCAAAAAATTTCAAATATTGATGGGGCTCGATGGTTTGTCTCATTCATAGATAATTATTCTCGAACTACTTGGCTTTTCTTAATGAAAAATAAATCTGATGTGAGTGTTATTTTTTCAAGATTCTATAATATGATCCTTACACAATTTCGAATTCATATTAAGTACATTCGTTCAGATAACGGGGGAGAATATTTCAATAAACAAATGTCATCATTTCTCCGAGATCATGGGATAATCCATGATTCTTCATGTGTTGACTCCCCCGAACAAAACGGGATTGCAGAAAGAAAAAACCGCCACCTTCTGGAGGTTACTCGTGCCTTGTTATTCGAAAAAAATGTTCCTAAACACTATTGGGGAGAGGCTGTTTTAACAGCCACATATCTCATTAATAGGTTACCTAGTCGAGTACTACAAAACAAATCTCCCATTGATATATTGTCTGAATCATTTCCTCATATAAAACACTCACAACTTCCGCTGCGAACATTTGGTTCAACTGCTTATGTCCATATACAGAAACAAACAGAAACAGTAAACTTGATCCAAGAGCCTTGAAATCCATTTTTTTAGGATATTCATCGACCCAAAAAGGGTACAAGTGTTATCACCCAAGTAGTCAGAAGTTCTACATATCAAAAGATGTCACATTTGCTGAAAATCAGGCCTTTTATTCAGATTGTCTTCCGCGGGAGCATCAATTGGAAGACAATTCAGATTTAAGCTTCCTCACTTTTGATCTCAACTCAAACATGACATCAACATTGATTCCCAGAAATAGCTCTTTTGAAGATAAGACTTCAAAACCTTCCAATACTCCAGTAAATCTTCCCTCAAACAGTCCACCTTCAAACAGTCCAGTAAATCTTTCTCCTGAAATTTCGACACCTAGTTCGAGTCAAAGCACTAATCCAACACCTCTTCTTAGTGCAACCAAGAATCATGTTTCGAATGACCAGCTAGTACCTCCATTACTAGTGTACTTGATAAGTGGATTTTATATCTACTTGGAGCATTCTAAATCGGCTTAAATTGATTGTCTTGGACTCAAGTTTCTTGTAGTTTTGATGTGTTTTGCTTAGTTGTGCAGGTTTACGAGAATGTTGATTAAGGTGGATGCTTCTATAATTTTTTGGGAATTAATTGATTAAAATTCGGATTTTCTGAGAAGGCTGCGCAGCTTACACTGTTTTGGCCATATCTGGAGTTCTGTAAGTCCGTTTTCAGCGATCTTACTGCCCACGCGAAGCTTGAGAGATTTTCTACAACCTTGGATAGGAAGCACGTGCAAGTAATGTGCTTAATTAATTCGCGCACGTATTCATTGAGGAGCATGGCTGGGAAATTACTGTTTTGCCCTTTTCAAGTTCTAATTATATTCCGGGCAGTTTTTAGCACCTTAATTAAATTCTAATTGTAATAGAAGATAAATTCTTGCTGGGCAAGAAAGCTAGAGCCTATAAAAACACATCTAAGTATTGTAATTGGGGATCACTTTTAATATATCATAGCATAGATCTGCAAGGGAGAACATTGATTTTCTTTGAAGATTAAAGGTTTTTCTCTTTTCTTATAATTATGTGTTCAATTTATAATTCTTGTTTTGTTAATTCAATTATGAGTGAGTAGACTACTAATCTAGGGTTAAGTTGAACCCTAGCTATGATTGATGTGTGAATTTTCCAATTCCCCCAATTTGATTGTTTAATTGCTCTTGCTTATTGAGTTGTTTTAATTAGCAATTACAAATCAGACGTGATTATGTTTATTGTTTGAACCATTGTCTATTTATCAGCGAGAGTTGGATTTAGACGGTTGTGATTTATCCAATGAGGACATGAACTTCTCCATGAGAATAGGTAGAACGGATTGTTAGGAAGTTAGGGTGCTGTGATTAATGTCTCTGAATTGCATGATACCATGAGAATAGGCTTGATTGTATTTTAGAGAAGCCATTAATACTCGAGAGAGGTTATTGGTAATTTATAGGGCGCACCTTTCCTTTTGAGTAGTTTACGATTAATTGGGGAGGAAATTCACGATTGCATTAATTCATGCTAGTGGGGATACTTAATTCTGGATATTTTTAATATTTGATTAATACAAACACAATTTTCTTTAGTATATAATTAGTTTAATAATCTCTCAATATTTATTGTGTTACTTGCTTAGCCGAATTAAATCAGAAATAACTGGTGATTGATACGTTTGTCTCTGTGGGATCGACTCTGACTTACCCTACTACATAGCTAGAAGGATTTGTTAGATTTATTATTTGATAGGTACGCGACAGCCTTGTCAGTACTCGAGAAGGAAGAAGGATCCTGAATTAGTTGCATCCCAACCATCGGACCCCGTGCAAGATCAATCTGCCATGACAGGTAACAATCCAGTCTCCTTACCACCAGAATTCAGTTTGCCTATCGCTCTCAGAAAAGGTACACGTAAATGCACACAACACCCAATAGCCAATTTTATGTCATTTACCAACTTATCTACATCACACAAAGCTTTTCTCACTGAATTACATGCTATTAAGATTCCAAAAACTGCTCAAGAAGCACTTAGAAGTAAGGAATGGAAAAATGCTATGATTGAGGAAATGAGAGCACTTGAAAAAAATAAAACTTGGGAGATTGTTAGGCTGCCTAAAGGTAAAAAAACAGTGGGATGCAAGTGGGTTTTTACGGTGAAATATAATGCTAATGGGACACTTGAAAGATATAAAGCTAGACTTGTTGCCAAAGGCTATACTCAAACCTATGGGGTGGATTATGTAGAAACTTTTGCACCTGTCGCAAAATTAAACACCATTCGAATATTATCCTTGGCTGCTAATCATAACTGGACTTTAGAACAGTTAGATGTAAAAAATGCTTTTTTACACGGTGATTTAAAAGAGGAAATCTACATGGAACCACCACCTGGATTCAGTCAAGCTTTTGGAACTAACTACGTGTGCAGGTTACGAAAAACCATTTATGGCTTAAGACAATCTCCAAGAGAATGGTTTGGGAAATTCAACGTTGTTATGAAAGGACTGAAATTCAAGCAAAGCGTGGGAGATCATACACTCTTCTACAAAAGATCCAACGAAAATAAGATCACTATCTTAATAGTGTATGTAGATGATATCATTGTTACAGGAGATGATTCAGTTGGGATACAAAAACTAAAAGATCATCTATCCAAGGAGTTTGAGATTAAAGACCTAGGAAAACTCAGGTATTTCCTAGGAATTGAGGATGCACATTCAAAAGCAGGAATATTCATCTCCCAACAGAAATATATTCTGGATCTATTGAAAGAAACAGGTACACTAGGGTGCAAACCTTCTGAAATTCCCATTGATTATCATCACAAGTTAGGTGATAATATAGATAGTCCAGAAGTTGACAAAGGAAGATATCAAAGACTGATTGGGAAGTTTATTTATCTTGCTCACACAAGACCTGATATAGCTTATGTTGTTAGTGTTTTGAGTCAATTTATGCATACTCTGCGAGAAATACACTTACAAGCTGCATACAAAGTCCTTCACTATCTTAAAAGCACCCCTGGGAAAGGTATCCTTTTTTAAAAGAAATGGAAGACTTGACTTGGAAGCATACACAGATGCAGATTGGGCAGGATCTTTAGTTGATAGAAGATCTACCTCAGGATATTGCACATTTCTAGGAGGAAATCTTATAACCTGGAGAACACATTTCTAGGAGGAAATCTTATAACCTGGAGAAGTAAGAAACAGCCAGTAGTTTCTAGATCAAGTGCTGAAGCCGAGTTTCGAGCAATGGCTCAAGGTATATGCGAGTTATTATGGATAAAGATTGTTTTAAGAGATTTGGGGATCAAGTGGGAAGGTACCACAAAGTTGTATTGCGACAACAAATCAGCCATTGCACATAATCCTGTCCAACATGATCGAACAAAACACGTTGAAATTGATCGGCATTTTATTAAAGAAAAGCTCGAGAGTGGGCTCATATGCATACCATATATCCCGACCAGCAAACAAATAGCAAATGTCTTAACGAAGGGACTTCCTAGTACATCCTTTGGTAGTATTACAAAAAAAATGGGGATGGAAAATATCTGTTCAGCAGCTTGAGGAGGAGTGTTGACAGCTTGAGGAGGAGTGTTGACAATGCAGTCCAGATTCATTGAATCTGTTCTCTTGGTAGTAATATGCAGATTCTCAGGGATTTAATATCTAAATTATCTAGTGACTACAAGCTGTCATGATTCGGTGTAATTATAGAGATTGAGTCTGATTCTTTCTTAGTTTTAGGACGATTCTTTCCTAGTTTAGAATGTATAGCTTATACCTTGTAATCTATAAATAGCCTGATGTTATACTCAATAAAATAAGAACATTTTACCTGTTTTCACCCCCTACACCTCCTTATGTTTCTGCACAGCCGACAGTAGATGTGCCTGTTGATGTTCTAGATGAGAGATTTATGCCAACTCGGCGCGGTGGTTTTCGACAGTACTTAGTTCATTGGCGCAACCGGGCCGATGATGAGCGTACATGGATTAGTGCTGCAGAGTTTCAGCGTCTTGCTCCTGACCTCTTTGAGCATTACACACGGTTCAGTTCGACAGAGCCAAACCTTCCCTAGTCTGGGAGAGTTGATAGGGATCATTAGTAATGTGTATCATGTTTGGGTTTTATCTTGACTTATATAGTTGAGATAATTATTTCAATTGTGTGCTTGACTTTGCAGTAGTGTAATTTCAATTGTGTGCTTGTAATTTCAATTGTGTGCTTGACTTTGTTTGCTGAATTATTATTATACCCAGCTGTTAGGGTTTGTAAACAGCCTATATATATCCTTGTATTAGCTTCTTATGAAGTAGACTTTGATTATATACATAAAACTTTTCTCTAAATATTGATGATGTATCAATTTGGGGTTGGCTTGGGGTAGAGATTGTTCTGCAGTTCAATCTCCCAAGGGTTTATAATCATTGTTCTTGTTGTGTTCACTATAATCTTGTTTAATTGTTATTGTGCTGCATCACATGACATATCAAATCTACTGTAAATTCTCATACTTTTAAAATTCAAATATTATAGAATCTAGCATAGAATCAGATATATCATATATGTTTTTGTCACGATAAGAATCTACATGTAATCACGTTATGTTTAGCCTAAGTTTCTGTTAACTTCATGTGAGATTCTGTTTTTTTGCATAAAAAAAAAGCCTAGTTGCTAAATTTAGAACTTAAATGAGAGTTTATACTAGATTCTATGTTTGTTCATCCTGAGTGTTCCTCAAGCAATGGCCTATAGATAATTATGATATTATTTATAATAATATATAATAATTTTCATATATAAATGTGATTTTGTGAAATTAATTTGTTACTAAAAATAATTTATACTATAATTTTTAATAACAAATAATATTACTATTGGTTACAACTATATATTTTATTGTCTTTCAATTATTTCCTGCAGTTCGAAGAATTAAAAGTGTGGTTCAAAAATATGGTAAGAGGCTAACTAGTCAAACTAAGTATAATAAATTTATTAGTACTACATACATAACGAACACTAATTGTCCAGGTACATGACGCGTGTTTTATTTTGGAAACTGTGCATTGTCTGCCCCCTTCCCTTCTCTCCTTTTACTTCTTCCTCCTTATTCTACCCTCTTCTCCCTTCATCATCTTTACTACATATATGTAAAAAAAATCTCCCTCTCCGATGACCTGCTATGTTCTCCGGCGACTCATAATTTCTTCCACGAGTCCCGTACGAATAAAAAGAATGAATTAGGGATTAAAAAATGTATGTAAAAAAGAAGGTACTTACGCCATGTGGCGCACCCCATACACACTCAGCCACAACCCAGACGAATCCCATAAGCAGTGTGTCACCTAAATGACAAATACCTGCTTTATATCTTCAAATTGATGAGTATGAGCTTATTTTATGCACTTATACAAATGAAGTTACTCAATATCTAGTAGTAATTTAATATGTTTAGATATAAGCAATGTGCAGTGTTTACTACCTCAATGAAGTATACATTGGACTAAGATTTGAAACTCAATAGTATGGGTTTATTATGTTATCTACCTCTAAGATGGGTTTACTGGGTGAGTCTCCCAATCTTCAGCATTATTCGTTAATAGTTATACATGCATATCAATTTAATTAATGTATAATTCATTAGATTTAACTTAAACACCTAATCGACTAGTCGTCCCCTGCCATCGACTCGAAATACTGCTTTAATAATCACACCTGCAAGTTGCAACTTTCAAAGCACAAAGGCCGATTTTTGTTTGAGTGCATATTAGACTAACCGTTATAAGCCACACAGTCGGGAACAATGACATGCTGCAATGACAGAACTGGAGATGCTAAGGGAACCAACAATGCGACGTCAAACCTGCAATGAGGTTAAATTAAAAATATTCTAATATTTGGTGGGCAACAATGAACAGAAAATTTAACTATTTAACTGTAAGTGATGAGTAGCCTGAAGTTTACCAAAGTCGATAAGGTAGTACGAGAGCCCTTAATGCAACAGTAGCATCTGAACAAGCAGTAACGATGAAACATACAGAAATCCTGGTAGGTCAACAAGATATGGAACAACTTTACTTAATCAAGTCGGACATATAATGGGTAACAGATTAGATGATCTTGATTGCTTGTTTGTACTGTATATTTATTTTACCTGGAATCTGGAGGTTTAACAAGAAAAGCAGTAACAGCAAGGTATCTCCAGTCATTTTCATATTTGTCCGCAAGCGGATCTGCTGAATCCATAATCCTGTTTGGCAGATGGACGACATATATGTAAAAAGAAGTTATTTAAGTTAAGATAAATAAGTTTTTTAACTAACTTACTCCGTGCTGTTTTTATTTCCACGAGTGGTGCTACTTCTGATGGGCATATCAGTGGAAAGCCACTGAAATGGCATTGACGTAGACAATTCTGATTTATAATGAAAGTCGCTCTTGGTTCTGTTATCTTCTCCATATGGAAGGGATTCTTTATTTTTAAGATTTTGTTTCCAAGCAGTTAGTACCCGCTTTGCACCAACTGAAATTAGTAAGAAAGGGCTATCTACATCCTCTAAGATCGTCCCAAAGGGCACATTGGCCGAATCTGCCACATATATATTCATCTTTGATACACAGCATATTGATCTGACAGCTGATCCACCAACATGTTCACCAAGCAATTTTGAAGCAGTCCAGTTCTCAAGACTCGGATCATATCTGAAAAGTTGATCACAATATTAGTCACGACCGTTCAAGCATCATAACAAATACTACGATGTAGTGAACATTATCAATGATACTATGGCAACAGGATAAAGGAGGATACAAATTGAAGAATATCGGTACTGTATACAGTAGTTATAGCTAAATGCATGTACAGGCCCCTAAACTTTGGCCCAAAACCCTTGAGTCCCTGACCTCCGCGCCGGACCAATCATGCCCCTGTATCATTCCATTGTACATAGACCCTTTCGATATTAAAATAGATGTTTTTATCTATTATTTAAACATAAACTAATACATGATTATTTTCTTTGCACTTGGAAAACAACATAATTCATTATAAGATATGAAACTATTACATGTTAATGTAAATCGGATATATATAAAAATTCATATTTATACTTCATGCTATCAGTGTATTATCAAATTTTAAAAAAAAAATACCATTACAGATTATATATCTAATATAAGTATGCATTCTGCCGAAGTTATAAGTATCCATCAGACTCAAACTTCTCCACCAAAATATAAATGGTTAGCAACGAAATTGATGTCACAATATCAACTTTCAGTGATCAAATGATAACTTGTCATACCTGGTCAACCTCACAGTCCCATCTTCACACCCCGTTGCAAGCCAACATGCATTAGGAAAGGATCCCCATTCTTTGTTAGGGGGAATTCTTGTATTCTCAGAGATGAAACATAAGGAGTGCATTTCTCTACCATGGAACTGCAGATGTAGGTTCTGAGGATATATTTTTCTTTCACAGTCTGGCAACCAGTGTCTATGGATATAGATGATCTCATCCTAAAAGTCAAACAATTAAATTTGGGAAAACATATTAGTAGGCGACTAGTACTTCCAACAAACAAAATCGTGAGAAATATAAGATCGAGCAAATTCTATTTGGAAGAAAAACAAAACAGCAGAGCATAGGACAGACCTTGACATATGCAAAACAGTTCCTCAACTCTGGCACATCGCCAAGAAAGTATGAATTAGGACGTCGCCATCCACCACATGGAATCTTGACAACCTGTTACGAAGTGAACTTTTTGTAAGATGAAGAGTATATAAAGTCGGTTACAGGATAGTGGCAATTAAATACCTTCGCCTCGGTGATCAAATTCCAGATAATAAAATCAGCTGATGCAAAACCTACTGCATAATTTCCACTTCCTAAATCATTGTGTAACAGTGAACTGTAACAAACTGATTGCACCATACTTAATTCTTTAACTTGTTTCATCCCTGTGAATTGCAATTTTTCGTGGTCCTTGTCATATTCCAAATAGCAGATGCAACCATCTCCTCCAGTCTGAATAACAATGCTATAATTAAAAACACTTTATAAAAATACATCTCGCTATGTACAATAAAATCATTCACGTGATTGCAACTGATACAATTAACTACTAGCAAGTGGCATTCAGCATAATGAAATGATACGAGTATCTATAAAGAAAGTTACCAAAAGTGGAAGAGGCAACAAATGCATTAATACACATCAAGAAATACATAGTTGAGAATAAATATATAAGATTCAGATTGGACGGCATACCGAGCATATATTCACGTGAGCAGAACTGGAATTTACTATTAACACTCTGCAGACACCTGATATCCCGTGAGCTCCTTTGAAATAATTTGATGGAGATATCTTGGATTCTGAAACAGTCGATGTACCCAGTAATAGCTCCTTCGCCAAGGGGAATAACACCAGATTACCACGTAGATCCCCACACACTAGCACCTAGAAGAAAAGTAAAATAATCAAATAGGGGAACTACTAAAGCATATACAACACCCGAGTACTATCTCAGCTTCAATTGAAATCTAATCTTAGCAGTGTATTTAATTCTTACATCAGGGTTAGCTTCAGAAAATTAGCAATACATGCCAAGCCACCTGCGGTCCAGTCTATATTGTAGTTACTCAATCAGTGACCCCCACACCATAACTGGCTAGAGGAATCCACGAAAATGAAATAGTAGTGAAACTCTATTAGCTAGGATAGCTTGATAAATCTACTCCGAAAACCATATATGCTCTTCTATAGCGCTATTATTTCAAACATCGACTCAAAAGCTTAGTCATCAACCAATGCGCCTTTGAAACAATCCTCATTCAATAATCTTACATTCAACTATCTACACCTAAATGGATTCAGCGATATATAAAAGTGAAAGAACAAAATATACCTCTTCTTCAAGTGAGGCATCTAAGCACATTATCCTTTTAGTAAAACTTGAAACAAATTCAGCTACTAAAGACACGTCACAAATTCTGACAGGGCAATGAGAATCTGAAGGAAAAGCCTCTAATAACCTCCATAGCTTCAATTTTCCTGTCGGATCAGCAGTGAAAACAAACCTGCATGATATGTAAATAAGAATTAAAGTGAAATGAAAATTTAATCTATGAGGACTAAAAGAAATGGTGATAACCATCCTGAGATGAACTTTTTCTTTGCACATGAAAAGCAGGCGATGTTAACTTCCATATACATCATAATTAACAGTGAAACATATTGCACACTCAATAAAAAGTAAGAAAGCATGGGGCCTGGCATCAGTTTTGTTGGAGAAAGCTAGAATTGTAAAATCACTTTTTTTATGCTGAAATAAGAATTCAAGTATCAATTTTAAAATGACCCATATTGAACTCCATAAAGAGACCCAACAAAAAAAAGAGTGCAAGGGATATATTTTGTGCATTGGGAAGTGCAACTGCTTGATTTTTCTGCAACTTAATAAATTACATAAAACTATAACTTCTTACACTTCAGATCACCAAGAAATGGTTTACTGTTTGTAGTTATTAAGCGCTGTGGTGTAAACGTTATACCTATATCCCAGTGACTTGCACCAGAATGTTCCTAATAGCTGTCTCTCCGACTCGGCAGACCAAGTAAAAGTTAGGCCCAATTTTGGAGAACAAACATCACCAACAACTTTAACAATAGTCATACATCCTTTACCATCTCCAACAGAAACCCAATCCTCGATACCAGAAGAAAGATCGGGTCTGTCTTCAGTCAACAAGTTCATACAAACAATTGGAGCTTCTCTACTGGACTGGAGAAGTTTAGTCCATTTAACATCTCCTGTATCAAAGAGTTTTGCATGGTAAAGAAACCCGTTGTTTGTTGCAATATAAATAGTATCTTCACGTGTGAACTGCAAACATCGGACATATTCACTTTTGCTGCAACAAAGATCCCAGAATCCAAGTTATAAACGTGTCCAACAAATGGAAGTAACCAGATTACACGAGTTTAATAAAATCATAATCAATTTATTAGAGTTGAGATGTAAGCACAGGCCAAAATGCTTTTTATTCTCAGCGTAGCAGAAAAACCATATCTAGAACAAATACAGCTACCATACACTCTGTGTACAATTACTCATCTTTCATTTAATAAAGGTGTTGCCACAAGCCTATTGCTTCAAATGATCAAAGCAGCCAATCTTTAATATCTTGGGGGCATTTATTTACAAATTGGATAAAAAACTGAGCAACTCTATCATCCAGACTGCTAATTCTAAAAAACAATGTCATCTGAACGAATAAGAACAAACTATATATCATTCAGGTGTAAAATTTTGTCTGAATCATTTCAAGAAATTTAAAGCTTATGTCTATTACTCTACTAGTTTTTCTCATTATACCCATCACTTGTTTTATTTATAGTTTTTCTCTAGTTCATTATTACAACAAATTCATAATGATCCAAACTTTACACATAAATATATATTATTTTAATTTGATTATATGATTTATACTTATTTTATTTTTATATAATATAATGTGATATTATAATTATACATATATACCAATGTTTGTCTAAACAGTTATTCAGTTAACACAAATAAGCTACAAACAATAATCAAATTATGTATATACAATTAAAAAACACACACAAAGAGTGTAGAATTGTAGATGTAATTTGTCAAATAACTTTGTTTATCAAAATGACTGAAATCAAAAAATAATATCAGACATTTTGGATGTCTGTCTAGCAAACAAAATTATTCATTTTTGATTCAGATTGTTAATTCATTCAGATCATTTAGAAATTCAAATCATTCGGATATTAATTATTCAGATGCCAAATGACCACCTAGACTTTTAATATTATTTTGTGCAACCTGATTATTTAACTAATATAAAGTACTGCCTAAATTGTACTTTATGTTTCTTGTTGTTCTATCAGATTTTAAGGATGGGCAAGCTTTATAATCTACTAAGACAAATACAAATTAGTGTGTTTTTTAAATAATTTACCTGTCAGTAAGTCCAACATGACCAGAAGCATTCGGAATACAAAAGGCAAACATTTCTTTTTGGTGTACGGCATCGTCTATCAATTGAATGGATCTATCAGAATTGCTGGCCTTGAAAGCATGCAGATTATGGACTTTCACAGCCGAGTCAAAGCCAGCAGTAACAAGAAGAGAGGTACTAGGGTCATACAAACATCGCCATACTCCCCTACCACTGCAATGGAGTCAAAAAGAGCAATGAAATTACACACACACACACTGAAATATCAGTTTCAGATAACTGATAACATGTTTGTACCAGAACTGTGTTTTCACAAATTTCTAAGTTAAAATTTAGAATGCATGCACTAATTTCCTTTATTGGAAGTCAACGTAAACTCTTCATTTTGGGCCCCTCGGCACCACCCACCCCCAATAATTCAAAGAAGTCCAACGAAATACATATTTATGGTACATAACATATTGGATAATAGTCAAGGTCTTTAGAGATGGAACACATGTTGGGCCCATAATCAACTCTCGACAACAAGGTATGTATCAAAAAATTAATTTAAAGGAAACAAGAATTCAGTCACAACATAAGTACTTGTGAGATGAAAACAAATGGTCCAAAAAGAATGAAAAAGAAGTGTTAAAATGCACGGCAATAAACAATGTCTTGGATAGTTAATTAGTTATTAATATTTCTGAAGCCAGAAGCTCATGATAAACAACGATTCAAGACGTCAAGTATGAAATAACTTTATTCAACATATACAACATATATTTTGGAAAAACAAACTTACACGTGTTCCTTGATCACCTTCAGTTGGATGCCGTCCACTCCCCAAACACGACATGTGCAATCCTCACCAGCAGTAATAATAAACTATGCAGATCCCGATCACCAAAAAAAATATGACAAACAGAGGGTCAGCAACAAGTAGGATTTAAACATGAATATTTAAAAGATATTATAAGCAAATGCATGTGATTAATTGTGACAAAGTGGAGAATCATAAAATAACATCAGCGAAAATTGTAAAAATTACACACTAAAAGATATGTTAATGTCTGGATAAAAAATCCACCATTAAAGAGTGACATTTTCGCCTGGCTATGACCACTATAAAAGCACCATTTATGTTACAGGTAGAACCGTAAAAAGAATCTTCCTAGGCATGCACTTTGAATGAATAATGACGACAGAGAACTCATATAGTTCCCACATTCCATGGGGAAGGGGGACAGAAAAACAAAGAGAAACTCGTATAAAACGAGTAAGAGCAGAAAGAATGGCTTTCGGGAAAATCCACAATTCAGGGAGGTCTTGAAGAAGACAAATGCTTCGACAAGCTTTCCCAGATATATGCATACCAGTTGTAATGGTAAGAAAAATTAAGTAGATGATAAAAAAAATTATGCAAGTGTCAGTGCAAAACTCACAGAATCAGCTAAGCAACAGTCCCAGACTCTGGCAGTGTGACCAAAGAGCACTGGACCAACTGCGTGAGAAACATTAAGGCCCTCCCTATCAGCATGGATTGTCCAGATTCGAGCACTGCAATATTAAGCATCAAATAAGTTTCTGGTTGTAAGGATCAAACCAACACATATAATAAGCAATTAAGCAGGTTTAAAAAAAAAAAGAAATAGTTCACCTACGATCATCAGAGACGGAAACCAATTTTGATCCATCAGACGACCATCCTATGTTAAAAATTGAGCCTTCATGTCCAGCAAGTCTACATACAGCAACAGCTTCCAACTGATGAATATGAAGTGGGGGAGCTTCATGGTCTAAAGAAGTAAGATTCACGGGTTCCTTGCCTGGGTTGCTTAGATTTGGAAAAACCACTTTCCAAACAATAATCTGCAAGCAGCAAATTTTTTAGCAACAGTAATTAGAAGTTCCAGATTTTAATATTTCAGCTATGATAGCTGAACATGTCGATTTTAATAGCATAAGCAATATAATTCTGAATAATAATCGCCTAATAAACAGAAAATCTACAAAACTACAATACATCTACCAATACATAATTAAATTATACTCTCAAATCATTCAAAAAGATATCTTTCTAGAATTATATTAATTTTAACTTCTACAACATTGGAATCCTAGACTTGTAACTCTCAAGACCTTTTTCTTTTCTCATCCCTTTTCCTCCAATCCCATATTAGTATATTGTATAGCAGTCGGGGCTGTTGTTATGACTATCTTAAATGTAACAACATTTAACATTCCATTAGAAATAAAGTTATAAACATATTTATAGAATAGAGTAAAGTTCTAGCATAAGAATAATCATTCCCTAATTTACTCACTAGGAATTGATAAACTAAGTCAAAAGGTGTAGACCTCTTCCTTGTACAGCATCAACTTATTTAATACAGGTTCCTAGGATCAAGCACGGCCCAAAAAGAACGCACAGGGAGCTGCATTGATTTCAGACTAACCAATTTAGTCAAGTCTTAACTACTCCACATGACAAGTTCATCTTAGGCCCGGTTTTTTTTATGTACAGATGAAACGTTTATAGATATAATAAGGAGTAGACCTTTCTTATATTTTACTGTAAAGATAGAGTCAAACTCATCAAGTCAATCTCAAAACTGACCATAAATAGTGTCAAAAACACACATTCAGAGCCTTCCACTCTCTGAATGATAATCAGAAAAAACAGAACTAAAAGCATTTTTCAATCTTAAAATACCAGGGGGGAAATGAAAGGAGAAGGAGAGCTGATTCCAACACTTGCAGATGTAATGTTCAGGCTTATAAAAAACTGAACTCATAATAAAATATACAAGTACACCAAATGATGTATTATGAATTTAGTCATGTGTGAACTTTTTACCTCGTTGTAAATTGTACCAGATGCAATATGAAGAGCTCCAATTTGCTCACCCCACATTTTCATGGAATAGAGAAGACACCTTTCTGTAGATAAATGAGAAACTATAAGCACAAAGAAATGCAATACCTAGGCATAACACTTAATACAAAACTCAATCCCACAAGAGAAGTTTCAGATCTCATGTTTCATTCAGTAGGATTTGCAAGCCACGACATATGTTTAAAATTTTTACTATATTATGACATTATTTGACAGTTGGTTATACATGTATACTCTTCAACGTACAGTACATATTATTCACCCCTTCTATACATATAAAACAATAATCTATAACAACAAATTTATTAGTCTAGTAGGCAAGATGCTGCAAGAACCAACCAGGAGACTTGACTTCAAAGCTTGTAGACGATCTCGACATATCCCAGAAACAGACAGTGTTGTCACTGCATCCAATGGCAAGACATTGTTTCGACTTGGAGGAAGAACTTAGTGCATCCTACTACCCATCCAAATGTAAATGGTTTCATTAAAGACTGTAAGCATGAAATTTAGAAGAAAAAAAAACACATAAGAACACATGTATGACGTTATGATAATTACAGACCTCTACGAAGCAAACATCCAAAACCCAATGATTAAATTTCGGCAACGATTGATGAAGGATTAAATCGACAGAAACGTGTGCCTGATTTTGCATATTAGTTGCAATATCTATGCTCAAGCTAAATAGTTTGACTCTTCTTTCCCCAAAGACAGCAATCTTGAAATCAAGCTTGGAGGAGCAAGTTCCTTCTGTGCAATTCATAATAGTGCAAGAAATACCATGCACGCGTATACCTTCAAAGACTTGAAACGACTTTATCATGTTCCCCGTATGTAAGTCATAGATAAGGATCTGTGAACCAGTTCCTAACGCAAAAAAAGTTGAAAATAACCATGAGTCCCGATACTTATTACATATATATACCCATCAAATAATGACAGAAAATAATGTAACAAACTCATGCATATACAAGAAGTCAAAGATACAATCTTACCAAGAAAACAAACTGAAAATAAATTACAAAGCCTTCAATACCCTAAATTTGATTATAAAATAGTTGACCCTCAAACGCATTGCACTTGCCACACAAATACACCATAGGTGTGGTTATTATGTTTCTGATGAAGCAAAACTTGTTAAATTTGAAAGAGACACCTACAATTTTACGAGAAACTCCCTTTACTACACACAAAGTCTATAATGAAAAAGTAGAAAACAGCCCACATTCCACTTACTTTAAACACAAGTAGTAGAGGCAAGAGCTCAAAATTCAAGTAAAAGACTTGACATGAATTACCCAGAACAACAATCATCCTAACAAAGACAATTACACTTTATGATATGAACTAACAAAAACCCCCAAGAAAGAAAATAAACTACAACTACTGGAATTTAGCTTGTGGAAAAAAACAAAAACAAAAAAAAATGAAAAGAAAGGGCTTTCACTAACTAGCTGAGAGAAGACATAAATTAAAGAGAGGGATGACCTGAGAGAAGGTAAGGAAGAGAAGAGAGATGAGAAGGAAGAGGAAGAAAACAAAGGGCTGAGATTTCTCCCAAGTATTGTCCTCTTTTCATCACACTTTGGTTCTTGTTTGATTCCTCCATTGCCCACCGCCGCCGCACTCAGTTGTCGCCGGTCTTAATCTCTTTCCACTGGGTTTTGGTTTTGGACTGGACCAGGGTTTTACACTTTGCCTTTACCTTGGATGTTAGACCCAAGTCCCAACGCCTTTATTTTTTAATTTTAAGTTTTTATGTTCAAATGTAGAGTAGTAGATGGAATTAGAGATGCACAAAAGGTCCATCGGTTCGGGTTTTGATTGGGCTTTGAAAAACCCGGGTTTTTTGGTCAAAGCCCGGCTTGGGTTTTGACTTTGATCGGGCAGGGCTTCTCTGAAAAATGTGAGCTCGTTTAGGCCCTCGAAACGGGTCGCGGTTGGCTTTTTTCCGGGCCTGAAGCGGGCCGGGCCGGATCGGGCTTTTTCCGGGATCAAATCGGATCGAGATTTTATGTTACATAAGAATATTTTTTATGTAATAATGGCAGACATGTGTTAAACAATCTATTTTGCCGATACAAATATTACATTTATCGATTTACTTTTTGATTTGATGATATATTAATTGATTACACGTGTACTTAACTTGTTTTCGTTCATGTATCGTAATATATGCATATAAATAATCTTATTATTAATAATGAATATGTAAATATATATGTACTTAAATTATTTTTATATTTGTAGGAAGTGTAAATACATAAATATTTATGTAGGTATACTAGAATAATCGAATTTTACCCGGGCTTTTTCGGGCCGAACCGGGCTTTTAATCGGGCCGGGCCGAAGACCGGGCTTTTTAAAAGACCGGGCTTTTGCCGGGCCGGGCCGGGCTTTGCCCAAAAATATAGGGAACGTTTAAGGCCCTCGGGCCGGGCTTGACCGGGCCGGGCTTTGACCGGGCTTTGCCGGATCGGGCGGGGCCAGATTTTCGGGCTCGGGCTTTTTGTGCATCTCTAGATGGAATGTTACATTTAAAACTTAAACATTCTTATCATTATATCATAGGAGTATATTTTATTTACACCCGATAAGGCGATAATAATATAAATTGAAATCTATATATTATAAATTGCTGGATAACCCTTTCCTCAGGTTCGGGATCCATATTCAGGTTTGATAGATATCCATGACCCATTATAGTAGTAAATTATATGCTTAGGATTAGGTTCGGGATCCGTTTAAATTACCCATCCAGTTATATGATATAATCCATATTTTAAAATATATTGACCCGATATTATATAAAATACACATCATGACAAACGACTATTGCCAAAAATTATTTCCTTGATAATACCAAAAATTTGGCAGATGTTATTATTAATGCCAAATAATTGGTTATAATTATAATGGGCCCGCCAGGGCCATCCAACTAAAACAATCTTGCCAAAAAAAAAAATTCCTTGACAAAAACAATCTTGCCAAAAAAAAATTCCTTGACAAAACACGAATTATTTTGTTTCCAAATATTATTTCCTTTCTAACAATTGTCAATTATAATTATAATGGGCCCGCCAGGGCCATCCAATTAAAACATTCTTGCCAAATCCGTTTATATTACCCATCCAGTTATATGATATGATCCATATTTTAAAATATATTGACTCGATATTATATAAAATACACATCATGACAAACCACTCTTGCCAAAAATTATTTCCTTGATAATACCAAAAATTATTAACAAATGATTTTGATTGGTTATAATTATAATGGGCCCGCCAGGACCATCCAATTAAAATATTTCAAAATGCCAAAATATTATTTCCTTCACAAAACACAAATTATTTTCTTGCCAAACATTATTTCCTTTCTAACAATTGTCAATTTTTCTTGGCAGTTGTTATTATTAATGCCAAATAATTGGTTATAATTATAATGGGTCCGCCAGGGCCATCCAATTAAAACATTCTTACCAAAAAAAATTTCCTTGACAAAACACGAATTATTTTGTTTCCAAAAATTATTTCCTTTCTAACAATTGTTAATTATAATTATAATGGACCCGTCAGGGCTATCCAATTAAAACATTCTTGCCAAAAATTATTTCCTTCCACAAATTTTAAATTATTTTAAATTTTTTTTAATTCATATTCAGGTTTGATAGATATCCATGACCCATTATAGTAGTAAATTATATGCTTAGGATTAGGCTATAGTGCGGTATAACTTTAATTTTTTTGATATTATGATTTAATTATTTTAATTTATTCTTTATATCTACTACTATTACATTCATGATATAGTTGACATCACTAAAATAATGTTATAGTGTTCAATTTTTTGATCTTTTTAAAATAAATTAATATATTAATAATTTCTTATATTAATTGTAATTTAAATTATCAAAACAAACTCATGTTCTTAATGAATTTAACATTTTAATTTATTAAAGTAGGCAACTTTTTAAAACTACTACCAATTTTTATTTCTATATTGTAAAATTATATACTATAATTTATTAAAATTTAAAATAAATTTTATTTAAAATATGAACTCCCGTGTGCGAAGCACGGGCATTAAACCCTAAGGGCTATGGTTAAGCATTAAATATTGAAATTTAATGATATATATTATAAAATATTTAATGGTTAAGCATTAAATATTTTTTACTCCCTTAGCCCTAAGGGCTAAGGGAGTAAAAAATTATATTGAAATTCGTGCAAACTTGATGTATTAAGTGCAAATTTGACATTTTAAATGCATCTATCCACTTACATTAATGCTTAACCATAGCCCTTAGGGCTATGTTTAGCATTACCCTATTATAAATATTAATTTTAATATGTTATTGCAAGAATTTAAATCTTACATTTTTGTATATAATAATTTTTAATATTAAATATAAATTAATATGTTGTTGACCGGAATCGAACCGTAAACCTTTGTATATAATAACAACTTTTAGTATTGTTGTATCTAACGATCAAGATCTATTTGAGTTGAAGATCTAACGGTTGTGAATGAGCGATAATCAAAAATAGGGGATAACCAAAAAATTGGTTAACCAAACTACAAATTATACGATAACCAAAAAATGGGTTAACCAAACTACAAATATACCTCTTTCGCTTATTATAATTTAGTATAGATATATACATCAAATATAGTGTATTTGTAAATCATTTTAATATATTTAAAATTATTTATAAGATTCCATGTATAAATTATTTAGAGTGTGTACAAATATATTTGTAAATATTATTGAATAAATGATATATATTATAAAATAATATATTATTTCAAATTTAATAAAAACTTCAAAAAAAATAATTCGTTAATGTATTTAGCACAATTATTCATTTATTCCCATTATTTCAAGTTAGGATCGGAAACAATTATTTATTTATTAAATATTAATTTATTAAGATTTGACTTAATTCAAATATAAACTAGCGTAACGTACAGCCCGTGCAAGGCACGGGGCTCTATATAAATATCTCTAATTTTGTTCTAAAGAATAAGGTAGCGATTGTTTTAATAATTTCTGATCTGGAAACTCGTAATTATGAAATTGTAATATAAGTAATGATATGTGTTAATAGTGAATGCCAATACGGACTGTATATAGACGCCTAGGGGTGAGCAATGGTCGGGTTGGACGGGTTGAAAGGATTAAATCACCCAACCCATATTTTATGGTTTTGGAATTTAACAACCCGATACCATAACCGTTACCTTTAGTACTAAATAAAACCGTCCAAATTATAATGGTTTGGTTTGGACGGTTTGGGTTTTAACCCACTTAAAAAATTTTAAACTTGGCAAAGAATTAATCGACACAAATTTATAATGCATCAATGAACTGACATCACAAAATATCATCAAAATCTGGTAATTAAGTTACAAAGTCTTACGAATCAGCAAAATAACGTACAAAGTCTCATAAAATATAATCATACATTACCATTCAAAATCTTACATAATTAAAAATCGGATATGAAATGTACAAGCCTTCAAGCTGTCGACTCTTTCAACAGGTCTGTAACCTGAAACATTAACAAAAAATTATAAAACAAACACACTTGGCATGTAATTAAGTTGCACCAATAGTTACACTCGATAGTAAACTAGCAAACCAGCAGACCACATGCTGTGACATGAGAACAAAATAATTCTCAAACATGCTTTGTGACTTAGAAGTGTACCTTTTTAAATTCTCAAATATTTCTTAAATAATAATTGTTAGGAATTATGTTGTCATTGATGATATACACCCATAAAACACCTTGAAAATCATATGAGTACAAGATTAAGTTTTGTAACTTATCAACGGATACCCAAGCTATGTACATCCGTTGATGAGCCAGCTTATCAATTGATAAGTCTGTAGCATACGTTGTATTTAAGTTTGAGTTTGTTGACAAATATCATAGTTGCTAGAAATCCTAAGTCATGTTGACTATCAAAGGATATACAGAATAGGGTAGCTAATTGTATATAAGATGTGCTATGTAATTCTATATAAGTGAAGTGGTGAACAACGGAAGAAGATTCTATGTCAATGGATATGGTATTCTCAGCAAGCAGAAATCAACCTGTCGATCCATGTCTACACCAATGGATAAACGCTTCAACCAATAATGTCTTGGGATTAGAGGTTGATGGCGACTTGACATGCCTGACAGATCACATGGGTTGATAAACTTAAAAGAGGTATGGGAACTAGTATTGGAAATGAAGAAGAAAAAGAAATATTCCTTATTCTCACAAACAATTTAGCTGGTAAATCTAGTGCATATTTGTCCAAGACAACCAGACAAAATTGTATCACATGGAGACAAGGAGTGGCAGCAATCCTGCAGGATACTTTGACTTGTAAGATTCGTTTATTTTGTAGGGTTTGTAATCTTGGAGTATTTATATACTTCAAGTGTAGCATAGCTAAAACAGAGAAGAGAAACACTGAGCTAAAAAGCCATAAGCATTAGGTTTTCTTGTAATAGTTTTAGCCTTGTATTCGCAACTGTGTACTCATTTTACACAGAGAAGTTTTCTTCAATACAACCCTCAGGTGGAGTCGAGAAAACCCCACCTGAAATTTTTAAGTGTGTTGTGCATTTGTTCATTTTCTGTTTCTTTACGTTTTAGTCTTCGACTTATCCATCTGTTTTCATTGAAGTTTTCCGTTTCTTCGTCAGAATCATCGCATTCATCGCATTTTTCGTCATAATTGTTGTCTTGCTTAAAATCGAAAGAATTTCACAAGATTGTATACAACCCCCCTTCTACAATCTTGAGGTGTGCAACTGGGAAATAACAATTGGTATCAGAGCAAGCTTCTATCATACAAGAAGTTTAAAGATCTAGCACCATGGGAAAGAAGGACATAGGGGTAAAGATTCCAATTCTCGACAAAGACAACTACTTTCATTGGAAGGTAAAGATGTGTCTTCATCTCTCAGCACTAGACGAAGATTATGTTGACTATATAGAGAAAGGCCCTCATGTTCCCATGAAGCCTAACTCTGGCGTTGGTGAAGCTGCTGGTTCTGCAGTTGCTGGAAGGTCGATTCCAAAATCTTAGGCTGAGTTCACAGATGAGGACTTGGAAGTGATACATAGGGATAAGAAGGTCATGAACATCTTATTCAATGGTATTGACCAAGATATGTTTGATTGTGTTATAAACTGCACTTCTGCTAAGCAAGTGTGGGATACCATTCATACAATCTGTGAAGGAACTGAACAAGTCAGAGAAAATAAGATGCAGCTCCTAATACAACAATATGAACATTTTCACTATTCCTTTGGTGAAAATTTGACAGATATATTTAGTAGATTCCAAAAGCTACTAAATGTTCTGAAGTTGTATGGGAGGAAATATGAAACCAAGGACTCCAACCTAAAATTTTTGAGATCTCTTCCGAAGGAATGGAAGCCAGTGACAGTCTCATTGTGGAACTCTCAAGACTATAAAGAATTTACACTTGAGAGACTGTATGGTATCCTGAAAACCTATGAGCTTGAAATGCAACAAGATGAGGAAGTGGAGAAGATTCATAAGAAGGCTGGATCTGTTGCCTTGGTGGCCAACATTCCAGTAAGCCAAGTGAGAGAGAAGATGGAGAGCACAAAGGTCACACCAAGTTCTGAGACTTGTGATGGTGGAGCTGATACTAGCAGAGGGAAAAGCAAGTTGATTGAAGAACTCGATGCATCAAGTGGAAGTGAATCTGATGACTTAAATGACTATCTAGCATTCTTGTCAAGGAGGTTCTCAAAGCTTAAGTTCAAAAGGAATCCAGCAGGAGGCAGGCAATTCAGAAAGAATGGTCAATCATCCAAAAACATGGTTGACAGATCTAAGTTCAAATGCTTCAATTGTGGAATGCTGGCCATTTTGCCAATGAATGCAGAAAGCCTAAAGCTGAGAATGAGAAGAAACAGTTTGGAACTGTTGACTACAAGAAGAAATATTTCGATCTTCTCAATCAGAAGGAAAAGGCATTTGTGTCTAGAGACAATGATTGGGCTGCTGGTGGAGATTCTGATGCAGAAGAAGAGTTTGTCAACCTTGCCCTCATGGCAAATGAGAAAGATGAAGAAGCTAGTTCAGCAAGCATCCAGGTATTCTCTTCTAACCTATCTGATCTATCTAAAGCTGAATATGCTAGTACAATTGATGAGATGTCTCTTGAATTGTATAACATGCATGTTTCCTTAAAATCGCTTAACAAAGAGAACAAGAGAATAAAAGAGCTGAATGAAAAGTTAAGTGATAAGAATACTTTGATAGAAACTCAGTTAATCGAGTTTGAGACTATGAGGAGAGATTGCCAGGAAGCTAAAGATGGATTGATTGAAGCTCTTAAACGAGAGAACAGTTTGAAAGAACAGTTGAAGAAAGATCAAGACCTAATTTACTTTTGGGGAAGATCCAGAGCCACTACTGGAGAAATCTGTAGTGTCCAAGGGATTAACTCCTTTAACAAGTTAGGAGAAGCAAAGTTAGGAGTTGATGAAGAGACTGCTTCAGACAGTGTGTCAATGGATGATGCCTGCAATTATCCGTTGATCAATGAGCCATCGATGGATACAGAACAATGTCATCCATCGAAAGCCAAAACTGTAAGCAAAGCAACTATAGTGAAATTGAACAATCAATATGGTCTAGTCAGCAAAAACTTTGAGAAAGGAGAATGTAGCAAAACAAAATCAGTTGAGGAAGCTAACATAGGTCACTTGTCCCAAAAGCAATTAAAGGACAAGTTAGAGAAAGTTGAGACAAGAGCTAAAGGTAGGAGAAAGAACAGAAACGGCAAAGTAGGGATTAATAAACACAACAATTATACACCAGATAAATATGCTCCTAGAAAAGAATGTGTTAATTGTGGTAGTGTTAATCACCTATCTGCTAGCTGTAGAAAATTGAAAAATGCTCTCATGCCTTTACACTTGCCTACTTCTGCTATGTATGTTATGCCTAACAATAATGCTCAATCTGCTCATGCATCTGGTCTATATGCAAACATGCCATTCATGCATAATCCATACTATAATGCTTTATATATGCCTCAGATGCCATGGATAATGAATAGCATGCATGCACAGACTATGCCTAACTCCAATTTCTATAATGCATTTGAGCAAGGCTCAAATCCTGGCTTCCAAAGGCCCACTCCCAGAGTCAAGATTGATCTAACTCAATCTGGACCAAAGAGAAGAAAGGATTTGAGAGGCAAGAAAAAGGCTAACACTGCAGGACCCAAGGAAACTTGGGTACCAATATCAACTTCATTTGGTTTTGATGTGTGCATGGAGACAAAAAGAACCTCTGGTATCTGGATAGTGGTTTTTCCATACATATGATTGGAGATTCTACCCTGCTCACTAAGTTCGAGGAGAGAGCTGGCCCTAGCATTACCTTTGGAGACAACAGCAAAGGATATACTAGAGGATATGGCTTGATTTCAAAAGAAAATGTTGTCATTGAGGATGTAGCACTAGTTGATGGACTTAAGCATAATTTGCTGAGTATCAGTCAACCATGTGATAAAGGTCAAAATGTGTGGTTTACTACAGAAGCTTGTGTTGTTTTTAGGAAAAACGACAATAAGATAGTGATGACAGGCAACCGGAAAGGGAATGTGTACACGGCTGACTTCAATTCAACAAGTGCAGATACTGCTACATGCCTCTTCAGCAAGGCAAGTGTAGATGAAGGTTGGCTATGGCACAAGAAACTGTCACACTTGAATTTCCAAGCAATGAATGAGTTGGTGAAAAAGGATCTAGTTAGAGGTATTCCAAAATTGGATTTCTCCGAAGATGGATTGTGTGATGCATGCCAAAAAGGGAAGCAAAAGAAGGCCTCTTTCAAATCCAAGTTAATGTCCTCCATTGATCATCCTCTACAGCTACTTCACATGGATCTATTTGGACCAGTCAATGTAATGTCAATCTCCAAGAAGAGATACTGTCTAGTGATTGTGGATGACTTCTCTAAATACACGTGGACATTCTTTCTACACTCCAAGGATGAGGCAGGAGAAATTATCATCAATCATATCAGAACAGTCAATAATAATCCCTCTTTCAGAGTAAGAAGGATGAGAAGTGACAATGGAACTGAGTTCAAGAATTCTATGATGAGAGAGTTTTGTGAAGAACAAGGAATTATCCAAGAATTCTCTGCACCTAGGACTCCTCAACAAAATGGTGTAGTAGAAAGAAAAAACTCATTGAAGCTACAAGAACAATGCTTGAAGAATCAAAGTTGCCAATATATTTCTGGGTAGAAGCTGTCAACACTGCCTGCTATACTCAGAATATTTCTTTGATCAATCAAGCAAAAGAACTGACTCCATACCAACTATTCAAGGGAAAGAAGCCAACAGTTAACTTCTTACATGTCTTTGGTTGCAAATGTTTTGTCCTGAGAAATCAAGGTGAAAACATTAAAAAGTTTGACACCAAAGCAGATGAAACTATCTTTGTTGGATATTCAGTAGAGAAATCATATAGAATCTATAACCTAAGACTGAACATTGTTATGGAATCCATACATGTTGTCTTTGATGACAAGAAAATCCAAGGGTTGATAGATGAAGGTTTCCATGAAGATTTATCATTTGAAAATGATATGACTGGTGAAGGCAGTGAAGATGATATAGAAATAGTATCGACTGGTGTAAGATCGCAGCATGCTCGAGGTGAAGAGCGTGGAACACCATCCGTTGATGCTGAGGAAACCCGATCCGTTGAAGACAATTCTGGATTACCCGTTGATAGTTACAGAGAATTATCCATTGATAACTCTGTTAGAACTCCAACCTCAAGAGCCACACACTCAGGGGGAGTCTCTCAGAGTCATCACTCAACAACCAATCAGAATGATCAACACAGGGAGAATGAAGCTACGTCATCTAGGCTGAACCTGCCATCATCAAGAAAATAGACCAGAGATCACCCATTTGAACTCATAATTGGAGATTCAAATGCAAGAGTCCAAACTAGAAGGGCAACTCAAGAAGAATGCTTGTATAGCAGTTTTCTGTCTAAAGAAGAACCTAAGAGAGTCGAGGATGCCGTCCTAGATCCAGACTGGGTTTTAGCAATGCAAGAGGAGCTAAACCAGTTTGAGAGAAATGAAGTGTGGAAGCTTGTACCCAAGCCTAAAGGCAAGTCAATGATTGACACCAAATGGGTATTCAAGAATAAGATGGATGAGAATGGCATAGTGACAAGGAACAAAGCAAGGTTGGTTGCAAAAGGCTACTGTCAAGAAGAAGGAATTGATTTTGATGAGACCTTTGCACCTGTAGCAAGGTTGGAAACAATCAGAATCTTCCTGGCCTATGCAGCCCATGCCAACTTCAAAGTCTATCAAATGGATGTCAAGAGTGCTTTTCTAAACGGCATTTTGGAAGAAGAGGTTTATGTACGTCAACCTCCTGGTTTTGAAGACCCAGAATTCCCAGAATATGTCTATTTTCTTCTCAAAGCACTCTATGGCCTGAAGCAAGCACCTAGAGCCTGGTATGACACTCTCTCACAGTTCCTTATAGAGAATCACTTCACTCGAGGTACTGTTGACAAAACTCTCTTTTATAGAAATGTCAATGGCTCTATGATACTTGTTCAAATTTATGTAGATGATATAATTTTTGGGTCTACTGATGAGAAGCTTTGCAAAAGGTTTGCCAAACTTATGCAAAGTAAATATGAAATCAGCATGATGGGTGAACTAACTTATTTCCTTGGCTTACAAGTAAAGCAAGTTAGTGATGGAATATTCATTAGTCAATCCAAGTATGTTAATGATCTTTTGAAAAGATTTAACCTGCTGGATTGTGCTTCTGCAAAAACACCCATGGTCACTGCCACTAAACTTGAGTTGAATACTAAGGAGAAGAAAGTGGACATCTCAAGTTATAGGGGCATGGTGGGCTCACTTTTATATTTAACAGCAAGCAGACCCAATATTATGTTTTCTACTTGTTTATGTGCAAGATTCAAAGCGGATCCCAGGGAATCTCATTTAATAGCTATTAAAAGGATTTTCAGATATCTCAAAGGAACACCAAACCTTGGCATTTGGTATCCTAGAGAATCTGGTTTTAATCTAACTGGCTATTCAGATGCAGATTATGCAGGTTGTAAATTTGTAAAAAAAAAGTACTACATGCACGTGTCAATTCTTAGGGAACAAGCTGGTTTCATGGTTTAGCAAAAAGCAGAATTCAGTTTCCACTTCTACTGCAGAAGCTGAGTATATTGCAGCTAAAAGTTGTTGTGCACAAATACTATGGATGAAGAATCAATTGCTTGACTATGGATTAAGAGTTGATAGAATCCCAATATTTTGTGACAACACTAGTGCAATTGCCATTTCTGAGAATCCAGTGCAACATTCCAGGACCAAGCACATAGACATTAGATACCATTTCATCAGAGAACATGTGATGGAAGGTACTGTGGAACTTCATTTTGTTCCAAGTGAGAAGCAACTTGCAGATATCTTTAACAAGCCACTTGATGAATCAACATTCACAAGGTTGGTAAATGAGCTAGGTATGCTGAATTTCTCCTAATTTATTTAAGATATTTGCATGGTTGAACAAACTCCTCATGGACTTCTTCATGCACTTTCGCTATGTGGACGAGATCCTCTTTGACTATCGTTCTTCGTCGATGGTCATCGATGGGGTTAGCTACCCTGCGGATAAGGTTCCGATTGACATCCCAAGAAACTCACCTACGAGCAAGAGGTGGAGTGGAGTTTCTTACTCATGAACCTGGTGATCGAAGAGGAATTGGAGGCTGAGGTGAGAGCTCGAGAAGCTGAAGAAATGGAGCATGAGAGGCTCCGAGCCCTGGAAGAGCAGGAGAGGATCATTGGCCTTACCGTCACAATGTCAAGGATCTTCTCTCGCAGGGTTGCTGCTGCCAAGAAGGGAAAGAACTCAGAAGACCCTCCTAGTTCTTAGGATATTTAGGGCATCTGTTCTTTTGTTTGTTTATGTAATAGTTTCTTGAATTTTAATGAAAATGCCCAAATTTCTCTTTTGCTTTCATTAATTGCTTATGTTGCCCAGTAAATAACAATTGTAGAAGGGGGTTGAATACAATTGTATAAGATTTTCGACTTAAAACAAATAACACAAGTATGAATCAATAACAGCTTTATTAACTCTGATATAAAACTGTTACAAAACTCTCTTAAGAAATTCTTATGTTCTTAAGAGCTGCTAGGTTACAATATAACTCGTGTAAGTGATTACAAAATGTAAAACCTAAACTGTGTTTATATAATGTACACAGTTGCACTATCAATTACAAGATATTCTAAATCAATTACATATATCTCTGAATGCATATCTTGTATGATAGCTGCCTTCCTACAAATTAGGAACCGACATATCAATCTTCCTTGATCTCTGGTCTGATGAGAATCTTCATCAAATACTGACCAGCTTCTAATCCTGATAGTCCAATACTGACAGTGCATTCCTGATGACGTCAGCATCAGTATCTGATCAGTAATGCCCAGATCCTGATCATCTCTTGAATCAATATCTAACAATCTCCCCCAATTTGTTCTTTATAAAACAAAGCACAAATTCCTTGATTCAAGATGTCAAAAACTCAAAACAAAATACCTTCTAAAAATCATCAGGAACAGTTTCAGAAATTCTTTGATAGAACAGATTCAGTCTCAAGAATTCAGATAACAATTCTTCTTCCTTGCTTTCAAGAATTTGAATCAGTTTCTTCTTCAGATTTTTGAGTTCTTCATCTTCCTCATTAATCTGATAAATAGCTGCTCTGATGTTCTTAATTTAGTTTCTCGGAAGATCTAAGTCACCTAGCAACACATAAGCAATTTCCTTTCCATCCGGATTTAGAGACAGTTGTTCCATGCCTAGATACACTTCTTTAACAGCTGTACCTTTCTTCATTTCAACCTCTCTATCTCTTAAATTTAAGTACATGGGAATATAATTGCCATCATACCTTGTTCCTCCATCCATGAATCTCTGTCTAATCTTCCGGTAAATCATGACACACCAATTTTGATAAACTTCTCTTTCACGAACATTTATTCTTTTACTTCTGAGAAGATACAAAACATATTTCAGTTCTTTTGCAGATTTACACAACAATTCATGAATAGAAATCTTCTTCACACTTCCATCTTTCATGAAGTACACCAGCTTCTCTATTTTCTTTGCATCAGCATGACAATCAGCAATAATAGCAACAGCTTCAAGTTTCCAAAGATGATCTACAGTTAATTCATCCCCAATCTTGTCAACTAGAGCATATTGATCAGTTTGTGCAATGAAAATAACCAGTGCATGACTATATCCAATTCCTCCTCTTGTGCCAGGTTCCCATCCTCTCAAGCCAGATTGCATACTCACCCATTTTGGTGGATTTTCAGCAATAAAAGTATTAGACTCTGTTTTAACAATCAGAAATTCATTGATCAAAGAAGACTCTTTTATCAATCCAGCTGATATGAATACAACTGGTTTCCTATAATCAGCCTTATCCACCTCCTTCTTCTTACTCTTCTTCTTCTCATTAGTTGGATAATCCTGCTGATGTTCAGGAACAGATCTATCTCTATCATACCATAACTTCCTGTCAGATCTATGAACATTTCTTAAGTAATCCCTGGTTGTTATCTTTTCTGCTTTTGTGGCTTTAGCTCTGACTTCACTTTCTCTTTCAAATCTTCTGAAGTTTTCTTGTTCATACTCCAATGTATCTTCAGAAACTTCCACATTGTGAAATTCAACCACAACTTTAAGAATCATAATCTTAAGTTCTTTTAAGATTTCAGAATCAGAAACAACGACTGACTTCTCATTAAATGCAGTAGATTGAACAGCTGCCTTACTCTTCCTTTTCAAAGGCAATATCTCCTCTACAATTTCTTCAGGAGCATTAAATTTGTTATCTGGAGTTGATGCAAGAGATAGTGGAGTTTTCTTCTTTTCACTTTCAGAACCATCTTTCAATTTGATTCCACTAGATCTTGTTTGCCTTGAACTAGTTTGAGCAGATGATCTTCCTCTATTTCTGTATCTTCCTCCTCTGCCTCTTCTTGCAGCAAGAGCTTTATTCTGTTTTGCAAGCTCTTCAAGGATCCTGTTCTGTTCTTCTAAGAATTCATCAGTAGTCATGTTTGGATTTTCTTCAGTAGATAAGACAAGTGCTTTCTCAGCATGATACTGTTGAACTCTTTTGTCTTTATGAAATAATTTAAGAACACGACCATCCCCAGTGTCAAGTTCATGAAACAGATTAGCAGCATCTTCATCCTGTTCCACATACACATCATCCTCAGGAATGGTTGACAGAGTTTGACCAGGTGTCACTGTCTTCTTTCCAGATTCAGAAACATGAGTTGACTGCTTAGTTTGAGTATTCGTTTTCTTTATCAGTAAAGCAGCATCAGAGGTTTCAATTTTCTGATGTGACTCAGCACCACCATCATTTCCAGAATTATCATCCTTTTGTACAACTGGATCAGGTGAACATTTTGTTTTGACTATCTTCTCCCCCTTTTTGACATCAGTATCGTCCTGAATGAAGAACGACAATATAAGCTTGAGGGTTTCATCGATAGTATCAACTTTAGATTCCAAGACAGTCATTCTAGAATCCAATCTCCTGTCAAGAGCTTTAATATCATCTGCAAGAAGGCGTGCTTGAGAAGCAGTAGCAGATATAGAAATAGATGTTTGAATACCCGCTTGAAATTTATCTGTTGCAGCCTTCATTGATTCAATCTCACTCCTCAATCCCTTTGCTAGAAGAGCATTGGTTTTGAGAAGAGCCTTAAGTTCAGGTGTCGGCATCCGCGTAGCAATATGACCAGAATGAAACAGAGCATTTTGAAAATTCATCTCAGCAGTAGGTTCCTTCCATTCTGTATCCCATTCATGTCCCCTTGTAGCTCGAGTATCAGGTGGAAGAAGTGAAGTATACTCCCCTCTGAATTCTTCTTCAGTTATTGACTGCATGTATCTACTTGAAGACCCATAAGTAGATTGGAGACTTGCTTTTATAGCCGCCTGCATTTGCCTTGTTTCAAGATCAGGATGATCATCATCATCATCATCTGAGCCACCACCAGCCTCAGGAAGTTTATGTTCAACATCATCATCAGGAAGCATAATACCTTTTAGTTTCAAAACACCAGTAGATACAGCTGGTGAATCCTGATGACCTGCAGACAAATTAGTAACATGTCCTAAATCTCTCTTTTCTTTTAAAGTGATCTCATCACTTCTCACAATGTTACCTAAGTTGCTTTCAATAGCAACTCCTACCTCACTAGAAGTTAATAACTTCTCACTCTTTTCTACCTCTCCTTTTGCCAGTTCAGGAGACTGCCTCTCATCACTCTTCTTTTTCTCTAAATGTTCACTCTCAATCTCACAAGAAAGGTTCTGGCTCATTAATTGTGAAGAAATAAGAGGTGGCTGAGAAGAGTTGTCTGAAGTCATACAGATAGAGGTATCCCTTTTATCAGGTCTATCTATAATCATACTATCAGTAGTAAATGAAGTAGAGAAAGAGATGTTACCTGATGAAGTAGTTAACAAATCCATTGGCCTTGCTGAAATTGGCTCAATAAGTAATGGAATAAGTGAATCAGTAGTACTTTCATCAGGATTGACCACTGCAACTATAGCATGACTTGCATCAGTATTTGCTACTGATGGTTCTCGTGTAGTCTGAGGTTTTGAAGCTTCTTCAACACTTTGAGTCAAAGGTTCTTGTGTACTTCCCTCAAATGCAGTGTCAGCAATCACTCTGTCACATTCAGCAATGTGCAAATCATGAGCAGCTTTTTCTCCCAGACTTCTAGCAAGTTCAATTTCAATTTCAGAAGCCCCTTGAGCATTGTCAGGAAACTCCCCTGCTGATCTTAGTTTGCCAGCATCTTCACTTTGAGAAGATGGTTCTTGTGGGGCAGGAATATTCTTGTCTTCACCTTCCCTTTGAGAAGATGGTTCTTGTGGGACTATTCCTTCAAAAATGTCTGCACCTACACTTTGAGTAGGTGGTTCTTGTGTGACTGGATCTGCAATAGCTTCTGAACTCCTTTGAAGTTCAGGTTCTTGTGGGCTGGATCCTTTCAGAGATGACACAGTAGTCCTCTGTTTCTTATGTCTGTGAAAAACATTTGCTTCAGCAGTTTTTACTTCAAGAGGTGAAGGTTTAACACCCAGCTGAGCAGCAATAGCATTTACTTCATCAACGGACATCTCAATAATTCTTCTCTTTGGAGATGCAGATGCTGGAGAATCAGAAATCTCAACAGTCTTCATAGGTGAATTATTTGGAGTAGAGATGTCAGGATTAACAGTAGCGTCAGGAACTGATGATCCATCCTGATTAACAACATCAGGATTGCCTTCCATATCATCAGTAAGATTCAGAAATTCTGTATGATCAACAAATTTGCCTTTGATGATTAATCTTCTTCTTTTCTTTGGCTTTTCAGAGACAGCCACTTCTCTTGTATCAACAACATCAATCTCCTTCTTTTTCAACAAGACTGATATAGGCATTGTATCATCATCAGAATCAGAAATAGTTCCTCGAACAACTTTCCTTTTCACTCCTGTTCCTTTATCCAAACCAGATGTTTCAACAACCCTTTGTCCACCCCCTTGTGACTTCATTTGAGAATGAGTTGGAGTGGAGAAATCCTTTGACAGAAAGTTATTATATAAACATTCATTTTGAGTTGCACTTCTTGTCTTAACACCTGCTTCAGGATTCCCAATGATTAAGTCAGGAGTGTGACTTTTTGTCCATTTCCTTGCTGATGGTAAGTCATTTCTTGAACTGGATGCTCCCCCTGGATTGGTGTTTTCTTCAAAAGAACTAGAGTTGCTAGAAGCTCCCCCTGAGATAGTGCTGTCTTCTTCTGATGTACTATCTTGATTGTCACTTGAGTCTGTTTCCGATGAATCTCTACTTGATGTTTGAGTTGAATCATCACTAGTGATGTCTCGCTCTTGCTCCCCCTCAACATTTGCATTATTTGAGTCATCATCAGTAACAGGTGTTTGATCAGGAATTGATCGATCGTCAGGATCTGACAGAATATCAGTATCTGCCGTGACTTCATCAGGATTGTTGGTAGCTTCATTTGCAAATGTCAAACTGTCATGAGAGTCTTCTTGTATTCCTGTTAACTTTCTATCATCAAAAGATACATTAATAGACTCCATGACTGTCTTTGTTCTTAGATTATAGACTTTAAAGGCTCTTGTTGTTGGATAGCCAATAAAGATGGCCTCATCAGCTTTTGTCTCAAATTTTCCTAGCTGTTCTGGATGAGGTCTTAGAACAAAGCACTTGCAGCCAAACACATGTAGATGCTTCAAACTTGGCTTCTTTTCCTTAATCATCTGATAAGGAGTTACACCATGTCTGTTGATTAGTGTAATATTTTGAGTGTAACAAGCTGTGTTGACTGCTTCTGCCCAGAAATATGTAGGTAGTTTAGCTTCTTCCAACATAGTTCTACCAGCTTCAATAAGAGTTCTGTTCTTTCTTTCAACTACTCCATTTTGCTGAGGAGTGCCAGGAGCAGAGAATTGTTGAACTATTCCTTTGTATTTGCAGAACTCTTCCATTGCTGAATTCTTGAATTCAGTCCCATTATCACTTCTCAGAATCTTGACTTTGTATTCCGTACCAGTTTCAATAAGTCTAACATGGTCCAGCAGTATTTCAGCAGTTTCATCTTTTCTGTGAAGAAAATAAACCCAGGTAAATCTAGTATATTCATCAACAATGACTAGAGTATACCTTTTCTTACTGATGGACATAATATTTACTGGTCCAAACAAGTCGAGGTGTAGCATGTGATATGGTTCATCAATTGAGGATTCAGATTTGCTCTTGAATGATGTCCTTCTCTGTTTAGCCTTCTGACAAGCATCACAGAGTCCATCAGGAGTATATAGAGCCTTTGGTAATCCTCTTACCAAGTCTTTCTTAACCAACTCATTTATATTGTTGAAGTTGAGATGAGAAAGCTTCTTGTGCCAATTCCAACTTTCATCTACAGATGCTTTACTGATGAGGCATGTAGTTGGATTTTCAGTATTAGTGTGAATGTTGGCTTCATAAATGTTACCATGTCTTTGACCTGTTAATGCAATCTTTCCTGTAGATTTGCTGATTACTTCAAAATGAGTATCATTAAAGTTGACACGATAACCTCTGTCTGTGATCTGACTAACACTTAACAGATTGTGCTTTAGTCCTTTCACCAGAGCTACTTTCTCAATGATGACATTTCCAATTACAATGCTGCCATATCCCAAGGTTTGTCCAATGTTGCCATCCCCATAAGACACAGTTGGGCCAGCCTTTTCCTCAAATTCTGATAGCAAGGTTTTGTCTCCAGTCATGTGCACAGAACATCCACTATCCATGACTAACACATTTTTCTTTTTACCCTGCAATCAGAATCACAAAGAACTCAGTTAGAATTTTTAAGAACCCACACTTGTTGGGTTCTCTTTTCATGCAATTCAACATCTTTATCAGTAGAAGATTTTCTTGTAAAGATATTTTTATCAGAATTAACTCCATCAGAATTAGTCTTTATCTTGACAGATGCATGATTAGAATTCAAGTTCTTTGTTTTTCCAAAATTTGCACTTTTATTGAACTTTGGCAAAGGCTCATAATAATTATAGTACAAATTATGGTATTCTTCACATGTATAGATAGAATGCCATTTACTGCCACAATGGAAACAAGGATTCTGTGGTTTATAGAATACTGATTTATTCCTAATGTCAGACTTAGGAACTACAGTTGGCTTCTTTTTACTCCTCCTGCAATCAATAGCAAGATGATTAGAATTACCACAGTTAAAACATACTTTTCTTGGTGCATTCGGAATATACTTATAATTATTCTCCTTGTTTATTCCAACTTTACCATTCCTGTTCCTTTTGACAATTGGAACTCTCTTCCTATCTGTTACCTCACAGATTCTGTCCCTTAATTGCTTCTTGGACAAAAGACCTACATTTTTGTTTTTGACAGTTCTAGACTCAGAATGATGTGTAGAAGTAGATCCCTCTTCTGAAGTAGATTTGGGAATCTCTGGATACACATAATTAACTGGTTTTAGTTTGGTTTTGGTACTGTCTGTAACATATCTGTAGGTTTTTGGATTCGTTGAGTTATTAACTATAACTCTTCCAGGGTTAGATGAAACAACCTTTCCTTTGTCCTTTTTCTCATTTTCTGGTTTATACCCTAGACACTCTTTCCAGTTTTTATCAGAAATGATTTCATGAGTTTTTGTACCAGAATGTGTCCAGGTTCTGAGTTTTTCATTAGCATCTTTAAGTTGCCTTTCAAGTTCATTACATTTAAACTCAATTTCAAGTTTCATGTGTTTAGCATTATCACATTCTGCTTGAACTTCATGCAAGAAAATTAACTCAGCTTCTAGATGATCATTTCTCTTAACAACCTCTGCCATTTCAGATTTTATTCTTGTATTTTCAAGAGATTGACTCCTAAAACTAATATGCAGAGATTTTAAGAAAGATCTTAGCTCAGAAACATTATTAGTATCAAAATCAAATAAAACTTCAGATACCTTGGTTTCACCAGCAGAAGTCTCATCAGTTTTAGCCATCAAAGCATAATTCACTTTCTCCTCTTCAGAGTCAGATGATGAGTCCATCCAATCCTTGCTTGAAGAAATGAGAGCTTTGGTTTTGGTCTTCTTGCACTCAGTTGCAAAATGACCCATCCCATCACAGTTATAGCATCTGATTTTTGACTTGTCAAACTTGCTGCTTTTGCCTTCTTTCTTCTTGTACCTGTCTTTGTCAGCATTGAAGGTTTTCTTCTGGAATTTCCCTTGTTTCCTAGCCTTTCTGAACTTCATCTTTTTGAAGCCCTTGACTATCATAGCCACCATTTCTATCATATCAGAATCAGTAGAGTCATCATCAGTATCAGGATCAGACTCAGTATCAGTATCTGATGATGAGTCATCAGGAATTGACTCTTCCACTCTACTCTTTCGGTTATAAACCTCCTCAGCTTTTCCCTTTGATTTTGATTCAACATTCAAAGCAACAGATTTTGCTTTGACATTTTTCTTGTTCTTCCTCTGTTGAACCTCAAGATCATGAGTTCTTAGCATCCCATAGACTTCATCAAGAGACAACATCTTCAAATCATATTGATGCCTTATGATTGAAGCTTGAGTATCCCACTCTTCAGTTAAAGCTCTGAGAAACTTGGTATTCGAATCCTCTGGATCATATTCTTTGCCAACCAGTGATAGATTGTTCAGTAAAGTCAAGAATCTATCGTACATATCAGTAAGGCTTTCATCAGATTTAGCATCGAATTGCTCATACTCCTGAATTAACAGAGCCCTTCTGTTTCTTTTGATAGATTCAGTACCTTGACATTGAGTTTCCAAAGTATCCCAAATTTCCTTCGCAGTCTTGCATGCTATTACCCTGTTAGACATGACATTATCAAGACTGTTATGCAAAATATTCTTTACCTTTGCATCTTTGAGTACTTGAACCTTTTCTTCTGTCGTCCATTCATTCTTTGCCTTAATGACATAGTGTTCAGCAACAGTTTCTGTTCTTGCAACTAGTTTTGTTGGAAGAAATGGTCCATCATTGATCCTGTCAAGGTAGTCAGGATCAGTTGCTTCTAGATACATCAACATTTTCACTTTCCAGGTTGGATACTCGGTCCTCTTGAGAATTGGAATTTTAATGCTTTCATACTTGCTTGTCGACATCTTAAGATCGTTACTGATTAAAATTAATCAGTTTAGCTCTGATACCAATTGTTGCCCAGTAAATAACAATTGTAGAAGGGGGTTGAATACAATTGTATAAGATTTTCGACTTAAAACAAATAACACAAGTATGAATCAATAACAGCTTTATTAACTCTGATATAAAACTGTTACAAAACTCTCTTAAGAAATTCTTATGTTCTTAAGAGCTGCTAGGTTACAATATAACTCGTGTAAGTGATTACAAAATGTAAAACCTAAACTGTGTTTATATAATGTACACAGTTGCACTATCAATTACAAGATATTCTAAATCAATTACATATATCTCTGAATGCATATCTTGTATGATAGCTGCCTTCCTACAAATTAGGAACCGACATATCAATCTTCCTTGATCTCTGGTCTGATGAGAATCTTCATCAAATACTGACCAGCTTCTAATCCTGATAGTCCAATACTGACAGTGCATTCCTGATGACGTCAGCATCAGTATTTGATCAGTAATGCCCAGATCCTGATCATCTCTTGAATCAATATCTAACAGCTTAATTTTCTGCATATGTGATAACATGAATTGAATGTTTGTACTCTGAGATTGCTAATTGTCTAATTGAAGTATTTCTACATGACATTTAACCTGCTCATGAATTAGCACTTTCAGGAAATGTAATTCATCCTCATAGTTCATCATTGCTAACAATGACATTTGCAAGTGTTCATTGATTTAATGAAACCAAAGGAAAGGTTACTAATTCAACAAACTAATCAACTGTGTGAAATATTGAGGTAACTATTTCTAACCCTCTTCCTACTACTCAATCTCAAGGTTCTTTGCCATTGAGTGTTGCTATGGAGACTGAGTCTGAGAACCCACAGTCTTCTACCCAAGCAACCAAACATAAATCCAAATCCAAGTCAAAGAAACCAACCTCAAGTGCTTCCCAACAGGCATTTGTTGTAAAACCTACCATAACCTCTGAGGGGAGTGTTCAGGTGGAAGTGAGTGGTGAGGGACAGGGTGAACATCAAAGAAGCCCTAAGGATAAGGTTGAAGAGGTAAGTGTGTCCCAGCCTAGCCACATTGCAGTCTCCCAAAAGACTGTTAATGCTGAAAAAGATTTAAATACATCCCTAACAGCATCCTCTCAACAGGGTGTTGTTACTGAAAAGAGTTCCCAACCAGGAACATTGAACAAAAGGGGAAGGGACACCACTAGCCAAAAGTCACCAACCAAAACCTTTGTCAGAAAGAAGAAACCTAAAGTTACTTTGGGTGCACAAGGGTCACACACTGTTCAATCTCACATGATTGAACCTTCTCAAACTCAGTTTGATGTGGCTCCAGCAAATGTGGAGTCACAGCCCAATTCTCAATCTCTAATCACACAAACAACTCAAAATTCACCATCTCTATCTCTGGATGTGGACATGCTTTCCACATCACAAGCAAATTCTCCCACTTTACATCCAAGGGAGGAGCCCCACTCAGACCCTGTTGGTCATCATCTTTTAGATGATTTGTTGGACCAACAACCATTTCTTTCTGAAACTATGACGGAATCTATGTCGCCTACTTTAAAATCATCCTGCACAGATTCTATCATAATTTCCCTATCAACTGCTATCCCTTCTACTTCACCGATGGATATCTCTCATCCATTGACAAGTGTTTGTTCACCGCTGGATATGCCTAACAGCAATTATCCGTTGGTAGCTCCAACTACAAAATCAATGGATACACCAAATTCATTGGTCAATGTGTTCCCTGCATCAACAGCAGAAGCCACACTTGTAGTTCAAACACTTCTAGGATTGAGGGAAGGGAGTGACAACACTGAGAGCGAGAGGCTGCTTTGTGAGCAGGCAAAAGGAGAGAATGAGAGTGAGGGGCTGGCAATTTCTTCCTGCCAGGCAAAAGGAGAGACTGAGAGTTCCACCTTAGTAGGTGAAGGTGAGGGTGTGAGAGGTGTGAGCCAGGGGGAGCCCCTGATGCAAAAAGAGAGAGAATATGAGAGAAAAGCAGGTACAGGAGACATAAGGGTGGATGAAGCCATTGCTTGTGAGTTAATGGAGGTTGAGGATGCCCCTAGAACAAGTATCTATCAACAGACATCTCAAAACGTCATTGATAGATCAGTTCATGGAGTTGAAACTTTTACTTACCCTGTCTTTGACCTAAACTCTCGGGCTGAACAAGGCAATGTGGAGGCTGAGCAACAGCTGAACTTGGTACAAAACTCAGAATCTATGCAAAGAGCCACAGATGCTCTTACCAAGCTGCCTCCAAGTGCTACTGAAGTGAGTTAGTCTGACTCTGAATTCACAGATGAAGGTGAAGATGTAGGGCCTTCACAACAACCTGGAGACTTACCAGAATGGCTAGTATCTCAAGACTATGTCTCCAAGGATGCTCTCACTGAGCTAGTATTGCAGTATGAGAAGATTGCAGCTACTCTACAAGATGTTGAACCTGCTATAAAGCTTGTGTAAGAGAACTTTCTGGTTACACTCAAATTGCACAAGTGTCTTCTCAATCAAAGGGTGGTAGATAAAGATGAATTCAAGCGAAATTAAAAATGCTCTAGAATCTCAGCACAAAGACTTGGAGCTTCTTTTCCCTCCCCGAACAATGCAGCAGCTTAATCAGAAGCTGAAGAAAGAGGCAGACACAGAAAAGAAAATTGACAATCTGTCTGCAAAAGTTGATAAGTTAGAGCTTCAAATGAGCACTATTCTTGAAAATCAAAAGCTCATTCTTGAAGCTTACAACAAACAGAATGCTCTCCTTGCCAGTCTGTTGACTCTACCAACTACTCAAGCCCTTGATGCTAACAAAAAGGGGGAGAAGTTTGGAGATAAGAGGTCAACAAGTGAGGGGGAGCAACTTCATTCTACTCTACCTCCAACAGCTCCAACAATTCAAACTAGTGAGGAAGAACCAGCCATTCAACCTGAAGACTCTATAGCCATGAGGCTGGCTGCTAATCCTCAGATTTCTCAAGTACAAATTCCTCTCATAACCACATCAATCAGACAGGTACTAATTCCAGATTTTGTGCTTCCTAGATCTCTAGCCAGAGAGGAGCCATCTTACTTGTTTGAATTCAAGCCTGTGCTCAAGCCCAAGAAGTCACCTGTGAAGAAGAATGGTAAAAACACAATGAGAGTAGAATTTCCAATGCCAAAACCAGATGAATTCAAGCTAATGAGCAAACATCTTGCTGAATTAAAATAGAAGGCTAAAGTTGATGTGGGACTCAAAGAGAATCTAGCATTTATCTACAGAGAGGGAGTGGAGATTTGTGTCCCTGCAGGTTACCCTGACTTTGTAGTTGCTAAAGCTGAAGAAACTGCAATGTTACTTCAAGCTGGTCAAATTGTAAGAAATCCTATAGAATCTACTGAGAAGGAAGCTAGATTGGCTGATGAGCTCGTAAGAGAGTTAGAAGAAGAAATGGAGCAAGAGGCTGAAGAAAAAGAGGCCAAATTTAAGAAGAAGAAGAAAATGAACACAAAGTCTGCGTGCAAGAAAAGAAAAAACATGGTTAAAGTTTCTGCTAAGAGATCTTTGAGCCCAGAACCAGAAGTTCAAGTTGAATCAGTACCACCTCAACCTACAGAACCTCCAACTCAGAACACTCAGGCACTCAACACCTTGGAACTTGTAAAGGAAGAACCTGTGGAATTTGAGTTTGACATCAACAACTTGGTATTTCCAAAGATCAGGCTCTCACCTGAAAAGAGGAGAACTAGAAGAAGGAAACAACCACTAGCTAGACCAATTCAATTCACTAAGGTTCCTCAAGTTGAAAAGGTTACCACCAAGAACGAAACTGAACTATACATTACAGATATTGAAGAATATTCAAGCATCAATTTCTTCTTGGATGATGTGGATAATGTGAGTGCTGCATATAGGACAGACAGGCTTCCAAGAAGGTTAATTTTCACCTATAAATAAGAGAATAGTGTAGCATGGCCCTTAGATCAAGTGTTAAATGAAGGATACAACAAACTTTGGAGGATTTGGTCCTTAATGAAGAAAACTGGAGGATTCACTCCAGAAGCAAGGGGAATAATTTTCAAAAAGGCCAATGAATTGAGAAACAGCCGGACTTCAAAGGAGGGTTTGCCCAAGACACTGAACATTCCATATGAACCTGGCAAGAAGGTTCATTTTTATCCTTACTGGATAATGGAATTCAGAGATGATCAAAATTGTAGAAGATTCTTTAGGATAGAAGATCAGCTGGAAAAAGCTAGCAATGAGTACTTGCAATACTTAATGTCTATGCTGTATCCAAACCACTTAGAAGAAAAGATCATCTATAGATCTCTGGAAAATCAGCTTGAGGCAAACAGAGAGAAAATCCATGGTATGAGGACTGCAAGGGGAAGAAAGCAATGATATGCTCAGACTAGAGGAGCATCCCTTGTAGAAGTATGATTCTGTCACTTAACTCAGTTCATTTCTTCAAAATTTTGTAGCTTGTACAATTCATATGTTTTTATAGAATATCATGATCTTTGCAAAGGTGTTTTGTTATCATCGAGGCCCTTAATTTATGGCTGTAGTTCTATCAATCATAAATTGGGGGAGATTGTTAGGAATTATGTTGTCCTTGATGATATACATGTTAGTGTATACTGAAAATATTTATTTTAAGTATATACATTTATTTCTGGCCCGGTTTTATATATTGAGAATCATTTAAATGTTTACATGCTGTCTAATATTATATATTGTGGACAATCTAGTATCAAATGGGATACAGAATATTAGATTGTTAAATACGGTTTATATAATATAATAAGGTTCACAGCACAGGTGGTGTTGGACAATCCACTGGTATGGCTATAGTATTATTTAGATTAGTTTATATTGATTAATAAATAATACTAGTATACTTTGTGTATATTGAGCAGGATCAAATTTAGAATTGTTCCCTTATACTGATTAAGAAGGAGAACTAAGATTCTATGTTATTATTAATGCTTAGGTTCTTAATCCGGATATAGTAATTGACACGTGTATATTATTTACATGCTTTGATTTATATATGAAATAATTCTTTTGAATTATATCATTATATTTTGGGTGATGGAATTATATACATGGTGAATATTATTTATAGAAGGAATCCATGTCCTGATAATATTCGGGTTAATGATGTCCCCTTGAAAGCTCAAAAAGATTTAATTATGTGAAACCCTCCAGGTGGATTTATTCCGGCATAATTAAATAAAGGATGAGTGGATAATCAAGGATAAAAGATATTAATTAAATAAATTATCAGTAATTTATTTAATTAATGGGCATGCGCTATTTTAAACATGGGGAATTTAATAAGCAAATAATATTGGAACCCAATTAAATAATTAAGTTGCGGTATTAGGAAAGGTAGTACAAATATTAATTCTTTAGTGGATTGAATTAATATTTAATTACATTGGGCTAGGCCCAAGATGTAATTAGAAGGCCCAACCTAATTATCCATGATCCCTATTGTAGCCCTATATATATTCTTATTCTCTTCTTGCTAGGGTTGGTCTAGAAAAATTTTGTAGCCACCTAGGAGCAAGAAGAGAGGTTAACTTGAGAAGACGAAGGCCACACTTCGCTCAAGGGAATTTGGGAATACAATAGAAGGGCATGGAATCAACCTTTAACAAGGTGACTTTTGTATTCGTACTCGTTTAATTATTGTATCAAAAATCGCAGGGCCACGATCCGATTGTCCCAACAATTGGTATCAGAGCAAGGTTCTATGGTTTTGCGATTTTTGATATGATGTCCATGTCATAATTATATATGCATGTATATAGTAGTAGGCTTGTATAATTTTGTTTTGCAGGTTGTTATCCACTATTATGGCCATGTATATTTTAATTATGTGTTTGGATCCCACGTGGTTTAATCGTGGTTAATTTTTGTTTTGGTTTCCACGTGGTTTATCGTGGTTGTAAATCACGAGGGTTGATCATGATAGTTTTTGATTTCTATTCTGGTTTGTAATCTTGTAATACAATTTGTATTAGAGTTAGATTATGAAATATTGTAATAGAATAGGTCTGATCAGATTGTATGTAATTGTTTTATCAACGGAGCTGCAAGAGATTAAGGAGTGCTTCCGTTGCTGCTTGCTGATTGCTGCAGATTTTCGCTGATTTTGCATACAGTGTCCAATTTTTACCGAAAATACCTTTTCGGAAAGGGAAACGGGCATCTGAACAAGACTGACTATGTCATTCACGCGGATATAAGGCGAATTACCTCGTTTACCTGCTATAAACAGCGATTTACTGTTTTCAGAAATTGAAGTTCGATCCACGCTGCTATGTTTTGGTTTACAGTTTGGATGGGGCCATAATAGTGGATGTTTTTTTAATATGTTTTACATATTTTCCACTTGCTTGATTATTGCTTTAATTAATTAATTATGTGTGTTGTTAATTATGTATGTAATTATTTAATTGCATGTTTAACATAATTAGGACGACATGGACATAAATTTTTTTATTGTGCTTTAATCATGAGATGTATGGTATGCTATGTTATGTGTTCTTGTACTGTTATTTTGATAACATGTGGACCTCGAAGAATTGACATAGGGCGATGCATCTAGATATAAAAAATCCTCACACCAAAATACTAAGTGGGAGAGGGAATTAATTTGGTATTGAATCCCATGGTCTCCATTATTATTTGTATGTAATGTAACACTAAGGCGAATATAAATTATATATATGACCACCCATCGTGGCATATAATTTATGGTGTCAAGTAGTGTTATGGATATTACTAGAACAAACTTCCTAAATTAATTACGAATATTGAAAGGTATATATGACCACCCATCGTGGCATACCAAGTTTCATAGAATTCAATAATGAGATAAATTAATTACGAATATTGAAAGGTATATATGACCACCCATCGTGGCGTACCAAGTTTCATAGAATTCGATTAATTTATAGGGTATCAATGATTGAATATAGATCTTCGATATTGAGAGAAAGGATGATTCTGTCTAGAAAGAGGTCTTAAGTGACGCCTCTTGACAATGCTCCCCCCGATCTGGGAATTATCCTATTATCGATTATTGATTTGAAATATTTAATGGTGGCATCCGGTATTATTATTATTAATTTAAGATTTAATAATGGTATACACTTAGCTATGAAAAATAATATATAGTCCACCCTAACGTGGCGTATTATTTAGTAATAGGACCGAAATAATATTTAAACGAATTTAAGTGGTCTATATGTCACCCATCGTGGCGTACCAGATACTTATGGTGTTTAAATATTAGTGCATTAATTTTAATTTATTGTTAGAGGAAACCAATAGGTTTTAAGATTTGTGCAACCCTCTTATGTGTTACATGTATGATTCTCAGGATTAGATCACTATGGGCTTTAATCCACTATTCACCATACTTAAGGATAACAAACTTACGGGACCAAACTATATTGAATGGAAACGTAATTTGGACATAGTGTTGACTGCTGAGGAGTACAAATTTTGCACTTATGAACCCAAGCCAGATCAGCCTGCTGAAGATGCTCCTGAAAGTGAAAAGGAGTATTATAAGCGGTGGCTTAAGGCTGATGAGATGTCGCGTTGTTACATTCTGGCAACAATGTCAGGTGTTTTGCAACATCAGCATCAGGCTATGGACACAGCTTCAGATATGCTCTTTAATCTCAAGGAACTTTTTGGAGAACAGAATAGGGCTGCTAGGCAAGTAGCAATGAAGGCTTTAATGAACACTCAGATGAATGAAGGAACACCTGTAAGGGATCATGTTCTCAGGATGATGTCTCATATGAATGAGATGGAGATCCTTGGTGCTGATATTGATGGGGAAACCCAGATTGATATCATCCTTATGAGTCTGCCGAAAAGTTTTGAATAGTTCCGCTTGAATTACACCATGAACAAAAGGTTGTATAGTCTCGCGAAACTTCTGACAGAACTTCAGGCAGCTGAAGGACTCTTTAAACAGAATGTTCAAGTGAATGTGGCTGAGAAAGCTTCTTCCTCTAAGCCGAAAGGCAAGAAGAAGAAAAAGGTTCAGACACAGAAAGCTGGAAAGGTTGCTAATACAGTGGGAGTTCAAGGTGGTGTGAAAAAGCCTAAGGGCAAGTGCTTCAGGTGCAAGCAGTCAGGTCACTGGAAAAAGGATTTTCCTCTTCCTAAGAAGACAAACAATACTGGTATGTCTCTTTCTCTAGTTACAGAAACATATATAGCGGCTATATCTACGAGCACTTGGTGTGTAGATACAGGAGCCACTGACCATGTTTGTAACTCTATGCAGGGGTTCCAGCAAACCAGAATGCTTAGAGATGGCGAGATATATGTGTTCATGGGAGATGCTACGAAAGTAGCAGTAGTTGTAGTTGGAATAATTACATTATCTTTTGGAGATGATAGGATTTTGGTTTTGAACAATTGTCTTTATGTACCTTCGTTTAGAAGGAATTTGATTTTGGTTTCTAAACTTGCCATGGATGGTTAAAATGTTTGTTTGGATCGTAATGTTTCTATTATGATGAATAAACGAGTTATATGTTCTGGTACATTGCAAGACAATTTATATATTATTAATCCTATCCAACCAATGCTGCAACAAAAGGAAACTAATAACATTCTTTCTAGCTCAAATAAAAGAAAGAAACCTTCTGAATTGAACCAAACATATCTTTGGCACTTAAGATTAGGTCATATTAACTTAAGGAGGATTCAAAGACTGGTAGTAGATGGGCCATTGGACTCGTTGGCAGTGGAGCCATTTCCAGTTTGTGAATCCTGCTTGGAAGGTAAGATGACTAATAGGCCTTTTAAAGCAAAGGGGAATAGAGCCAAAGAAGTGTTAGAATTGGTTCATTCTGATTTATGTGGACCTATGAATATCCAAGCAAGAGGTGGTTATGAATATTTTGTCACTTTTATTGACGATTATTCTAGATATGGATACATTTATTTGTTGCGCCGTAAATCAGAATGCTTTGACAAATTTAAGTTGTTCAAAGCTGAAACGGAAAAACGACATAGAAAATGTATCAAGTCACTACGATCAGATCGTGGTGGCGAATACTTGCTTGGAGAATTTAGGGAATATTTATCAGAAAATGGGATTACATCCCAGTTGTCTGCACCTGGCACACCTCAACATAATGGTGTAGCAGAGAGAAGGAATCAGACTCTTTTAGAGAGTGTTAGATCGATGATGAGTTATTCAGATTTATCCAAGTCGTTCTGGGGATATGCTATAGAAACAGCGGCTTACCTTCTGAACTCGGTACCTTCTAAGTTGGTTCCCAAGACTCCAATAGAATTGTGGACTGGTAGCAAACCAAGTCTAAGACATATTCGGATTTGGAGTTGTCCAACACATGTGCTGAACAAGAACGCGACCAAGCTAGAATCTCATACCGAAGTAAGGTTGTTTGTAGGCTATCCCATGGGAACGAAAGGTTATTCATTTTATAGTCCTAGGGATCGAGATGTCATTGTTAGCACCAATGCTAGATTCTTAGAGGAAGACTATATTATGAATCATAAACCCATGAGTAGTATCGTTTTAAAAGAATTAGTGGGAGGGACAGATAATCCCCAAGTGCCAATAGTACAAGTAGAACAACCACAAGAAAATGCACAACTTGACACTAGTACTGCAACAGTGCCTCGTCGTAGTGGGAGGGTTGTTCAACAACCAGAAAGATTCATGTTTTTGGGAGAGTCCTCGGACTTGGTCTCTGGTGAACATGATGAGGATCCCAGGACATACGAAGAGGCAATTCTAGATAAAGATGCAGATCTTTAGAAAAAGGCAATGGAATCTGAGATGGAATCTATGTATTCCAATCAAGTTTGGGAGCTCGTGTAACCACCCAAAGGTGTAAAACCCATTGGATGTAGGTGGATCTACAAGAAGAAAAGAGGATCTGACAAAAAGGTGAAAGCCTGGAAAGGACGACTTGTGCGAAAGGGTATACTCAGAAAGAAGGGATCGATTATGACGAAACCTTTTCGCCTGTTGTTATGCTTAAGTCGATCCGGACTCTTTTATCTATAGCAGCTCATCTCGATTATGAGATTTGGCAAATGGATGTCAAGACAACTTTCCTTCATGGAAATCTTGAGAAACCATCTATATGCAGCAACCAAAGGGATTCATTAAGGAAGGCCAAGAGCATCTAGTATGTAAGCTTAAGAGGTCTATTTATGGACTAAAACAAGCTTCTAGGGACTGGAATATTCGTTTTGATCATGCAGTCCAGTCATATGGATTTGATCAAAGTCCAAACGAATCATGCGTGTATAAGAGAAGTTAGGGTAATGCAGTGGTTTTTCTAGTACTATATGTAGATGACATTTTACTCATTGGAAACAATGTTAAGATGTTGTCATCAGTAAAGGCATGGTTGTTCAAACAATTTGACATGAAGGACTTAGGTGAAGCGGCATACATCCTTGGGATCAAAGTAATAAGGGATCGCAAGAAAAGGATGTTGGCTTTATCTCAAGAGCCTTACATTGATGAAGTATTAGCTCATTTTAACATGCAAAACTCCAAGAAAGGTTTTCTACCTTTCAAGCATGGAGTTGCTCTATCTAAGAAGCGGTGTCCTTCGACACCTAAGGATATAGAGAGCATGAAAGCAGTTCCTTATGCTTCGGCATGTGGAAGCTTAATGTATGCTATGTTATGTACGAGGCCTGACATCTGCTTTGCTGTAGGCATGGTTAGTAGATATCAGTCGAACCCAGGTCAGGAACATTAGAGTGCAGTAAAAACTATACTTAAGTACCTGAGAAGGACTAAGGAGTATATGTTAATTTACAAGGCCTCAGATCTATTTCCTTTGGGATTTACTGATTCAGATTTTCAATCAGATAGGGATAAGAGGAAATCAACCTCGGGATATGTTTTTACTTTGGGAGGTGGAGCCGTTATATGGAGGAGTGTAAAGCAGAAATGCATTGCAGACTCCACCATAGAAGCCGAGTATGTAGCGGCCTCTGAGGCTGCTAAGGAGGCTGTATGGTTCAGGAACTTCCTTTTGGACTTAGATGTGGTACCTAATTTGCCTAGAAGCTTGATAGTGTATTGTGATAACACTGGTGCTGTGGCAAATTCAAAGGAACCGTGAGACCACAAAGCAGCTAAACATATTGAACGTAAGTATCATCTCATACGTGAAATCGTAAAGCGAGGAGATATAGTTGTGGCTCACATATCATCAGAAGACAACCGGGCAGATCCTTTCACGAAGAGCTTGCCAAGGTTTTTGACAGGCATGTGGAAGCGATAGGAGTCAGATGGATGGACACATAGTTTTCAATGTAATAGTGGATTAAATAAACACTGAAATACTCATAGAATATTTTGAGTATAAGTGGGAGATTGTTAGTGTATACTGAAAATATTTATTTTAAGTATATACATTTATTTCTGGCCCGGTTTTATTGAGAATTATTTAAATGTTTACAAGCTGTCTAATATTATATATTGTGGACAATCTAGTATCAAATGGGATACAGAATATTAGATTGTTAAATACGGTTTATATAATATAATAAGGTTCACAGCACAGGTGGTGTTGGACAATCCACTGGTATGGCTGTAGTATTATTTAGATTAGTTTATATTGATTAATAAATAATACTAGTATACTTTGTGTATATTGAGCAGGATCAAATTTAGAATTGTTCCCTTATACTGATTAAGAAGGAGAACTAAGATTCTATGTTATTATTAATGCTTAGGTTCTTAATCCGGATATAGTAATTGACACGTGTATATTATTTACATGCTTTGATTTATATATGAAATAATTCTTTGAATTATATCATTATATTTTGGGTGATGGAATTATATACATGGTGAATATTATTTATAGAAGGAATCCATGTCCTGATAATATTCGGGTTAATGATGTCCCCTTGAAAGCTCAAAAAGATTTAATTATGTGAAACCCTGCAGGTGGATTTATTCCGGCATAATTAAATAAAGGATGAGTGGATAATCAAGGATAAAAGATATTAATTAAATAAATTATCATTAATTTATTTAATTAATGGGCATGCGCTATTTTAAACATGGGGAATTTAATAAGCAAATAATATTGGAACCCAATTAAATAATTAAGTTGCGGTATTAGGAAAGGTAGTGCAAATATTAATTCTTTAGTGGATTGAATTAATATTTAATTACATTGGGCTAGGCCCAAGATGTAATTAGAAGGCCCAACCTAATTATCCATGATCCCTATTGTAGCCCTATATATATTCTTATTCTCTTCTTGCTAGGGTTGGTCTAGAAAAATTTTGTAGCCACCTAGGAGCAAGAAGAGAGGTTAACTTAAGAAGACGAAGGCCACACTTCGCTCAAGGGAATTTGGGAATATAATAGAAGGGCATGGAATCAACCTTTAACAAGGTGACTTTTGTATTCGTACTCGTTTAATTATTGTATCAAAAATCGCAGGGCCACGATCCGATTGTCCCAACAATACACCCATAAAACACCTTGAAAATCATATGAGTACAAGATTAAGTTTTGTAACTTATCAACGGATACCCAAGCTATGTACATCCGTTGATGAGGCAGCTTATCAATTGATAAGTCTGTAGCATACCTTGTATTTAAGTTTGAGTTTGTTGACAAATATCATAGTTGCTAGAAATCCTAAGTCATGTTGACTATCAAAGGATATACAGAATAGGGTAGCTAATTGTATATAAGCTGTGCTATGTAATTCTGTATAAGTGAAGTGGTGATCAACGGATGAAGATTCTATGTCAACGGATATGGTATTCTCAGCAAGCAGAAATCAACCTGTCGATCCATGTCTACACCAACAGATAAATACTTAAACCAATAATGTCTTGGGATTAGAGGTTGATGGCGACTTGACATGCCTGACAGATCACATGGGTTGATAAACTTAAAAGAGGTATGGGAACCAGTATTGGAAACGAAGAAGAAAAAGAAACATTCCTTATTCTCACAAACAATTTAGCTGGTAAATTTAGTGCATATTTGTCCAAGATAACCAGACAAAATTGTATCACATGGAGACAAGGAGTGGCAGCAACCCTGCAGGATACTTTGACTTGTAAGATTCGTTTATTTTGTAGGGTTTGTAATCTTGGAGTATTTATATACTTCAAGTGTAGCATAGCTAAAACAGAGAAGAGAAACACTGAGCTAAAAAGCCATAGCATTAGGTTCTCTTGTAATAGTTTTAGCCTTGTATTCGCAGCTGTGTACTCATTTTACACAGAGAAGTTTTCTTCAATACAACCCTCAGGTGGAGTCGAGAAAACCCCACCTGAAATTTTTAAGTGTGTTGTGCATTTGTTAATTTTCTGTTTCTTTACGTTTTAGTCTTCGACTTATCCATCTGTTTCCATTGAAGTTGTAATTGTTGTCTTGCTTAAAATCGAAAGAATTTCACAAGATTGTATTCAACCCCCCTTCTACAATATTGAGGTGTGCAACTGGGAAATAACAATAATAAAAAATAATTAATATATATTATTATATATTCAGGTGGAATGGGTTATATTGGTCGGTTTGACAAGGCAAACCGAACCCAACCATTATTTTTTGGTTTTTAATAAATCGAAACCGTTACCAACCCGAACCGTTACGAAACCATAAATTCTGATTTAGGCGGTTTGGATTGGGCGGTTTGGGTGGTTTTGGAAAATTTTGCTCACCCCTATAGACGCCAATATTAATATTGTTGGGTATGATGTACAAGTCTGATTTATGAACGGGGAGCGTGTAATTATAAATTTGAGAGATTAAGATGATAATTTTTGTCTTTCCATAATGATAGACACTGCTTTCATATCAACACAATCGTCCATAATTAGCCGCAAGCTGTAACATTAAAATATGTTAAGTGAAAATGACATGATTTAACTATAAGATTTTGCTTCCCTTAAAATATGTCAATGACATCTCTATTGCAAGTCTATAATGCAATGTTCTCACACCAGTCTTGAACCTATAAAACCAAAATCCCTATAGAAAATAGAATGAGGTTGCAAAGAAAAATTTGAAAAAAATGACAAATAAATAAACAATAAAATTATAATTCATATTATTTTACATCAGATCAACTTGGAAAAAGCATATTATGTTAGTTATGTTTATCTTATGTCCAAAAGTAGATCAGATATTACGTAATTGTTTCATTTATTATGAGTGACTAATTCCCTAATCCGGCAATTAGGTAGTATTCAATGGTTACTATGCTTGTGTAGTTATATTATGATTTATCTGCATTGTTAATATGTTGTTGAGTGCTTAACACAATTGAGGAAGTCACGAAACCTTAATTGTATCTTTAGGAATTGTAATGAATCAGGAGAGGATCATACCTTTTGATTTCATCTTACATTTATCTAAATATATATTATAACTCAATCATTACATATTATTGAAATGTTAAATTATGAAAACTCATTTTTGACTAAAATTCAAATATTTTATATGTTTTTTTGAAAATCAATGTATATTACTTGATATAATTTAATAATTTCACAATACCGATTAATAATTTATAAATTGACTATAACATATATGGACAAATATACTGTTTTTCATAATTAAAAAAATTATATGAAGATAATATACAAGACTACAAATGATAATTTTTAAAATGTTAAGTAGTGTCTATATATTTAAAGTTTCATTTATCAATATAAATTATATGACATAATGCATCATTTTAATGTATTATATAAAATATGTATTATCATAATTTATAGCCAAGTAATAATACGACGGGTTATTACTAATAATAATTAATAATTTTATAATATTTATGATCTAAAAAATCATATCTTATTTTCATATAACATTACACATTTATCACGTTATTTTTTACAAACAACATAAATCTTATTTTTAAAGTTCTTCTTTTTAAACATAAATTCAATAGTTTTTCTATATTTTTAAATTTTTATCTTTCTTATATCAATTATATATTAAATCGTTCAAAGCCTAAATGGTTGGTCGACCAAAAATCTCTAATTTAACTCGCATTTTTAATTTTTTATAAACCTAAAATTATATGATAAACTTATAATTATGTTTGATTTTATAAATAGAATATAAATATTTATTGAAACACAATCTTAGTGATAAATATATAGAATTAAAAAATAATAGATTTGTTGTATCTTTAACTTGTGCGAGTTCGATATATTCAATTGACCTAATTATTATATATTTGTGTTCGATTTTCATCGAGAATGTGATTCTTGTTTGCGTTTTTGTATTAAGTTTAATAAGAGATATAGTTTCATTTAAAATTATAAAATATAACAATTGTAACATAATTGAAATCCATTTAATTGTAAAAAACTACAAAATATTAAAAAATTATAATAATGACTGAATGTATAGTTATATTATATACACAAACTAAAAAAAAGGAGTTAAATAAAAATACAAACCAACATTTTATATAATTATATATAAAATTGCGAAAATTGGAAAAAAATGGAATTACATAAATAATGTAAACAAGTATTTTATTTATTCAAAAGTTATAACAAAAAAAATTAAATAGAAGAGAAGAAGAGGATGTGATTAATCTAGTAAGATTTTTGAAGTAAACTCAAGAATTGATGTAGCACACTTGGTTATGACATGAGATTCTTGAGTGAAGGTTAAGGGTTCAATTCTCATTGAATAAACAAAGGAACATGTTTTTATTATAAATTATAAAATGGTGGCACTTTTGTAATTTTTTAACTTGAAAGGATAAAATGGATATTTCACAGCCATTTTATTGGCAATTTTTACTTCTCTTATCCTTCCTTTATATATACTAGCTTATAACCCGTGCAAAGCACGGGTTGCTTTTAATTTTTTATAATTTGTTTATAGTGTAATATAATATTATAAATATTAATTTTAATTTGTTATAGTGTAATTTGTTATTTGTTTAATATGTTTTTTAATATTAAAAAAATTGGGTTGAACCAAACTACCAATTATCCTCTAGTTTAATACTATTATAAGCGAAATATGATATTTTTGATTGTCGGTTTGGTACTCTTTTGTTGGTCACTCATTTTGGTCACTCTTTGATTTGCTTAAATCTCTATTATTAATAATAAAAAAAAATGTAAAAAAACACACAAAACACTCTCCTGTTAATAAAATTAAAAAAAAACACGCACACACACGCCACTCCTCTCAATCAAAACTCTCAACTAAATCTTTGCTTATCCGAGAATGTTTTTAGCTAGATAAAATATTAATTAAATTTATTTTTAATTGAACTAAAATTATGGCTAAAAAATAGGGTTGAACCAAACTACCAAACTACCAATTATCCCCTAGTTTACTTATTATAGTATAGTATAGATTATATGCCAGTCTTTCAAGGCTATTTAGTAAATTACATGTTTACCCCTTATTTAGTAAATTATGTATTTACCCCTGACAATTTTAATATATTAAAAAATGTTGGCACCAAGGTTTGAACCCATGTTCTTTGGATTAGAAAATAATTATGTTCCCATCTCCAACCACTACACCAAAGAAGAATTTATGTTACCTTTTTAAAAATTATTTACTACATGCACAAATAACTCCCATGTTTACCTTTTTAAAAATCATTTACTACATGCACAAATAACTCCCATGTTCTACCTTGCCGGGAATTAAAAAAATTAATCAAATGAATTATGTTATCTATCTATTATGTTTAGTATGAGCATCAAATGAATTATGTTGTTTGTGTATTATGTTTAGTATAGGTCAAAATGATTTTTGACGAGTTATAAAAAATTCAATATACCCTTATAATAATTTAAAACATAATTTTGTGATCAGTTAAATAATTTAGATATGAGATACAAACACTGTATTTATTTTTAATTAAATTAAAAAGCGTAGTTGGACTTGGGTAAAAAATTTAATCAAATGAATTATGTTATCTATCTATTATGTTTAGTATGAGTATCAAATGAATTATGTTGTGTGTGTATTATGTTTAGTATAGGTCAAAATGATTTTTGACTAGTTATAAAAAATTCAATATACCCGTTATAATAATTTAAAACATAATTTTGTGATCAGTTTAATAATTTACATATGAGATACAAACACTGTATTGATTTTTAATTAAGTTAAAAAGCGTAGTTGGACTTGGTTAGGACACGACATTATAAATTAGATTATAGATGCAATACAATTAATTATGAGATTAAGATGTATAGTTATGTTAATGAAAGATCGATATTTAAAAAAAATACTAAATTGTATATATAATACATAAAGTATAATGATCGGTTAGTTGAATTTAAAAATTAAATTCAAAAAAATAACCACTTAATTATATAGTATTTAAAAGAAATTTAAAATTTTATATTAAAAAAGGTGAATTTTTAATATAAGACTACGCGTATACACATTTATATAAGTATTATTGATTACTTATGGAGTTTTAAAAAAAAATTAACTATAAAATTATAAATAATACGTAACTAAAATCATAGAACATATATTTCATATTATCGTTCAATTTGTAAGAATATATATATATAGGCCATTGCTCCATACAGAACACTCTTATATAACAAACAATAAAAAACACCTTAGATCTAATAGTTCCAATGGCCCCGCCAGGGGCACCCAATACAAAAAGTTGTTTTTTTTACCCTCTATCAAGCCAGCAAAAAAAATAAAATTTACTGTTCATGATGATGTCACTGATGACGTCATCGTCATGAACAGTAACTTTTTAATTTTTTTTTGAGATGATGGATGGATAAAGGGTAAAAAAATAAGAACTTTTTGTATTGGGTGGCCCCGCCAGGGGCAATGGTCTATTAGATCTAAGGTGTTCTTTATTGTTTGTTATATAAGGTGTTTGTTATGGAGTGCAACTCTATATATATATATATATATATATATATATATATATATATATATGTATGTATGTATGTATATATATGTTTATATAATTATTATTGGTTACTTATGAAGTTTAAAGGAAGAATTAACTATAAAATTATAAATAATGCGTAGCTAAATCATAGATCATATATTTCATATTATCGTTCAATTTGTAAGAAAAAAATATATGCAAGTCATGTGTTTTCTATGAATACATGTATCATTATCAATATCAACACTGACAACACATCGCTAACACCACTATCACCATCACGGCCATACCACCACCACATCGCCACCACCACACACAATCGCTAGAATCACGAGTGAAATCACTAAAATTTTACTGCAATCAAATCAATATCAGGCTCTACACCAGTAAAAATCAAAATGATAGTAGAATGACCGAACATTCAACTTAAATCACTAAAATTTGAATCCAAATCACTAAAATTTTGAACGCAATTACCAAAATTTCCAAAATCTGAAAATTTAATAGTGTTCGAAGGTGCTGGTATGACGGTGGTAGAGTGGGTGAATGGACTTTATAAACTCGGATCTTATGTGAGAGGATGAAAAGTGAGATGAATGAGCGATCGGAGGTGTAGGGTGGTTGGAATTCGTGACAAACGTGTTTACAAATTATTTCTAGAGTGTTGGTCGATTTGGTGACATTAAAGAATTGTCGAGTGATAATAGTTTATATATGTATACACACAATATATTATACTTCAAATATTTTATTAAATGTATCACACTTTTTATCTATTATATTTCAAAAATTACGAATCATCTATCTTAATAATCATAACAATTAAATTAGACGAATTTAAATGATGCCCGTGCTTTGCACGGGCTATCATGCTCGTTATATATAGTAATAGATAGATAGATTTTTTAAATTAAAGGTTTGCCCGAAAATTAATGCAAACATATGGATCACTATAAGGATTGTACAAATCGTTACTTTCTTACTTATTTCAACCCATCAGAGTTCAATGCAAAAAGTTAACAATTTGATTCATTAGTTATAAACTTTTTTTTAGTACAGATTTTGGTCGGCGAGACAAAGTGCACATCTGCAACCTTACATCGATTAGATCAACATTTATTTATATTCTTTATTACCATGCATGTTTGTAACAATCTGCAAATAATCATCCTTTAAGGGACAAGTCCCTCTCCCAACAAATTACGTGAATCAAAATCTTGACCTTATGTACACAAGAAAAGGTCACTACCAAATGAGCTCGAGTTCATTGGCAAGAGTTGTAAACTTATTTTTAAAACGTCACATATAGGATTCGTTGGCTAATCTTAAAATAAGTTACTTGTTACTTAAAATGAATAGGTATAATATAAGTGATAAGTAAATTAGTATTTTGGGTATTTGGATAATTTTACTTATAAGTTATTTGAGTGTTTGGATAATTTTACTTGTAAGTTATATTATTTCTTTTTATTAAATTATTTGAAATTTTAATACATGAACTTAAGTTAATTTTTTAAAATTTAAAAACACAATAATTGAAATACAAATTACTAAAACAAAGAGGATAATAAAAAAATGTACATCCTTGGTTTCCAAATAATAATCCTTGAATTTCTAACACTTATGTCTACGTGTAAAAAAATATGATTATACTTATTTTTAAATTTAAATTTTCAAATCAAATAAATGTTATTTTTGTAATCCAGTTTCTCTGAAGTATAATCACAAGCATGTAGTGTTACAGAAATCGGGTACCGAACAAGATCGGTAAAAGCACCTTGCAAGGATTAATCGTTAAATTAAGGATTAATTGGAAGTATTATCGGAGTAAAAAACGGATGTATATTAATATTATAATATTATTTAGTATATTATTATGATTAGTATATTATTATGATTCCATTAGTTTATTTATTAAGTAATATGTATTTTTCATATCATAAATTTTATAATAATTCATATTTGATTAATGTATTATCTTAATTTTATTAATTTATTATAAATACTCTGATAAAAAAGTAGTCGTAAAGATTAATCGGGAATTTTAAAAATAAAATCGGCTGAGCAACTTATAGAAAATTAATCGAAAATTAATCAATTGAATTGGAAAATTTTAAAATGAAGCATGTAACGTTGTAATCTATATACTATCTCGCATTCGGATTCTCCATTGAAAAAATAAAAAGAAAAAGAAGATAAGTTCGACATAAAGTTAGGCTCTTCTAACTTTCCCGTTTCTGCATATAAGTCGTAAAAAGTCTCGATTTCTTAATTACCCATACACTATGCAGTAAGCTGAAACGGGCTTTAGTCCAATATAAGTTAATTTTATAGGCTCCCAGACACCCACATATTCTTATTTTTGGAATGGTACATGATGATCGTAGAGATTAATTTACTAATAGCCTATTTAATTCGCGATAATAATCATAAAATACGAAGAAAAGATAATCGAATAATAATATTTTATTATTATAAATATTTCTCTCTACAATATAGAACATGTACGAGCCCTTCTAATGGTTTACTGTAGAGATTCTCTCCCTCATTAAAATTGTCAACCCCTTACAAGTGTGACAAGTAGTTTGTATTTATAGGATTCCTTTGTAGGATCCCTTCTAACTAACTTATTGGTTCGCTAAGCTATTAAACTAATAGGCTTCAAGGCCCAATAAATATTTACAAAAGTTTGGGCCTAATATAATCTATTTAAGTGTTTTATTACATGATTTCTAATCTTCATGGTCTAACATTTGTCCCTCCCCCCATCAGTTTGAGTGGTATCTTCATATGCACTTTTACCTGCACAATAGATGACTTATTTTCTGTTTTATCATTTTGGTTTTTTTAATGTCAGAGACATAGGCTATATCTTTTTCTTTTTAATGGTTATTGAGGCTTAGCGGTTCGACTCTCAAGAATTCTCTACTTGTGATACAATCAGGAGCCATTGCAAAGGGATTTATCTTCACTTGGATAGAGCATGACCATTTTTTCCTTCATTACAAGTACATAATTACTCAATTTCTTTTCTTAGATTCCTAGTTTTATGCTTGTATAGTCTCTGTTCGAATTAAATTAGTAGATAGGTTAGCGTCTTCATCCTCATATCATACCGTTGGTAATCAGAATTGTGACGATCGGGGTTCTGGTACTAGGAGAGTTGGGAAACAGCTGATTAACGATGTGGGAGATGGTCCTCCGTTTAATTTGGATCATCTGGATATTCCAAACAGTATATCCAGTCATGGGTTTAGTTTTTAGATAAAGTTGAAGAAGAGCATCCTAAGTCCTCCTTTAATCTAGGGACGGTGGAAGCGATGCGAAAGGTGGTTGATGAAGCATTTATTGGGGGTTCTAAAGAATTTGGGAATAAAATTACTCTTAGGTGTCCTAGTGTGTTTTCACGGAGATCTATAGATATGGACCTCATTAGGTCGTGGATTGACCTTTCTAATGGGTATCATTGTGTGATGCCTAAGCCAATTGACAAGATTTGGAAAATGCATGAACATGGGATCCCTTTAGTATATTTTGAGTATGGTCTTCTCCAATGCATCCATATCATTTGGCCGTTCTCGAGGCAGTTGGGTGTAGGATTGCTCAACCTATCCCTTATTCAATAGCACAAGTGAGCAAGTTCATTGCTCATTGTGTAGAGATTAATCAGATTCCGTTGTTGAGACTCTTCATCTCAATATATTGTATTTAGTATTCAAAGGGGCAATTTTACTTTGATAAAATAGATGTTTCTAAGCTTGTTAATGCTAAATCGTCTAATTCAAGCTGGCATGAGAAGGTGTATGCTTATGGCCCTGACTTATAATTTTTTAAGCCTTGTCGTAAGGTTCTACAAAAGACAACTGATTTTTTTACGAGTTTAGAGAAGTACGATACGAATTTTTTGGATAAGTTTCTTGGTTCAGAGCCTTTATATGATTAGTCACAGTTAAAGGATGATAAATTTTTAGAGAGTCTCGTCATAATCGTAAGGGTTTTTGTTATTGTTATCTTATTAGGTAGGTTATCGGTTTTATTCTCACTTTTCTTTGTTCTGTTTGTATTGTAGTTGCTGGCGAGTCATTAAAAAAGATTTTATGTAATGAGGTCATATATCACAATTTTGAGTGAAATGACCTTCAATATCACAATTAAAAAATATGGTCCTATCATATTTTTTAATTGTGATATTGAAGGTCATTTCACTCAAAATTGTGATATATGAAGCCTTTATTCAACATTTGATGGGATACATGATTTTTTAAATTATTAAGAATCTTTTTCGATATCGATATCGTTTAACCGGATATCCATCCTTACAGATATCACAATTAAAAGATATGGTCCTATTGAGATTGCTGCAAAAGTGTAATTATTTACGAAATATATTATTGTTTGTAACAAAAATAAAAGATCTAAAAGAACAAAGTGTGTGAGCCCAGATCTTGATTCTACAAAAGGGTTTGATTAAAGACTTTTTTGAGTTCAGGAAATACCATTTTGCCTTGTTGCAGATATGTGTATGCGAAAGCACTCAAGTTTATTCAATAGCAGTTTAACAACAACTATTTTATTGAAATATTGCAAACCATCGTAAATCCACTATTCTATCCTAATTAGTATTGAAATCTCTCTTTGATTTCTTGAGTCCAAAATCTTGCAAACCATCTTAAATCCACTATTCTATCCTAATTAGTATTGATTTGATGTATTTTATGTGTTTGTAATTAAGTTCTTAGAGTTATATATATATATATATATAAGTTGTATGTATAGCTTCAAAGTGGGTGGATTAGTTATGATTTTCGGTAAGATTTTCTTAATACTGCAGTTTTGTGAACCTTTTAAAGATGAGCTTTTCTCTCTCTCTTTCTCTCTCTCTCTTATCACTTCGTTTATACGAATGATTTCCGGTAAGATTTTTGTGTTTTTCATCATGTTTAACACTGGTTTTCTGGCCGTTTTGTTTTGCTTATTAAACTGCTATTGGAGTTAAAGTTTGTGGTGCTGCTTGAACGTTCTGGTCGCGCTTGTTGTTTGATTATAGTGCGATATGAGTGCTTGTAGGCCTGATTTTTATTATTCAATCAGTTGTCAAAACCATGTTCTATAATTTCTATGTTTGTTTTTTATTAATATGTATGTTAGTGATTACGGGTGTTTGTGTTCTTGTATGCTTGTTTGAAGAAAGATGTAGGTGTTCTTGAGTGTCGTCTGTATATGTGAATGTATGTATGTTAGATTTTAACTTATTTTGGGTTATGAGTCGACTATGCAAGAGTTTCTAGGGTTTTATGGAATATAAATCAGATTGGTAAGATTAGGTTGTTTAAATGTGACGCTAGTTATTGTGCTAAGAGCATCTCCAACCTTCACTCCTGTTAGTCATAAAAATCTACGTGTCATCATTTATAAAAATCCTTCAAAAAAACCACCACTCCAACCGATCAACCTGTTAGCTATAATTTTAGAAAACAAGATACAGATCCTCTATATTTGGAGGATATCCAAAAATTTATACATAACATCTAAAAATATCATATCCACTTATATTGTGACACGTCATCAATTTAGTTTAATCTTATATATATTTACTAATTGAAATAACAATAAAATACTTTTTTTGAAATATAGCTAACAATTATAGCTAACACCATTGAAGTACAACTCTTTACAGGTTCAGTTAATTTTACATAATCATTATTTTATATTATTTAGCTAACCATTTTAGCTAGTACCGTTGGAGATGCTCTAAGAGGGTACCTTTTACAAAAGTGATAGATCCTTTTAACTTAAATTTGTGCTATGATTATCTTGAATTTGTTATTGAAAATTATTGATTGATATAGTTAATTTCCAATTACAATTATTTGATTGATAATTGATTATGATTAATTAATGGTTTTATTTAATTTTATTTGTTTAGTTTGAATAGCATTAATGAGGTAATTAAAATAAGTTATTATCATTGATTGCTAATTGATTCCTTTTATTCAGGTTTTGAATAATTAGTGGGCTAATTGATTGCGCTTTTAATTTTGATTTATTTTTACCTTGATAAGTCTTATATAGTATTAATGTACCATTTTATATGGTTATTGTATCGCCGAGGGTGCGCCATTTATTGTGACTTTTGGACCAATTTGGGGATTTTTCTGGTATCGTCTATTTGACGAATTGGATCATTATTGATGATTATTGTTTTATCATATTTGTTATTGACAATTTTATTTTATCATTTTTTGTAATCATGATTTATATGTTTAACCAAAGACGCCCCTTTGGTTAGGAGTGAATTAACTTTTTCAATATTCATATAAGTTTTAATATATATATATATATATATATATATATATATATATATATATATATAATACAATGTTTTTTGGTTTTAAAAATTTTCCTTTATTTCTCATTATTAAGAGGAAATTGTAAACTAATTTTTGCTAAAAGATATTGTAAACTAGTTGTCTGTCTAACCAAAGGAATTTCCTTTGGTTGGGACTTTATACTCTTTGATTTTTAAGATAAACACATATACAATTAGTTATTGTTATATCATATTTGTAATTGATAATTATTTATTTTATAAAATAGAGTCTTAAAATACAATTTTTATTTTATTATAATTTTTAGATCTTATTTACATGTCTAACCAAAGGCATCACTTTGGTTAGGAGTGAGCCACCTTTTCCAAATTCATTTAAGTTTTCATATATTTAATATATAAAGTGCCATTTGTTGGCACTTATTTCTTTTATTTATTAATTTGCATATAATTAATTTTTAAGTAATTTCAATTAATGACTTATTGACATGATTTATTTGTTGTGGTTGGTTTGATAATCTTTCAATTTTTTGGGCGTGAAGAAATGTAAAGAAAAAACGGAGTTGCTTTTTCTTGGGTGAGAAGAAGTGAAAAGAGGAAAAAGAGGGAAGCAGAATCTTAGGTGTGTAGTGGAAACAACAAGAAGATCCTGACATTCTGTTTAGAAAATTGTGTATATCGATGTACGGTTGTATTGAGTGGGGCGCTCTGGCCTACCTATGTATGGAGTCTTCTCTCAATAGTTCCCTTTTAGTTAAATAATTTCCTTTTGAAGTTTTAAAATATTCAATTTCAAATTAGTATTTAAATTTTTAAATTTTATCTGTATTCCCTTAGTGGTTCAACAGTTAACATTTGGAGTGTTGAGTATTGAATACAGTAAAAGAATACAGAGGGGGGGGTGAATGGATTCTTGAACTTTTCTCGTTCGAGTCTATGTAGCAAGAGTGTTTGTGTGTGCAAGATAGAAGGTGCGGATAAAGAATAACACAAGACACAATTTCACTTTAATCTAATGTATTATTAGATAAAGGTTGCTACAATCTGTGAATACAAATGATAGTATTCTCAGCTTCGTTTTTCTCAGAGAGATACAGCTTGTAGTGTATGAAAAACTTGACTCACAAAGTTACTAAGTTAATGACTAAGGAAGTGAGGCTGTATCCTTATAGAACATGGATACAACCTACTTACACCAAATAAGGTAGCTAAACAAATTACTTTCTAGTCTGTCTATCCTTTTTGAGTAAGTGTCCAAACGGTTACAGATTTAACTTTGCAAAGCCTGTTCAGATCCACTTCTTTAGCCCCTTGTCTCTTCTATATCTCTCCAAGCTTCCTTGTAGGCTTTCCAGAGCACGTTACAGATTGTGGTCCATAAAGTGCATTGGCTTGTTGCTGGTTTCTGACTTGTACAATTTCTTCAGTATTTTGTCTCCAAGAATGTATTCGAGAAGTGACTAAGTAGTTGATTCGAGAACTAGAATTGACTTGATCGATAACTCTGAGTTCTCGAACACTGTTATATTGACATATCGAATTACTACTCGAATAGCTCTTTTCTTCAGGATTCCTTGAGTTGTCGAATAGAACACTTGACTTGTCGAATCCTTGAGATATCGAATAGCTTTTTGAGTCCTTGAGATATCAAATGGAACTTTGACTTGTTGACTCCTTGAGAACTCGAACACTACTTTGACTTGTTGACTTCCTGAGTTCTCGAATAGAGTACATAGACATATCGAATCTCTGAGATATCGAATGAGATATCGAACAGTGTATTCAGAGATATCAAATAGTGTCTTGAGATATCTAATCCCTGACTTCTCGAATAGACAAATATACTTCTCGAATTGGTACTTAGGCAAATTCTTCATTTCTTCAAATCCCAACTGTGATTATTTGACAGTCTTTATCTTCTTGCTTGAGGCATGAACCTTGGAACTTCTTTCAAGCATTATTCTAGACTCTATAAGTACAGTTACACAACTAGGATTTGATGCCTACTACAAGTACAATACAAACAGAAACTCTACAACTAGAGGTTCCCTCAGTTAAGAGGTCATGTAAGTAATGCAAAGCATTACAAACAATTAGGCTTGTTATTAGATGTATACAGGCATGCCTCTGTAACTAACAATCTCCCCCAAATTGTGAGTGAGACCCTTAGTCACAATTTCATGTCTGATAACAAGCCTAACATACATAAAGATAAAACTTTAAAAGTACAGGTATGTAGATTGATTGAAGAAAGTTCATAGAAGTGTTCTTACAAGTTATGAGAAACTACTAGCCATATCTGTTAACTCGAATAACTTGTAGAAGGGGGGGGGTTGAATACAAGTTATATAATCGTGTCTGATTTTTGCTTGATTATATGAACAAGAATAAACGAATGAATCAAACTCTGTTTGTATTAATAAGATCAAATACAAACTCTACCAAAGGTGTACAATACCTTTAGCAGCTGCTGACAATACAAGTCTCTCTCTCTGTTTGTTTCGAATTCTCGAATACAAACCTTATACAGAGCTACGCATACGAACTCACAACACACGCGTTCGACTACGACACTTTTTCTCAGTTTTTACAATGACATAGAGAGAATATTTATAATTCTACCTATCAACTAATAACAGAAAGATATAATCTATACATGACAATGTTCTGCCTTCTAGTCGATAGTTTCCTTCAATAGAAAACTCTTTCCTTCATAATATCTTCTTGCTTGTTCTTCAAACAAAGATCCTGTTTTATAGCACTTGCCAGTTTCTGTAGCATCCATAATGACATCATCAGTAACACGACTGATATCAGGATTTCATCTTGCATCAGTATCTGATCATCATCAGTATTAGACCGTCATCAGGATTTGCTCTTTGTTCCTGACATGTAGTCTCTGATACACTGTTCATTCCTGACTAAACTGTACAGATAACTGTCTTACACATAAATCCTATATATAGTGCTAAATCCTTTATAATATCAGGATTACAAGAAGTATAATGCGTAAATTCTATTCTTAACATCACAACTTATGAATTATTCCTAACAATCTCCCCCTATTTATGCTTTAAAATCTGAAGCATAAATCTAAGTTATGGATGTCAAAACATATAACAATACAACCAGAATAGAATTTATGAATGTAGAATTATGAAGTTAAGTACCTCCTTCCCAGATGTAGACGTTTATCTAGTACTTAGAAGAAAGAATTTTAACTATTAATGCTGCTCTTCCTTTACCACTTCCTAGCTGAGATTCACCACTGTCACTCCTAGTTCTTCTTTTTACTTCCCTTTGTCTGCTCTTTATCTCCCCCAGTCTGGTGTTGTTGTTGTTGTCTTTGAATTGTCTTTATCTCCCCCTTTTTGACATCAGCAACATTAATTCCAAGAGATTCAGAAACAGAACAAATGATATTCATCAGAACTGCTTGATTTTCCATAATTGTGACTTGGTTATCTTCAAGTGATTGAAGTCTGGTTTGAATAGCAATTTGAGAATTCTGAATATCTTTCAAAATATCAGAATGAACTTCAATGTTGGAAGTGCTTCTAGTATCTTCAGAATCAGAATCAGAAAGAACTATATCTTCAAGTCTTGTAGAAGAAGTTGCTTGGGTTGTATGATATTCAAGTAATAAAACCTGATTAGAAGTATCAACATCTTCATCTTTCTGATCTGGAGCTGAAACATGATCATCATCTCCTTCACCAGTATTCTATGTACTAACATCTTCAAATCCTGACTCCTCCTTAGAGTGATCAGAGACTGTAGATGTCTCAATTCTAGCTGATATTGGAAGTACATACAAAGGAACACTAGGATCATTAGGAACTTCATCTGGTACATATGTATCAAGAGATTGCTTTATCCTGGCACCTCTTCTGTTAATGATTCCTGCAAGCCTCTCCTTTTGCTTCTGAGCTCTAACTTCTGGCTTTGCATTGTGATGTGCTAGGTCATTCTTCTGATACATTTTGATGAATGAATAAGTACCAGCATCCATACCCAAATTTTCAGACCAAGATTCAGGAAAAACCTGATCCCAGAAATCAAATGATGGAGGTTTCCTAATTTTCTCTCCCTCACTATGGAGTTGATCATCCATACCCTCATTCTCACTTTGACTTACTAAAGTCAACACTCTTTCTACCTCACCTTTTGCCTGGTCAGGAGCCAGCCTCTCAGTTTGTGGATCTAAGTCCATCTTTTCAAGTGTATCACTTAAATTTGGATAAGTGCTCTCATGACCTACAGAAAAATGTAGTTTAGAAGGAGTTTTTATACCTGAACTCACACGGAGAGAGGGTTCCTCATATGGCATGGGGCTTGAGGTTTTCTCCAAGGAGTGAGCTGCTATAATCTCTGAACCCTTACAATCATCTTCTTTCCTTCCAGAGACTACAGGCTCCAGTATACCACTTTCAGGTTCTTTACTAGACTCTGATGTCTTCAGTAATACTTCATTAGACACCATAGTTAGTACATCACCGTCTTTAAGTGTTGTTTGCTGAGACTCACCCTCAAGGTGGATAGACTCTGACTGAACAAAATTTGTTTGATCTTCAGAAAAATCAACCAAAGTCATTCCTCCCATATCATAGGGTATCTCACTTGCATTCTCAGTCATCACAGAAGTCCTTTCAGCATCAGCTATCACAGCTCCTGAGTCATCAAGCCTCTGACTAGATGGTTCTTGTGTTGCAGTGACTGTGATATGATCTTTCCTACTATTCACCACTGGTGCAATAGTATCTTCTGTTGACTGCTTCCCTCTATCTACTTCCTCCAGTTGTTCACCTTGAGCTAAAGCATCTTCAATAATGACATCCTTGTCAAATAAATATGCATGAAGTGATTGAAGTGCAACATGCTTCGAGAGTCCAAATTTCTTGACTAATTGTCTTCTGACAGATACATAGAAATACATCTTCATTAAGTCAAGTCTTTGATGTAGAAGTCCATATTCTTCAGGAAATGAAAGTCTAGGAACACTTTCACTTAGAAAATTTAGAACTGGCCTGGAAAGCTTCACTTTTAGAGAGATAAGTCCCATAGCCATTCTGTATGACAATGTAGTTTCCCATGAAGAATCAATATCCAGATCTCTCTTGTCAAATACTGACACAGATGTAGCTTGATGTGTAGAAACCTGCATAATGTTAGTTGGACTAGACTTTGTGTGTGTAGGTGACAATTGAATCTTTCTCCTTGTTCTCCTGGTATAGTGAGCAAAAGATTTATCCTGAGAAGACTCAAGAGGTGTAGACACAGAAGTGATCTTGGGATGAGATCTTTGTTCAATAGACACAGTCTTTTGAGAGACAGTATCCAGTAACTGTTTTCCCTTTTTAAGAACTACAGTCTTTTGGGAGACTGCAGCCTGGCTGTGGCTAGGTTTTTCATCTCTTTATGCTAACAGAGAAAGTTGAATTGCAGCCTTCAATTCTGCTCTCTCAGCAAGAGTTAAATCATCATCATCTTCACTAGAATTACTACTACTTGACACAACAAATCTTCTCTTCCTTACAACTGATGTCTTTTGAGAAACACCAGAGGTTGGTTTCTTTGAAACAATAGGCTGTGGATCAAAATTTGGTTCTTGAATTGTTTCAGAGACTATAATGTTTTGGGCTACTTGGGTAGACACAGGTGGGTTCTCCTCCAAATGAGATTCCTGAGCCATTTCACCACAAAAGAAAGAAGAATTGTAGAGAGTAGGAAGATGAGTTTTAAGAATTACCTGAAAATGATGTGGATAATGAATTGCAGGTATTTCATCTAGATTCTTTGCATTGTCCTTCTTTATAATGTCAGAGAAAATTCTCTTCTGCTGTTCATAAGAAGAAACACAATATTCCCTACCAAATCTAGCTTCAACATCAGGAATAAAATGGTTAATAAACATTTGCATAAATCTATGATAATAAACCATTTTCCTGTTTTGATCTCTTAACCAAAGTTTAATACTCATCTGACTTAAGATAATGTGACCAATGTTAATTACTCTGTCATAAAGCAAACTATAAGCAATATGTGATGTAACAGAAGTAATTTGCTGAAAAGAACTACATTTACCAGTAAAACATTTAGAAATTTGATCAAAGTAAAAGACCATTCCTTTCTAAGAAAAGACCTATTCAACTGGCTCATGTTGTCTAGAGGTCCACTATAACCTAATGCAGACAACATAGTTCTAACATCATCATCAGATGGTACATTCTCATAATTCAAACTAACAGGTAAGTGAAGTACTGAATTAACAACAGATTCAGTAATATCAAATGAATCTTGTCCTAAATGTAGAACAATCTTACCTGATTGACTCTGAGTAGAATCAATTACCTCAGCATTCTCCCAAGCTTGTATAACAGCTGCTTGATTAATTTGTGGAGATGCTGTCAATGCAAAACTTAATGGTCCATACGCCAGAAAGTCCATGATTGGATGAAAATCAGATGACACTCCTTCCTTGTTGGTAATAGCTGCTACATGATTGTTTGTCATAAAATCAAAATCACCAAACTTGAAGGCTACTGACTTAGGTAATCTTCTCTGAGCTGCCATTTTTGATCTGAAAAGAACTTGAAAAATTCTTGAAATGGATTAGTGATTTTGAAAACTCAAGAGTGGTTTTTGCTTTAGAGAATGTAAAATTAGAGAAAGCAATTACACGATTAGAGTTTCAAAACAAATATATTTCACAAATCTTTCAGACCACTATCCCACATTGACACGTAGATTGACAGGTGTCAGTCCCTGAAAAGTGCGATTACCCACGATTTTTGGAAAATAAAATCCAAAATTGATTTTCATGAAATAAATCAGGGTATAAATAATCAATACTGATCAGCTTCCTTTTCCTGTTGACCTCTCATCAAAATAATCACAAAACACAATGTGATAATAATTCTCAAATCCTGATGGTCACACATGAAATCCTGATCAATATCATCCTGATTCCAGAGACTTAATATGGAGTTTCCACGTGGCATTTTTCTTTTATCTGAAAAAGAAATAAACAATTAATCTGAACAAAAATCAATTGGTTAGATATATTCAATATTTCTTGAAAACAAGAAATACAGTCACACGCAATAATTAGCATCTGACTTCATTAAAACTTCCAAGTGACTGTTCAGCTTCTCACGTCTTTCTTTAAAAGAAACAGACGCCTTATGCCTTTCTCCATAAACCTTTCAATTTCTTTTCTTCTCAACAATGCTTCTCAAACCAAAATTCCATTCAAACCAATTCTATAGATTTTTCTCAGTTGATGAACATCCTGTTCTTGATCATCTCTTTGAAAAGACAACTCTTCTCATCGAACTAATCATGGATGGATTGGTTTTCGATAATATCCAGTGGTTTCTCCTAGAACATCCATCTGTTGGATACAATCTTCCCCTAACCTCCTCAAAACTTGAGGATGAAGAATTTGGCCGAGAGTCTGAGGTTGATCTTGATGGAGATGCTATTCATTTAAGTTAGCTGCTCTCATTCAAGTCGCCCAGACAAGGAATCCAAGAGTAGACGAGGCTATTCAATCTCCTGATGGATTTCTTGAGATGCTCCTTGTCTTGTACCTCAGAATTCATATCAATAGACAAGTATAGAATTATCAGTAGAAATTAGACAAAAAGATGTTGTATTTCATTTCCATATATGTAATGCTTTCAATTAATGAAAATACAATTACTTGTTATCTACTTGTCTTTTGATTATTGAATGATGTATAAATTATCAGTATGCAAATATCAAAACATGCTGGCATAGACTTAACACATCATAGAATTAGATTACTACACAAACTAAACGTCAGGATCTGAAACAATTTTCATAATCCTGATACTGACACAATACTGATGACGTCAGCATCCTGATAACAAATCTAATCCTGATGATTATTAACAAGTCTGTCATACTGAAATTTATCAAGGCAATTTGTTATAGCTGCAGCTTTTAACAATCAAATATAGATCCTGACAAGAATATCAAGTCTATAAGCTAAAAACAACATACCTTGCTACTATTGCAGATGTTAAAGATCTAAAAATTTAACATTCCTAACTCACTCACTAATCTACTAAATGTAGTCTCATCAAGTGGTTTAGTTCAAATATCTGCAAGCTGTTTGTCAGTAGGAACAAAATGAAGTTCCACAGTACCATTCTCAATATGTTCTCTAATAAAATGATACCTGACATCAATGTGCTTAGTCCTTGAATGTTGAACTGGATTTTCTGCAATTTTAATAGCACTAGTATTATCACAAAACATAGAAATATTACTAAGTGTCATACCATAATCCATCAACTGATTTCTTATCCAAAGGAGCTGTGCACAACAACTGCCTGCTGCTATGTACTCAGCTTCTGCAGTTGAGGTTGAGACAGATTGTTGCTTCTTGCTTGCCCAAGAAATCAATCTGTTTCCCAAAAATTGACATGTACCTATAGTGCTTTTCCTGTCTATCTTACACCCTACATAATCAGAGTCTGAATAGCCAATTAGAAAGAAATCAGATTCTCTAGGATACCACAAACCAAGATTTGGAGTTCCTTTGAGATATCTAAAAATTCTCTTCACAGCAATTAAATGAGATTCCTTAGGATCACTTTGGATTCTAGCACATAAACAGGTAGAAAACATTGTATCTAGCCTACTTGCAGTTAGATATAACAATGAGCCTATCATGCCTCTATAACTAGTATTATCCACACTCTTCCCCTTAGGATCAGAGTCTAGTTTAGTGGCTGTTGTCATGGGTGTTTTTGCAACTGCACAGTCTTGAAAGTCAAACCTTCTTAAAAGATCTTTGATATATTTTGACTGATTAATGAAAATACCAGTCTCAGTCTGTTTGACCTGCAAGCCTAAGAAATAATTTAATTCACCCATCATGCTCATCTGATACTTAGACTGCATAAGCTTGCTAAACTTAGCACACAACTTTTCATTAGTAGAACCAAAAATAATATCATCAACATAAACTTGAACTAAAAGCAATTCACCTTTTATCTTTCTAAAGAATAGAGTTTTGTCAATTGTACCTCTTGTGAAGCCACTTTCAAGAAGAAATTTAGACAAAGTCTCATACCATGCTCTTGGTGCCTGCTTTAGTCCATAGAGTGTCTTGTCAAGTTTGTAGACATGATTTGGAAACTTTGGATCAACAAATCCAGGTGGCTGTTCCATATACACTTCCTCATCAAGTTTGCCATTTAGAAAAGCACTCTTTACATCCATCTGATATACCTTGAATTTTGAATGAGCTACAAATGCAAGAAACATTCCGATTGCTTCCAATCTTGCTACAGGTGCAAAGGTCTCATCATAATCAATGCCTTCTTCCTGAGAATAACCCTTAGCCACCAGTCTTGCTTTGTTTCTTACAATCATACCAGATTCATCTAGCTTGTTTCTGAAAACCCATCTTGCACCAACAATAGATCTATCTTTAGGTCTTGGTACCAGTTTCCAGACTTTGTTTCTCTCAAACTCATTTAACTCCTCCTGCATTGCAATTACCCAATCAGGATCCTGTAAGGCTTCTTCAACCTTCTTAGGTTCATTCTTTGAGAGAAAGCAACTATACAAGCATTCATTTTGAATTGATCTTCTAGGTCGAACACCACTATTTGGATCACCAATAATCAAATCTTCAGTATGATCCTTTGTCCATTTTCTAACAGGTGGTAGATTAACTCTGCTAGTCTCTCCCCCTAAGTTAGTGGTATCTCTTGTAGAAGAATTCTCTCTACCTTCAAAAACTCCCCTTTGATCAGTAGAATCATTAGATTCCATATTGCTGCTAGTTACTGATCTTCCTTCAGTAGACTCTGAAAGATCAGTTCCTGATGGAGTAGACTCTGAAACGTCAATTCCTGATGGAGTAGACTCTGAATAGCTAGTCTGCTCCTGATGATCACTGTGTTCTCTTTGATTTATTTGCTCCCCCTCAACAGTAGCATTCCTTTGAGAAGCAATAGAAATTCCTTCTGGAGAACCTTCATCATTACTGGAGAGTATCTCAGAATTCTTCAGATTTTCAAATTCCAATTTGTCATGGCTTTCATCAGTTTGCAGAATTCCAAATTTCTTATCATTAAATGCAACATGAATTGATTCCATAACAATGTGAGTTCTGAGATTATAAACTTTGAAGGCCTTAAATGCTGAATATCCTAGAAAAATTGCTTCATCCGATTTGGCTTCAAATTTTCCAAGTTGTTCTGGATGAACTTTTAGGACATAGCATTTGCATCCAAAGATGTGAAAGTATTTCACACTTGGTTTTTTTCCTTTGATCATCTCATAGGGAGTTTTTCCATGACTATTTACCAAGGTACAGTTTTGAGTGAAACATGCAGTGTTAATAGCTTCTGACCAAAAGTAGGTTGGAAGTTTTGCATCTGCAAGCATGGTTCTTGCTGCCTCTATGAGAGTCCTGTTCTTTCTTTCCACTACACCATTTTGCTGAGGTGTACCAGGTGCAGAAAACTGTTGAGTGATTCCATTGTCTGCACAAAACCCCTCCATTGTAGAATTCTTGAATTCTGTACCATTGTCACTCCTAAGTACTTTAAATTTGTACTCAGAGTTATTCTGAATATTCTTTACAAGTTCAATGATTTGCTGAGGAGCTTCATCCTTCTTGTGTAGAAAGAACACCCATGTAAACCTTGTGAAATCATCCACTATCACTAGAGCATATCTTTTCTTGCTTATAGACATAATGTTTACTGGACCAAACAGATCAAGATGTAGCATGTGAAATGGTTCAGTAATCGAATTTTCAGTCTTGCTCTTGAAAGTGGTTCTTCTTTGCTTTCCAAGCTGACATGCATCACAAAGTCCATCTTGCACATAATTTGCCTGAGGTAGGCCTCTCACCAGATTGTGCTTAACAAGTTGATTAAGCTTCTTGAAATTAAGATGTGAGAGCTTCTTGTGCCAATTCCAGCTTTCATCACTTGTTGCTTTGCTGTAGAGACATCTAACAATTCCTTTTGATGTATCTCTTAAGCTGGCTTCATATATGTTACCATGTCTTTGACCAGTTAGAACAATGTCTCCATTCTGCATATTCAAGATTTTGCATCCTTCTTTGTCAAAGATTGATTTGTAACCTTTATCACCCAGTTGACTTATGCTTAAAAGAGTATGTTTCAAGCCTTCAACCAGTGCTACATTTTCTATGATGACATTCCCCAAAACAATTGAGCCATATCCCAGAGTTTCTCCTTTGTTGCCATCTCCAAAAGATATTATTGGGCCAGCTTTCCTCTCAAACTTTGTAAGCAGGGACTTCTTTCCAGTCATATGTCCAGAGCATCCACTGTCCAAGATAATTGAATGCTTCTTTCCTGTGCCCTGCAAACAAAAAGTAACTAGTTAGAATTTTTTAGGACCCAACTTTGATTGGATCCTTTCTTACTAGATTTAGAAACAACGGGCTTTGAAGATTTTGCTTTTACTTTACCTGTTGTAGAGTCAACCTTAGATTCTAATTTCACAAACTGTTTGTGACTAGGAGTTTCAGATTTCAAGGAATAATAGTCATAATACAGTTCATGATATTCTCTACACATGTAAATGGAATGAAGTAAACTACCACAATGATAACAAGCTTTTTGTGGTTGGTATTGAATTTTCTGAGTCTTGGGGAATCTGGACTCAGTTTTCCAAGAAGGTTTTTGATTGCAGTCTAGGGCCAAATGATTATGATTTCCACACTTATAGCATTTTTTCCGAGGTGCATCAGGTACATTCTTGTAATTATTCTCTTTATTAATACATTCTTTTCCATTCCTATTTCTTTTGATCTTGCTAGACTCTGAAAGACCATCTAATCTCTGTTTCAACTGAGATTTAGACAGAAATCCTATGTTTACAATCTTAGGTTTCTCTAACACTTTCTCATCTGAATTACTATTGTTAATCCTTTTGTGTACAACAGGGGTACCTTTTGAATCAACAAATTTAACATGATTAGGTTCAGAAACAATTTTCTTACCTTCAGATTTAGATGTGTTAGCTTCTATTTTACTATCATCATTGACAATAGCTACTCTTTCTTCTTGTCTAGCCTTATCGAAACCTAAACCATTAACCTTACCATGAATTCCATTTTCAATGATTTCTTGTGTCTTTTTACCAGAAATGTTAATGGTCTTAATCACATCTCTCTCTTCCTCTAGTTCTTTTCTGACATAGTCATAAGCCTCAAGAATAACACTATAATCATGCTTAGCTTTATCAGAACTTAACTTGTATTCTTCCATTTGAATTAATTCAGATTCAAGAAAATTATTTCTATCAACTAATTTATCATTCTTAACCTTAAGTTCATCTCTTTCACAAGTAAGAATTCTAAAATTAGTCATAAGATTCTTAAACTCAGCATGGATAGATCTAATTTCATCAGAATTTAAGCTATCAAATGAATCAAGAGAGTGAAGTGATACCTTAACAGAGGATGGAGAAGTTTTCTTTGGAGATCCAAGTTTGTCTGAACCATTTGCCATCAATGCAATGTTGTCATAATCCAATTCATCTTCAGAATCACTGGAATCAGCCCAATCCTTCTGTGTGACCATAAGTGCATTACCCTTTCCTGAATTCCTAGGCTTCTTACACTCACTAGCAAAGTGTCCAAGCTCGCTGCAGTTAAAGCACTTGATCTTGGCCTTATCAAGCTTGACAATTGTACTTTTGCCTTTGTCACTCTTCTTCTCCTCCTTCTTTTGAAAAGGTCCTTTGCTAAATCTTCTCCTGTTGAATCTTCCTTTCTTGAAGGCTTTAGCAAACATAGCAAAGAGTTCCTGCATCTCAGATTCAGAATCATTGTTGTCAGAGTCTATATCAGTAGTCTCTGACTCAGAACTTTCTTTGCTTTTCTTCTTCCTTGAATTCTTTAGAGCAATCTCTTCATGCTGTTCTTCAGGAAGCTTCTTTACTTCAGATTGAGCAGTAAGTGCAATAGTCTTCATCTTTCCTTCACTCCTGCTCTTCTTCTGCTGCTTGTCAAGTTCATAAGCTCTCAATTTTCCATATACTGCCTCTAATGAAATCTCATCCAGATCATTAGCTTCCTCAATCGCAGATATCTTCTCATTGTAGAAATCAGGCAAAGCTTTCATGAACTTTGTATTCATATCCTCCAAGTCATAATATTTACCATGCATGGCCATCTCATTGATGAGTTTTGTAAACCTATCAAAGGTATCAGTAAGTGACTCACCAGACTTGGATTCAAAGTACTCATACTGTTGTATAAGTAATGTCCCCATATTCTTCCTGACAGGCTTAGTTCCTTCACAGTGAACCTTAAGATTGTCCCATATATCCTTAGCAGTTTTATAAGAGAGAACATAGTTAGTGAGAACAGAATCAAGACTGTTGAATAATATGTTTCTCACTTTAGCATCTTTAAGAACATTCTCCTTGTCCTTATCTGACCATTCAGATTTTGGCTTCTCTGCTGTATGTTCTGGAACAACCACACCATCAACAGTTGCTTGTCCAGCGACCTTTGTTGGAACAAAAGGTCCATCTCTGATTCTGTCAAGATAATCAGGATCTGTTGCTTCCAGATGATGCAACATCTTTACTTCCCATAGAGTATATTCGTTTCTCTTGAGCATAGGAATCTTAGTATTCCCATCCTTGTAACCAGACATGATTGCAGATCTTTATGATTATTCGAAATCAACCTGCTCTGATACCAATTGTTAACTCGAATAACTTGTAGAAGGGGGGGGTTGAATACAAGTTATATAATCGTGTCTGATTTTTGCTTGATTATATGAACAAGAATAAACGAATGAATCAAACTCTGTTTGTATTAATAAGATCAAATACAAACTCTACCAAAGGTGTACAATAGCTTTAGCAGCTGCTGACAATACAAATCTCTCTCTCTGTTTGTTTCGAATTCTCGAATACAAACCTTATACAGAGCTACGCACACGAACTCACAACACACGCGTTCGACTACGACACTTTTTCTCAGTTTTTACAATGACATAGAGAGAATATTTATAATGCTACCTATCAACTAATAACAGAAAGATATAATCTATACATGACAATGTTCTGCCTTCTAGTCGATAGTTTCCTTCAATAGAAAACTCTTTCCTTCATAATATCTTCTTGCTTGTTCTTCAAACAAAGATCCTGTTTTATAGCACTTGCCAGTTTCTGTAGCATCCATAATGACATCATCAGTAACACGACTGATATCAGGATTTCATTTTGCATCAGTATCTGATCATCATCAGTATTAGACCGTCATCAGGATTTACTCTTTGTTCCTGACATGTAGTCTCCGATACACTGTTCATTCCTGACTAAACTGTACAGATAACTGTCTTACACATAAATCCTATATATAGTGCTAAATCCTTTATTAGATCAGGATTACAAGAAGTATAATGCGTAAATTCTATTCTTAACATCACAACTTATGAATTATTCCTAACAAATCCTTTTGGATTCATCTCTTGAGCTTTGGCTTGCAGATTCTCATTTTTCATTTTCTCCTCAACTTCTTTGGCTTTCTTCTTTGCATTTTCCTCCATGGCAAGAATAATGTCTTCCATTGCAGTGAGTTCTTCAATTAGAGGGGAGCCTGATAAATCCTTAAGTACTTCATTCAGCTGTTTCTCAGAATAGGAACTGATGTAGTCCATTCTAATCTTTACATTTCTACCATATTTCTTGTACTCAATGATGTAAGGATTAAACTTGACTCTACACAGACCCATAGCTCTCAATTCATCAGCCTTAGTTTCCATTACAGCAAACTCCTCCTCCCTTTTCTTTAGAAGCTCCTCACTGTTCTTTCTCATTTCTGCCTGGTGATCTCTCTTCATTTTGACAAAGTCATAACTCCAGCTTCTATACCCTTTCCACTCTGTCTTCAGAATCTAACATTGCAATTATTCTTTCTATGTCATATAGCTTGCCCCAGTGTTGACATGTTCCTTGTCTGAATTTCTTCTGTCTTCCATCAGAATCTTTTATTTCAAGAAGATCATCAACAATGGCAACAAGAAAAATTCTTTGAGCCCATATGAACTGCAGTTGGTCTTCATCATAGATTTCATCCAGAGGTGGTAGGTTCAATCCTGGAATTATTGTCAGTGCCTTTGATTTCGATATCTTCACCCTTCTTGCAGCATGCTTAATTTTACTCCTCCTTGTATGATTGCTAGGCAGAAACTTATGACCCTTGTTGGTAGACCATAGTAGTATTCCATTTGCAATTTGCTTTCTGAAACATACACATGGTTTCTTGATTTGAATCCCCTTCACTTCATGAGGTGCCAAAACAGTTGCATACGCCAGAGATGTAGATCTTGATGAATCATTACTAGTGACATCCACCCTAGACATTGAGCCTTGTGTTATGGTGGAAGTGTCATTAATAATGTTCATGGCTTGCTGTTTTCCACTCTTCTTTTCATATACCTTTCCTCCACCCTTGTTATCATCCTTCTTTCTGTTTTTATCATCCCTTTTCTTCTTGTCATCACTGCCCTTATATCTCCCTTGATCTCCACCCCTGCTTCCACTTTTATCATGATCATCCTTGTATTGATTTGACTTTCCACCTTGAGCAATAGGCTTGATGTCTGATTGAGAGTTGATAAACTTCACCAGAATGTTAAGAGCCTCCTTTTCAGATTCAGATTTTCCATTTCTTGAATGTAGAACTCCAGCCAGAAACTTTATGGTGGACATGTTGTTTGCTTTTAGATGTTGGCCAAATCTGAAAGCAACAATGTCTTGATCCTTTTCATATAGAATACAATGAGGCTGAGGAACTACTTGAGGCAGTTGAGATTTCATGCACTTGGTGAGAATCTCTTTGAGCATTTCATTGTCTAGTGAGTTATTCTTTTCTATCTTCTTGATGATTGTTCCAAGTTCAGAGCTAGATCGAATTTGAAAGGCTTCAATGTGGATGTGAAAGAGGTTCTTGGCAGTGTGAACTAAGACTTCTCTATCATTCGAAAGAATGATGGCATGGGGATTGGTTTGCACAATTTCTCTTCTCACTACAGTGACTAGAAACACATCTTGCACAAGAAGCTTGATGTAGTCAAAGTAATGGAAATTGGCTCTTTTCCTTAACTCTTGTAGATGCTTCAAAAAGGCTATGTCATGGTATAGTCTAGAGTTTGCAGTTTCTTGACATACCCTTTGAGTAAGCACATTTCTGAATTCTGAAGGTTCAGATTGAAGGGATTGTTTAGCAATGTCAGGGATGTCAAATTCATATTCTGACTTGTTAGGTCGAATACACAATATATATAATCAAGTACTGTATGAGTAAATAACAAGAACACACGTTTTAGTACTTAAAACTGTTTGGAATTAATAATTCCTCTCTCAGTGATGTAAAATATCACAGAGAGCTGCTTAGGTTACAATGAATGATATTCGTTCACGATGGATACTCTTCTAGGGTTAACCTAACTGTATTTATAAGATATACAGCTACGTACAATCGTTAATTGATTCTCCTATAATTAAGCTATACAATTGATATCAATTACGATTGCTACACGTCTTCTAAGTCAACTCAATCTCTTTGACAACTATCCAATCTTCAAAGATATTGCTTCCATATTAATCTTGAATTAGTCTTCAAACTCTGTTGACTTGTAGACGCTTCCAATAGACAGACTTTAGCAAACTCTGTTGCTCTCCTAGCCAGCAGTGTTTGCGCTTCCTTGTGTTCAGCTAGCAGTGTTTACGCTTTCTTCTGTCAGCGTTTGCGCTTCCAGCTATCAGCGTATACTCAAACTCTGCTATGACTGCTTTCAATAACAAGTTAAACTCTTTTTACCTGTAACACTTAAACATTGACATTAAATCACATCAATTAGATCTAACAATCTCCCCCAACTTGTTCATTAGAAAAATGTACAAGTTCACAGTAATTGATGATGTCAAAACAATCAAATAAAAACACAGTGTTTAACATATAATCAGAGTTTAATCTTGACTTAACAAAATCTACAGAAAATTCAAATTACTTACAAATTCTGTCTACCTAACCTCCTCAAGATCTGGAGTTGTTCTGAGATAATCTATCAACAATCTTCTCTTAGCAATTTCAAGTTCTCTCTGCATGGCTTCCTTGATCTCTTTCAACTCTGGATCATTCTCATCAGTTTGATAAATAGCAGCTCTTAGATCGTAGATTTTATTTCTCCTCATCTCATTACCCAGTCTAATGAACTTGACTTCCTCTGATTGAGAATTAAAATCAAGAATTGTAATCCCCAGATCAGTCTTTAATTTAGCAGTTCCTTTCTTCATCTCTACAAGATTTCCATTCCAATCTCTGTATTTAGGAACATACTTTTCAGTAGTCTTCGATCCTGTAATGACTTTGGCTCTTTGCATATATTCCCTTATAGAATTAGCAACAAGCTCTGTTCATCGATTTCTGACTTTGAATATATGTAGAACATACTGAAGTTCTTCAAACAACTTTAGCTTGATTGCTTCTTCATTCACTTTATACACTGTTCCATCTGTCATAAAGTATAACAGAAAGTGAATATCTAAGCTCCTTTGATGAACTAGTTGAACTGATTCCAACTTGTCTAGATTTTCTTGAGTAATACCAGAACCAAGAGAGACAAGTGCAGAGGGATCTCTTGGACTGTTACTAACTCTCAAATCTCTTCTTGAACCTAAGCCAGAAGTATTCCTGCCTGGTGGCTTTCCTGAACAAGCAACATTATGTTGATACCCACCAGTCACTCCTGTTTCTGCTTGAACTGGAATCTTTGGCCTAGAAAACCCAGGTAAAGGTTTGCTTTGAATCTGTACAACTTGTGTGTCAACAGAGGTTGTAACTATCATTTTGCCCTTGCTCTCTTCACCCATCACCCCTTTTAGTTTTAACTTGGCATCAAGAGAAGACTTTCTTACCAACTTTCCTTCTTCTTCTTCTTCCTCTTGAATACCAGATAAATTCTCTCTGATTTCAATCCCTTTCATTGCAGGCTTTGAAGCTTTGACTGTCTTCTTTCCTTTCTTGGACTTCAATGCCTTCTGATGTTCTTTTTGTAACAGCTTTTCTTCAGCTTGTATGTCTTCAAGTGTAGCCTTAGCATTTTCCTCACGAAAAATCTTAGCAGCCAACTCTTCATCTGTTTGTGGATTGTCAGTGAATGACAAATCCTTTTACCTTGAAGTAGAAGTACTCTGAAGATTTGTATCTGCCACCACATTTTGCTTTGACCTTGTAGACCTTCCATGTCCATGTCTTGGATTTGCACTTCTTAATCCCTTATCAGCATTTGCACCTTCTTCATCCAGATGATCCTTCTTTAACAAAGTTTGAGTTTGCTTACACTTAGTTTTAGCAATTCTCTCCCCCTTTTTGACATCATCACCATCTGGAATCAGAATAGAGGTGATTAACTCAAGAGAGTTTGCAATAGAATCAACCTTCTCAGTCAGCAAAAGCTGATTCTGTTCAACTTTGGTCAATTTGTCATTAAGATTCTCTTGAGCTTTGGAAAATTGTTGAAAAAGCTTAGAATTAGCTCGTTGAGATTTCTCCTTATGAGTAGCAACCTCTGTTCGAAGATCAACAATTGCCTTCTGATTATCATCAAATCTGTGATTCAAGGACTTGATCTGAATCACTGTTCCTTGCAAACAAGTGAAAATATCAGGATTTGAAATCTTTGAAGAGTTTGCCTTGAGAAAGGTAACTGCTCTGCCAGGAGGAAAAATACAGTCTGACTTGTACCAATCTGCAGTTTGCTTTGTCAAGTAATTATCATCAATTTCATTAACAGAAGGTCCAGCAAAGTCTGGTTTTTCTCCTGTTTTCTGACCATCAGTTTGAAATTGTTCTTTATGAGCTTCTGTACTCCTTTCTTCAAAAGAATCACTGACTGAAACATCAGTAGGTGCAACTGAAGCAATGTCCTCATCTTGAGCAGCAACTGATTCTTGAGCAACCTGTTTTCCTTTATCACCTTGTATATGCTCTGAAGAAATAACTTTTTCTGGTTGATCAATCTCCTCACCATGATCAGAAACATGATGTGCATCAGAGTATAATTCTCTGTGTGATGTAACCTCAGTGTCTTCCAAGACAACAGTAGGCCCATCTGCAACACCAGTATCAACAGAATTTGTAGTAGCCATGGGTGTTGGAGTAGATGCTTCATTGTCAAAAGAAAATGGAGTTTCATCAAACTCTTCTATTGTAGGCAATGCATCTCTAACATCTTCATTAGTCTGAACCTTAGCAAGTTCTGGTTCAGCAATCTTGAAACCTGATTCTTCTATAGTAGGTTCTATGATAACCTCTGTCTCACCAGTAGGAATATCCTTAGAAATTTTCTCTTGAGCCTCAACAACTTGCTCATCATCAGAATCTATAAGAATCAGCCTCCTTCTCTTTGCTTGAGGCACTTCAATCATTTCTTCTTCTTCACCAGAACTTTCCCCAACTGGTGGTGATGAAGGCCTATTTGCCCTTTTAATGATTCTTCTAGAATAAACAGCTCTAGGAGATGTCTGTTTAGCCTTGGAATGTTTTGTGTTGAGGGCAGTATGCTTCTTCCTTTTTGGTTTAGATGTTGGTTGAGGTTGAGTAGTAGTGACCAGGTTTGTTGGCTCAGGGTTTATTGGTTCAGGTTATATGTGTGTTGATGTAGTAGGTACAGTGTTTGTTGGTGTTGGCTCAGGTTATGGTACAGGATGAGAGTGTATGGTTTGAGTGTGGTCAGTGGCTAAAGGTTCAGGCATATTTTATGTTTCTGGTTGTTGTGTTTGATGTGGTTCATGTTGTGATGATTGGGAATCTTGTGGTTGGTTGAGAAAGTTCTGCAAGGCAAGTGGCAAAACAAAAGCAGGTAAATCTTTACCAACATCTTTATTAGTCATATCAGATAATATTCTCTTATTGACTCTAAAAGGTTGAATCACATCAGCTGCATCAACTTCTAACCCAGGTACACAGGCATTGAACAAAAGTTGACAAAATCTAGCAAAATAAACTGTAGTAGACTCTGACAACTTATCACCTAAGTTCATTAGCACATATCGACCAAAATCAAAATTTACTGCCATAGAGTAGAGAATACCCAATTTGTAGACTATCCATTGGAATGGCATCCCAGTTGGTGACTTTCTTCTGGAATGTCCTGGTGATACAGTCAAAGAAAAAATTCCATTCCTTTCTAAGATTCGGCCTTCTCACACTGCCCAGCTTTGCAAGAGATTCCATGTACCCAATCTCTGTTAACATTTCTCTCAAATTTTGTTCCGAAACAATAGCATACGATGTGTGTGTGTCAAAGTCCATGGTCTCTCGAACAGTTTGTGGAGTTATCACAAACTCTTGTTCATCATGAGTGAAGATGATAGACGGAGTCCCATTCTCTCCTCCATCTATATACCTTGAGTTTTGCCAGAAAGTGACAATCTGAGATGCAGATAGAATAGCAGGTTCAATCAACGCTTGCCCAATTTCAGAGTCATGAAGAAAATTTTGCATAAGGTGAAACGCTTCAGGAGCACGGTCGTTCTCAAGTAGAGCTGCAAAATTGTTAGGCACAAAACGAAGACCAAACGAAGTAAAAGGTTTTGTTGCCATTAGATCAAGAAATAAGCAGAAATTGACTGTGAAAATGATATGTAAGAAAGGTGTTTGTGAAAATGTCTAAGTGAAAAACAAAGGAGGTCTGTGTTTTTGGTAAAGTGAATATGAGTGGATGTGGAGTGATAGTAACAAAAAGTGATTGGAGTAGTAAAAATTAAAACTCAATCGTTTTTACATTGAAAACACGCAACTATTCCTAGAATAGTGTGAAAGTGGTACACAATGATGGGTGAGTGGGTGAAAGTGGGACACGTGTCAAACATGCAGCGAATCACTTAATCACGTGCAGTAAAAGCCATTATTACTGCTGTCTTTCTTATTATCAAGACACTTTACCACAAATACACTTATTAACAGTTGTCAACCACTCTATTTACTCCAAAATTTTCAAATTATCTTAATGAAAATTTACCTTAGAGTACGGAACACAATCCATCAGTGTTTGTCAAATTTTCCAACTTTATCACTAAAACCCTTTCAAAAAATGCACAGTCGTGAATATTTTGTGTGTGTGTGTAGCAGAGGTTACCAAATCAATTTTTATAGCATCTAATATTTCATAAAATCCATAAATCAAATCAATAAACACTGAATGCACAAACTCTCTTATTAAACACGGAGTATGAGATGAATGCTAAACTCTGTAGTTCCTTAAATACAGAAATCTGAATAACCCTATTCCCATTGATGTTCATGATTATCCAAGTAAGCACATAGTCATAATAGACAAAAAGATCAAGAGGTAGGCATCAAAGCATCATTCAGTAAGAACATGTCAAGGATTTCCGTACAAACTCTCAAAGCACACAAGTGTTTAGGTGAAGTGTTTTCTCTCAAATTCAATCAGTAAAAGCAGATACTTCCATAGGCTTGAATTTCCACCAAATCTACACTACTTTGATTACATATGTGCACAAATCAAAAGGACTTTATTCAGGGTTGTAATTTAGTAAGATCAAACAGGTGAGAAGAGATGTTTTTAAATGAATAAAGTTCGAACTGAACAATTTAACAGATCAAAGTGTTCAGTCACACTGTTAGTACATATTTGTACAAGATGATCAGTATATATACCCTTTTTTTTATACAAGTATATATACTGAGAAAACCTTTCCTTTTCTTGAGAAACACTCACCTGCTTGCATTTGATTTTCCAAAAGAATATAACTGCTCTTTATACGACGGAGTTAAAAAAAAATGAGCAGTTAATAAGGCTCAAAGGGGTTTACTAAGGGTGGTATTCATGAACAGTGTTTGAAGAAAGATGGTAAATCCTAGTGCCTTTATTATTTTCATGCACACACATATCATGTAGTCTCAAAATGGTTTAATACAAGTTCTGGAGCAACATACTCACTGATGAACATCACACATCAATAAAATCTGATTGATATAAAATGTATCAATCACTTATTTGGCTCAAAATCTCACAGGGTGCAGACATGAATTGTTTCTCACCAAACTAAACAATGACACATCTCAAGTTTTAAAATTTTCACAAGTACAAACAAGGAATCATCAAGAACTATGTATGTCTTGGAAATAGAGTGTTACTAATCAGAGTTTAGAGTTCATCAATATCAGAAGTTATTCATGAGAGGCAATGCACACAGTATTCATAGACTCAGAGTTTAGGACCAAATAAACTAAGAGATGCTCTAAATATGAAACAGTATCATGCTGTGTTAACTTACTGCACAGTTTCTGATCAGATCACAGTGACTCAGAAAGAATGTTGATTTATTCACTGAGAATCATGCTACATACATATTTCTTCATTGGTGTTTTCATCCAGACAAAGATCAATTCAGAATTCATAGAGTTTATCAAACATATTAACAGTGTATGACAGACAGACATGCTGACAGAGTTTAACAGTGTAAGGACAAAAACATGTGAATAGAGTCTACATAACAAAGTTTAAACAACAAAGTTCACATAGCACTTAACACTTCACAGAAATATGAGCAACACATTTTATAAGAAAATTTTGAGTCTAACCAACATGTTTAGTCAAAACCAGAGACCATTCCTAGTTCATTGACCAGCCTTGTAAATGCTGCTTCACTCAAAGGCTTGGTGAAGACATCTGCAAGTTGTTGATCTGTAGGCATAAAGTGAAGCTCAATGTTGCCTTCCTCTACATGCTCTCTGATAAAGTGATACCTGATGCTGATGTGCTTGGTCATTGAGTGTTGTACTGGATTACCTGTCATTGCAATAGCACTTTGGTTATCACATAAAATAGGTATTTTGCTGTACCTCAATCCATAATCCAGCAATTGATTCTTCATCCATAGAATCTGTGCACAGCAGCTACCAGCAGCAATATACTTTCCTTCAGCTGTAGATGTGGATATTGATTTTTGTTTCTTGCTGTACCAAGAAACAAGTCTGTCACCAAGAAATTGACAACTTCCACTGGTGCTTTTTCTGTCAATCTTACAGCCTGCAAAGTCTGCATCAGAGTAACCAAGTAGTTTGAAATCTGATTCTCTTGGGTACCACAACCCTAAAGTTACAGTGCCCTTGAGATACTTGAAAATCCTCTTCACAGCTGTTAAATGTGGTTCCCTTGGATCTGCCTGAAACCTTGCACATAGACATGTTGCATACATTATATCAGGTCTACTTGCTGTTAGATAGAGAAGAGAGCCAATCATTCCTCTGTAACTTGTCATATCTACTGATGACCCTGTTTCTTTGTCCAATTTTGTTGCAGTTGCCATGGGAGTTGTTGCAGATGAACAGTCAAGCATGCCAAATTTCTTGAGAAGATTTCTGGTATATTTTTCTTGATTGATAAAAATTCCATCATCTGTTTGCTTCACTTGTAAGCCTAGAAAATAACTTAGCTCTCCCATCATACTCATTTGATATCTGGACTGCATGAGCTTGGCAAACTTCTTACAGAGTTTATCATTAGTAGATCCAAAAATGATATCATCAACATATATCTGAACTAAAAGCAAGTCACTTCCAGATTTGAAATAAAACAGAGTTTTATCAATTGTACCTCTGTTGAATCCATTTCTAAAAGAAACTGAGCCAGAGTTTCATACCATGCTCTTGGTGCCTGCTTAAGTCCATAAAGTGCCTTGTCTAGCCTGTAGACATGGTCAGGATATTTTGGATCTACAAAACCAGGTGGTTGTTCAACAAACACTTCTTCTTCAAGTTTTCCATTCAGAAAAGCACTTTTCACATCCATTTGAAACACCTTGAACTTCTTGTGAGAAGCATAAGCAAGAAACATCCTTATTGCCTCCAATCTGGCAACTGGTGCAAAAGTCTCATCATAATCTATCCCCTCTTGCTGTGAATAGCCTTTTGCCACAAGTCTAGCTTTGTTTCTTGTAACAATCCCTTCACTGTCAGTTTTGTTTCTAAAAACCCACTTATTACCAACAATAGACCTGTTCTTTGGTCTTGGTACTAGTGTCCACACTTCATTTCTCTCAAATTCATTTAACTCTTCTTGCATTGCTGTTATCCAGTCAGCATCTTTAAGAGCTTCTTCAACTTTCTTTGGTTCATTTTGTGACAAGAATGCATGAAACAGACATTCATTTGTTGTTGCACTTCTTGTCCTTACTCTTGCATCTGGATCACCAATGATCAAATCAGGTGTGTGAGATTTGGTCCATTTCCTAGCTGAAGGCAATTGACTTCTTTCAAAGTTGGATCCTCCCCTTTGATCCATGTTTTCCTGATTTTCTTGATATCTTTCTTCATTCTCTGAGGCTCCCCCTGAATGTGACTGCTCAGTGTGTGAACTGTCAGATTTTGGACTTTCAGAGTTTGAGTCACCAGAGTTTGATTCAGAATTTTCAGCTGAGTCATTATCAGAATTTGAGTTATCACTTTGATGAGTTTCTTCATGCTCCCCCTCAACTGGTTCTCCTCTTGTTTCTGGCTGAAAGGTCTCTTCAGTATTTACCAGTAGAGGTTCAGAGTTTGTCAGATCAGACTCATCAGAGATTAATTCATCAGAGTTTAAATCTTCATTTTCGAAGTGCAGTTGATCATGTTCATTTACATCTTTAAGTCCAGTTATTTTCTTGTCATCAAAAGACACATGAATAGATTCCATGATCACTCTAGTTCTCAGATTATAAACTCTGAATGCTTTAGTTGACAGTGGATAGCCAACAAAAATTCCTTCATCTGCCTTCAAATCAAATTTGGTCAACTGTTCAGGATGAGTTTTCAGCACAAAGCATTTACACCCAAAAATATGAAAATATTTTAGGTTTGGCTTCTTTTCTCTTACCATTTCATATGGTGTTTTTCCATGCTTATTTATCAGAGTGGCATTCTGAGTAAAACAAGGTGTCTGAACAGCCTCTGCCCAGAAATAAGTTGGTAATTTTGCTTCATCAAGCATAGTTCTGGCAGCTTCTATCAAAGTTCTGTTCTTCCTTTCAACTACACCATTCTGTTGTGGAGTGCCAGGTGCAGAAAACTCTTGTTTAATTCTTTTGTTCTTGCAAAATTCTTCCATTGTTGAATTCCTGAATTCTGTTCCATTGTCACTTCTGATAATCTTCACTTGATTCTTTGACCCTTTGTCCAGTTGCATTATATGTTCTGCCAGTGTTAATGCAGTTTCATTCTTCTTTGCTAGAAAATACACCCATGTGTATCTGGTGTATTCATCAACAATGACTAGAGCATATTTCTTCTTTTCAAGAGACATAACACTCACTGGTCCAAAAAGATCAACATGTATAAGATGATAAGGATCAACAATTGAAGACTCAGATTTGTTTTTGAAAGAGGCTTTTCTCTGTTTGGCCTTTTGACAAGAATCACACAGGCCTTCTGCATTCAACACAGACTTTGGTAGTCCTCTTACAAGATCATACTTTATTAGCTCATAGATATTGTTCAGATTCAAATGAGAGAGTTTCTTGTGCCACTTCCAACTCTCTTTACTGGACATCCTTGTAGACAGACACACTGCTTTGCCATCAGAGTTTGTTGACAATTTTATTTCATAGATGTTATTGTGTCTGTTTCCAACGAGAGCAACTTTCCCTGTAGATTTACTGATGACTTGACAATATTCAGGCTAAAAATCTACATGGTATCCTCTGTCACAGATTTGACTCACAGAAAGCAGATCATGCTTGAGTCCTGGAACCAGAGCTACATTTGTGATGATGACACTTCCAAGATTAATATTGCCATATCCCAGAGTATGTCCTATGTTGCCATCTCCATAGGAAACTTTTGGGCCAGCCTTCTCCACATACTCTGATAGCAGGGCTTTATTACCAGTCATGTGTCCTGAACATCCACTGTCCACGACTAGGGTACTTACCCTGGTGCCCTGCAATCACAAACAATCACTGATTGTTAGTTTTAAGGATCCAGACTTGCTTGGATCCTTTTGCTTTATTGAATCTGTTAGTTTTAGCAGCGGATTTGTCATTATCAGAGTTTAAACTAACATTTTCAGTCTTAGCACTTGCAGAATCAACTTTAACCCATTTCAAATTAGGTTTCAGTTCATAATAATTATTATAAATAGCATGATAATTCTTGCAAGTATAAATTGAGTGCCAAGTACTTCCACAATGTTTGCACAGAGTTTGTGGTCTTGGTTTGACATTATCCTTTTTCACTCCAGATTTGGAGGGTAAAGAATTAATGTCTTTGTTCTTCCTGCAAAAACTAGCAAGATGATTAGTGCTACCACAGTTATGACAAATTTTTCTAGGTGCAAATGTGGCAAGCATTGGCTTAATTCCTGATGATATGCCTACCTTTCCATTTCTGTTTTTCCTAGGCATTGTCTGTTTGTTGACAGATTTTATTTCTTTAAGCTTATGCTTGAGTTGTTTATCTGTCATTGAACCAATATTAACATGTTTGACACAGGTTTTTACTGGCTCACTTTCAACAGCTCCATGTTCAGTTTTCACAGTACCATGAACAAATGTTCCAAATTTCTTAGTAGAAAGTGGTCGTCTAATTTTGACTGTATTCTGAAATCTAAGTACATCATCCTCAGAATAACCTAGACCTACTGTGTCTGATTGAAAAACCTCTTGAGTGTCTTTTCCAGAATGTGTCCAAGTTTTAATAATGTGCTTTGCATCCTCCAATTCAGATTCTAGTTGCTTATACTTACCTAGCAACTCCTGTTCTATGAAAACAACATCATCTCTTTCTTTCTGAATTTTATTCATGTTTTCAAGTTGTTCCTCAACAAGTTTATTTCTTTCTTTGAGTTGAGAACACTCATTCTTGATTCTCTCATTTTCTAAAGTCTGATCCCTATAACTGATATGTAATGCTTTAAGATAAATTCTCAATTCAGTTATATTATCAGTATTATAAGCATAGGTAGTTGGAGGTACCTTAAGTTCAGAATCTTCATTCTGAGTAGAGGCCATGAGTGCATAGTTCACCTCCTCATCTGAATCAGAGGTGTCTGCCCAATCTCTACCTTTGGTGTAGAGTGCCTTTTCAGTTTTACCCTTTTTGCACTCAGGAGCATAGTGACCCATCTCCTTACACTTGTAGCATTGAATCTCAAGCTTATCTTTCTTACCAGATTTGAAGTCCTTTCCCTCAGATTTTCTAAAATTTTTCTTGTCAGACTTTGAGTAATCCTTGGAGAATCTCTTTCCCTTCTTGAAGTTCTTGAATCCCATCTTCTTGAAGGTCTTTACCATCAATGCAGCCATTTGCATCATCTCTTCATCATCTTCAGAATCAGATGATCCATCTGTGTTTGAGTCAACATCAGTGTTTGATGACTCACTTTCTGAATGAATGACCAAGGCTTTTCCTTTTGCCTTCTTCCTTGATGCTTCTTTCTTTGAAGATTTTTCTTCAACTTTCAGAGCAACAGACTTTGACTTCCTGCTTGATCTTCTATTTCTCTGCTCCATTTCCAATTCATGAGTCTTGAGCAGTCCATAGATTTCATCAATCTCAGTATCAGCAAGATCATAGTTGTCTCTTATAGTGGTTGCTTTCACATCCCACTTTTCAGGAAGAGAGAGAAGAAACTTGAGATTCGAGTCTTCTAGATCATATTCTTTGTTAACCAATGATAGATCATTGAGCAGTTTACAGAATCTGTCAAATGTTTCTGTCATGGTTTCTTCAGACTTTGCCTCAAAATGCTCATACTCCTGTGTGAGTATGTTCCTTCTATTCTTCTTAATTACAGCAGTTCCTTGACATCTAACCTCAAGTGCATCCCATATTTCCTTTGTAGTTTTGCAGTTAATCACTTTGTTAGACATAACATTGTCAAGAGCACTGTGAAGTAAGTGCCTTACTTTGACATCCTTAGCAATAGATGAAAGATCCTCAGCAGTTAGATCTTTCTTTTCCTTAGGAACCACCTTCGATTCCTCACCAGCAGCAGCAGCAGTTAACTTTGTAGGTTTATGAGGACCTTCATAAATTCTATCAAGATATTCTGGATCTGTGGCTTCCAGAAACATGGTCATCTTTACCTTCCAGATTGCATACTCTGATGGCTTGAGTATTGGAACCCTAATCGTTTCATACCTACTAACAATAGTAGGTGCTTTCTCAGAACCTGATGGAGGAGGAATCTCTGCCATTGATTACTATTGTGTTTTGGATCTTTAACTGTAATAAAGTAACAGATTGGCTCTGATACCACTTGTTAGGTCGAATACACAATATATATAATCAAGTACTGTATGAGTAAATAACAAGGACACACGTTTTAGTACTTAAAACTGTTTGGAATTAATAATTCCTCTCTCAGTGATGTAAAATATCACAGAGAGCTGCTTAGGTTACAATGAATGATATTCGTTACCCTTCTAGGGTTAACCTAACTGTATTTATAAGATATACAGCTACGTACAATCGTTAATTGATTCTCCTATAATTAAGCTATACAATTGATATCAATTACGATTGCTACACGTCTTCTAAGTCAACTCAATCTCTTTGACAGCTATCCAATCTTCAAAGATATTGCTTCCATATTAATCTTGAATTAGTCTTCAAACTCTGTTGACTTGTAGATGCTTCAAATAGACAGACTTTAGCAAACTCTGTTGCTCTCCTAGCCAGCAGTGTTTGCGCTTCCTTGTGTTCAGCTAGCAGTGTTTACGCTTTCTTCTGTCAGCGTTTGCGCTTCCAGCTATCAGCGTATACTCAAACTCTGCTATGACTGCTTTCAATAACAAGTTAAACTCTTTTTACCTGTAACACTTAAACACTGACATTAAATCACATCAATTATATCTAACATGACTTCCCTTCAGTTTCAGATGGCTTGGCAACTTCATCTACAACCACTTTCTTCAGCTTGTCATCCTTGGATGTAGATTTCTCAGACTGAGATGACTTAGCAGTTCTTGGTTGGCCACCCTCATTGGTTGTAATGCCTTTGGTGTGGGATTTCTCCCCCCTTAGATTTTGAGTTCCTTGTTATCCTCTTCTCCCCCTTAGGCTTGTTGTCAGGCACAGAGGCTGTAGTAGGAGCCTTTGGAGTTGAAGATCCTTCAAGTAGAGGGATACCCATGTGCTTCATCATGGCAGACAGCATAGATTGTTGATCCAAAAGAACATTAGCAGTGGTAGTGGCTTGAGTGTTCAATTGCTCAGTTAGATTTGTAACTTTGCCTGCCAGATGGGCATTGGATTCTTTGAGAGACACCACCTCCCTTTCAAGAGTATCAACCTTGGTGAACAGTGCAGTGGCCTTGAAACCAGTTAAGGATCGATCTTGCAGTCTTTTCACTTCAGACTTGGTCATTTCATGCACAGGGACTTCAGTGACCAGCTTGTCTCCATACTAAATTTTTGAACAGTGTTCTGAGCATGGCATTGGCCTCTGTAGTCTGGTCAGATAGATTTTGAAATCTGTTTCCTAGGCCTGTGACTGTGTCTATGAGTTTGGCTAGGCCATTGTCCATCTTGGTGCAGGTGGTGTTGCAGTGTTTGAGATCTTTGACCACACTGTCTAGTTGAGGAAATTTAGCATCAAAGGCCCTCTTTACTTCTGCTACTGAAGTGGCTGTCTTGTCACACACCCTGTTGACTTCAGTTTTGACTCCCTTGCCAAGATAGTGTGCAGCCTTGAGGAAACCCTTGTAGGAATCATTGACAGCTTCATACACTTCACCAGAAGACAGGGATTTTGCATTGGAGCCCAGTGAAGTGATGTATTCCTCTCTAAGATATTGAAGTGCTTCACTGAGAGTTACATCATACTTTCCTTGCAGCTAGGCATCTACATTACCATCTCTCTCAGCATCATCAATAATCTTGGCCTTCTGCATCTCCACATCATCCCTATGGCATAGTAGGATGGCCTCATAGTCTGGATTAGAGATGTTGGAGGTGACAAGGTTCTGAGCTATTTTTACAAACTCAGGAATCTGATCCACAATTAAGCTTTGAAGTGCTTCAACCGTTAATTTTTGTGGAACAGACCCTGATCCTGAAGCACTGTCATGTTGCACAGGCTTCAGCCATTGTGACATAAAGTCAGAGCTAGAGCTAGGTAAACTAGACTCCTCAGTTACAGATGCAACTTCTGTAACCGGATGGATTGACTCTACTACTGGTGTCTCCACAGAAGTGGGATAAGTAACACCAGCAGTTGACATAGGCACAGAGTCTCTAGTAAAAACTAGTGAAGCCTCTGTGTTTGTGATGATGTCATTAGGATATGCCCCAGCATGCATTCCCTCACCATCTAAATGTGGGTCCTGGGTGGTGAGCAGAGTGTCATGCACTCAGTCACTTAAAATTATTGGCTCATCAAGAGAAAAGAATTCTTGATGATCAATGCCTTGCATCTCAGTTGCCTGAGTTGCAGAGTCCAAAGAAATTTCAGTGTTAGATTCCGGAAGAGGAGTGTCTTGTAGAGTAGATTTTGGCAACTCCCCCTGAGAGATAGAGGGAGTTTCAAGTGCGATGTGCTCTCCACTCAGTGTAGTGCCAGCCTTATCACTCCCATGTGCTGACTCAATACAAGAAGGTGCATTGGGGAGGATGCTTAATTCTATAGATGCACCCTGTTGAGAGGACACATCTAGTGAGCTGTTTGCCCCTGATTTTACAACTTCAGCCATTTGTGTGACTGAAGAGGTGGTCTTAGTTTTCTTCTTCTTCTTTGGCCTTAGTAAGGGTGACTCTGGTTCCTCACTTTCTAGACCTAGTTCAACAGCTAATGCTGCTTCAGATAGAATATTTAAAGGTGCAGACATTACTTCCTTTCTCTTCTTTTTACTAACATCACCCTTTTGAGAGGATGATGCAGTTGGATCAGTGATTGGTAGAGTGTTTGGTTGAGAGGGTTGGTTAGCTAGCCCTGGGTTAGCATTTTGTTCTACTTGCTTGGGCTTAGCTAACTCAGACTTAGAGGCAAATGTTGGCATGTTGTGGGGGTAAGTTCTAAACAGACTCTCCATATAGGGAGTTATGTTAAGTCTTACATCCACATCATTCCTAGTCTCCAAATTACCAAAAATGAGTTTGGTCATGGATTTAGGATAGCCTATTCTATTTTTATTCATCCCATCTAATTCAATCAATTTATCATCTAAGAAATTAAGGACAGATTGAATAAAACGAGGGAAGAAAATTTCATTACCTCTCTTGGCTGAATTCTTACCAAGTCTCCCATACAGCTCCTGCAAAATGATGAGACCAACGTCTATCTTCTTTCCATAAGCTAAGGCATAGCCTATTTGCTGTGCAGGAGTACTGATTTGGTCATAGCTAGATTTTCTTGCAGTGAAGACTTGTAGAAGTGTAGCAAACACATAACTCCATTCCTTCCTCAAATGCTTCCTGTTCAAGTGCCCAAGACTGATTCTGTCTGCATATTTGATGAAATCAAAGAAGTCTTCTAATTCAGCATTTGTAGCAAGTGGGTCATACACCTCTCCTTTGGTACCCATCCCAAGTGCCTCATTCATATCCTCTGTGGTGATAGTGAGATTTTTGTCTTGAATCTTGTAGTAGATGATGTACGAGGATATTGCAGAGTCAAGAGCCACCACCTCCACTGTAGCAGACTGCCAAAACTGTTCTAGAATGTCGAGGTACAGAGTTGGGTTAACAGATAGAGCATTCTTAATGTACGATTCAGACATCCACTTCACAAAGTACTTGAAATTGGCGTTGGGTGCTTCAACATCACTAGTTAGAGCAATGAAATTGGTGTTGAACTTTACTGTTGCCATTTGTGTGTGAGAGAGAGAGAAGAAATCGAAGGTTGAAGAAGAAATTTAGCTTTTGCAGTTAGGGTTCCAGAGGTTTTGGGAGTTTGGATGCTTGAGAAATCGAATGAAATGAATCGAATAGATGTGAAGTTGTAAAAGTATGAAGTACTTGAATTGTCGATTAGATGTATGTTCTGTATCGACAAGTCAGGCATTCGAGAAGTAGAAAACAACTATTCGAGAAGTCAAGAAAGGCTTATTCGATAACTCAAGCAGGTTGTAGCTCACAGCTGGCAGTTATCTAACTTAGAAATTAATCTAAATTAGGTAAAATATGTTTTTATGAGTAATTCTGAATAAAAATCCAAAATCGGTTAAAATTCAGCGAGAAATCAGCCTTTTCAAATGATTCGAGAACTCAAATATAGTATTCGAGAACTCAGTCAATCGAGAACTAAAACACTATATTCGAGAAGTCAAGGAAACCTCTATTCGAGAACTCTAAAAGACTCTATTCGAGAACTCGAGAGTGCTCTAATGAGACTTGTTAGAGATGTCGAATAGTGAATCACTTGAGAAGTCTGACTTGTCGAATTATACTCATAGAAACTCAATTTACACTATCTTTTTAAAATTTACCAGCCATATTCATTCACGAATATTCTAGCAAATTAAACAGTGATTTTCTCAAAATTTCATAGAAATTTCGAGTTAACAAGAGAATATGATTTTCCAAATATGCAACAGATTTGAAATATTTATAAATCATATTTTAGCCAACACTTACTCCAAAAATATTAAGAATTTAGATAAAGTAAGTGTTTACTGCTGCAACAATCTAGATGATGTATTCACTTAGCCAGAATCTGAAGAATTCAGCATTCCAATCTCACTAACCAACCTTGTGAAGGTGGCTTCATCTAATGGCTTAGTGAATATATCAGCTAGTTGTTTCTCTGTAGAAACATAATGCAACTCAATGGTTCCATTAGTTGCATGTTCCCTTGTGAAATGATATCTGATGTCAATGTGCTTTGTCCTAGAATGATTGACATGTGTTGTCACACATGATTGGAATTCTTTCCAACACAAGTCCATAGTCTCTAAGTTGATTTCTAATCCAAAGCACTTGAGCACAACAACTTCCAGCAGCTATGTATTCAGCCTCAGCTGTAGAAGTTGACACAGATTGTTGTTTCTTGCTATACCAAGAGACTAACCTTTGTCCAAGAAACTGGCAGCTACCTGAGGTGCTTTTCCTATCCACTCTGCATCCAGCATAATCAGCATCAGAATAACCAACCAGATTGAACCCTGTGTCCTTAGGATACCATAGTCCCAAGTTTGGAGTGCCCTTCAGATATCTAAAGATCCTTTTTATAGCAACCAAATGTGATTCTTTTGGATTTGATTGAAACCTTGCACACAAGCATGTAGCAAACATGATGTCTGGCCTACTTGCAGTGAGATAGAGTAGAGAACCAACCATGCCTCTGTAGACTGAGATATCTACCTTCTTGCCTTTAGCATCTTCATCCAATTTATTGGCAGTGGCCATGGGTGTCTTTGCAGGTGAGCAATCTTCCAAGTCAAACTTCTTCATTAAATCCTTGATATACTTGGTCTGACTTATAAAGATACCATCCTTCCTTTGACTGACTTGCAACCTAAGAAAGAATGTCAACTCCCCCATCATACTCATCTCATATCTGCTCTGCATGAGTTTATAAAATTTCTCACACAGCTTCTCATTTGTAGAACCAAAAATGATATCATCCACATAGATCTGAACTAAGATAAGATCATCACCATGCTTCTTGTAAAACAATGTCTTGTCCAGTGTGCCTCTAGTGAATTGATTCTCAAGAAGAAATTGTGATAAAGTATCATACCATGCTCTTGGAGCCTACTTAAGCCCATACAATGCCTTAAGCAATCTGTAGACAAATTCTAGGAAGTGTGGATCCTCAAAACCAGGTGGTTGTTGCACATAAACTTCTTCTTCCAACTCTCCATTCAGAAATGCACTTTTGACATCCATTTGATATACTTTAAAGTTTGAATGAGCAGCAAATGCCAAGAATATTTTGATGGCTTCCAATCTAGCAACAGGAGCAAATGTCTCATCATAATCAATGCCTTCCTGTTGAGAGTATCCTTTTGCAACCAACCTTGCTTTGTTCCTTATAATTACACCATCTTCATCCATCTTATTCTTTAGAACCCATTTTGTTCCAACAATGGTTCTGTTCTTTGGTGCAGGCACAAGTTCCCATACTTTGTTTCTTTCAAATTGATTCAGCTCCTCTTGCATAGCAATAATCCAATCTAGATCCAACAGTGCATCATCAAGTTTCTTAGGCTCAACTTGCGATAGAAAACAGCCATAGAGGCACTCATTCTGAGTTGCTCTCCTAGTCCTTACTCCTGCATTAGGATCTCCAATGATTTGCTCTGCAGTGTGTGATCTATCCCATTTCCTTGAGTGCTCAGCCTGATTTCTCATTCTTGATGATGCTTCATCATCCACATCATGGTCATTCTCATTTCATCCCCCTGTAAAGTTGCCACTACTCACAGGTGTGTCTTGGATGCTTGTTCCTTCACTATTGATTGGCACAAATTCTTCTCTTGTATCATCATTCACTTGAGTTTGTTGAACTCGAGTTTCAACTTCAGTTTCAGTCTCTTCGTCATAATCATCTAGATTATCAAACTTCAATGGATCTTTATCTTCATCATTGGCTTCTTCTAGTCCAGGTAGTTTGCTGTCATCAAATGTCACATCTGTGCTTTCCATAACTTTCTTTTGACTGATGACATAAACCTTGTATGCAATTCTTTCCATAGAGTAGCCAAGAAAAATTCCTTCAAATGCTTTTGCATCAAATTTTCCAACATATTCAGAATTATCCTTCAATACAAAGCATTTGCTTCCAAAAGTATGAACATACTTTAGAGTAGGCTTCTTTCCAGTCATCAAGTTATAAGGTGTCTTTCCAGTGTTTTTGTTGATGAGGGTTCTGTTCTGGATATAGCATGCAGTGCTTACAGCCTCAGCCCAAAAACATGTAGGCATTTTTGCATCAAGTAACATTGTTCTAGCATCCTCAATTAGAGTTCTATTCTTTCTCTCAACAACTCCATTTTGTTGTGGAGTCCTTGGAGCTGAGAATTGCTGAGAAATACCATTCTCTTTACAGAATGCTTCAAGTATGGCATTTCTGAACTCTGTTCCATTATCACTTCTCAGTGCAATCACACTTGCATTGTTGGCCTTTGCTTCTTTGTCAACTTTCTTTATATGCTCAATGATTACTTGTGGAGTCTCATCTTTTGATGCCAGAAATTCCACCCATGTATACCTTGTAAAATCATCAACCATCACCAAGGCATACTTCTTTCTTCCTAGTGACATAATGTTGACAGGCCCAAATAAATCCATATGAATGAGTTGTAGGGGCTTGGTTATTGATGTCACTGTCTTTGTCCTGTGGCTTGATCTTTTCATCTTTCCTTTTTGACAAGCCTCACACACTCCTTCTTGACAGAATTCAAGTGTGGGCATGCCTCTCACTAGCTCTCTTTTGACTAGAGAATTAATGGCTTTGAAGTTCAGGTGTGATAGTTTCTTGTGCCACAGCCAACAATCTTCATTTGATGCTTTTGAGTAAAAACAACAAATTTTGTCCTTGTTTGCAGAATCCATATTGGCTACAAACTGGCTTCCCTTCCTTACTCCAGATAGAGCAAAATCACCAGTCTTCTTGTGGGTGATCAAACATTCATCTTTGTCAAAATCCACCTTGAATCCCCTATCAGTAAACTGACCAACACTTAGCAGATTATGCTTGAGCCCCTTGACTAGTGCTACATCTTCAATGATGACATTACCAACTTTCAACTTGCCATATCCCAATGAGTTACCCATGCTGTCATCTCCAAAAGCAACCACTGGGCCAGCCTTTTCATCATATTGTGATAGCAGGGCCATATCACCAGTCATATGATTTGAGCATCCACTGTCCAAAATCCACATGACCTTCGTTTCACTTTCTTTGCCCTGAGGGTCTGATGGAGATGTGTCATCCTTGGAATTGGCCATCAAGGCATAATTGCAGAATTCTTGCTCCTCTCCATCACTGTCGGAATCATCCCAACACTTCCCTTCAGCTATGTAGGCCTTACCTTGTGTCTGCTTTTTCAGAAGGGCCTCATACTTAGCTTCAAGCTCAAGATAATCTCTATCCTTCTTTTTAGGCTTCTTGCATTCACTGGCAAAATGCCCTAGGTCATTGCATCTATAGCACCTTACAGATGACCTATCTACATGGCTGGATTTAAACTTATTCTTGTTTGGTTTCACAGGTGCCTTGCTTTTGTTGAATGAATGGTTTTGGGTTTTGGGTTTGAAGGGTTGATTCCTTTTGAATCTGATGTTTGGAAATTTTCTGGCCATGAAAGCATATGAAGTGTTTTCCATCCCATCTAGTTCTTCAAGAGTGTAAAACTCTTCTTCCTCCTTCTCCTCAACAGGTTCACTTACCTCAGGTTCAGTTTCTTCCTCTTCCACTACATCCTCTATCCTTAACTGGCTTGTGGATGCTTCTAGGTCTTGAATAGATTTGTTGACAATCAAGGCACATGATGTGTTTACCATTCTGCCTTGATTGGTTTGGATAGCCCTTTTCTGAAGCAACTCAAGCTCATGAGTTTTTAAGACTCCATAGAGCACATCATATGTAACTTTGTTCAAATCTCTTTACCTTAGAGAAATGACCCTTTGCTCTAGATGGTTTGGTGAGGATAGCAGAAACTTAATGTTTAACTCCTTGGTACTGTAAACCTTGCCATTCATCTGCAACTCAGTAACTAGCTTGTGAAATCTCTCAAACATCTCAGTAATGCTTTCCTTGGGCTGTGCCATGAAAGCCTCATACTGTGTGACCAGTATCTGTTTCTTGTTTTCTTTAACCTCATCAGTTCCTTCACACAACACCTCAATGTGATCCCACATTTCTTTGGCACATGTATATGATGCAATGTTTGCAAACATTAACATGTCCATGGAATCAATGATAAGCAACATGAGGTGGCTGTCAAGAGCAACCTTCTCCCTTTCTGATTCTGTCCATTTTGATGGATCCTTGGCCTCATAAGATCTTGGGATAGTTGTGGTTCCAACAGTCTTCTCTGGTATCTCTTGTTGTGGAACAAAAGGACCATTCTTAAGAATCTCAAGATACAAAGGATGAGAGGCTTTGATGAACAACATCATCTTTATCTTCCAGAGGTTGAAGTTATCTTTGTCAAACTTAGGGACTTTCACCGTTCCTGTAGTCTTTGGTGTATTCGAACTCATGATCGTTTTTCTGTTTTTGAATAAACAGCCCGCTCTGATACCACTTGTTGAGTATTGAATACAGTAAAAGAATACAGAGGGGGGGGGTGAATGGATTCTTGAACTTTTCTCGTTCGAGTCTATGTAGCAAGAGTGTTTATGTGTGCAAGATAGAAGGTGCGGATAAAGAATAACACAAGACACAATTTCACTTTAATCTAATGTATTATTAGATAAAGGTTGCTACAATCTGTGAATACAAATGATAGTATTCTCAGCTTCATTTTTCTCAGAGAGATACAACTTGTAGTGTATGAAAAACTTGACTCACAAAGTTACTAAGTTAATGACTAAGGAAGTGAGGCTGTATCCTTATAGAACATGGATACAACCTACTTACACCAAATAAGGTAGCTAAACAAATTACTTTCTATTCTGTCTATCCTTTTTGAGTAAGTGTCCAAACGGTTACAGATTTGACTTTGCAAAGCCTGTTCAGATCCACTTCTTTAGCCCCTTGTCTCTTCTATATCTCTCCAAGCTTCCTTGTAGGCTTTCCAGAGCACGTTACAGATTGTGGTCCATAAAGTGCATTGGCTTGTTGCTGGTTTCTGACTTGTACAATTTCTTCAGAATTTTTTTGTCTCCAAGAATGTATTCGAGAAGTGACTAAGTAGTTGATTCGAGAACTAGAATTGACTTGATCGATAACTCTGAGTTCTCGAACACTGTTATATTGACATATCGAATTACTTCTCGAATAGCTCTTTTCTTCAGGATTCCTTGAGTTGTCGAATAGAACACTTGACTTGTCGAATCCTTGAGATATCGAATAGCTTTCTGAGTCCTTGAGATATCGAATGGAACTTTGACTTGTTGACTCCTTGAGAACTCGAACACTACTTTGACTTGTTGACTTCCTGAGTTCTCGAATAGAGTACATAGACATATCGAATCTCTTAGACATCGAATGAGATATCGAATAGTGTATTCAGAGATATCGAATAGTGTCTTGAGATATCGAATCCCTGACTTCTCGAATGCTGGACTTCTCGAATAGACAAATATACTTCTCGAATTGGTACTTAGGCAAATTCTTCATTTCTTCAAATCCCAACTGTGATTATTTGACAGTCTTTATCTTCTTGCTTGAGGCATGAACCTTGGAACTTCTTTCAAGCATTATTCTAGACTCTATAAGTACAGTTACACAACTAGGATTTGATGCCTACTACAAGTACAAATAAATCGTGTACGTAACTTATCCTGATTTTTAAAAACCGGGGCTATCATCATGCCGCTGGATTCAGTTTTTTAACTAAAATTTTTAAATTTTATCTGTATTCTCTTGGGATTTTAACAGTTAACCTTTGAGGTTTAACAGTTCCATTTTGGATTTAGAAATATTCAGAATGACAAATAAACCGTATACAAAATTACACTATACCTTAACTTATCATGGTTTCTAAAAAATCGGGGTTGGCCCCAATTTTTTAAAAATCAAGCTGTCGAATACAATTTTTTAATTAAAATTTTTAAATTATATCTATATTCACTTGGGATTTAATAGTTAACCTTTGGGGTTCAACAATTCCATTTTGGGTTTAGAAAATATTCAGAACGACGAATAAACCGTATACGAACTTAGAATTTAGGTTATTAACCCTAAACCCAAACTTATCCTAATTTTTAAAAAATCGGAACAGTTAACCTTTGGGGTTCAACAGTTCCATTTTGGGTTTAGAAATATTCAGAACGATAAATAAACCTTATACGAACTTAGGAACAATACTAAACCCTAACTTATCCTGATTTTTTAAAAATTAGTACTAGCCCCCAATTTCTTAAAAATCAGGCCGCATGACTCAATAAAAAAATACAATTTAAATTGATCATTTTATTATAATTTTTTTAATATTGTTTGCAAATACATATTTAACAAAAAAAAATGTAAAACATCCTAAGTGGCGTTTGCACCACTTTGTTAGTAGTATTTTTATGTGTTCGTTCGCAGGGAAGGACTGAATTTAATATCAAGTTCAAGTTTCTTATCTCTCACAATTTAGAAGTGTAAAAGAATGTTTGGGTTGTTTATAAACTAATTAAGACTAATTATAAATCGAGAATAAAATATATAAGGAAAACAATCCAAGAACTAGGGTTCTTCACTTGGTCTCAATACATGCTCAATATTAATGTGATATCTGTGTTTCTACCTTGCTGAAAACAATTCTTCTAAAGTTATACTGTACCCTCCCAGGTTACAATATAGTGCCTACAGCTACACCCTAATTGTCACTCCCGTGATACAATCAAAGTATATCTATAAACTGTTAAGTGCCAAGAATTATATGTCTTACAATTCTCCTATTAATCTCCCGATCTAATATTCAAATTATGTCTGTTAAATCATGTACTAAGATTGCAACTTCTCTCCCAAGCTTATTACAATCCCTAGAATACAATCAAAGGTTCATGACTCCCCTAATTGTGTTAAGATCTCATTAACAGATCAGCAAAGCAGAAAATCACATAATCAAGCATGCATGAATACAAAGGAATACTACCCAATCCCCAGATTAGAGAATTAGTTACGCATATTTAATAAAGAAAACATAATAATAATGATAATGAATGAAAACATAATATTGAAGAAAGAATTGAAGACGAAAGTACCTTGATACGATTAAAAGCTATGAATTGTTATGATTTACAATGGTAGGATGTGTTTATATAGGCTCTACATATCTTGCCTAGCAAGAAATTACCAAAACAGAATTATAATAGAATTTCTGCAAAATACGTTTCCTAAACTGATTCTGTTTTTAAGGAAAATTCGTAGCTGACTTTTCTTCAGATATTCTGGAACGTTCCAATCGTAATTGGACCTCTGGACCACTTTAGAATGATAGAGAATCTCGTTATCTTCGCGTGGACTGCTTACCGGCCTCAAACGGACTTCTAGAACTCAAGATATGGCCAAAACAAAATCAGAAATTCTGGCTGATTTTTCACCCACGCACCACGCAGCAACCCGCCGCGCCGACAGCCTTGGGGCGCTGTCAGCATGGCTGCAATCTGCACTACACGGCGCTGACAGCCTTGCGGGGCTGTCAGCATGGCTGCGTTCTGCGAAAACTTGATTTTTCTTCGTTTTTTCATCTTTTCTTCTCGTTCCTTTTGCATGAGCTTCCGTCTTTCATTCTTAATGACTTGTATACTTCTTAGGAGTTGACATTAGCCACCATTCTTCATTCCATATCATCAATCAACTCCACAAAACGCTCCAAAAATGACGGAAACTACACCTTTAATCGATATTTCTTCAACCCTGCACAATTAAACAAAACACATCAAAACTACAACAACTTGAGTCCAAAACAATCAATTTAAGCCGAACGGAGGCATTCCAAGTGGATATAAAATCCACTTATCAAACGCCCAAACTTAAACTGATGCTTGTTCTCAAGCATAAACAATTACAACTAACTAACTAACTAGTACCACTTCCGTAGGTTATCACGGTTGCATTTGACATATGCAACAAGCCCTTTAAACCCCTAGGCAGCCCTAGTGGACGAGTAAGGTCTCGTGAGGGTCTATAGCGAATGTACCCACAAAATCCATTTAACCTAATGCAATGCAATGCATGAATGCAACTAATCTAGCCTACCATACCTTCAAATCATCTCATGCCATATCAACTTAAGAATCAAAGTAAATACGCAATGTCTTGGTGTCGAAAGTGCAAGTATTCACATAGTCTACTCAATGAACATGCATAAGTTCTCACAAGTCCATGTCAAGTGTAAGAATAAGTTAGTAAACATGCTAAGCCTACACGAGTACATCTTTGAGACAACACTCGGGATCTCATACGCAAGAACAAGCAAACACTCACAATCCACTCACAAAAGAATATTCACTCAAGAACAAGGGTAAGTGTATCACTCAATTCCAACAAAATCATAAGCATGCTTGACATTTGGTATCAATCTAACTCTTAACACAACATACATCAATGACGATAATCAAAAGGTCTTTAATTGGGTTGTAACGTGGGCTAGGGACAAGGTATGTCAAGTAAGCCAAAAACAGGTGAAGTGTCAAAAGCTAGTAAGTACCATAATGAACCATTCACAACGCCCTATTTTCCTCCCACATAAATTTTACTAAGAACACTCGACTAGTCGACTAAAGTAGGATCACAACAAACACAAACTTGCTCTCATAATATATTTTTTTCTTTTTTTCTCTTCTTTTTTTTTCTTTTTTTTTCTTTTTTTTTTTGAGAGCTAAATAAAACAATAATATAAACAATAACAATGATCCCACAATTTATTACATATGCCGACTATCAAGTAAACAACCAAACCCAATCTCAATATTTTCCCCAAAAGTATGACCAACAATAAACCCCTCCTTGCACACCTTATTACTCCCTTAAGCACTTTACTAGCCTTTGACAATTGGGTTTAAGTTAATGTAAGGCCAATACAAGAAAAAGGATAATGGCAAGTAATGTGGTATGTCACCGAAAAATAGGATTTAGCTCAACGGGTTAACTAATTGATCATGTAAGCATGGTGTGGTAATATGGGAAAATATGTGGTTATTCCTAAATGCCTTTATCATTTTAATCGTCAAATAATGTCATGCGTTTCAAGAAAGACCTCAAACAACTGCCAGCAATGCAAACAATCCGTGGACACTCAAGCAAATGAATAAATTGCAAAAAATATGCAATAAGCAATAAGGCTCAAAATCTCACTTGGTGGAAAAACATACTCAATCCCAAGCAACATCTCTCTAACGCACCAACTTGTATTCAAAGCATGCAAACTAAATCATCTTGCACATATTCATGTCCTTCTAATTACTTACAACATTCAATAAGTCTACTACCTTCAACTTACTAGTGTATGTGTGTGCACAAGAACAAAGCATATCACTTCTCAATCAAAAGCGTCAACAACACAAAATTCCTATCAAGCATGGGTGCAAATGAAAACTATTATGAACTCACATGATATACAAAAAAAAAATAAAAACAGAATATCCTATATGAAACAAACGTAGATAACACGAACAAATATGCATAATTTACTACTACTAATATGCAAAGCATGAAATCCTACATGAACAATTAATACAACAACAACTACATATCCCTCAAACCACCCCCAAACTTAAAATATTCAATGTCCTCATTGAATGGAAGTAAATACAAGGGATAGCAGAAAACATACCTAATCATCTGAGTCCTCATCCTCCTCGGTTGAATCATGCGGGAGACGAAAATTTCACAACACTAGCACCACCTCCCCCACGCTTAGGAGCCATAAGAATCAAGACCCAACTCACAAAATTCACCAAAATCCATAAAGAATTTGAATTCACAAATACCCCCAAATAAGCAAGAACACACAACCCTAATAATGCAAGAACACAATTCGTAATATCAAAATAAAAGAAAGAAATATACCCCAAATACGAACCGGAGAGGTGAAACTTGCAATTAAAAATTCCCCAAACTTGAATCTTGAAGCCTTGAAATTAATTGCAATGGGGTAGGATTTGTGTGTATATATAGGTGTATATATAGATGGGTATATAGATTTGGGAAAAAAAAAAAATAAAAAAAAAATTTGAAATAGGAGATGGATTGGGAATAATTTGGAATTAATATGGGGCTAGAATTTGGATTTTAGGTGGAGAAAATAATTAGAAAAGGGGTTGAAATTGAATTGGGAGATGAATTAAATTTAATATATATTAAAACATATATACACGTAAAATAACTAAACTACTAACCTGGACAAAAAGTTGACATGGCCATGTCTCGCAGTCGGCGCTGTAGCGCGTGGGAAATTCTTCTGATTTTTTTTTTTTTTCTAACATCACTCGTACAAAAACTGTACCTGATCAGAAGGTTATTGGCGCTCCTGCGCTTGTTACCACGCCTGCTGCGCTGGCGCATTCTGAAGTTCTATTTTTTTTTTTGAAAACACACAATTTTTTTTTCTTCCTATACTAATGTGGGTTGCCTCCCACCAAGCGCTTCTTTAACGTCAATAGCTTGACGTATTTGCACATAAAATCTTCAGTGAGGAGAAAAAGCAAATAGATTCACATATTTACGAATTAGTAATAAAATTATGATGCGCATATATGCCTTAGATCCATTGAAAGGTACGAAAACATTCAAGAACCTATCATGCTCAAGAGACTTGGAAACATCAAAATAGCTAGAAAAATCATCAGAATAATCATTATAAGTACGACTCATATACTCCTCCCAAATCGGATCCTTATACTCTAAAGCAAGATTTTCAACTTCATCAATCTTAACTTCCTTCTCTTGTATAATTGGACACTCATCAATTTTAATCTCGTCTACCAATGTATTAAGCTCAAAATTTTCTAGATTTGGTAGAATTTCAATTTCATCCAAATTATCATTAATGCGCATGGGACAATTATCAACTACACAAGTAGACTCATCAGACACAACATTATCATCAATTGCTAAACAAGAATCATGGCATAGAGGAAAATTGACACAAGGAGGAGTTCGATAACAACCGTCATACCACACTGCTCGAACTTCCCAGATAAAATTATTTAGTTTAGCATTCTCCTCGTACCAAGCTATTGAATCACATGGAATATCATTGTCACTAGCAATCTCTAAAGTTGGTTCATCAAAAACTCCCAAAGAAAGTAAAGGAGGATTAGACTGAGTTCCTTGAATCATTTTATTGAGCGCAATCTCCCAATCAGCAGGTAAAGAAGGATTAGACTGAGTTAAACTCGTATCAACATCATTACACATATATGGATAAACATCATCACGATATTGATTTTCAAATGAATATGAATAATCATTGCTAGGGGCATATGGAGCATAAAATGAGTTCTCAGAATAGAACGAATTCACCTGATATGCATTACAATCCTCATAAGAATTGAATTGTGGGTAAGGATTGAAGTCTTGATATCGTTCTTGACTGTTGTAGAAATTCTGAGCGTTGTTCCAACCAAAGTTGTACTCCATCTAGTCTCTCTCCTCAAAACCTGTTTAAGTTGTCTACCTCAAAGAACCTGTAGACACACCAAAGAAAGAAATACAAAAAGAAAGAAAAGAAAAATATATACAAAGATAAAATCCAACTACAAGAAATAATTAACTCAAACTCAACATTACTGCCTTCCCCGGCAGCGGCGCCAATTTGTTAGTATTTTTTGTTGTTCGTTCGCAGGGAAGGACTGAATTTAATATCAAGTTCAAGTTTCTTATCTTTCACAATTTAGAAGTGTAAAAGAATGTTTGGGTTGTTTATAAACTAATTAAGACTAATTATAAATCGAGAATAAAATATATAAGGAAAACAATCCAAGAACTAGGGTTCTTCACTTGGTCTCAATACATGCTCAATATTAATGTGATATCTGTGTTTCTACCTTGCTGAAAACAATTCTTCTAAAGTTATACTGTACCCTCCCAGGTTACAATATAGTGCCTACAGCTACACCCTAATTGTCACTCCCGTGATACAATCAAAGTATATCTATAAACTGTTAAGTGCCAAGAATTATATGTCTCACAATTCTCCTATTAATCTCCCGATCTAATATTCAAATTATGTCTGTTAAATCATGTACTAAGATTGCAACTTCTCTCCCAAGCTTATTACAATCCCTAGAATACAATCAAAGGTTCATGACTCCCCTAATTGTGTTAAGATCTCATTAACAGATCAGCAAAGCAGAAAATCACATAATCAAGCATGCATGAATACAAAGGAATACTACCCAATCCCCAGATTAGAGAATTAGTTACGCATATTTAATAAAGAAAACATAATAATAATGATAATGAATGAAAACATAATATTGAAGACGAAAGTACCTTGATACGATTAAAAGCTATGAATTGTTATGATTTACAATGGTAGGATGTGTTTATATAGGCTCTACATATCTTGCCTAGCAAGAAATTACCAAAACAGAATCATAATAGAATTTCTGCAAAATACGTTTCCTAAACTGATTCTGTTTTTAAGGAAAATTCGTAGCTGACTTTTCTTCAGATATTCTGGAACGTTCCAATCGTAATTGGACCTCTGGACTACTTTAGAATGATAGAGAATCTCGTTATCTTCGCGTGGACTGCTTACCGGCCTCAAACGGACTTCTAGAACTCAAGATATGGCCAAAACAAAATCAGAAATTCTGGCTGATTTTTCACCCGCGCACCACGCAGCAACCCACCGCGCCGACAGCCTTGGGGCGCTGTCAGCATGGCTCCAATCTGCACTACACGGCGCTGACAGCCTTGCGGGGCTGTTAGCATGGCTGCGTTCTGCGAAAACTTGATTTTTCTTCGTTTTTTCATCTTTTCTTCTCGTTCCTTTTGCATGAGCTTCCGTCTTTCATTCTTAATGACTTGTATATTTCTTAGGAGTTGACATTAGCCACCATTCTTCATTCCATATCATCAATCAACTCCACAAAACGCTACAAAAATGACGGAAACTACACCTTTAATCGATATTTCTTCAACCCTGCACAATTAAACAAAACACATCAAAACTACAACAACTTGAGTCCAAAACAATCAATTTAAGCCGAACGGAGGCATTCCAAGTGGATATAAAATCCACTTATCACACTTCACCCCTCCCTCCCTTGTAATAATTGCTAGACCATGTAACGTAAAAAAAAAAAAACCAAAATATTAAACGATAATATGTCTTAGAAGGATATTTGGGGTCATTCTTTTAGATTGAAATATTTGGAATTATTTACTTTAAAATTGGATCGAAAATCCGAAGTGTGTTAAATAGTGAATTACTTTCGCTCTTAAAAAGAAAGTAGTGAATCACTCTCTTCAAAACAAGACAAGATAATTCGGTTTATGAAAAAGTCGGCTGGGTGTGTCTGTCTTAGCAGGTCAAAAACAATGAAAAAAACACAGCAACTACTACACTTTATTTGTAAAATTGGATCATCTAATACTACAAGAAATACTCAGACAACTATACAAACTAACAACTGGTTAAGATGCAAGAAAAGACCATATAAAAAATTAAAAACCAAATGAAATATGTTATATAGCATGTTTGTAAGTAGGACTAGTAAGGACAGAATGTAAGCTCTTATAAAAACTTAGCTTACTCAGTTATAATACCACTCAAAACAAATACAAATACAAAGAAAGGAAACTAATACAATCTAAACTCACACACACCCAGGGGTCGAACCCTTGACCTTCTACAAAGGAGACAAGGGTTCAACCCACTGCACCAACATGTTGTTGGCAGAATGTAAGCTCTTATCTCACGCATAATTAATTTCCTAAATACTAGTTGCATAGTGGTTGTTGCCTTGTTGGTTGTTATCCTGCATAAAATATATTTAAAAATAAATCTTTCTTAATACATATTACAGTTTTTATTGAAAATAATCAAGACTCTTTATTTCAAGTAAAATTGGTTTTTTCTCCTGCCAAAAATACAAACAAAATGGATGAGGCATAAGTGGAAGTCTGAATAATAAGTACACGTTTTTCTAGTTACAGAGCTTTGTTTTGTTTTGTTTTGTTTTTTTTTTTGTGTCTTCAGAATAGTACAGGATCATAACACAGTTAAAGCTTGATAAATGAATACGTTCGGGACTAAAAAAATTTATTCATTAATTGAGATTATTCATTTATCGAGGTTAAAAATATACTATCTTTATTTGTTTAATAAAATTATTCGTTTATCCAATATTCATTTATCGAGATTCTACCGTGGATAACTTGGTAATGAGAATCATCTGTCATCTTGTATTCAATTGTTCCTTGTTTCGATACTCAAAAATTGTACAAGCTATACTCGGAAAAAGGCCAGTCAGATCCACTTTTAATTAGCTGGTTTACATTTGTTTACTCTCGACAACAGTAGTATGAATGTTTATAAATGTACACGACTATTAACTCATGCGCGGAAGGTTATAGCAAATGGAGGACATAGATTTGGTTGTAGTATTGTTTATGCAAATTGTTCAATTGTAGCAGACATTTTCAAAGCCGGACAAGCTTTAATTTTATTATTACAACTTAACACGTCTTTCCCTAAATAAATAAAATCAACCCAATTCACCACAAGTCCTCAACCACTTCTTCCCGCGTTTTTTTCAGTATATAAACATAACATTTCATAGCTAATACTTCATTCATATTATCAAGTTAGCACACAACAAAATTTCTGCTTTTCATTAGCTTGACGAAACGAGTAAACTATCTTGTAAAAGGCACGGTTTTTTTTTTTTTTTTTTTCGATATGATGAACTTAAAGAGCTTAAAGGCTATGGAACTGGTGTTGTACTGTTGTTTGATTTTCTCTTGCATTGTATCCACATTGGGAGCTTCTTCGCCGCCACTTAAGGTTGGTTACTATAGTAGAAGCTGTCCAGGCGCAGAGAGAATTGTTAGAAATGCCGTGAACAAAGCTGTGTCGAAGAATCCAGGCATTGCTGCTGGCCTCATTAGGATGCATTTCCATGATTGCTTTGTCAGAGTATGTATTGTATAACAACTCACTCGAATCAGCATACTTTTTAGACACTAATACTCCTCTGTTTGTATAAGCTTTTGTTTAGATATATGATCATGTCAAGAAATCTCCTTAATTTTTTTTTTTAAATTTCAATTTTGATTAGATATAGTAACATTTATTTGATACGGTTTTTGGATTCTATGCTTCAGGGTTGCGATGGTTCAGTTTTATTGGATTCAACACCGGGAAAACCAGCTGAAAAATCACATCCCGCTAATAGTCCAAGTCTACGAGGTTATGAAGTGATTGATGAGGCCAAGTCTAAACTTGAAGCTATGTGTCCCAACAAGGTGTCCTGTTCAGATATACTAGCTTTTGCTGCCCGTGACAGTGCGTTTAAAGCCGGAGGTATAAACTATGCAGTTCCTTCAGGGCGTCGTGACGGACGTGTTTCTTTATTCGATGAAGTTACACAAAATCTCCCTCCACCTTCATTTAACGCCAAGCAACTTGTAGACAACTTTGCACGAAAAGGGTTGTCATTAGACGAAATGGTCACGCTCTCTGGCGCTCACTCTATTGGTGTTTCACATTGTAGCTCATTTTCAGATCGTCTATATAACTTCAACGAAACACATCCCCAAGATCCGTCTATGGACCCAAGATATGCTTCATGGCTGAAGAACAAGTGTCCCCAAACAAGTGCCCAAGATCCTATTGTGAGCCTTGATTCTTTGACACCTAGACGTTTGGACAATCAATATTATGTGGGCTTGAGGAATAAAAGAGGTTTATTGACTTCTGATCAGACGCTGTTGACAAGCCCTTTGACATCAAAGAATGCGTGGAACAATGCTAGATTTGGATCAAATTGGGGGACTAAGTTTGCTGCAGCAATGGTGCGTATGGGCTCCATTCAAGTACTTACAGGGACACAAGGGGAGATCAGAAAGATTTGCTCTGCAGTGAACTAATTACTTTGTAATTATTTTCAAAATGTTTGATAATTGTTTACTTGTGAAACGACTTTTTTTTGGTGCTGGTCCTTGTTAAAATTGTACAATTCCACCTAACTGCATAATTTATTGTATAAATTTTGACGAGTGAATTCTGAATGTTTTACCTAGTGGTTTGATGAAACAGAGCTGCCTTTGCTTTTATCCCTTATACAGTAGTAATTCCTTATTATATATGCTGCACAGAAATAGAATTGTAAACACTGTACTGCAATCCCTGCTAGCTGTGTGTTTGTGTGAAGGATTAGTGCATGTATATGTGTTTATGCACGACAGTAATTTCATCCACTAAAAAACACACGCAATGAACTAAACTTAAATAAGATTTTACGAGAACGTAGGATTTATACCAGGAGAATTACACTGAAAAACCTTAACATCAAAATTCCCATGCCCCTATAAAGAAGATTTAATTTACGTAACATAAAATTTATGTTGCATAAAACATGAACCAAACCAAGTTTAACGGCAAGAATCACCTGACAACCTCCTATTTCTTGACGCTATTAGCATTGGCAGTCTCATTTTTATCAACTTCGACAGGATTCATTCACCTGATACTCTTCACACCTATCGTGACTGTTTCGGGCTTCACATTTTAGGTGTCTTCACGGCCACCACCGGCTCTTTAGTGACAATTTGTTTGTGATAATTCTTAAACTGTTTAATAATTAACTTCATTACTCAATTTCTGGTAATGGTAATGGTCCTTGTCGAAATTGTACAACTGTGAATCAATTTTTTTTTTTGTAGTGGTAATGGTCCTTTTCAAATTACAAGATATACAGAAATATTGAATCACAAACAATCCACAAAAAACTCGAACAAGATTGTAAATAAGCTCTGTTAAAAACTTAAGAACGATTTCAAATTCATATAAAAGAGATATTTTATCATTTTAGGTAATGTATTATATATATTGCTTAAAACATGCACCAAGTCTAACGGCAAGAAGCACCTCCTCCACAGCCAACGTTAACCTTAACAGCCTCCTCTTTCTTGACGCTGGTAACATTCGCAGTCTCTTTTTTCTCAACTTTCTTGGTTGGTTTGGGTTTCACAACTTCCACTTTCGGAGTCTTCATGGTCACCACCTGCTCTCTCTTTGGAGTAGCCATAGTCCTTGTCGACGGGCAGCAGCTCCTTCTAGAACAGCAGCTCTTTCTTTCCATTCTGCAGTGATTTTTTTTTCTTATAATGTGGTTAAGTGTATGTGTATAGTGTACTGAATGAAAGAAGCAGAATAGAGCTATTTATATGTAACAGTTTGGCTATTGGAATCCTTTCAAACAGTGTATGTAGATGTTTAAATGAATGTATTCATGTAAATTCAAAGTTTTAATTACTCAGCTCTTTGAGTTTAAACGATGTTCATGTACTTGATAACTGTGCTATAATGGTGTGGCATTGGATGAATGAATCACTTGAGTTTCTGTTCATTGCATGTGTGCAACACTTGATTGTTAATAAAAAAAACATGTACATTTTATCATATAATAGCATGTTTGCGGAACTCCAAAATCTTGTGGTGTTATATATACTATTATGCATATTGCGTATACTTTGAGCATCCTGAATTTGGATGTGAACTCTTCGTTTTGCTTCCCATATTGCTAGCTTCTACTTATTTCATAAGCGATGTTATAATACAGTTGAACTGTTTAATTAGAAAACCAAACTTCTGAATTGTGCACTTTTGATCCAACAGTCAGCCAGAAGTAGTGTCCACTGCCGGTGCTAGCTAACCAAACCCTTCCAAACAGAGATGTGAATTCAGTGGTGGTCAGTGGCGGATCCAGGAATTTAGGTTAGGGTACTCGAATCCTTGCTCCCGTGCAAAGCGCGGTATTTCCGCGCGGAGCGTGAATATTTTTTTAGGGTATAAACTAATGATCTAAAACATTTAACTAAGATTTGTCAATTGAGCAAAATTTTAGCAAGTTAAATGCATATATAGATGTTTGAGTGATTTTACATTGATTTTCCATCAATGTTGGACAAAATTAAAGCAAAAAATGTAAAAAACCAGCAAAAAATGTAAAAATGTAGAACTGTTTAGTTATTTATTTTAGATTGTTTTTGTTATTTTAATATAATCTTTTGTTTATTTATTTTTTTTGATAAATAACATAATCTTTTATTAATTATTTATTTGAAACATTATTTTAATTTCATAATTTTATCAATATCTAATATTTTATAACTAATGTACAAAATTTGTCCTCTTTAAAATTTATTTTGATTTTTCTTAAATTATCAACAACTACAAAACTAAAAAAAAAAAAAATATTGCATAAATTTTTAACCGAGCATACTCGACCGAGTACCCTAGCCACTATGTACGTCCGCCACTGGTGCAAGTTACTTTCCGCTAACATCATTCAAGAAGAATGTTTCAAATGACAATTAACTAAATCTGCGCAGGAATGTTCTCCATTGATCTTTATCTAATGTTATAATTACTAATTACCGGGTCAAATTAAATAACAATGTAAATACCAGATCTTACAGTTTACTTGTTCAATTAGATCTTTTCACCCTACAAGCAAACAACTTAAACAACTGTTAAAACTAACAACGTAATACAAAGCAAGAAAAAGACATGTATATTTTTACTCCAATTAGTTATGTATGTACAGTTTAGATCAATTCAAACTATAGCTTGAATTTGTCTTCTTCTTTGTAGTTTTACATCTCTTTAAGAATTATTTCTTTAAAAAGTCAGACAATTTTTAATATTAGATATGTCATCAACATTCTTTCACTATCTATAGCAACTTGTATATAAATAAAAAATAAAAAATGTTCATGTCACAACAAAATTAATATATTCTCCACTGGATCAAGTAACACAATACATGCAGACGTGTAGCTTCTCTTACTGTACAAAAGCAAATGGAGTAGTGGGATTTTGGTTGTAATATTTGTTTATGTATATTGCTAAATCCTAGCAGACACTTTCAAAGCCCAGACATGGTTTATTTTTGTTACAACTTCACACGTCTCCACCTAATCATACTTAAAAATATAATTTAAGCCAATTCAGCTTAACCACCCTTTCCCGCGTCTTTTTTCACTATAAAAACCATCTAGTACTCATCATTACTAGTACTACATTCAAAATTTCATCAATATATCGATCAAGCTAGGTGAAGTAATATTTCTATCCTGTGTTTGCTTCGATCCGATAACAAGTAAATTGATCTGTTAAAAGGACGCGACTTTTTCTAAAAAAATAAAATAAAATTCCAAAAGATGATGAATTCAAAAAGCTCCAAGTGCATGGAACTGGTGTTGTGTTGTTGTTTGTTTCTTTCTTGTGTTGTATATACTGTATGTGCTCACTCGCAGCCACTTAAGGTTGGTTACTATAGTACAAGTTGTCCACAGGCAGAGTCAATTGTTAGAAAAACTGTGAAAAAAGCTGTGTCCAAGAATCCAGGCATTGCTGCTGGCCTCATTAGAATGCATTTCCACGACTGCTTCGTCAGGGTATGTGTACAGTCCATTCTATTTATACACAAGGCTTCTGTCTCCCTCTAGGGCTGCACATGACCATATATTTCTAACAATTTTTTTGTCAAAATTTTATTAGATGTAACATCTATTTGATACGATTGCTTTTATATTTTATGTTTCAGGGTTGCGAAGGTTCGATATTGTTGGATTCAACACCGAATAACCCAGCTGAAAAATCTCATCCAGCTAATAATCCAAGTCTACGAGGTTTTCAAGTGATTGATGAGGCCAAATCTAAAATTGAAGCTATATGTCCCAACAAGGTGTCTTGTTCAGATATACTAGCTTTTGCTGCCCGTGACAGTACTTTTAGAGCAGGAGGCATAAAATATGCAGTTCCTTCAGGGCGTCGTGACGGACTTGTTTCAAAAGCGGATGAAGTTAATCTTCCTCTAGCTTCATTCAACGCCAAGCAACTTGTAGACGACTTTGCACAAAAAGGACTGTCACTGGACGAAATGGTCACACTCTCTGGCGCTCATTCCATTGGCGTTTCACATTGTAGTTCATTTACGGATCGTCTCTACACATTTAACGCAACACATCCCCAAGATCCTTCTATAGATCCAAAATATGCTTCATTTTTGAAGAGAAAGTGTCCCAAATCCAGTACACAAGATCCTACAGTGAATCTTGATTCGTTGACACCTAGACATTTGGACAACCAATATTATTCGGGGTTGAAGTATAAAAGAGGTTTATTGACTTCTGATCAGACGCTGTTAGAAAGTCCTTTGACGTCTACGAATGCATGGTACAACGCCAAATTTGGATGGGCTTGGCGTGCTAAGTTTGCTGCTGCAATGGTGCGCATGGGCTCTATTGGAGTCCTCACAGGGACAGAAGGGGAGATTAGAAAGATTTGCAGTGCTGTGAACTAATCTGTGATTATTCTCATATGTTTGATAAACGTTGTTTGTTAAATTTTTCTTGGTCACGAAGTCTTGTCAAATTTGTACAAGTGTTGATTGAAGTTTCTTTCTTGATTATATAAGCAGGCCAAGTTGCACATATGCTTACTTTGATATATATGTCTGATTCTTGAAGACATGTTATTCGTCCCTATCTTTCATTGTTCCTGGTAGAAACAGATTAAGGCTCAAATAAGATGTAAATAATTTGTTACTTAAATTTCCATATAGTAATAAGATCTGAAATTTGTCTTAAAGGGAACATTACACCATGTAAAATATGGATTCTGATTCCCGAATATATAATTTATATATTAAATATACGTAGTCTTTGAATCATCAACGAAATTTAACGGCAAGAACCACGTCCTCCACAGCCAACGTTCACCTTAACAGCCTCCTCTTTCTTGACGCTAGAAAAATTTGTGCCGGTCTCTATTTTCTCAACCTTGACAACATTCATGTCCTGATAATCTTCAACTTTCTTGACTGGTTCGTTATAGGCTAGAAATAGCTCAGGTCCAATTAGGCCCAGCCTCAGGCTCAAAACCACAAGCAATCCAACTCATGAGAATAAGAGCAACCTAGCCCAGGCTAGTGGGCCCGGACCCGGACCCGGAGCCACCGCTACGTGGCGTGGTCCCCTCCCCAGACTAGGGGACCCCAGATTAGTGACACTCAGCACACGTGGCAGTCCAGCTCAGTGACATTCCCACACCTGGCGCTGACCAACACTAAAGGCCAATGAACAATATGTGTCAAATCATGTCCACAACAACACTGTCACACTCAAGTCAACGGTCCCCACAAATAGGGACACGTGTCCTACATCTCGGGAATTCAGCAGCCTGTCCCCCGAATCCAACGGTCGGGAGTAGAGGTAACCCACCCCTATAAACCGTAGGCCCTAGGGCTATAAATACCCCTAGAAAATAGAGTTTAGGGGTTAGACATTATTACACAACCACACACATTTATTACTTTTGTGATACTTTGCTTGACTATTATGTTAGGTCCGGAATAACGTAGAAGGGGGGTTGAATACGTTATTTAAAAAATATTTCGATTTTTGATGTGGATATGAAATCAAAAATACTGAATCGAAATAACACAACTGTGTGGGAAATATCTTTAAATAGATAAAACCCGGAGGTTTGTTACACAATCTAATCCTATGGATCAGCAACAAAATGAAACACTCCTAAGGATAGTTTAGGCACGAGGACCTTCTACCCGACACTTCCTGAAAAGCGGGCTAAGCCGGCTTTCCTACTAGATGGACTGTCTAGCAGCTTACACAGAGATGGTATAAGAGAGAGAAGAGAGAGTTGTGTGTTGAGGTGTGTTTTGAAATGAAATACAACAGGCCTATTTATAGGTTTTAGAAAGTCACTATTTGGCACTATTCCAACAACCCCCAAATAGTAACCGGGCACTATTTCACCAACCCCAAATACTATTCCAACAACCGCAGTTACTATATGAATAGTACTATTCATATGAATAGTGATTTTGGTTACTATTCATATGAATAGTGATTTCGGTTACTATTCATATTCTATTCTGTTTATTTTGCTGTTTTAATTCTTCTCAGAAAATAGTTCAAGTACCAGATTAATTTAATTATTTATTATAAATAATTAATTAATCTGTTACTTAGTTAATTTTCAGAGTAAATTAGTTTTTGACAATACCTTGAGATATTATGTTTGTCCTTGATCGTCAATAGGCTTGGCAATTCTTTCTGTGAATTAATGTGTTGATCCTTCTCGTATGTGCTGACACTTAGTGCACTGGTCTGGTTCAACTCAACTGATACAACAAAAAATGAAATACAAAGATAAATAATATTAAAGTACATTTTTGATCATATATACATTTTCCAGATTTTCAAGTGCAAGACAATTGTTCCTCTAGACTGAACATATCTTCAAGTTTGCCTATGCTTTCTTTCCACATAGCACTAATACTCCCATTAGCTTTTCCTTTCCCAAAATAAAGTTAATTCCGTGTCAACAACCTTTTCCTTGCCCTTACGCCTAGTAGCTTCTTGATCATCCACCTTTTCCCCCTTAGTTGGGTTATCCTCCAGAGTAGTAGGATGTGGAGTTGGTAAATTAGACGGAGCTGTCTTCCCCAAGGAATGAATTGCATGACTAAACTGGGATGCCATGAAACTTAATTGAACCTGGAATGCATCATGTTGAATAAGTTGCAAATTTTTGATTTCTGCAATGGACTTACAGATATTTTGCAACTCTTTCTCCATTGTTTGGACCCGTGTAAGGAGTCTGCTATATTCCTTTCTGGTTACAGGTGCATGTGGTTGAGTAGGTTGCTCACTTGTATGTTCTGCAGGTGTTTCACTCAACACTCTATATTCACTCGGTTTAGTGGTTTGGGTTACACTTACATGTTCTGTTGGTGTTTCCCTCAACTTTCCTCTAGAGCTTCCACCGATATGTGTACCTGCAAATGAAATCATCCTAGCCCCTTTTTCAGAGGTCACGGATGGTGCAATGAAAGTTCGTGAGCTTCCGTCCTCGTATGAAGCGAGTTGCCGACCACTGGTAAAAAGTGGTAAATCTCGAAAGAGATCCAGAGATTTTCCCTCTGGGAGGTTAAACTCGAATCGATTAAATGGCACAAAACCCAAGTTTCCCTCGTACGTCTGTGAAGACACTTGGTTCATAAAAGAACCACCCACCAATGGATCTTTCCGTAAAATGGAAGATTCACCAGCAGTTCTTGAGGTAGGTAATTCCACCTCGGATGCCTGTGAAGGCATTTGATCTTTAGAAAGATCATCAACCACTCGTATGTTCCGTGAAATGGAACTCAAGATAGTTGCTCCCGTCAATTCAACCTCATTTACATTTGCACTCATTGGATAAGAAAGAATTGTTTCACTAACAGTTGCCGTTACCTCAGGTTCATTGGGTTTACTTCGTTTAGAATGAGGTAGAGCGGCTGCTGTAACTAACTCCTTATGTGGTACTGCTGAGGCACTATCTCCCTCAATAATGTGGATGACTGGTCGTTTAAGTGACAATTGAGGTGTAGGAGTTTGTTGTGTTTGTGTTTGCATTTGTAGAATGGGCTCTTCGACCTGTGTTAGAGTCGGTGGGATTTCCTGCTCTTGGTTGGGTCAGATGGCCACTAGGGGCTGTAGAAATTGTATTTCCTGTGACACAATAGGGAATACAAAGGTTGGAATAGCAGGGATTGAAATATTACCTTGTCGTATACCTGCTCTCACTGGTCATGGTAACAACGGAAGTGGGACAGTCTTTAGAAATTCAGTTAGGACTGTAGGCACATCCGTATATTTCTTTTTGCTTATGTAATTAATTACATTCGTCTTCATGGAAGAACATTCCACCTTTTGACCATTTTCCAAGCATACCCTGTCTTCATCATTCAAAAAATCATTCAATATTAACTGTAGAAACCTTGGATATAGACATTTGACATTTTGAGTCCGAACATCTCTTGTTCCCAAGCGTTTCATTTTTAAAATGATTTGACCAAGCACTATTTTTCCAAAATTAATCCTCAAATTATTGGCGACCGCATACCCTATTATTTGAATAAATTCAGGTATTCGATCTTGATTTGTTCTATCTGAGGAAAAAACATGGTTAAGAGTGTGAAAGAAGAAATTCCAGTACTGGGTTAGAAACATTCTAGAAAGATTACCAGTATTGAAATTGCCATCTTGGTACCTTATAAAACGAAAGAACATTTCAATCTTTTCGGGTGTAGGATCAGAAACGAGATTTTCCATAGGAAAATGAAGAATTTGATTAACATCTCGTTCAGTGACCCTAATCGACCTGCCAAATAGTCGATATGTGAATGCACACCCGCCTTGTCCAGAAGTGTTAACCGCACTGCAATATAGTTCACACAATGCATCATGGTTAAGCTGCACCTGTGTAACTAAAGCATAACGAATTAATGAATGTTCATTCAGAAATTGTGTCCAAGCCCGAAATTGCTCATCCTGAATGGTTTCGATTTGCTGAATGGAAACAGGATTAACTTTAGCAATTAAAAAACTTCCCTGCAATGCCATTTTCAAAACTTTGAGGAAATTCAAAAACAAGGGTTAGTGCGTATAACAAGAATATGAAATCCGCTCTAAAAACCACCAGCTAGATTGTGAGATATTTCCGGTCAAAGCTTGAAATATTCAGCAATTGTGTGTATATACTCTGTATATCTGAAAATTGATGATGTTAAACACAAACAAAAACTCATCATTTATAAGGTTTCAAGTATTAGTGGGTTAGGTGTAATAGTGACAGGTTATGTTTGAAAAATAACACTGCTCAATAATTTCTCACCTAACTACCTAATTAGCCGAAAAAACATCTTATCACCGAAACCCGTCGGCCGAAAAAACATCTTATCGCCGAAACCTATCAGCCTATACACATATTTAATACTTCTAATTATTATGGATTTAAAAATAATCACACAATAAATAAAGAATTAATCCACAATAATAAGATAAACTCACAATTAAATAGAGATAAAATTAACAAAATATCATTAATTGATATATGTCAATAAAATATTTACTTAATTATGCTACAATTAACACAATTATTTACTAACTAATTACCATAAAATATAGCATTTATAAGCATGGTAATTAATATAGAGATAACTATAATATGAAGACTGGATGCAAAACAAATTCACAAGTACTAAACATATGGACATTTAAAATACATGTGAACTTATAACACATTGCAGTTATTGATTATCCAAAATTAATTAGACAGATTTAACATCCCAAGTTCACCAACTAACCTGGAGAAAGTGGATTCATCCAGTGGTTTAGTAAAGATGTCTGCAATTTGTTCATCTGTGGGAACACAATATAATACCACAGTTCCATTCATGACATGCTCTCATAAGAAATGATACCTGATATCAATATGCTTAGTCCTGGTGTGTTGAACTGGATTGTTGGCAATGGCAATGGCACTCGTGTTGTCGCATAGAATTGGAATTTTGTCCAACATGAGTCCATAGTCCTGAAGTTGATTCCTCATCCACAGGATCTGAGCACAACAACTACCTGCCGCAATGTATTCTGCTTCGACTGTTGAGGTAGATACTGAGTGTTGCTTCTTGCTGTACCAAGATACCAACCTTCTTCCTAGAAACTGACAGCTTCCAGAAGTACTTCTCCTATCAATCTTACAACCTGTAAAGTCAGAATCTGTATAGCCAATTAGGTCAAAACCTGTTCCTTTAGGGTACCAAATCCCAAGATTGGGGGTTCCCTTAAGGTATCTGAAAATACGTTTAACAGCTATAAGATGTGACTCTTTAGGGTTAGCCTGAAATCTAGCACATAGACAAGTTGCGAACATAATATCTGGTCTACTAGCAGTTAAGTACAAGAGAGAGCTAATCATACCTCGATACTTCGTGATGTCAACTGACTTACCAGATTTGTCTTCATCAAGCTTGACTGCAGTTGGCATCGGGGTCTTGGCAGTAGCTGCTTCTTCCATCCCATACTTCTTCAGAAGATCCTTTATGTATTTTGATTGGTAGATGAAAATACCATCAGGCTTCTGAACAACTTGAAGTCCAAGAAAGAAGGACAACTCACCCATCATGCTCATCTCGTACCTACTCTGCATTAGCTTAGCAAATCTATTGCATAGCAAATCATTAGTAGAACCAAATATTATATCATCCACATATACTTGCACCAGAATTATATCATTTTTATGCTTTTTATGAAAGAGAGTTTTGTCAATGATACCTCTTGTAAAACCATTTTCAAGTAAGAACTTGGAGAGAGTATCATACCATGTTCGAGGGGCTTGCTTGAGACCATAGAGAGCTTTGAAGAGAAAGTACACAAAACCTTCAAATTCCTTGTCTTCGAACCCAGGGGGTTGTTCAACATAGACTTCTTCCTCTAGATTTCCGTTTAAAAATGCACTCTTCACATCCATCTGAAAAACCTTAAAGTTGGAGTGTGCAGCAAATGCTAAGAACATCCTGATTGCTTCAAGCCTTGCAACTGGAGCATAGGTTTCATCATAATCAATTCCCCCTTCTTGAGAGTAACCCTTTTCTACCAATCGAGCCTTGTTCCTCGTAACAATACCATTTTCATCCAGTTTATTTATAAACACCCATCTAGTGCCAATTACAGATTTATCTTTTGGTCTTGGCACCAGCTTCCAAACTTTCTGCCTTTCGAACTGATTGAGTTCTTCCTGCATTGCAGTTACCCAATCTGGATCATCAAGAGCTTCATTAACCTTTTTAGGTTCAATTTGAGATAAAAATCCTGCAAAATTGCATTCATTCTGTGTTGCTCTTCTAGTCTGTACACCCGTATCCGGTTCACCAATGATCTGTTCAAAGGGATGCGCTCTACTCCATACCCTTTGTCTTGGCAGATTTGATCATGATGATTCCCCAAGTTCATAATTATGTTGAGTGTGGTGACTAGTAGATCCAAAATCATTGTTTGCTCCTCCTGAGCTGTTGCTTTCAGAGTTTGAAGAATCATTAGCAGCAGATGTTTCTTCACTTGATTGGGGGTCATCGTTCACTTGCTCCCCCTCAACATGTGCTGTTGTATGATCTACTGGTATAGATTGAACAATAGAGTCTGAAAGAGTATCAGAATTTTGTAGATCAGCATTTATTTCTTCATTCTCAAATCTCAGCTGGTTATGTTCATCAAAGTCTTCAAGTCCTGTTATCTTCTTATCATCAAAAAACACATGGATAGATTCCATGACCACTTTTGTTCTCAGATTGTAGACTCTGAATGCTCTTGTGGATAGTGGGTATCCAACAAAGATTCCTTCATCAGCTTTTAAATCAAATTTGGAAAGCTGTTCTGGATGAGTCTTAAGAACAAAACATTTACATCCAAACACATGAAAGTACTTCAGGTTCGGCTTCTTATTTTTCACCATCTCATATGGTGTTTTACCATGCTTGTTTATGAGTGTAGCATTCTGTGTGAAACAAGCAGCTTGCACAGCTTCAGCCCAGAAGTAAGTTGGCAGCTTTGCTTCATCAAGCATGATCTTTGCAGCTTCTATGAGAGTCCTGTTCTTTCTCTCGACTACTCCATTTTGTTGTGGAGTTCCAGGTGCAGAGAATTCTTGCTTTATTCCATTTTTTTTACAAAACTCCTCCATGGCTACATTCTTGAACTCAGTGCCATTATCACCCCTTATGATTTTCACTGTATGCTTAGATCTTTTGTCCAGTTGTCTGACATGCTCTGTTAAGATTAATGCAATTTCTTCTTTCTTGTGCATGAAATATACCCATGTATATCTGGTGTATTCATCAACAATAACCAAAGCATATCTTTTCTTTCCAATAGACATTATATTTACTGGACCAAATAAATCAACATGCAATAAGTGATATGGCTCAAGAATTGAGGATTCAGTCTTACTTTTGAATGAAGTTTTCCTTTGTTTTGCCTTTTGACATGAGTCACATAGGCCATCTGGAGTAAAAACTGATTTGGGCAATCCTCTCACAAGATCTTTCTTCACTAGCTCATTAATGCTGTTGAAATTCAGATGAGAAAGTCTCTTGTGCCAATCCCAGCTTTCTTCAATTGATGCTCTACTCAGTAGACAGATTGCAGAGCCATCAGAGTTTGTTGAAAGCTTGGCTTCATAAATGTTACCATGCCTGTATCCCTTCAGAACAACTTTTCCTGTAGATTTGCTTACAACTTCACCGTGTTCTTCAAAGAAATCCACATGATAACCTCTGTCACAGATTTGACTCACACTTAGTAGATTATGTTTGAGTCATGAGACTAGAGCTACAGATTCAATGATGACATTCCCAAGATTGATATTGCCATATCCCAGAGTCCTTCCTATGTTGCCATCTCCATAAGAAACACTTGGGCCAGCTTTCTCCACAAATTCTGATAGCAGGGCTTTATTTCCAGTCATGTGTCCTGAGCATCCACTGTCCAGAACAAGGATATTTTTCCTGTTACCCTGCAATCACAAAAACCACTAATGATTAGTTTTAAGGACCCAGACTTACTTGGATCCTTTGGCCTTATTAAGTTTGTTAGCTTTTGCAGCAGAAGTCTTATCAAAGTTTGTGCTAACATTTTTATCAGAGTTTATACATGTAGAATCAATCTTGAATTTATTCAAAGAGGGTTTAAGTTCATAATAAGCATAATACAAATTATGATACTCTTTGCATGTATAAATAGAATGCCAAATACTTCCACAGTGAAAACAAGGATTCTGTGGCTTAAACATAACTGAACCACTCTTAACTCCTGACTTAGAAGGTATAGAGTTTATATTTTTATTCTTCCTGCAAAAAGTAGCAAGATGGTTAGGATTTCCACAGTTGTAACATTTCTTCCTAGGAGCAGTGGGAATGGACATATAGTTGTTGCTTTTATTGATGCCTACTTTTCCATTTCTGTTTTTCCTAGGTTCTTTTACCTTGTTCACTCTTTTTAACTCCTTCAGCTTGTGTTTAAGTTGTTTCTGAGACATTAAACTAATATTTACTGATTTGACTTCATCCTGTTTTGGTTTGTCAGATTTTGGTACAAACCTCATATGATTAAGTTTGGGTTTTGTAGCCTTTTCAGTAAATACAGGTTTAGATGTCTCAGCTTCTAGGTTGTCAGTTTTCTTTTTATCAGTGTAACCTAGACCTTCTTTCCACAATCATTCTTTATAATAATCTGAGTAGTTTTCCCAGAGTTAGTCCAAGTTTTAATAATGTTTCTTTCTTTAGCAAGTTCAGATTCAAGATAAGCATGCTTTTTTCAATAATTCATTTTTAACAAAAATAGCATCATCTCTCTCTTTCTGAATTTGTAACATCTGGACTAATTCTAATTCTAGATAGTCATTTCTCTTTCTAAGGTCTAAACTTTCAGATTTTATTCTTTCATTTTCTAAAGTCTGATCTCTGTAGCTACCATGCAAGTTTTTAAGAAAGTGTCTTAACTCATATATATCAGTAGTATGTAGCTACCATGCAAGTTTTTAAGAAAGTGTCTTAACTCATATATATCAGTAGTATCAAAAGCTAGAGTAGAGTGAGGTACCTTGGTCTCAGTAGCTTCAGAGATACTATCAGCATTTGCCATCAAGGCATAGTTCACCTCATCTTCAGAATCTGAAGTGTCAACCCAGTCCTTCTTCTTTGTGATGTAAGCTTGACCTTTATCAGCTTTGGCTTTCTTGCACTCAGGTGCAAAATGTCCTTTCTCACCACAATTATAGCATCTGATCTTGGACTTGTCCACTTTCCCAGACCTGCCTTCCTCACCCTCAACTTTTCTGAAATTCTTCTTTTCGAAATTTGAATCTCTTCGTGTGAACTTCTTTCCCTTCCTAAAGTTCTTATAAGCCATCTTCTTGAAGCTTTTTACCATCAGGGCTGCAAGTTGTATCATCTCAGCATCACTTCTATCATCTTCAGAGTCTGTGAGATTGTCAGAGATTGAGTCATCATCATAGTTTGATGACTCAGTATCAGGCTTTGTAATAAGAGCCTTTCTATTAGATTGACTCTTTTTCACAGCAACTTCTATAAAAGCTTTCTCCTCAGCTTTAAGAGCAATTGATTTGGACTTGCCTCCATGCCTCTTACTTCTTTGTTCCATCTCAAGCTCATGAGTCTTGAGCATTCCATAGATTTCATCAAGAGACATGTTTTCCAGATCATGATTGTCTCTGTTGGTAGTGGCCTTTAAGTCCCATTTCTCAGGAAGAGCTAACAAAAATTTCAGATTGGAGTCTTCAAGATTATACTCCTTATCTACCAGTGACAGATCATTTAGCAATTTGAGGAATATGTCATATATATATATATGTTAATGACTCATCAGTATTTGAGTCAAAGTGCTCGTACTTCTGTGTGAGTATTGTTCTCCTATTCTTTTTTATGGCTTTGGTTCCTTGACATCTGACTTCCAAAGCATCCCAAATCTCCTTAGCAGTTTTGCATCCAATGACCATGTTAGACATAACATTGTCAAGAGCGCTATGTAATAAATGCCTTACTTTGGCATCCTTGCTAATAGAGGAGATATCTTCAGGGGTGTAGTCTTTCTTCTCCTTTGGAATCGTTTTCTGTTCATCTCCAGCAACTGCAACAGACAATTTGGTAGGCTTATGTGGACCATCATGGATTCTGTCTAAGTACTCTGAATCTGTAGCCTCTAGAAACATTTCCATCTTCACCTTCCATATGGGATATTCTGATGCCCTGAGGATTGGAACTCTGATTGATTCATATCTGCTAGTTGTTGGAGTTTGTGTTTTTTTGTCATGGTTGTATAGCTTTTTGGATCTTAACTGTTGTATAATAACATAGTGGCTCTGATGCCAATTGTTAGGTCCAGAATAACGTAGAAGGGGGGTTGAATACGTTATTTAAAAAATATTTCGATTTTTGATGTGGATATGAAATCAAAAATACTGAATCGAAATAACACAACTGTGTGGGAAATATCTTTAACTAGATAAAACCCGGAGGTTTGTTACACAATCTAATCCTATGGATCAGGTACAAAATCAAACACTCCTCAGGATAGTTTAGGCACGAGGACCTTCTACCCGACACTTCCTGAAAGCGGGCTAAGCCGGCTTCCTACTAGATGGACTGTCTAGCAGCTTACACAGAGATGGTATAAGAGAGAGAAGAGAGAGTTGTGTGTTGAGGTGTGTTTTGAAATGAAATACAACAGGCCTATTTATAGGTTTTAGAAAGTCACTATTTGACACTATTCCAACAACCCCCAAATAGTAACCGGGCACTATTTCACCAACCCCAAATACTATTCCAACAACCGCAGTTACTATTCCAACAACCGTAGTTACTATTCATATGAATAGTGATTTTGGTTACTATTCATATGAATAGTGATTTCGGTTACTATTCATATTCTATTCTGTTTATTTTGCTGTTTTAATTCTTCTCAGAAAATAGTTCAAGTACCAGATTAATTTAATTATTTATTATAAATAATTAATTAATCTGTTACTTAGTTAATTTTCAGAGTAAATTAGTTTTTGACAATACCTTGAGATATTATGTTTGTCCTTGATCGTCAATAAGCTTTGGCAATTTAGTCTGTGAATTAATGTGTTGATCCTTCTCGTATGTGCTGACTATTAGTGCACTGGTCTGGTTCACAAGTGACTAGCACTGATCTTGATCTTCACACCTTCGTTATATTCCAATTGATTAGCCTGCAGCAGTATCTTCAATAAATACATGGAATCTTTTGGCCCTTCAACTGAATCATCTGTACATCTTATTCTGTCACTGAGGCTTGATCATGTTAATGAACTTCTTTCAGCGACTTGATCCTTGTTGGTGCCTGTTCTTCGAATTTCACGATCCCTGTATAGAGTTAATATTATTTATCTTTTATCCTAGTTGAGTTATATATGTCCTCTATTACATATTACATTACATTATGCTTTACATATTATCTTCCAAAGCCAACTCTTATTCTCACGCCGGAGGCACCTCGGGGCCAAACCTCCCTCCGGTGTTGTTTTGCAGACACCCCACAGCAGCTACACCACTTCCGAGACAGGAGTTGGCGAGGAAGTACCCGGTCGAGTTTCAGAGTTATCATTGGCGCTAGAAGGAGGGGCTCGAACCTCCGACCCAAACTGAATGGCCAAGCTAAACAAACCCGAACCCCTCAAACCAGCTCAAACCAGCAACCATGCCTCGACCAAGCAAGTCCACCCAACGCCAAGCACTCATTGCCACTAGATAAGAGCCCCTAGTCCATATTCCGGAGCAAGTCCCGCCTAACCAGATCCCGGTCCATGAGAGGCTCGGGATCGGCCCCAATGATGCCGGGTCACCGTTGAGGTGAACCAATATAAATATACAGACGTGCCTCTGACTCTGCGTAAATGGAAAACCTGACCCCGGAGGAGCTAGCCGAAGCAATCCGAACCTACCGAAGCCGTCCCCCCCAATACCTGAGCCTGAGCAGGCGGAGAACTCCGAAGGTTCAGCAAACTCCCACCAATCCCGAGCTTCGGTCTTTGCCCGTCTCGGAAACCAAGGCAAAGCAACTAAGAAAGACCACAACGCCCAAAGCTTAATCAGAGATCACGGGACCGATAAACTCAAGAAAATGGAAAGGCTCCGGGAAAAAATAAGGGAGGAGGAACTGGCCAAGTTGGAACTTAGAGTCCAGAGAAGGCTCCAAGAGGAGGAGGAAAGGATAAGAAAGTCCAGATCCAAAAGAACTCACAGAGAGATCAGCCCGGAGGTCATCTTGGACGATGAAGAGCACCCAAACAACCTAGTGCAAATGATCCATGAACTACAGAGAAAGGTCAATAGCGACTCCGGATTTGAGGTCCAGGACACACTCACCCCTTTCAACTATTTCCTTGAAGCCATACCCAGACAAAAGAACCTTAAGCATTATAACTTTGATTCCTTCGATGGGCTGGAAGACTGTTAACACAAAATCACGCAAGCGTACGTGGTCACAAGTAATATAGAATAAAGTTGAGTTCGTTCCCACAGATATCTGGTAAAGGTTTCAATTCAGTCAATGTACCTATGCAACAATGTATGGTTTTTATTCAATGCTAAGACAATTAACAAATTTGGGTTTTAATTAACTAAATTAACTAAGAAGTAAATTAACAAAATAAAAATTACCTAACTTAACGAGAATTGGAATCGAATTACTTATATGAGAATAAACATGGGATCCTAACTTCATTAAATGCTTCGCTTAGATCTGACGCCTTTAATCACTATATGCAATGGTTATGATATCTGATCAGACAACACGAAACAAGTATACGCTACTTCTCAGTATACGAATACCAAACTAAACATACATCCACAAAAGAGATAGAAGATGAATAGACACCAATTATGCTTATACCCTATATCTCTATAGAATTTGAAAACATAACGGTAGAAGAACAAGTTATCCAAAAAGATCACATAGGGCAGCATAATATCTCTATTTACACTACAAATCATGATGTTAAAACATCAACCTATCCTATGCTAGCATGGCAAGTTCTAAATCTCAAGATCCACTCTCGTTTCGCAAGAGATTAACAAATTAGATGTTAGTTACGCATCTAAATTCATAAAGCACAACCATACGAGGATATCAAATATACATCACACACAGATCTTTAAAGCATCAAGATACTAAAACTCCATAAATAAATCCGTTAGAATCCCATGACAACGATTAGTTTGTAATTGAACCTCTCGTCATCATGGGATCAAGTGAAACCATGATAATGAAACAAGATATGAATTCTATGTTATAATATGTTAACTAATGATACAAATTACAATGGTAGGATGTGTTTATATAGGCCCTAGCATCTTTTCCAACAAGAAATTCCCCAAAATAGACTTAAAATAGAATTTCTGCAGTTTAGCACAAAATACGTTTCCTAAACTGATTCTGTTTTGAAGGAAAATTCGTAATTTACTTTTCTTCAATATTTCTGGGCCATTCCATTTGTATTTGGACATCTGGAACACTTTAGAATGATAGAGAATCTCGTTATCTTTGCGTGGACTGTAAGATCATCCAAAACAGACTTATAGAACTCAAGATATGGCCCAAACAGTGAATCAGAATTTTTAGGACAAATTTCGAGCTGGACAGAATGCTTCCCGCACTGCAGCGCGCCTATGCCGCGCCACGGCCTAGCATGGAACCTGTTGGAACAGATCAGTCTTCTTCCGAGCTTTCCAACGACTGCTTACGGGCCTCAAACGGAGTTGTAGAACTCCCGATATGGCCAAAACAGTGGAGACTGCGAAACCTACCCGGAAATCCGAATTTTCCATAATTTGCTCATTTCTCCTCCGTTTTCTCTTCCGATTCTTTTGCCACTTCCCGTTCTCAATCCTTTTGCCTTACGATATTCATGGTAGCCTAGGGAAATACGTCATCCTTCATTCTATTGCTCAATTTCAACTACAAGATCAATGAAAAACACCAATCCTAGCCGATAATTGCAATCCTGCACAACTACACAAAACACATCAAAAATGCGACAAACTTGAGGCCAAGTGAATCAATTTAAGCCGATATGGAATGCTCCAAGTGGATATAAATCCACTTATCACACCCCCAAACTTAAACCGATGCTTGTCCTCAAGCATAAACAACTAAACACTAACTAACTAGTACTACTTCCGTAGGTGATCACGGTTGCATTTGGCATATGCAACAAGCCCTTTAAACCCCTAGGCAGCCCTAGTGGACGAGGAAGGTCTCGTGAGGGCCTATAGCGAATGTACCCACAAAATCCATTTAACCTAATGCAATGCAATGCATGAATGCAACTAATATGAAAATGCAAAGATCCCCTTCAAACGAACCAAAACCAACTAGCAAGCAAATATCTCAAAGAATGCAACTAAATCCAAATAGAGCTCGACTAAGTCCCCGTACTCTAACAATTCATGACATAAACATGCGTGTGTATGATGCTCATTAGAAATACTCCCAACACTAGATCAAAATCATACTCATTCTTCGCCAAGACAATCACAAGTTTATAAACAGAATAGACTGTAAACACTTCATAACCTCGGATTACCTCCATCCTTATTCAAGTTAGACAGGAATTCATGCTATATTACTAAACAACAATTACGACACATAATATACAAACATGCTTATTTAATCGTGCAATGGATGAGACCCCAAAAGGCTTATACAATAATACCCATGTAGCGAGCATTAGGTTAGCGGATCCCAGACCGGAAAAGTCTTAGGTCACTAGGCACAAAGTCCCCACGAACTTAATTGCTCAAGTATTAAAGAGCTCACCCTGGTTAATTCTGCATTAAACAATTTAAACTTTTGACTCTTTTTTTTCTGATTTTTTTTTTTTTTCTTTTTTTTTTTTTCTAAATATGCAATCTGGAATGAGAATTCTCATTTCCAACCCTAGACTACTCATATAAATATGAGTCGGCTACTAGCCATTATTTGACAAATATTTACAACTAACATGAAATCCCTGTTTTCCCCCAAACTTAGACTTTAGCGCTCCTACGCCATCAAGGGAATAACGAAAATTCTAAATATAATCAAGTGATTAAATCTCAAAACAACCAAACAAGCATGACCTCAACCTAGCTCAAAAGCAAACGATGAGATTATGTAAAATTTTTGTTTCTGAAACATGCAAGTCAATTTCATAAGAACTATAAATCAACTCTCTACTCATCATTACCACACTTAATTAGACATCTACCTACCAATCAGATTTAGCTCATCCTAATGGATCATGAAAAATGCATGCAATGAAAATGCAACTAAAATGAACTCACATGGTATACGAAAACAAAAACAGAATGTCCTATATGAAACAAACAAACAAAAATACGAACAAAACATGAATGAATTACACTAAACATGCAAAATATAATATCCTACATGAACACAATGACTCACCATCACAAATAACTTCCTATACACTACTCATCCCCCAAATCACCCCCAAATTTAGAATATTCAATGTCCCCATTGAATTGAAGGTAATACAAGGGATAGTAGAAAACATACCTAATCGTCGGAACCATATGAGTTGCCTCCCACGAAGCGTCTTTGTTTAAAGTCTTTAGCTAGACATGGCAATGGCTTTTTCTCTTGAAAATTTCTACACCGTATCTCTATATGGCCATTTAATCTTCTTTTCCGGGGCTACATCCTCGATGACAAGTTTCCGCCTTCTTTGCTCCTCAACAGTGTTCGTAACATTGTTTTCTTCACTACCTGACAAGTTAGCAACAATAATAAAAGGCAAAGTAGATGATTGACCCAAATATACATACCTCAGTTGATCTGGTGGTTTAAACTCGTGTCTGAAAGTTTATTCAACATGATGATTTTCATTATTAACCACCAAAGACTGAGCAAGAGTGGAAATAGACGGATTAGGAATGAAAGTGGGTAGTTCACCAACAGAAGTCTTCACAACAGACTTAGGATCAAAAGAACTCTCCTCAAGTTGAATTTCATGCTTAGAACAAATAGCATTTAATTCCTCTAACATCTCATCAGAAGTAAAATTCTTATACAACTCATGAAGTTCTTTATTGCTCTTATAGTCTAACAAAGCATCTTCCTCAAGAAAAGACTCAATTGCACTATTCTCAAGATTTGACCATGAAACAACCTCATCAATCAGTACATTATAATCCCACAGATCAGCCAAGCCTAGCGACTCACACTCTTCCTCCTCATCACTATCCACCACAGGTTCTGACAAAACAGAATGTTCTTCTTTTTCTGTAGGGTCTTGATCTTGAATTTCTTCTTCATCCTCAATTGCTGAATTCTGATCGTTCGTGACTTTTCCAGATCTGAATGTTATGGCATTAACCTGCTCCATGCCATCTTGTTTTCCTGGATTCACCTTTGTATCACTAGGAAGAACTCCATGCGGTCCGTTGAAAAATGCACTTACAATTTGCCCAATCTGATTCTCCAATGTATTGAAAGATACCGCCTGACTTTTAATCATCAACCTCAATTCATCCAATTCAGATTTTTCATTCAAAAATTGACCATCATCCCCATGAAACTGTTGCCGCTAAAAATCTTGATTGTTGCTCCAACCGAGATTGGGATGATATGTGGCTGGAGCTGGTTGCGAAGGTTGCTGGAAGTTGCTCACAAACTATGCCGATTTAGAAGATATGGCACATTGACTCGTCTCATGTGCGCCCTCACATAGCTCACAACCACTAGCAACTTGAGGCACCCCATGCTTTGACATAAAATCCAATTTCTTATTAAGTGCCTCTAGCTGAGCTGCTAGAGCTGTGACTGTATTAACTTTCAGAATTCCTGCTAATTTTGCCTTGTGATAATCTCTGAGTTGGATTCTGGTATTCATTCGCAGCATCATCTCAATTAGCTCATAAGCTTCCGCATAGCTCTTAGCCCAGAAAGCTCCACCTTATGCTGCATCTAGCATGGGTCTTGACTGTGCACCCAAGCCATTATAAAAGCAGTTAATCACCATCCAATCAGGCATCCCATGATGTGGACACTTCCTTAGCATCTCCTTATATCTGATAGAGTATATTTTAGATGATTTTATCCTCATATTTATTGTGTTTTGCACTGATTTGGATTTTTATTTAATAGATTTGATTGTTTTATTGTAGGAAATAAAGAATTCATGTCTTGGAAGGATTTGGAGCAAAAAGAGCTATTTTGGAGATAAAATAGGAGAAAATTCGTATTATTGGGCTACACGGGCTACCTGCACTGTTTGGGCCATATCTTGAGTTCCAGAAGTCAGAATTTGACGATCTTACTGTCCACGCGAAGCTTGTGGAATTTTCTTTAATTCAGAGGTGGTCCAGTAAGCAAAATCCGACTGGAAGAGCCCAGAAACAAAGGAGAAAAAGAAGTGACGAATTTTACAAGAAAATCCTATTTAATTATGGATATCTTTTTGTAAATTGATTAGAATATTAAAAATACTTTTATTAGGAGATAGAGATGAGATTTTATTAGGGAGTTTTATTATAAAAGAGAGAAAGAACATGGAAAGAGGGAGATAGACATATATACGTATTTTTACAAAAGCTAGGGTTCTTATTCTTTGCTCTCTTCATCTCTTCCTTTGTAAGCACTTGGTTTATTTGGATCTTCATTGTTCTTCGTTAATACAAAGTTTGAGGTATTCTTTATTCTCTTGTTTTATTATTATATGTTTTACATGGCTTCTTTCATTATTCTTATCGCTTTTACTTCTAGTATGAGTGAGTAGTTTAATTCTAGGGTATTAAGGGGAGCCATGTTTGCACCATGATTTTGGCTTAATTTGATTAGTAAATTGATGGGTAGAGAGTAATTCTGATTGATATGTTATAATTCTTAAATTGTGTAATTGCGCAATATCATGGATTAATCGATTGCAATAGGAGTAATAGATCGAAAGATTTTACTACTAGAGGCTTACATACAATTAGCGGAATTGAAGGTGAGTGTGAAAACATCATTAGATATTCTGAGAGTGTTAATGCTTGAAAAAAATTAACCATTGCTTTAATTACTTTATCCCATTGAAAAGCTATACTTTTGTGATTTATTTGGTGTAATCATGGTGAACCTGAATTGCCCTAGATCCCTTAATTAATTGATTTAAAACCTTTGTTAAATTTGTTTTAGTAGTTAATAAAATTCTCTAATAATCGTTTGTGACTAGAAACAATTGATAATAGTTGAATTGAAATTGAAATTGTCTCCTTGAGGAATCGACCCGTATTTGCTAGTATCTACTACAATTGATACCGTACGCTTGCGGTTAGATATAATTTAACACATCAAGTTTTTGGCGCCGCTGTCGGGGAGACGCCTAGTTTCTATAATTTTAGTTTGATTGTTTTAGATTGTTTCTCTTGTCTCTTTGGAACTCTTGTTCCAATTGAGACCGATCTTACTGCTTTTCCTTGTTTAGTTGTTGATGCCCAGGACCAGGTCTCAAACGAAAGAAGATCAAGCGAAAGAGGATACAACTCCTCTTAGTCCAGATTCTGGAATTACTTGTCAACAATACATAGATCAACAAAGGAAAGAGAAGCAGCAAAGGATACCTGAACCAAAGATTGAGATGGCGGACCTTCCTCCCAAATCTTTGAAGAACTACTCACAGCCCTCTCCGAGTGGGGTACCTACTGGCCTTGCTATGCCAGCAATTCAAGCAGCAAATTTCGAGATCAAGCCTGCTTTGCTCACTATGATCCAACAGAATCAATTTGCTGGGCTTGCCTCTAAAGACCCTACAAATCATCTGCAATGCTTTCAACAGCTCTGTTCTACAATTAAACATCAAGGAGTCACTCTAGACCAGTTGAAAGTCATGTTGTTCGGTTTCTCTCTTCGTGATAAAGCTCAAAAGTGGTTGAATGATATTGACTTGACCGAGTGGGATAAGATTGCTCAAGCCTTCTTAACTGAGTTCTTCCCTCCTAACAGAACTGACGATTTGATCGACAAGATGATGGGTTTTAAGCAAGATTATGGTGAATCTCTTCGGGATGCTTGGGACAGATTCAAGGATTATCAACGTGCATGCCCTCACCATGGTCTTGAGAAGTGGTTTCTGCTTAAACGCTTCTACAATGGTCTTGATCCTGAAACAAAAGGTATGGTTGATAACGCTGCAGGTGGTGTATTTCTGGATAAAGGAGTTGATGATGCGCATGCTTTTCTTTCAAATTTGGCTGCCAATCATTTCAGTAACCCGAGAGCAACAAAGAAAGGGGGTAAACTTGAAGTGGATGCATATTCTCTATTATCATCTCAACTCGATGCATTAACTCAAGAGATCCACTCATTGAAGACATCTCAGCCCTCTACTCAACCTATGAGTATCAATGCATTGTCATCCATGGCTTCTATGAATAATCCTGTTTGTGAAGTCTGTGGCATCCAAGGCCACTATGGTAACGATTGCCAATACAATGCTCAAAATTCACAACACTTTCAGATGGAGCAAGCGAATGTTTTCCAACAGAGGCAGCAGTACAATCCGTACTCCAACACTTATAATCCTGGTTGGAAAGATCATCCGAACTTCTCATATAGGAACAATAATGCTCAGAATACAAATGTTCCTAATCAGCAGCAATATCAGCAGTCGTACCAGCCTCCTTCACAGCAACAGTATAGGCCTCCTCAAGGACCTATGAATCCCCTGGATTCCAAAGGCCTCCTCAGAGTTATGCTCCTCAAGCAAATCAAGCTGCACAGGCTGATAATCAAGGTGATATGATGAAGATATTGTTACAAATGCAAACAAAGATGAACCAGATGGAGATACATAATAAGATGCTGGAAACTCATATTGCTCAAATGGCCAGTTCTTCATCTACAAGGCAAAAAGGCTCTCTACCAGCACAACCAACTCAGCCAAAGGAAAATGTGAATGCCATTGCTCTTAGTAGTGGTCGTACGTATGATGCTCCTCCAATGCCTACTGACGATGTTCCTACTGAGAAAGAAGAAGAGAATTCTGAGGAAGACAAGGTAGAGAAAGTTGTTGAAGATACAAACGAAGATGAAATTGAGGAAAGTAAGAAAAAGGACAAAGAGAAGACTGCAGTTACTCCTCCACCATTTGTGCCAAAGCTCCCATTCCCTAGCAGGATGAACAGAACTAAGGTGGACCAGCAGTTTGGTAAGTTCATGACACTTGTCAAGAACCTTGAGGTAACAGTTATATGCAAAGTTTCTTAAGGATATTCTCACTAAGAAAAGGTCTTTTGGTGAGGTAGAGACAGTAGCTTTTACTGAAGAGTGTAGTGCTGTTTTACAAAATAAGTCTCCACCTAAGATTAAAGATCCTGGTAGTTTTTCGATCCCGTGTCATTTAGGTGCATTGTTCATTGATAAAGCTTTATGTGATTTAGGCGCTAGCGTCTCAATCATGCCTCTCTCAGTTTTTCAAAAACTAAATATGGGAGAATTAAAATGTACACAGATGACTTTGCAAATGGCAGACTGTTCGATAAAATATCCCTTTGGAATTTTAGAGGATGTGCCTGTTAGGGTTGGAAAATTATATATTCCTGTAGACTTTGTAGTTCTAGATATGGAAGAGGACAGCCAAATACCTATTATTTTAGGTAGACCATTTCTCTATACTGCAGTGTTGTTATTGATGTTAAAAGTGGGACTCTCACATTGAGCGTTGGTGATGATAAAATTACTTTTACTCTAACCTCTGCTCTTAAATCCCCTTTGCTTGAGAATACTTGCTGCAGGATTGATGTTATAGATGGAATTGTCCGACATGAGACGTCTCAGATTCTATTGAATGATGCATTGGAAGCAGTGCTCATGCTTGAAGCTTCAGAAGGAGAAGGACATGCTGAAGTCGATTCATTGATTCTTGAGTTGGATGGTACAGCTGATCCGAATTGTGAGGTAACCAACACTGTCACTTCTTGTGGTGAACCTCAGGTAAACAAGTTAGAGCTAAAGTCTTTACCGTCTAATTTGAAATATGTGTTCTTGATGAAGAAAAGACTTGTCCTGTGATTGTTAGCTCTAGTCTTGATGATAACCAGGTTTTTAAGCTTCTTACTGTTTTACGTGCGCATAGAAAAGCTATTGGGTATAGTATTGATGATCTTAGGGGGATTAGCCCAGACTTTTGCATGCATAGAATTCACTTAGATGATGACCATAAGTCTTGCATACAGGGACAACGTCGCTTGAACCCTAACATGCAAGAGGTTGTTAAAAAAGAAGTTTTGAAATTGTTAGATGCGGGCATCATTTACCCGATTTCTGATTCTAAATGGGTAAGCCCAGTTCAGGTAGTCCCTAAGAAAGGAGGAACAACGGTAATTAAGAATGATAAAGATGAATTAATTCCCACTCGAATTCTCACCGGTTGGCGAATGTGCATTGATTACCATAAGTTAAACACTGCTACTAGAAAAGACCATTACCCTCTCCCTTTCATTGATCAGATGTTAGAAAGACTTGCTAAGCATAAGTACTTTTGCTTTTTAGATGGATATTTAGGGTTCTTTCAGATCCCTATACATCCTGATGACCAAGAAAAGACTACATTTACTTGCCCATATGGTACCTTTGCATATCGTAGAGTGCTTTTTGGTTTGTGCAATGCTCCTGCTACTTTTCAGCGTTGCATGACTGCCATATTTTCTGATTTCATAGAGTCTATCATGGAAGTATTTATGGATGATTTCAGTGTTTATGGGTCTGATTTTGATGTATGTCTACATAATCTTTCTAAAGTGCTTAAACGTTGTGAAGAGGTGAATTTGGTTTTGAATTGGGAAAAGTGCCACTTCATGGTCAATGAAGGAGTGGTACTTGGTCATTTGATTTCTGAACGTGGCATCCAGGTAGACAAAGCAAAAATTGAGGTGATTGAGAAACTTCCTTCTCATGTTAATGTCAAGGGCCTTGGTCATGCGGGTTTTTATCGTCGTTTTATAAAAGATTTTTCAAAAATTGCAAAACCCCTCACTCAATTGTTGCTTAAGGATGCCACCTTTGTGTTTACTGATGCTTGTTTGGAGTCTTTTAACAGGATTAAGGAAGCTTTGATAAGTGCCCAATCATTCAATCTCCATATTGGAATCTTCCATTTGAAATCATGTGTGATGCAAGTGATTATGCTGTTGGAGCAGTTCTCGATCAAAGGAAAGACAAGGTATTGCACGCCATCTACTATGCAAGTAAGACCTTGGATGAAGCTCAAGTCAATTATGCTACGACTGAAAAAGAACTTCTAGCTGTGGTCTACGCTCTTGACAAATTCCGAGCATATCTCATTGGCTCCAAAGTCATTGTTCACACTGATCATTCGGCACTTAAATATCTGTTGGCGAAGAAGAAAGCAAAGCCAAGGCTTATTCGTTGGATTCTGTTACTCCAAGAATTTGACTTGGAAATCGAAGACAAGAAGGGTGCTGAGAATGTAGTTGCGGATCATCTTTCACGGTTGCGTTTCAAATCTGACATTGCGTCAAGCACTCTTATTGACGATTCTTTTCCAGATGATCACTTATTTTCAGTTGCTACTCAAACTCCATGGTATGCAAATTTTGCAAATTTCTGTGTTAGTGGATCTCACCCTCCAGAATTGACTTATCAGCAAAGGAAGAGGTTTTATCATGATGCTAAACAATATTTTTGGGATGACCCTTTCTTGTACCGCAAGTGTGCTGATGGAATTTTTCGTAGATGTGTCCCTGAGTTCGAAGTACATGACATTCTCAAGCATTGTCATTCTCTCACATGTGGAGGCCACCATGGTCCTTCCAAAACTGCTGCTAAGGTACTGCAATCCGGTTTCTTTTGGTCGTCTCTATTTAAGGATGCTCGTGCTTTCTGTTTGGCGTGTGATGCATGTCAAAGGACGGGTAATATTTCTAAACGCCATGAGATGCCTCAAACCGGTATTCTTGAGGTCGAGATATTTGACGTATGGGGTGTTGATTTCATGGGACCCTTCCCAAGTTCTTGTGGGATGAGATACATCTTAGTTGCTGTTGATTATGTGTCCAAGTGGGTTGAAGCAGTTGGATCGGTAACCAATGATTCCAAGGTAGTAATGCAGCTTTTCAAGAATATTATCTTCCCTCGATTTGGAGTTCCTAGAACAGTGATAAGTGATGGTGGTTCTCATTTCCGCCATCGACAGTTTGAAACTTTGTTGAAGAAATATGGCGTTACTCACAAGGTTGCTCTTGCATATCTCCCTCAAACAAGCGGCCAAGTGGAGGTTTCTAATCGCCAAATTAAGAGTATTTTGGAGAAGATGGTTGCAAAGTCAAGGAAAGATTGGTACTTGAAGTTAGATGATGCTTTGTGGGCTTATCGGATGGCATACAAAACACCTATAGGAACTACTCCCTACCGGTTGGTTTATGGTAAAGCATGTCACTTGCCAGTGGAGTTGGAACATCGCGCCTTTTGGGCTATCAAAGAACTCAACATGGATTTGAAGGCTGCGGGGCAAGCAAGACTTCTTCAACTTAATGAGTTAGATGAGCTTCGTTGTGATGCTTATGACAACTCTCAGCTTTACAAGGAGAGAACGAAGAAGATGCATGACAAGATGATTTAGAGAAGAGATTTTCAGGTTGGTGACAAGGTGTTGTTGTTCAATTCCAGACTTCGACTTTTTCCGGGAAAGCTCAAATCAAGATGGTCTAGACCTTTTACCGTCACCGATGTCAAATTTTATGGTGCTATTGAAGTTATGGGATGAGATGGAAAAAAATTTAAGGTCAACGGTCAACGCCTTAAATTATATGTGGATGGTGCATTCGTAGGAAAGATGGAAGTGATTTATCTCGACAACCCCTCCACGGAGATCTAAACCAGCTGAGTCGAGCCAACGACGTTAAACAAAAGCGCTTCTTGGGAGGCAACCCAAGACTTGTTGTGTTGTGTATCTTTAAAAAAAAACGGATTTTTAGTGTGTAACGCAGGTTGCACCTGCGTTACTAACCTGTTAGAGCAGTTTGTGCCCTTGTCGCGCAAATTGCCCATGCGTTACTGGAAGAGGGGCAGTTTGCGGGGGTGTCACGTAGCTTGCGCCTGCGCAACTGATCTTGGCGCATATTGCTTCCCACGCGCGGCAGGTTGCGCGGATTACAGTGAGTTGATTGTTGTTGTTCACCTGTGTACGTTTATATATATAAAAAAAAACTTTTTTTTCACTCCCATTCTATTTATACCCCTATTTTACCTAATTCTTTTCCTATTTCAAATCCAAAACTCCCATCTCTCTTTAAAAAAATTCTAAACCTTTTTTTAATCTAATTCTTTTTCTTAAAATCATCAATTTTTTTTCTATCCTACACCAAATTTCAAATCCCACCCAAATTTTTCCTTTTCACATTAAAATTTTTATATTCATGCTATCACTCCATTGTCTATATATACCCATACATACAAACCCAATTTATTATCTTCCTCCTCTACATCTCAAAAAATTCAAGTTTGGGGGAAAATTAGTACAAGTTCACCTCTTCGATTCGTAGTTGGGATATCTCTTCTATATTTTATTTTTTTATTACGAATTTGTGTTCTTGTAAATTGGGGGTTTTGTAATATTCTTGTTAATTGGGTATTTTTGGAGTGATATTTCTTGGTGGTTTTTGGTGGGATATTTCTTGGTGGATGTTGGTGAAGTTATTGTTGAGTGGAGTTTTAGTTATTATCGCTCCTAAGCGAATGAGGGGTGGTTTTCACACCCGACACCTTGATTCCAGGGGAGTTTTCTTTCTTTTCTTTTTAGTGTAGTTTTATTTTGTTTTTAGTTGTAGTTTTTTATCTTGTTCATTAGTTCATTGGGGACAATGAACCGCTTAGACGGGTTCTCAATGTTAAGAGAATTTTTTTAAAAAAATTAAAAAATTAAAAATACCAAAAATAATTCTAGCCATGCAATTTGATTAGTTGTTGTATTTTGCTTGATACGCCCATGCATGCGTAGAATTCTTGTGCTCTTGACGCTTTTGTATGAGAAGTGACGTGCTTTGTTCTTGTGCACACACTTACACTAGCAAGTTGAAGCTGGTAGACTTAATTGGATGTTGTAAGTGATTAGAATGACATGAATATGTGCAAGATGACTTGGTTTACATGCTTTGAGTACAAGTAGGTGCGTTAGAGAGTCTTGTTACTTGGGATTGATTATGTTTTGTCACACCACGTGAGTTTTGAGCCTATATGCATATCTTTTGCATGATTTTTCGTTTGCTTGAGTGTCCACATGTTGTTTACATTGCTAGCACTTACTTGAGATCTTTCTTGAAATGCATGACATTACTTGATGATGAGATGATAAAGGCACTTAGGTTTGACCTCGTATTTCCCATATTTCCACACCTTTTAAACATGATCAATTAGTTAACCCTTTGAGCCTAATCCTATTCTTTCGGTGACACACTACGTTACTTGCCATTATCCTTTTTATTCTATTGGCCTTACAGTAATTTTTAATCCTAAATTGTCAAGGGCTAGTATCGTGCTTGAGGGAGTAATAAGGTGTTCATAAAGGGGGGGGGGGTTATTGATGATCATACTTTTGGGGAATATTGATTTTTGGTTGATTCTTGCTAGTCGAAATTCATAAAAATATCTATGGATCATTGTGCTTATTCCTTAGCACTCAGGAAAAAAAACAAAAAAAAAAAGAAAAAAAAATAGAAAGAAAAAAAAAATAAAAAAAATAAATAAATTTGAGAGCATTCTTACGTTTGTATGATCCTTCTTCATTCGACTAGTCAAGTTATTATGTAAGGGTTATTGAAAAATCCAAGTGTGGGGAAGTATTTGTTTTAATAGAAAGGGAATTGAATAATGATTATTGTTGGGTACTAGCTTTTGACATTTAACCTGTTTTAGCTTTACTTGACATACCTGGTCCCTAGCCCACGCTACAACCCGAATAAAGACCTTTTGATTGTCATCAGTGATGTATGTTGTGTTGAGAGTGAGATTGATTGCGAGTGTCAAGTTGTGTTTATGATTTTGTTGGAATTGAGTGATACACTTAACCTTGTTCTTGAGTGAATATTCGTTTTTGAGTGAAAGGTGAGTTATTACTTGTTTTGGCATAGGAGATCCCAAGTTTATACTTAAAGATGTATTTCTTGTGGGCTTAGCATGATTACCAACAATTTTTACACTTGACATCAATTTTTATGACCTTCTGCATGTTGGTTGAGTAGACTACGTGAATACTTGCACTTTCGACACCAAGACATCGTATGTTTACTTTGATTCTTAAGTTGATGTGGCATGAGAGGACTTGTGTGTATGGTGTTGTGTTAGCATTGATCTTCATGGTTAGATGAATTTTGTGGGTACATTCACTATAAACCCTCACGAGACAACACTCGTCCTACTAGGGCTGCCTAGGGGTTTAACGGCTTGTTGCATATGCTCAATACAATCGTGTCATCTACGAAAGTGATGTTTTTAGGACTTAGTTTTTATTTCGCTTATTTGCCCGAGGACGTGCAACTGCTTAGTGTGGGGATGTTTGATAGAGTATATTTTAGATGATTTTATCCTCATATTTATTGTGTTTTGCACTGATTTGGATTTTTATTTAATAGATTTGATTGTTTTATTGTAGGAAATAAAGAATTCATGACTTGGAAGGATTTGGAGCAAAAAGAGCTATTTTGGAGATAAAATAGGAGAAAATTCGTATTATTGGGCTACACGGGCTGCCTGCACTATTTGGGCCATATTTTGAGTTCCAGAAGTCAGAATTTGACGATCTTACTGTCCACGCGAAGCTTGTGGAATTTTCTTTAATTCAGAAGTGGTCCAGTAAGTAAAATCCAACTGGAAGAGCCCATAAACAGAGGAGAAAAAGAAGTGACGAATTTTACAAGAAAATCCTATTTAATTATGGATATCTTTTTGTAAATTGATTAGAATATTAAAAATACTTTTATTAGGAGATAGAGATGAGATTTTATTAGGGAGTTTTATTATAAAAGAGAGAAAGAACGTGGAAAGAGGGAGATAGACATATATACGTATTTTTACAGAAGCTAGGGTTCTTATTCTTTGCTCTCTTCATCTCTTCCTTTGTAAGCACTTGGTTTAATTTGGATCTTCATTGTTCTTCGTTAATACAAAGTTTGAGGTATTCTTTATTCTCTTGTTTTATTATTATATGTTTTACATGGCTTCTTTCATTATTCTTATTGCTTTTACTTCTAGTATGAGTGAGTAGTTTAATTCTAGGGTATTAAGGGGAGCCATGTTTGCACCATGATTTGTGCTTAATTTGATTAGTAAATTGATGGGTAGAGAGTAATTCTGATTGATATGTTATAATTCTTAATTTGTGTAATTGTGCAATATCATGGATTAATCGATTGCAATAGGAGTAATAGATCGAAAGATTTTACTACTAGAGGCTTACATACAATTAGCGGAATTGAAGGTGAGTGTGAAAACATCATTAAATATTCTGAGAGTGTTAATGCTTGAAAAAGATTAACCATTGCTTTAATTACTTTATCACATTGAAAAGCTATACTTTTGTGATTTATTTGGTGTAAACATGGTGAACCTGAATTGCCCTAGATCCCTTAATTAATTGATTTAAAACATTTGTTAAATTTGTTTTAGTAGTTAATAAAATTCTCTAATAATCGTTTGTGACTAGAAACAATTGATAATAGTTGAATTGAAATTGAAATTGTCTCCTTGAGGAATCGACCCGTATTTGCTAGTATCTACTACAATTGATACCGTGCGCTTGCGGTTAGATATAATTTAACACATCAATATCGCTCCCAAGCCTCGCACAAATATTCTTCAAATTGCTGTGAAAATTGGGTAATAGCGTTCCTGATTGCTGCGGTCGTTGCCATGGGGAAAAATTTAGTGAGAAATCTTTGAGCAAGTTCCTCCCATGTCAAAATAGAACCTGCTGGTAGAGAGTGCAACCAGCCCTTAGCTTTATCCCTCAAAGAGAATGGGAAAAGTCTCAATTTGATAGCATCTTCCGACACCCCGTTGATCTTGAAAGTGTCGCAGATCTCAACGAAATTCCGGATGTGCATGTTAGGACTTCAGTCGGAGCACCCCTAAACTGAACCGAATTCTGCACCATCTGAATTATGCTAGACTTGATTTCGAAAGTATTAGCTGCAATAGCTGGCTTGACAATGCTAAATTGGACGTCATTGATCTTTGGTTGAGAATAATACATCAATGCTTTTCTTGCTGCTGCTGGTTCTCCCATTGCTACCTGCAACATATAAAACTAAGCAACTATGTAAGAAACAATCCGAGTCAGTGAACTCGAACGACCACTGATGACAAGCATATAAACTAAAAATAAAACACCGATGATCCCCGGCAGCGGCGCCAAAAACTTGTTAACACAAAATCACGCAAGCGTAACAAGTAATATAGAATAAAGTTGAGTTCGTTCCCACAGAGATCTGGTTTAGGTTTCAATTCTGTCAATGTACCTATGCAACAATGTATGGTTTTTATTCACTGCTAAGACAATTAACAAATTTGGGTTTTAATTAACTAAATTAACTAAGAAGTAAATTAACAAACTAAAAATTAACTAACTAACGAGAATTGGAATCGAATTACTTATATGAGAATAAACATGGGATCCTAACTTCATTAAATACTTCGCTTAGATTTGACGCCTTTAATCACTATATGCAATGGTTATGATATCTGATCAGATAACACGAAACAAGTATACGCTACTTCTCAGTATACGAATACCAAAACTAAACATACATCCACAAAAGAGAAAGAAGATGAATAGACACCAATTATGCTTAGACCCTATATCTCTATAAAATTTGAAAACATAACGGTTGAAGAACAAGTTATCCATAAAAATCACATAGGGCAGCATAATATCTCTATTTACGCTACAAATCATGATGTTAAAACATCAACCTATCCTATGCTAGCATGGCAAGTTCTAAATCTCAAGATCCACTCTCGTTTCGCAAGAGATTAAAAATTAGATGTTAGCTACGCATCTAAATTAATAAAGCACAACCATACGAGGATATCAAATATACATCACACACAGATCTTTAAAGCATCAAGATACTAAAGCTCCATAAATAAATCCGTTAGAATCCCATGACAACGATTAGTTCGTAATTGAACCTCTCGTCATCATGGGATCAAGTGAAACCATGATAATGAAACAAGATATGAATTCTATGTTATAATATGTAAACTAATGATACAAATTACAATGGTAGGATGTGTTTATATAGGCCCTAGCGTCTTGTCCAACAAAAAATTCCCCAAAATAGAGTTAAAATAGAATTTCTGTAGTTTAGCGCAAAATACGTTTCCTAAACTGATTCTGTTTTGAAGGAAAATTCGTAGCTAACTTTTCTTCAATATTTCTGGGCCATTCCAGTTGTATTTGGACATCTGGACCACTTTAGAATGATAGAGAATCTCGTAGCTTCGCGTGGACTGTAAGATCGTCCATAACAGACTTATAGAACTCAAGATATGGCCCAAACAGTGAATCAGAATTTTTAGGACAAATTTCGGGCTGGACAGAATGCTTCCCGCGCTGCGGCGCACCTATGCCGTGCCGCGGCCTAGCATGGAACCTGTTGGAACAGATCAGTCTTCTTCCGAGCTTTCCAACGACTGCTTACGGGCCTCAAACAGAGTTGTAGAACTCCTCCGTTTTCTCTTCCGATTCTTTTGTCACTTCCCGTTCTCAATCCTTTTGCCTTATGATATTTATGGTAGCCTAGGGAAATACGCCATCCTTCATTCCATTGCTCAATTTCAACTACAAGATCAATGAAAAACACCAATCCTAGCCGATAATTGCAATCCTGCACAACTACACAAAACACATCAAAAATGCGACAAACTTGAGGCCAAGTGAATCAATTTAAGCCGATATGGAACGCTCCAAGTGGATATAAAATCCACTTATCAAAGACACAGAGGAACACCTTAACTACTTCGAACAGATAGCCCTGATATACTTCTACAATGACCTAACAAAATGTAGATTCTTTGCCTCCACACTGAAGGGAGCAGCCCAGAGGTGGTTCAACCGGATCCCATCCCGGAGCATACATAGTTGGAAAGAGTTCAGAGAGGCCTTTCTCCAGAGGTTCCGAGCTAACAAAACCCCGGAGTACCACATGTGCCACCTCGAGACAATCAGGCTGTACGACAACGAAGCCCTCTCCGCCTTCATGAAACGATTCCAAGAGGCCATAAACAAAGTCAAAAACCTAGATGAGAGAGAAGCCTTGAGCATATTCCGGAAAAACATGGACCCGGAGCATAATGAGCGCTACGTACTAGAGCTCGTGCACAAAGAACCCCAGAGCCTGGCCGCGGCCTATGCCATGGCTGCCAAATTCATCAAAGAAACAGTTATTTTACAGGCCATGAGGATGACCAGGCATGGTACCACCTCAGGGAGAAACAGAGGTGACCACTCCAGAAGTGAGTAACAACCAGAAAAGAAATTGAAGCCCAACAAACAGAGTAACTACATCCCCAGCTCTCAATTAACCGTCCCGGACAGAAACCATTTTCCCAAGTCCAAGTCTGATGCCAGGCCCCCGAGGCCAGAGAAATCCGGGCCACGACCCGAGCCCGAGTGGACACCCCTGAACCGACCCCGGGCCGAAATACTGAAAGAAGTCCAGGACAAACCCTTTTGTTACCCACCTAAACCCATGACAACAGCTCCGGAAGATAGGCCCAAACACAAGCACTGTGACTACCACGCAACTCATGGGCACAACATTGAGAATTGTGTCTCTCTCAAATTCTTCATTGGGGAACAGATAGAGAAGGGAAACATGAACCAATATGTAGCTCGGAGTACGGCTAAAAGGGGACAAGGGTCCGGGATGCAGAAAACTAAAAATGTGGTACACGTAGTGCTGGGTGGCTCCCATTCTCCCCCGAGGAGCCCAGACTCCGGAGATGAGGTAATGATGGTAGAATTCGCTCCGGAGCAAGTCATATCGTTCAGCAATTCCGACTTTGAGGGAATAGATCCCAACCATAACGAAGCCCTGGTTGTGAGCTTGGATATCGCTGAAAACGAAGTAAAAAGGATCTTTGTGGACAGTGGATCTTCAGACAACATACTGTTTAAACATACCATGGATAAGATGTAGCTCGGGAGTGTTAACATGAATGAGTGTAGGGAGGACCCACTATACGGCTTCGGCCACAACTTGGTCCCTATTCAAGGAACCATCTACTTGCATGTCCAGTTTCGCACCGCCCCGAGGCGAATAACTCATATGGTCAAATTCTATGTGATCAACAGTCCCTCTTCCTACAATGTAATTTTGGGGCGCCCAGCCCTAACCAAACTCCGAGCTGTGACCTCAACCCCGCACCTCAAATTCAAGTTTCCGACAGCCACCGGGGTAGGAGAAGTGAAAGGTGATTCTGAGATAGCAAGCCGATGCTATGGTCAAGCCTTAGTTATGGCTGAAACTGATCCAGAGAACAAATGCAAAGCCTCCTCTTACCACAAGAACCAAAGCAGAAAGAAACAAAGGAACTCAACTTATAAGAGCCCCGGGAAAGAGGTTCAGAACATCGAGAATGCCGAGGCCCCTAGCCAAGAAGCAAGAACTACCACAGCCCGGGAGTACCTAGCCTCAAACTCCCAGGCATGGGTTCAAAAATCATCCACCATGAAAGATTAAGCCAAAGTTGAGCCTGCAGTAGAAACGGAGGCAATTGAACTAATACCCGGGGATCCCGAGAGGAAAATCAAGATTGGGGCGGGGCTAGAAGCAGCCTTCAAAAAAGACCTTGTATCGCTACTCCGAGAGTAAGCAGATGTGTTTTCCTGGAGCCCGGCGGACATGCCCGGACTCCCGGAGTCTCTAGCCATGCACAGCTTGGATGTTGACCCCAGAAATGAAGCCAATGAAACAAAAGGGAAGGAATGTTGCCCCGAAGAGGCAAAAGGCCATAGATGAGGAAGTGGAAAAACTCCTCAAAGCGGACATAATCTATGAAATCAAGTACCCAGAGTGGTTCGCTAATGTGGTCCTAGTGAAGAAACCCAGCGGAAAATGGAGGATGTGTGTTGACTACACCGACCTCAACGAGGCCTGCCCCAAAGATCCATACCCACTACCCAGTATAGACGAACTCATCGATGCTACCTCAGGCCACTTAATGCTAAGCTTCATGGACGCCTTCTCCGGATATAACCAAATGAAGATGAATCCCGCGGACATAGCCAAAACAGCTTTCATCACCCACAGGGCGGTATACGCTTATAAGTTCATGCCCTTCGGGCTCCGGAATGCTGGAGCTACATACTAGAGAGCAATGATAGAAGTGTTCAAGGACCAAATAGGCCGGAATCTGGAATCCTACGTTGATGACATCATAGCCAAATCTAAAACCATTGAGGAGCACATCCCCGATCTGCGGGAATGTTTCGAGAACTTGAGAAAACATGAAATGAAGCTAAATCCGGAAAAGTGCACCTTCGGGGTGGTGGCAGGGATACTCTTAGGTTTCATGATCAGCCAGAGGGGAATCGAGGCCAACCCGGAGAAAATCAAGGCAATCCTAGACATGCAACCACCTCGTACTCAGAAAGACATACAGAAATTGGCCGGATCCCTGGCCGCACTAAGGAGGTTCATCTCCAAATTAGCAGAGCGATGCCTACCCTTCTTCAACCCGCTCAAAGGGGCCAACAACAAAAGGGAAATAGCCTGGAGCCCGGAGTGCCAACAAGCTTTGGATACAATCAAGGAGTACATATCCTCACCACCTCTCCTAACAAAGCCCGAACCTGGAGAACCTCTGCATCTGTACCTCTCTGCCGGGCCCCTAGCCGTGGACGCAGCTCTGGTCCGAGAAAGTGGAGGGATCCAACAACCAGTGTACTATGTCAGCCAAGTCCTAAAGGATGCAGAGATCCGGTACCCCAATTTGGATCAACCCCTGAGGAGAATCATCCACATGCCAGATGCATCCGGGAGGCTGATAAATTAGGCAGTTGAACTTAGCCAATTTCACTTGACCTTCGTACCCCGGACGGCCATCAAAGCACAGGCCCTGGCAGACTTTATAGTAGAGTGCTCCTTCCCCGAACCAGAGCCCGCTCCCATTGCCGAGCATGGAGCAACCCCAGAAAGGAGCCCAGAGTCGTGGACTCTCTATGTAGACGGATCATCAACAGCTGAAAGATCCGGGGCAGGGCTAATCATGACAAGCCCGGATGGCTTCCAAATCAGGCAAGCAATTACTTTTAAATTCCAAGCAACCAACAACCAAGCTGAATATGAAGCCATCCTCGCCGGACTAAAATTGTCCCGAACTCTGAGGGTCCCGAGCCTAAGCATCTATAGTGACTCCCAAATTGTGGGAAAGCAAACAAAGGGGGAGTACGTTGCCAAAGACCCCAAACTGGCCCAATACCAAGCCCTGGTCAAAAGCTACTTAGCCACCATCCCAGAACACCAAATCAGCCAGATTAACAGAGAAGAAAACTCGAAAGTAGATGAGCTCTCCAGACTAGTTCAAAACTCAGCCGAGCTAGATAGTTTAGTCTACTTCGAATAGCTTGAGAAATCGGCTATTGATCAAGAAGAAGTGATGGAAATTGATAACAGCCCAAAATGGATGACCCCTTTCATCCTCTATCTGGAGAAAGGGGAGCTGTCCGGGGACAAGAATGAGGCTAGGAGGTTGAAGAGTAAGGCAGCAAAATACTTCATTGAAAATAACCGACTTTACTGCCGAACTTTCTCCTTTCCATTACTAAAGTGCGTAGGCCCGGAGGAGGCCAATTACTGTTTGCAAGAGGTACATGAAGGAATTTGTGGGGATCACATGTCCGCAAAAGCCCTTGCCTACAAAATCATAAGGCAAGGTTACTACTAGCCAACCATCCACTCAGAAGCAGTAGAATTTGTCAAGAAATGTAGAAACTGCCAGCTATTCAGCAACGTGCCAAGGCAAAGCCCGGTCCTGCCCTCTTCAGTCCTCTCTCCAATCCCCTTTGCTGTATAGGGCATCGACATAGTGGGACCCTTTCCCCGAGCTAAGGGGGATTTGAGGTACCTGCTAGTAGCTATTGACTACATGACTAAGTGGGCGGAAGCCAAAGCAATGAGGACTATCAATCAGCAGGATTGCATCAAGTTCATGGACAACATTTTAATGCGGTTTGGACTACCCAGGGTCCTGGTTTCAGATAATGGACCCCAGTTCATTGGCTCAGACTTTGAAAACTACTTGAAAGAGAGAGGCATAAAACACAAGAAGTCATCAGTAGCATATCCTCAGGGCAACGGGCAAGTTGAAGTCACAAACAGGATTCTACTAAGGGGAATTGAAAAAGGTTGCAAGAAAGCAAAAACAAGTGGCCCGAAGAGCTACCAAATGTGCTATGGGAATACCGAACAAGCCCGAGATCCGGGACTGGAGAGACCCCATTCAAATTAGCATATGGAACCGAAGCAATGTTACCAATTGAGGTGGGCTCCCCTTCCCACAGGGTGATTAATTTTGACGAGATTGCAAACGAAGAAGGGCTGCGAGCTAATCTCGAGCTAGTAGATGAGGTCAGGGACAGAGCAGTGGAAAAAATGGAGAAGTACAAAGAAAAAACAAGAGAATACTTCGAAAGAAATCAAGGGTAAAGAATTTCCAAGTCGGCGACCTAGTGCTCCAGGACACGGAGGCATCAGACCCCACAAACACTGGTAAGCTCATGCCTAAGTGGGAAGGTCCCTACCAAATCAAAGAAGTACTCCGCCCCGGAACCTACAAGCTCAATCACATGGACGGATCCAAGGTCCCCAACACTTGGCATGGCCTCAGGCTCAGAAAGTACTATCAGTAGATCCAAGGAGTTCAGCTAAAGCAACAGCTATTTTGTAATAGAAATGCAAAGATGTTTGTAATCGTTCAAAGCTATTAATGAAAAGGAGCATGTTTCCCTATCAAAAGCTTGTCTTTCCAATGTTTTCTTTACAATACAAATTCCTACTTGGAAAGTTGGCATACTTTCCAAGTATGGCTGAATCCCGGATCACAAGGTGAATACCTTGGCCTGGAGCTAAACAACCGAAATAAATTCCTACTTGGAAAAGTTTGGATACTTTCCAAGTATGGCTGAATCCCGGGTCACAAGGTGAATACCTTGGCCCGGGGCTAAACAACCAAAATAAATTCCTACTTGGAAAAGTTTGCATACTTTCCAAGTATGGCTGAATCCCGGGTCGCAAGGTGAATACCTTGGCCCGGAGCCAAGCAACCAAAACAGATTCCTACTTGGAAATTTTGCATACTTTCCAAGTATGGCTGAATCCTGGGTCCCAAGGTGAATACCTTGGCCCGGGGCTAAAAAACCACAACAAATTCCTACTTGGATAGTTTGCATACTTTCCAAGTATGGTTGAATCCCGGGCCAAAAGGTGAATACCTTGGCCCGGAGCTCAATTACAAAAATAAATTCCTACTCGAATAGTTTGCATACTTTCCAAGTATGGCATAATCCCGGGCCAAAAGGTGAATACTTTGGCCCGGAGCTACATAAACATAAAAAAAATTGCTTAGAAAACTTTCTTACAACCAACTCCCCTATCCGGGCTACCCGCATAAGGGAGTGGGGGGCAATACGAACTGCAAGAAAAGACAAGGCAAAATATGGAACTTCTAAAGAAGAGACAAAAAATGCATAAATAAAATGAACAGGTCGGGCTGACCAACAGCCCGAAACACCTGATAGTTATGGTTTACAACAACTTAAAATCTTAGAAGATAGACGAAGTGATTTAAGATTACACGGGCATAGCCCGGACCCTGGACGCAGCCAGTCTGGATAATCAAGCTTAAGGAGTAGGAGAAGAGTTGGGAGCAGCATAAGGAGTAGGTTCGCCCTCACCCCGAACCAGAGCGTCTTCGGCATTCGTGTAAGCAGTAATAAAGTTTTCCCAAGTGGCGGTCCCGGGGTCGGCCTTGCACATCTTTTCAGCAACCACCCAGCAACGGTGGATTTTCTTCGAAGCAACACTAGCAAGGTCTTCATCGTAAGCATCCGACTTCCGAAACTCAGCAATGATCTCCTCTTCAGACTTTCTGGCCTTCAGCTCTTCCGGGAGTCTCTACACCTCATCCTTACAGTCCTTGAGTTTGACCTTGGTAGCATCTCTCTCCTCGGCAAGGGTCTTCACCGCATCCTTGAACTTGTTTACCCGGTCTCAACCGACTTCCTGAGGTCAGCAAGTTCCTTCCTCGCGGTCTCTGCCTCCAACTCCATCTCCTTCCTCCTCTCAATCACTGAGATCAGCAAATCTCGGGCTTCCTTGATAATCTCCAGCTCCCGGCACGTAGCAGCAGCAGCGGTCCCAGCCATTCGGACCCCGAGTTCATCCTGGACAGCGAAAACCCTGGGCCTCTTCCTCGGGTTCAGCCCGGTCTTCTCAACCCTGGACCACCCTGTTCTCAGAACCCCTGTTCTCCGAGCCTCCCTCCTGATTGGCCCGCGAACCGCTGGCCTCCCCGGGGGCCTTGGTATTGTCACGAACATGCGATATGTTCCGGAGAGCAGCAGCCAGATCTTTGTTTGCCTTGCTCATTTCAACGAATTCCTCAAACTCGGGCTTATAGCCGGACAAACATGAAAAAGAAAAGATAAAGCACATTAGCCCGGAGCCAAACAAATCAGAAATCATGAACAAAGCAAGTAAAACACAACCCAAACTTACATCCCATCTCGAAAAGGTACTTGTGACTCATGAGGTCATCCCTGGTCACCTGCCTCTTAAGGCCACGACAGAAGGCATGGACCCGGTCTAATGCAGCATCCTGGAGGTCATACACTTCAAAGTGCATAGCCAGAGGCGCCTTTTTGAAGGTGGGTGATGTGCTAAAAATAGAGAATTAAAGATTTTGATTGCAAGCGCACAATCTCGTTTTAGTATTTAAGATATCGATCCACAGGGACTAATATTTTTGCAATCCTTAATTTTCAATTTAAACGAATTAGAAAATTTGGATTTTGGAAAATTTGGATTTATGCTATTTAATTCCTAAAGAAAATTTAAACAATTTTTAGAAGAAAATTAACTTTATTATAATTTTAAACTAAAAACTAAATTTTTAATAACACTACTAAAATTAAAAGTTGATTTTATTAACCGAAAATTTTAAAAGAAATTCGGCATGATTCGTTCGGAAAATTAACTAGCCAAGAATCGATCCAAACATTCAAACCGCAAAAAAACAATACAATTCGAAAGCAGCTTCAATAACTGGACTCAGACTCGGCCAATTGAGTCAATGATAAAACTCAACTGCAGTAAACAACTTCAAACACAACAAAACGAGAACGGCTAAAACTCGAGACACAGTGCAGACTCATCAGCGCGGACTCAGAAAACAGCAAATGCAGGACATAAAACAACCCAGAAAAACATAACACAAAACTCGATTTCAGCTATGAAGAAAAACAACCAGAAACGAAACAAGACTCCATTCGACTCAGCAATTCAACTAATAACTAACTACATAACAAAATACCAGCGAATCGAAGATAGAACCGCATGAACTTAGAACAAACAAGAACAACTCGGAAATCTATTGAAATGGTTCAACTCGCGAAACTCAGAGATAAATCCGAAAATGCAGAACGAGAACTAAAGAACTAAGACAACTAAACTGACGATTTAAAAATAGCAGACAACATGAATTTGACAAAAACAAAACAGACTCGACTCGGCAGCTTAAACACAGAAATTAACAGGGGAAAACTGAACCAACAAACCACAGAACTCGGCATTAGTAATACAAACAATACGAATTATCCACTAAAATTAAACTCCGTAATTACAATCCAACATAGCAATATCTACAAACTCAGAACACTTCAGGGGTTGGGCGAATTAAAAGGATAAAAAGAGAGATCACACAGCAAACACCAAACATTACAAATCGTTCTAAAAATCAACAGCAACACCAAACGAATTAAGAGAATGAAAAGAGAGAGAGAGAGAGAGAGAGAGTTGTGTGTTTGTGTGTGACTTTAAGCAAGACCAGAGGAGGCTGGGGGTTTTAAAGAAAAAGAGGGGAGATTTGACGAAAATTGTAAACAGAGCTGCTGGGTTTAGTCAAATAAAAAGAGAAACAGGGGAACTTCAAAACTAATGTTACGAATTAACAAAAAAAATTGCAGAAAACAAGTACTGAAATTAAATAGAGCTAATATTTTTGTTTTTTTTTCTTTTTGAAAATTAAATAAAATACGAAAATAAAGAGATAAACTACGAAATTAAAATTATTGTTAAGCTAAAACGAAATGTAAAATTAAAATGCCCACAATAAAATGGAAATTTAAAGGGGCAAAACTACGAATTAAACTACGAACACGAAATTAAAGTTTCGTTATTTTCAACCCCAAGTGGCTAGCATTTCGCTACTTTATCCACTAAACGGATTTACGAAAGTAACGAAACAAGGCAACGAAAACGAAAGAGCAAGACAAGAAATTAAAGGAAAATGGAAATTTGCATTAATTTAAAAGAGGGTGTTTACAAAATTTAGAACTAAAACAAGAAATTGAATCTACCCTAAAACTACCCTACACTACTCCTAAGATGTTTAATACAAGGGAAATGAGGGGGTATTTATAGGATGGGAATTAGGGTTTAGGGGGGTGTGGGTAAATCCTGGCCCTACATTTGGTTTGTGTGGTGGTGTAATCCTAGCCATTAAAAGATTCCTTCCCCATTAAGCTTTGGTAGAGTTGATCTTGGCCATACACCTTTTTAGTGTGTTGTGATGATCTCCACCTTCCATGTGTCCTCCAAGATTCCCTTTCCACCAAACTCCTAATTCTTTTTCCTCCTTTTCTTTTTGGTCCTTTTTCTTCCTCTTTTTCCCTTCCTTGCACTTTATTTCTTTATTTTGCCATTTCTTTATTTATTCACGAATTTCCTGAAATGCAACAAAATAAATTATTAAAATACGAGTTCAAGCAATAAATAGGTAATAAAAATATGCACTTATCAAATGCCCCCATACCTATCTTTTGCTCGTCCTCGAGTAAAACAAAAAGAAAATCTAGATAAAAAGTCCTATACTCCTTTTCGTAGGTGTGACGGTTGCATTTGGCATATGCAACAAGCCCTTTAAACCCCTAGGCAGCCCTAGTGGACGAGTAAGGTCTCGTGAGGGCCTATAGTGAATGTACCCACAAAATCCATCTAGTTTGTATAAAAGATCACATGGCAGTGCACACCACACATACATGTCCTCTCATGACACATCAACTTAAGAATCAAAATGAATTTGCAAAGTCTTGGTGTGGAAAGTGCAAGGATTCACATAGTCTACTTAAAGAACCATGCAAGAGTGATTCTAAGTTCATGTCAAATGCAAAAATTATTGGTAACCATGCTAAGTCTATAAGGGCACACCTCAGAGTCAAAACTTGTGATCTCTTATGCAAAAAACAAACAAGCAATACCTCACCTTTCACTCACAAAAGAATATTCACTCAAAAACAAGGGTAAGTGTATCACTCAATTCCAACAAAATCAAATGCATACTTGACACTTGGTATCATCCCAACTTAAATCACAACATACATTAATAATGACAATCAAAAGGTCTTTATTAGGGTTGTAATGGGGCTAGGGACAAGGTATGTCAAGAAAGGCCAAAATAAGGTGAAGTGTCAAAAGCTAGTAGTTACCATGAATATCATGCACAACACCTCCCCACACAATTCTATATTTTTTTATTTCAACAAAAAGCCTTGACTCGTCGTAATGAAGGAGGATTACAAAAAAACATAAGTATGCTATCATATATATATTTTTTCTTTTTTTTCATTTTTTCATTTTTTTTCTATTTTTTTTCTTTATTTTTATGAGAGCTAAGATAAATGTAACAATAATCCTCCTTTATATTTGATTTGAAAATCTTCTAACAAGGTAACAACAAATATTTCCTCAAAAGTTATGAACAAAAGTAAACCCTATTTCACAAACCTTATTGCTCCCTTAAGTTCCTACTAGCCTTTGACAAAATGGGATCAAGAATACGTAAGGCTAAACAAAAAATAGGTCTTAGGCGAGTAATGTGGTGTGTCACCGAAAGAATATGATTAAGCTCAAAGGGTTAACTAATTGATCACGTAAGCATGGTGTGGATATTTTTGGAAATATAGGTTATTCCTAAATGCCTTTATCATTTTATCATTAATTAATGTCATGCATTTCAAGATAGAATTCAAACAAGTGCTAGCAATGCAAATGACAAGTGGACACTCAAGCAGAAGAATATAAATGCAAAAGATGTGCATATAGGCTCAAAATTCTCACTTGGTGTAGTAAAACATAATCAATCTCAAGAAATGATTTCCTCAATGCACCTACTTGTATTCAAAGCATAAAGACCAAATCATCTTACACCTAATCATGACCTTCTAATTTCATGCACAATTCAAATAAGTCTACTAGCTTCACCTTGCTAGTGTGAGTGTGTGAACAAGAACTTTAGCAAATCACTTCTCAAACAAAAGCTAATGGGTCATAAGATTATCATAGCATGCAAAGGTGCATCAAGCAACTAGCAATCAATTAACAAAACTAGAATAAAAGAACTCTTTTTGATTTTTTAATTTTTTTGGATTTTCTGATTTTATATTTACACTAAAAACTTTTTATCTTTTTGATTTCCCCGCCATCGGCGCCAAAAACTTGATGTGCTAAAAATAGAGAATTAAAGATTTTGATTGCAAGCGCACAATCTCGTTTTAGTATTTAAGATATCGATCCACAGGGACTAATATTTTCGCAATCCTTAATTTTCAATTTAAACGAATTAGAAAATTTGGATTTTGGAAAATTTGGATTTATGCTATTTAATTCCTAAAGAAAATTTAAACTATTTTTAGAAGAAAATTAACTTTATTATAATTTTAAACTAAAAACTAAATTTTTAATAACACTACTAAAATTAAAAGTTGATTTTATTAACCGAAAATTTTAAAAGAAATTCGGCATGATTCGTTCGGAAAATTAACTAGCCAAGAATCGATCCCAACATTCAAACCGCAAAAAAACAATACAATTCGAAAGCAGCTTCAATAACTGGACTCAGACTCGGCCAATTGAGTCAATGATAAAACTCAACTGCAGTAAACAACTTCAAACACAACAAAACGAGAACGGCTAAAACTCGAGACACAGTGCAGACTCATCAGCGCGGACTCAGAAAACAGCAAATGCAGGACATAAAACAACCCAGAAAAACACAACACAAAACTCGATTTCAGCTATGAAGAAAAACAACCAGAAACGAAACAAGACTCCATTCGACTCAGCAATTCAACTAATAACTAACTACATAACAAAATACCAGCGAATCGAAGATAGAACCGCATGAACTTAGAACAAACAAGAACAACTCGGAAATCTATTGAAATGGTTCAACTCGCGAAACTCAGAGATAAATCCGAAAATGCAGAACGAGAACTAAAGAACTAAGACAACTAAACTGACGATTTAAAAATAGCAGACAACATGAATTTGACAAAAACAAAACAGACTCGACTCGGCAGCTTAAACACAGAAATTAACAGGGGAAAACTGAACCAACATACCACAGAACTCGGCATTAGTAATACAAACAATACGAATTATCCACTAAAATTAAACTCCGTAATTACAATCCAACATAGCAATATCTACAAACTCAGAACACTTCAGGGGTTGGGCGAATTAAAAGGATAAAAAGAGAGATCACACAGCAAACACCAAACATTACAAATCGTTCTAAAAATCAACAGCAACACCAAACGAATTAAGAGAATGAAAAGAGAGAGAGAGAGAGAGAGAGAGAGAGAGAGTTGTGTGTTTGTGTGTGACTTTAAGCAAGACCAGAGGAGGCTGGGGGTTTTAAAGAAAAAGAGGGGAGATTTGACGAAAATTGTAAACAGAGCTGCTGGGTTTAGTCAAATAAAAAGAGAAACAGGGGAACTTCAAAACTAATGTTACGAATTAACAAAAAAAATTGCAGAAAACAAGTACTGAAATTAAATAGAGCTAATATTTTTGTTTTTTTTCTTTTTGAAAATTAAATAAAATACGAAAATAAAGAGATAAACTACGAAATTAAAATTATTGTTAAGCTAAAACGAAATGAAAAATTAAAATGCCCACAATAAAATGGAAATTTAAAGGGGCAAAACTACGAATTAAACTACGAACACGAAATTAAAGTTTCGTTATTTTCAACCCCAAGTGGCTAGCATTTCGCTACTTTATCCACTAAACGGATTTACGAAAGTAACGAAACAAGGCAACGAAAACGAAAGAGCAAGACAAGAAATTAAAGGAAAATGGAAATTTGCATTAATTTAAAAGAGGGTGTTTACAAAATTTAGAACTAAAACAAGAAATTAAATCTACCCTAAAACTACCCTACACTACTCCTAAGATGTTTAATACAAGGGAAATGAGGGGGTATTTATAGGATGGGAATTAGGGTTTAGGGGGTGTGGGTAAATCCTGGCCCTACATTTGGTTTGTGTGGTGGTGTAATCCTAGCCATTAAAAGATTCCTTCCCCATTAAGCTTTGGTAGAGTTGATCTTGGCCATACACCTTTTTAGTGTGTTGTGATGATCTCCACCTTCCATGTGTCCTCCAAGATTCCCTTTCCACCAAACTCCTAATTCTTTTTCCTCCTTTTCTTTTTGGTCCTTTTTCTTCCTCTTTTTCCCTTCCTTGCACTTTATTTCTTTATTTTGCCATTTCTTTATTTATTCACGAATTTCCTGAAATGCAACAAAATAAATTATTAAAATACGAGTTCAAGCAATAAATAGGTAATAAAAATATGCAAAAATATGCACTTATCAAATGCCCCCATACCTATCTTTTGCTCGTCCTCGAGTAAAACAAAAAGAAAATCTAGATAAAAAGTCCTATACTCCTTTTCGTAGGTGTGACGGTTGCATTTGGCATATGCAACAAGCCCTTTAAACCCCTAGGCAGCCCTAGTGGACGAGTAAGGTCTCGTGAGGGCCTATAGTGAATGTACCCACAAAATCCATCTAGTTTGTATAAAAGATCACATGGCAGTGCACACCACACATACATGTCCTCTCATGACACATCAACTTAAGAATCAAAATGAATTTGCAAAGTCTTGGTATGGAAAGTGCAAGGATTCACATAGTCTACTTAAAGAACCATGCAAGAGTGATTCTAAGTTCATGTCAAATGCAAAAATTATTGGTAACCATGCTAAGTCTACAAGGGCACACCTCAGAGTCAAAACTTGTGATCTCTTATGCAAAAAACAAACAAGCAATACCTCACCTTTCACTCACAAAAGAATATTCACTCAAAAACAAGGGTAAGTGTATCACTCAATTCCAACAAAATCAAATGCATACTTGACACTTGGTATCATCCCAACTTAAATCACAACATACATTAATAATGACAATCAAAAGGTCTTTATTAGGGTTGTAATGGGGCTAGGGACAAGGTATGTCAAGAAAGGCCAAAATAAGGTGAAGTGTCAAAAGCTAGTAGTTACCATGAATATCATGCACAACACCTCCCCACACAATTCTATATTTTTTTATTTCAACAAAAAGCCTTGACTCGTCGTAATGAAGGAGGATTACAAAAAAACATAAGTATGCTATCATATATATATTTTTTCTTTTTTTTCATATTTTCATTTTTTTTCTATTTTTTTTCTTTATTTTTATGAGAGCTAAGATAAATGTAACAATAATCCTCCTTTATATTTGATTTGAAAATCTTCTAACAAGGTAACAACAAATATTTCCTCAAAAGTTATGAACAAAAGTAAACCCTATTTCACACACCTTATTGCTCCCTTAAGTTCCTACTAGCCTTTGACAAAATGGGATCAAGAATACGTAAGGCTAAACAAAAAATAGGTCTTAGGCGAGTAATGTGGTGTGTCACCGAAAGAATATGATTAAGCTCAAAGGGTTAACTAATTGATCACGTAAGCATGGTGTGGATATTTTTGGAAATATAGGTTATTCCTAAATGCCTTTATCATTTTATCATTAATTAATGTCATGCATTTCAAGATAGAATGCAAACAAGTGCTAGCAATGCAAATGACAAGTGGACACTCAAGCAGAAGAAAATAAATGCAAAAGATGTGCATATAGGCTCAAAATTCTCACTTGGTGTAGTAAAACATAATCAATCTCAAGAAATGATTTCCTCAATGCACCTACTTGTATTCAAAGCATAAAGACCAAATCATCTTACACCTAATCATGACCTTCTAATTTCATGCATAATTCAAATAAGTCTACTAGCTTCACCTTGCTAGTGTGAGTGTGTGAACAAGAACTTTAGCAAATCACTTCTCAAACAAAAGCTAATGGGTCATAAGATTATCATAGCATGCAAAGGTGCATCAAGCAACTAGCAATCAATTAACAAAACTAGAATAAAAGAACTCTTTTTGATTTTTTGATTTTTTAATTTTTTTGGATTTTCTGATTTTATATTTACACTAAAAACTTTTTATCTTTTTGATTTCCCCGGCATCGGCGCCAAAAACTTGATGTGCTAAAAATAAAGAATTAAAGATTTTGATTGCAAGCGCACAATCTCGTTTTAGTATTTAAGATATCGATCCACAGGGACTAATATTTTCGCAATCCTTAATTTTCAATTTAAACGAATTAGAAAATTTGGATTTTGGAAAATTTGGATTTATGCTATTTAATTCCTAAAGAAAATTTAAACTATTTTTAGAAGAAAATTAACTTTATTATAATTTTAAACTAAAAACTAAATTTTTAATAACACTACTAAAATTAAAAGTTGATTTTATTAACCGAAAATTTTAAAAGAAATTCGGCATGATTCGTTCGGAAAATTAACTAGCCAAGAATCGATCCCAACATTCAAACCGCAAAAAAACAATACAATTCGAAAGCAGCTTCAATAACTGGACTCAGACTCGGCCAATTGAGTCAATGATAAAACTCAACTGCAGTAAACAACTTCAAACACAACAAAACGAGAACGGCTAAAACTCGAGACACAGTGCAGACTCATCAGCGCGGACTCAGAAAACAGCAAATGCAGGACATAAAACAACCCAGAAAAACACAACACAAAACTCGATTTCAGCTATGAAGAAAAACAACCAGAAACGAAACAAGACTCCATTCGACTCAGCAATTCAACTAATAACTAACTACATAACAAAATACCAGCGAATCGAAGATAGAACCGCATGAACTTAGAACAAACAAGAACAACTCGGAAATCTATTGAAATGGTTCAACTCGCGAAACTCAGAGATAAATCCGAAAATGCAGAACGAGAACTAAAGAACTAAGACAACTAAACTGACGATTTAAAAACAGCAGACAACATGAATTTGACAAAAACAAAACAGACTCGACTCGGCAGCTTAAACACAGAAATTAACAGGGGAAAACTGAACCAACAAACCACAGAACTCGCCATTAGTAATACAAACAATACGAATTAGCCACTAAAATTAAACTCCGTAATTACAATCCAACATAGCAAACTACCTATATATCTACAAACTCAGAACACTTCAGGGGTTGGGCGAATTAAAAGGATAAAAAGAGAGAATCACACAGTAAACACCAAACATTACAAATCGTTCTAAAAATCAACAGCAACACCAAACGAATTAAGAGAATGAAAAGAGAGAGAGAGAGAGAGAGAGAGTTGTGTGTTTGTGTGTGACTTTAAGCAAGACCAGAGGAGGCTGGGGATTTTGAAGAAAAAGAGGGGAGATTTGACAAAAATTGTAAACAGGGCTGCTGGGTTTAGTCAAATAAAAAGAGAAACAGTGGAACTTCAAAACTAATGTTACGAATTAACACAAAAATTTGCAGAAAACAAGTACTGAAATTAAATAGAGCTAATATTTTTGTTTTTTTTTTCTTTTTTAAAATTAAATAAAATACGAAAATAAAGAGATAAACTACGAAATTAAAATTATTGTTAAGCTAAAACGAAAATGTAAAATTAAAATGCCCACAATAAAATGGAAATTTAAAGGGGCAAAACTACGAATTAAACTACGAACACGAAATTAAAGTTTCGTTATTTTCAACCCCAAGTGGTTAGCATTTCGCTACTTTATCCACTAAACGGATTTACGAAAGTAACGAAACAAGGCAACGAAAACGAAAGAGCAAGACAAGAAATTAAAGGAAAATGGAAATTTGCATTAATTTAAAAGTGGGTGTTTACAAAATTTAGAACTAAAACAAGAAATTAGATCTACCCTAAAACTACCCTACACTACTCCTAAGATGTTTAATACAAGGGAAATGAGGGGGTATTTATAGGATGGGAATTAGGGTTTAGGGGGGTGTGGGTAAATCCTGGCCCTACATTTGGTTTGTGTGGTGGTGTAATCCTAGCCATTAAAAGATTCCTTCCCCATTAAGCTTTGGTAGAGTTGATCTTGGCCATACACCTTTTTAGTGTGTTGTGATGATCTCCACCTTCCATGTGTCCTCCATGATTCCCTTTCCACCAAACTCCTAATTCTTTTTCCTCTTTTTCTTTTTGGTCCTTTTTCTTCCTCTTTTTCCCTTCCTTGCACTTTATTTCTTTATTTTGCCATTTCTTTATTTATTCACGAATTTCCTGAAATGCAACAAAATAAATTATTAAAATACGAGTTCAAGCAATAAATAGGTAATAAAAATATGCAAAAATATGCACTTATCAGTGGGCATAAACCGGATATCAACCCTGTTATGCAAAATTACGCAAGCGCACGTTGTCACAAGTAATATATGATTAAATCAAGTTCGTTCCCACAGAGATCTAGAATGGTGTTCAATTCAATTAATGTACCTATGCACCGATGTATGGTTTTTATCCACTTCTAAGACAAATAAAAAATTGGATTTTTACTAACTACTAAATTAATTATCAAACTAAAGATTAACTAATTAAAGAGATTAAATTCGAATTACTAATATGAGAATAAAACATGGAACCCTAGTTTCATCATCTACTTCACTTAGAGTTGCAGCCTTTAATTAAAACATGCGATGGGTTTGATATCTGATCGAATAACACGAAAAGAGTAAAAGTTACCTCTCGGTATACTAGTACCAATCTACACATACATCCACAAAAGAGATAGAAGATGAATAGGCACCTATTATGTTTAGACCCTATATCTCTATAGAATTTGAAAACATAAAGGTTGAAGAACAAGTTATCCATAAAGATCACACAGGGCAGTATAAGTATTTTCATCTCACACCACGAATCATATTGATACACAATTATGAACCTATGCTAGCATGGCAAGTTCTAAATCTCAAGATCCACTCTCGCTTCACAAGAGATTAACAATTCAATTTAGATGTTAGCTACGCATCCAAAAGCATTAAGATTAACCATACGAGGATATCAGCATTCACCACACATAAATCTTTAAGGCATACAAACTACTAAGCTACATAGATAAATTCACTAGGATCCCATGACAACGATTAGTTCATAATTAAACCTTTCGTCACCATGGGATTTGATGAAAACATGGTAAATAACAAGATATGAATAAAAGAAGTAATTATATTAATAACAAGAGTTTGAGAAAACAAATCTAGAACAAAAGATGAAGTAGATCTAGATCCGTTGCTTGTCACGAGCGTTGAATCCTTCTCTCCTTTTCTCTCTTGCAGATCTAAGCTGGTTACAGTAATAAAACTATGATAATGTGTATATCTCTATTACAATGGTATGATGTGTTTAAATAGGCTCTAAAAGTCTTGCCCAGCAAGAAAATACCAAAACAGAATTATAATAGAATTTCTGCAAAATACGTTTCCTAAACTGATTCTGTTTTTTAAGGAAAATTCGTGGCTGACTTTTCTTCAGTTTTTCTGGAACGTTCCAAACGTAATTGGACCTCTGGACCACCTTAGAATGATATAGAATCTCGTTATCTTCGCGTGGACTGCTTACGGGCTGAAAACAGACTTATAGAACTCAAGATATGGCCCAAACAGTGAATCTCACGCATGCAGCCCAATAAATCCGAATTTTAATAAATTAAATCTCCAAAAACAACAAAAACATCCACCATAATCAACATCCTTGTAAATCTGCACAACTAAACAAAACACATCAAAACTACAAGAAACTTGAGCCCAAGACAATCAATTTAAGCCGATTTAGAATGCTCCAAGTGGATATAAAAGCCACTTATCACACCCCCAAACTTAAACCGATGCTTGTCCTCAAGCATAAACAATTACACTATCTAACTAACTAGTACCACTTCCGTAGGTGATCACGGTTGCATTTGGCATATGCAACAATCCCTTTAAACCCCTAGACAGCCCTAGTGGACGAGTAAGGTCTCGTGAGGGCCTATAGCGAATGTACCCACAAAATCCATTTAACCTAATGCAATGCAATGCATGAATGCAACTAATATGCAAATGCAATTAATCTAATCTACCATACCTTCAAATCCTCTCATGCCATATCAACTTAAGAATCAAAGTAATAACGCAATGTCTTGGTGTCGAAAGTGCAAGTATTCACATAGTTTACTCAATGAACATGCATAAGTTCTCACAAGTCCATGTCAAATGTAAGAATAAGTTAGTAAACATGCTAAGCCTACAAGAGTACATCTTTGAGACAACACTCGGGATCTCATACGCAAGAACAAGCAAACACTCACAATCCACTCACAAAAGAATATTCACTCAAGAACAAGGGTAAGTGTATCACTCAATTCCAACAAAATCATAAGCATGCTTGACATTTGGTATCAATCTAACTCTTAACACAACATACATCAATGACGATAATCAAAAGGTCTTTAATTGGGTTGTAACGGGGCTAGGGACAAGGTATGTCAAATAAGCCAAAACAGGTGAAGTGTCAAAAGCTAGTAAGTACCATAATAAATCATACACAACACCCTATTTCCCCCCACATAATTTATTATTAAAACAGACACTCGACTAGTCGACTAAAGTAGGATCACAACAAACACAAACATGCTCTCATAATATTTTTTTTCTTTTGTTTTTTTTTCTCTTTTTTTTTCTCTTTTTTTTCTTTTTTTTTTCGAGAGCTAAATAGAACACAAACAATAATATAAACAATAACAATGATCCCATAATTTTATTACATATGTCGACTATCAAGTAAACAAACCCAATTTCAATATTTCCCCCAAAGTACGACCAACAATAAACCCCTCCTTGCACACCTTATTACTCCCTTAAGCACTCTACTAGCCTTTGACAATGTGGGTTCAAATTAATGTAAGGCCAATACAAGAAAAAGGTCTGGGCAAGTAATGTGGTATGTCACCGAAAAAATAGGATTAAGCTCAACGGGTTAACTAATTGATCATGTAAACATGGTGTGGTAATATGGGAAAATATGCGGTTAATCCTAATTGCCTTTATCATTTTAATCGTCAAATAATGTCATGCGTTTCAAGAAAGAACTCAAACAACTGCTAGCAATGCAAACAATCCGTGGACACTCAAGCAAACGAATAAATTGCAAATAATATGCAATAAGGCTCAAAATTTCACTTGGTGGAAAAACATACTCAATCCCAAGCAAACATCTCTCTAACGCACCTACTTGTATTCAGAGCATGCAAACTAAATCATCTTGCACATATTCATGTCCTTCTAATCACTTACAACATTCAAAAAGTCTACTAGCTTCAACTTACTAGTGTATGTGTGTGCACAAGAACAAAGCATATCACTTCTCAATCAAAAGCGTCAACAACACAAAATTCCTATCAAGCATGGGTGCAAATGCAACTATTATGAACTCGCATGATATACGAAAATAAAAACAGAATGTCCTATATGAAACAAACATAGATAACACGAACATAAATGCATAATTTACTATTACTAATATGCAAAGCATGAAATCCTACATGAACAAATAATACAACAACAACTACTAATAATCCCTCAAACCACCCCCAAACTTAAAATATTCAATGTCCGCATTGAATGGAAGTAAATACAGGGGATAGCAGAAAACATACCTGAATACCGAAGCAGTCACCCTCCTCGGATGAATCATGCGGGAGACGAAAATTTCACAATACTAGCACCACCTCTCCCACGCTTAGGAGCCATAAGAACCAATACCCAACTCATAATAAGCTCCATCAATAACCACCACAAAATATCCCACCAAAAACCACCAAGCAAAATCACACCAAAAATACCCAAGTAAAAGAAATAATACAAAAACCCCAATTTACAAGAACACAAATTCGTAATAAAATAAAATAGAGAAAAGAAATCCCACTACAAATCAAAGAGGTGAACTTGTACTAATTTTCCCCCAAACTTGAATTTTTAAGAGATGTAGAGGAGGAAGATAATGAATTGGGTGTGTATGTATGGGTATATATAGGCCATGGAGTAATAGGATGAATAAAAGAATTTTAATGTGAAAAGGAAAAAAATTTGGGTGGAAATTGGAATTTAATTTAGGATAGAAAAAATATTTAATGAATAAAAGAAAAAGAATTAGAAAAGAAATAGGAATTTGAATTTTTTTAGGAGAGATGAGGGGTTTTGGAATTAAAATAGGAAAAGATTTTGGGGAAAGATGGGAGTATAAAAAGATTTGGGGTGAAAGAATATATTGTTTTTTATATATGTACACAGCAAACCTGGACAGAAGCAAGGGAACAAGCGCTGAAAAAAAACTCTGATCAGGCTGGAGACGCGCTGCTCGCGCGCGTGGGGGGCAGCTTGCCTCTATTGCAGTTGCGCCGGAGCAAACTGCGCGACAGAGGCAAGTTGCCTCGGAATCAGTAACGCAGACGCTAATTGCGTCTCAGGGCCGCAACTTGCCTCCAGACCAGAAACGCAGGGGCAAGTTGCGTTACTGACCAGCAATTTGCTCAAAATTCTTTTTTTTTTTTTTCACACAACACTCAAAAATTTTTTTTTTTTTTTTCCTATACTAATGCATGGGTTGCCTCCCACGAAGCGCTTCTTTAACGTCAATAGCTTGACGTTACTTCCTCAACTCATGGCGGTTTCAAAAGAATAACCGAACCATCTTCAACAGACAAACCACTCATACGAATGTTGACATCTTGGTTGCTTGCTTTCCACAAATCTCTTCCTTCAGACTTCAACTTGATTTTTCTACCCAACGGCCAAATCTTCTTCTTCTTTTTCTTTTTCACACCTCTAAAGTGCTTCTCCGACTCAACTGACTGAACAAAAATTTCTTCTTCCTTATCATCTGCTTTCCACCTTCGCAACACGTTATCATGCCCCTCTTCAAAAATCACTAGCTCATTATTCAAAAGGACATACCTCAAATGTGGTGGAAGTTTTCCAAGCTTTACTTTCGAAAGATCTCGAACTGAAGAACTGTCAATGGAATCACTGATAGGATGCTTTAACACATACATGTCAGATTTTTCGCTCAATAACTGATCAAACTTCTTTATCTGACCCGTATCAACTATATCCACACTGCAACATTCTTCATCCTCTGTCGGAAATTTCATGGCCTTGAACACATTAAAGGTGACACTCTGATCTTGCACCCTCATTGTAAGCTCTCCTTTCTGCACATCAATCAAAGTCTTTCCTGTAGCCAAGAACGGTCTTCCCAAGATTATGGGAATCTTCTTATCTTCCTCGAAATCTAAGATAACAAAATTAGCAGGAAATATGAGTTTATCAACTTTCACCAAAACGTCCTCCACTAAGCCTCTAGGATATGTGATAGATCGATCAGCCAACTGCAAAGAGATGTTAGTTGGCTTTGGCTCCGGTAGACCAAGTTGCTTGAAAACAGACAAGGGCATGAGATTAATGCTAGCTCCCAAATCACATAAACACTTGCTGAATGAAAGATTGCCAATAGTGCATGGAATAGTGAAACTTCCTGGATCCTTCAGTTTAGGAGGCAACTTCTGCTGCAGAACAGCACTACACTCCTCCGTCAATGCCACTATTTCAAAATCTTCCAACCTTCTCTTTTTCGAAAGGATATCCTTCATAAACTTGACATAGCTCGGCATCTGCGCTAATGCGTCAGCGAAAGGAATATTAATGGACAATTTCTTGAAGACGTCCAAAAATTTCTGAAGTTGCCTTTCTTTACTTTGCTGCACGCGTCGAGGAAATGGAGGAGGCGAATAAATCTGATTATTCTTTGAAGATTGCTCCAGAGTAAACTTTTCAACAGGTTTCTTGCTCTTCTCACCATCAAGCTGATCAGCCACTAAATCAGATTTCTCAATTTCTGGCACTGCAGATTTTTCAACCTGCTGATTCTGAACATCTTCATCTTCTTCAGTTGCTGATTTAGGATCACTCGTGACTTTTCCGGATCTCAAAGTAACTGCATTGACCTGTTCTTTGTTTTCCCTCCTACCTGGATTAACCTCCGTATCACTAGGAAGAGCTCCTTGTTGCATATTTACCAAGGCACTTGCAATCTGTCCTAACTGGGTTTCCAAAACTTTCTGGCCAGCTTGTAGGGTTTTTACCGTCATTCTCAAATCATCCATCTCAGATTTTTCATTAAAAGATTTCCCCGCATGAGCCTGGGGTTGTTGCTGCTGAAATCCCGGAGGTTGATATGGTGCCCTTGGAGCATAAGGCTGTTGATAGCCTTGATTGAATGGCCTTGCTTGCTGATAAGGCTGTTGAGTATTTTGATTATTGCTCCAGCTGAAATTGGGATGATTCCGGTTATTAGGATGATAAGTGGCTGGAACTGGTGCAGCAGGTCTCTGGAAATTACTCACGAACTGTGCTGATTCAGAAGAGATAGCACACTGATTCGTCTCATGTGCGCCCGCACATAACTCACAAACACTAGCCACCTGCTGAACTCCATAATTAGCAAGAGAATCCACTTTCATAGCAAGAGCTTTCAACTGAGCCGTAATCATTGCAGCTGTATCTACTTCAAAAATTCCTGTTGCCTTGCCTTGAGATAACCTTTGGGTTGGATTTTGATATTCATTAGCAGCCATCATCTCTATAAGTTCATAAGCTTCATCATAGCTCTTCGCCCACAGAGCTCCTCCTGATGCTGCATCTAGCAAAGGCCTAGACTGTGCTCCCAACCCATTATAGAACCCATTAATAACCATCCAATCAGGCATGCCATGATGAGGACACTTGCGTAGCATCTCCTTGTAGCGTTCCCAAGCCTCATACAAGGTCTCGCCAGATTGCTGTTGGAATTGAGTCAACTGGTTCCTTAATGCTGCAGTTTTCGCCATAGGGAAGAATTTAGTAAGGAACTTCTGAGCAAGATCTTCCCATGTAGTAATGGAACCAGGTGGCAAAGAGTGTAGCCAGCTCTTAGCCTTATCCCTCAGAGAGAATGGGAAAAGCCTCAACCTGATAGCATCATCCGTCACACCATTACACTTGAAAGTGTCGCAGATTTCGATAAAGTCCCGAACATGCATGTTGGCATCCTCCGTAGGAGCACCCCCAAACTGGACTGAATTCTGCACCATCTGAATTGTGCCCGACTTGATCTCAAAATTGTTCGCTGCAATAGCTGGCCTAATAATGCTAGACTGGATGTCATTGAGTTTTGGCTGAGAATACTCCTTTAAAGCCTTAACTGCTGCTGCTGCATCTGCCATTGCTACTGTAGTTTCAGATTCCTCTTCCTTATTCTCTAAATTCTCTACACGACCGTCTTTTGCCAGTTTTTGTAAACGAGCTTGCGAACGTGTTTGCATACAAACTTAAGTACCTGAAACACCACGAAACAAACAAACTAAGTAAGAATCCGAGTCAGTGAACGCTAACGACCACTGATGACAAGCACATAAACTAAAATAAAAACACCGATGATCCCCGGCAGCGGCGCCAAAAACTTGTTATGCAAAATTACGCAAGCGCACGTTGTCACAAGTAATATATGATTAAATCAATTTCGTTCCCACAGAGATCTAGAATGGTGTTCAATTCAATTAATGTACCTATGCACCGATGTATGGTTTTTATCCACTGCGAAGACAAATAACAAATTGGATTTTTACTAACTACTAAATTAATTATCAAACTAAAGATTAACTAATTAAAGAGATTAAATTCGAATTACTAATATGAGAATAAAACATGGAACCCTAGTTTCATCATCTACTTCACTTAGAGTTGCAGCCTTTAATTAAAACATGCGATGGGTTTGATATCTGATCGAATAACACGAAAAGAGTAAAAGTTACCTCTCGGTATACTAGTACCAATCTACACATACATCCACAAAAGAGATAGAAGATGAATAGGCACCTATTATGTTTAGACCCTATATCTCTATAGAATTTGAAAACATAAAGGTTGAAGAACAAGTTATCCATAAAGATCACACAGGGCAGTATAAGTATTTTCATCTCACACCACGAATCATATTGATAAACAATTATGAACCTATGCTAGCATGGCAAGTTCTAAATCTCAAGATCCACTCTCGCTTCACAAGAGATTAACAATTCAATTTAGATGTTAGCTACGCATCCAAAAGCATTAAGATTAACCATACGAGGATATCAGCATTCACCACACATAAATCTTTAAGGCATACAAACTACTAAGCTACATAGATAAATCCACTAGGATCCCATGACAACGATTAGTTCATAATTAAACCTTTCGTCACCATGGGATTTGATGAAAACATGGTAAATAACAAGATATGAATAAAAGAAGTAATTATATTAATAACAAGAGTTTGAGAAAACAAATCTAGAACAAAAGATGAAGTAGATCTAGATCCGTTGCTTGTCACGAGCGTTAAATCCTTCTCTCCTTTTCTCTCTTGCAGATCTAAGCTGGTTACAGTAATAAAACTATGATAATGTGTATATCTCTATTACAATGGTATGATGTGTTTAAATAGGCTCTAAAAGTCTTGCCCAGCAAGAAAATACCAAAACAGAATTATAATAGAATTTCTGCAAAATACGTTTCCTAAAATGATTCTGTTTTTTAAGGAAAATTCGTGGCTGACTTTTCTTCAGTTTTTCTGGAACGTTCCAAACGTAATTGGACCTCTGGACCACCTTAGAATGATAGAGAATCTCGTTATCTTCGCGTGGACTGCTTACGGGCTGAAAACAGACTTATAGAACTCAAGATATGGCCCAAACAGTGAATCTCACGCATGCAGCCCAATAAATCCGAATTTTAATAAATTAAATCTCCAAAAACAACAAAAACATCCACCATAATCAACATCCTTGTAAATCTGCACAACTAAACAAAACACATCAAAACTACAAGAAACTTGAGCCCAAGACAATCAATTTAAGCCGATTTAGAATGCTCCAAGTGGATATAAAAGCCACTTATCAAACCCCCCGGAGGAATACAAACTCTCCATTCCACCCCTTTAAGGAGGGGAGTATACCAAGGGGCTTGGGGGCCGAACCAGGGTACCCACACGCCTTAACTTGAAATCTAAATTCGAACATGGGCACGTTATTGGAATGGACTATCCGGAATAAATGGTGGAAGAGCTTAAAAGTGGGCAACACCCCAGCAGCCTCGCAGCACCAAAAAAAATAATAAATCCATTTCACCGCATTTGGGGTGAGTTGGGTTATAGGAATCCCATACTCGAAGAGGCATAATGCTTTAACAAATTGGTGACACCAAGGCCCGTAGCCCGATCTGAGATGCTCCAACCACACCCCGACCCAGCCGCCCTCCGGCCACCTCCATTCCACATCTTCATCCAAGTGGAACGTGGCCCGAAAAATTCTATCCCATTGAACCGGCTCCTCTATATACTGAGCCCTAAATGGACCGACATCCATCCCGGAGCCGAGTTTGTCTCCGAATTGGGAATCCAACAAGGCCTTGTTATACTCGATCATAAGCGCCACATCTGGACTCTGGGAGAATTCCGTACTAAAGTCCCTAGAGAAATAGGCTTGGGGGATCCCCGGGTCCCTCTTAACAAAATAATATTTAGAATGGCCCCAACTACCGTCCGGCTCACTAAGGCTGAACCCCGGACCCATATCCTTGATTGCAATCTTCGTAAGCACGGGGAGACTGCTCTTCTTTTTACCCATTATGCACCACTCTAAGTCTATTAAGTCGAGGCTACTACCTGAAGAGCTAACACTGGCAGACGAACTACTGGGGTCGGAGAGAGGAATTAACACTCGCCTAGCAGTTACACAATTTTTTCTAACCATAAAAGGGAACTACCCTGGGCTACCCAACACAGCAAGAAAGCGAAAATAAGGAATTACAAAAGGAAAAACCACACGCAACCCAGGAGAACAGGCACAACAAAATTAAATAAAAAAAAAGAAGCCGAAGTGAGGAGACTTACAAAGAGAATAAGAAGCCGAAGAAAGGGAGAAGTTAGGAGAATCTGAATTGCCACTAGCCCGGAGTTCGCGTCCTTAGAGAAACGTGATAACGACAACAAGTTGAAAACTCGTAAAAGATAAAAGTGAAGGAGACAACCACTATTTATAGGCAAAGCTTCGGGATCGAACCGTCGAGACACGTGGCAGCCCATGAATGTCCAACGGTTCAAAAACTCGGAGAAAGGAAAAAGGAAAAAATAGAAGGAAAATAGCCGGCATCCACTATCCGGACCAGATATCTTCAAAAAAAAATTCAGAACATATATATATATATATATATATATACATATATACGCGAACCAGCGAAATCACTCCTAGCCCCGGGGATGCGCCTCTCAGCATACACCCCGGGCCTGGGGGGCAACCAAAAGTCAAAATTTTCTTCTAAGTTACCCAAAGTCATGAAACTTTGGACTTGTGAAGATAACACATCACCCTTAGCCCCGGGGATGCGCCTCTCAGCATACACCCCGGGCCTGGGGGGTAACCAAAAGTCAAAATTTTCTTCTAAGTTACCCAAAGTCATGAAACTTTGGACTTGTGAAGATAACACATCACCCTTAGCCCCGGGGATGCGCCTCTCAGCATACACCCCGGGCCTGGGGGCAACCAAAAGTCAAATTTTTCTGCTAAGTTACCCAAAGTCATGAAACTTTGGACTTGTGAATACAACACATCACTCCTAGCCCCGGGGATGCGCCTCTTAGCACAAACCCCGGGCCTGGGGTGCAACCAAAAGCAAAAATCCTTTTCCAAAATAATGAAGCTCAAATATTCCTACTACTCCCCCATCCGGAGAATTCGCATGAGGGAGTGGGGGGGCAAATGATAGGCTAAAAATAGCCCAGGCCCAGCCTCAGGCCCAAAACCACAAGCAATCCAACTCATGAGAATAAGAGCAGCCTAGCCCAGGCTAGTAGGTCCGGACCCGGAGCCACCGCTACGTGGCGTGGTCCCCTCCCCAGACTAGGGGACCCCAGATTAGTGACACTCAGCACACGTGACAGTCCAGCTCAGCCGACATTCCCACACCTGGCGCTGACCGACACTAAAGGCCAATGAACAACATGTGTCAAATCATGTCCACAGCAACACTGGCACACTCAAGTCAACGGTCCCCACAAATAGGGACACGTGTCCTACATCCCGGGAATTCAGCAGCCTGTCCCCCGAATCCAACGGTCGGAAGTAGAGGTAACCCACCCCTAAACCCTAGGCCCTAGGCTATAAATACCCCTAGAAAATAGGGTTTAGGGGTTAGACATTATTACAAAACCACAAACATTTATTACTTTTGTGATACTTTTCTTGACTATTATCTTCCAAAGCCAACTCTTATTCTCACGCCTGAGGCACCTCGGGGCCAAACCCCCCCTCCGGTGTTGTTTTGAAGACACCCCACAACAGCTACAACACTTCCGAGGCAGGAGTTGGCGAGGAAGTACCCGGTCGAGTTTCAGAGTTATCAGTTCGGGCTTCACAACTTCCACTTTCAGCTTCTTCATGGTCACCACCGCCAATACTTAACAAAAACCAAACTTTAATTACAACTCTCTTATGAAGACAGAACAATAATACATTTGAAAAAAAAACCCTTCTGAATTCCTAAAGCACCAAACTCTCTTAATATTGTTATTACATCCAAGTAAATTTTGAACATCACTTAGTCGTACATAAACGGTATACACAGTGGCCCAAATAAACTAAAGAGTAGAGAGTAGAGACTTACGATTTAGCCCTTTCAATGTGTTTGAGTTGGATTTGGAGAGCCAGACGAGAGTAGTTGAATTAGGTTTGAAGTTTGTTTGATTTGTTTCTAATTAGATCTGATGTTTGATACTCCCTCCGTCCCAATGGGATGTTAACATTTGCTTTTTGCACGGAAACCAAGATAGTGGGTGTAATATTATTAAAATAAATGAAGTGGTGGGTGTAATAGTGATTTTATTGTTAAAATAAGTTAAGTAGTGGGTGTAATAGTGTAAAGTATTGTTAAAATAAGTGAAGTAGTGGGTGTAATAGTGTTAAAACTTGCTATTTTAGGAAATGTTAACAATCTATTGGGACATCCCAAAATAGAAAGTGTTAACAATATATTGGGACGGAGAGAGTATATTTTTATGTAGTGTCATAGTGATATGTTTATTTAGGTTTGGGCTGGGCCTATTAATATTAACAAGACTTGGGTCACTTGGTTGGGCCTTCATTTAACAGGTAAGTAGTAAAAAAAATTGCAATTTCTTAACTAATCTCGAGCTGTTCGATAACAACTCGAAGTGCGACTCGGCTCGTAACAGCTCGTGCGCAACACGATTTATGGAAATGAGTATAACATATCAAGTACACTTACCATGCAAAAGTTTATAAAAAACCTTAAGAAACAGATCATGACTGTATATGGTTCAAGCCTTCAAGGTAAGACATGCATGAATCATGCTTCATATTAAATAATGAACAAATATTACATCTAAAAAATATACATAAATCTACAAATTTTTCTAATTATCTGCCAGCTTTTAGAATAAGTAACTAAACATTTAACTATTATAAGTAAGAAGAACATATGAAGAAAATATAACAAACTAACTATAAGGAGTACGTCAGTTACTCAATTAAGTAACCAGAATAGAATTTACATTTTTACACAAATTGTTGGTGGGTGTACAAGAAATAAAGTGCATAATAAGCAATATAACTTAAAACTGCACCCCACACAAAAACATTTGCAACAATAAAGAGGAGGAAGTAGTGATACACTGAGATAGCAGGTACCGAAATCTAACTAATAGTATTCTGATCTATAAAACCAGCTGCGATATGTAATATCTCAACAAAATTTTGATAGAGAAATACACGATAACAAAATGATCATACTGAAATAACAGAGTTCAATCATAAACTACAAATATCTCCAACATAACTAAAGCTAGAGTTACCACCATACGAGTCAAAATTCTTCGAGCAAAGTTTCTTACAAAATAGCAAAGCAACTAAAACAATAAACACGCACAGATATCAAGAGACATTACATAAACAGTTTTCAAATCACCAACATTCCCATGATATGATCAAATCTACCTCACTGTAACAATGTCATCAATCTTCAAGATCATCCGCACGCACTTCGTAGCCAAGGAAATTGCATTTGTGCTCACCAGCAGGGGCTGCACCACATTCTCCTCCAAGATATTAGTGATCTGCCCCTCCTTGACATTGATCCCAGCATTGATCTCACCCTGTGCGTGCCTATTACGAAGCTCAGTCACAATAACAATCGGGTTCAAACCAGCAATCTCAGCCAAAGAATACGGAATAACCTCCAAAGCCTCAGCAAACGCCTTAACACAGTACCCCTCCATCCCCTGCAACACCTTAGCCCAAGCACCCAACTGCCTCGAAAGCTCAATCTCCGGCGCCCCACCTCCCATAATCAAAAACTTCTTGTTCACCAAACACCTCACCACACACAAAGCATCATGCAAACTCCTCTCCGCCTCATCCAAAACCAACTGATTTGACCCCCTTACCAACACCGTAGTTGTCCTCCCCATCTCCTTAATCCCCGTAATCTTCACAATCTTCCTCTCCCCCAACGATACCTCCTCCACCAAATCCGTAAACCCCAACTTCTCCGCCCAAAAATTCTCAATATTCGCATTCGGCAAACAATTCAACGTCTTTGTAATAAACTCAATCTCATCCCTCTCCACATCCTTCACCACCAAAATTTTCGTCTTAGCCAAATAATGCAACGACAAATCCGTCACGCATCCCTCAAAATACTCTTCTGAATCAACAAAACATTACACCCCGTCCCCTTATTCTTCTTAATCATCCCCAATATATAATTCCTCTCCTCCTTCAAAATCCTATCCATCTGTGTATGATCACTGACCACAATACTCTGCTTAATATCCGTCTTCGGAGGACTAATTTGAAACTGAATCACCCCAATTTTCGCATTCTCAAGCCTAGTCAACCCGCCCGAGGCATGACTCACCTTCTTATCAAAAACCAACCCCTTAACCAAGTCCGTATCATCCACCGTTCCCCCTAACTTTTTAACAACCCTCACATCCCTCAAATCAACTAAATTCGGTTTCGCGGGGTCCACGACATTCAAAACAGCCTCTACTGCCAACGGAGCTAACAAACTCGAGTACTGCGAAACTACCTTACTATTCAAACTAGTACTAGCACTCTTAATTAAGCTTTCTCTATCAGATAATTCAATTGGTACCGACATAGCGGTGAGCACATCGACAGATTTGAGAGCTACCTTATGCAAAGCCTCGGAGATCACCGTGGGGTGGACGCCGGCGGAGAGGAGAGTCTGGCACTGTTTGAGGAGAGCTCCGGCGATGACGACGACGGTGGTGGTGCCGTCACCGGCGACGATGTCTTCCGACTTGGAGAGTTCGACGAGGAACTTGGCGGCGGACTGGAGGAGCTCCATTTTGTTGAGGATGGTGGCGCCGTCGTTGTTGAGGAACTTGGCGGCGGGCTGGAGGAGCTCCATTTTGTTTAGAACATTGATTTTGAGTTATTTATCATTCAATTCTTTTAATTTCGTCATTTTTTTACGTACAAAATGAGAGCAAAATAATTTATATGATTTGTTCATTAAAATAATTTAAGTAAAAGTACATTACATTATTACCCCCCCTAAGGCCCTAATCAATATTTTAAAAATAATATCAATATCAAAATCCACGAACAAAAACTTCACCACCAATTCTAAAACACTGTGAGAGCTGATACATGGAGCCAAAATATATAGGTCCAATGGTGTACATCTTACTCCAAATAGTATTATTGGAATCCTCGTCGTCCAAATAATAAATATCCACCAAAGTTTCTCCATATACTAATGATTTATATGCCATGCCAACAAGACGATCCTTGATGTTGACAAGATCGAAATTTTTTGCACGCAATTTGAGGGTATCCAAACGAGGAAGGAGCCTAAACTCATTGACTTGGGGGACAAACTTGAAGCCAAAATAGGATTTATGCCTATTCTTCTTTCCAGGAAAACTCAAGTACTTAGAGTAAGTCCAGTAAGGGGTTCCCTTGACAATGGTAGAGGGAGGCACCATTAAAGCATCGTCATATATAGGTTCGGGCATTCTCGGATTCTGAGGGATACGCAATGGAGTCCAAGTGGCAGAGTTAGTTAAGTAGATACAAAGCTGGCTAGGTGGAGCATCAATGAATTCATAGCAGAACATCAAAACCTTGTAATCGTTTCGCACATGATCCCAACAAAATCCGCCAAGATAGTGAGAACATTTAGGTTGACCAGGATGAAAATGAGGTGGAGGCAGATCAAAGAAGTTAACTTGAGCAAAAGCCGGATTCCACAGACAAAATCTTCTTCCGCGAGTAGTAGCCATACAAATTAAACCATTGATAGAACCGAGTAGAGTGTCACAAACGCAAGGCACTTTAATAACAATAATTTCATTTGTGTGGGATAGAATCCTTATTCCCTCGTCTGAATTAAAACGCTTTACAATAATATGATCTTCTTCTTCTTGTTCGAGTGAGTGGTTGAGTTGACGTTTGAGGCGTAAATTAACAAAATCAGAGATGGAAAACAAAGAATTCCACGACTTACGAACAAGGAGGCATCGTCTTATATGTTTAGTTGGCAATTGAGTGAGTATTTCAGTGAAGAGTATATTGTCGGGCAATACAGCCTTTTTTCCCCAAACCTCAACCGGCTAATGCTTGTAGATCGTCGCTGATAACATATAATAGTTTTATCCGATGCCATAGGGACGGACTGATGGGTTGATTTGATATTCCTTCTCCAAATCCCAATTATATAGTATAACCCCAGCTAGCTATTCCCATTTCATTTCCAATTCTGAAATCTCATCCCTCACGCTTTGTGGTTTGATTAAGGATTAAGGAATGGTTTTTGTGAAAAAAGACGTACATTTTTACTATAAATATTAATATATCTTAATAAGATCATTGATCTATCTATCTATTATATACTATATAATAATATAATAATTGACTAACCAAGAAGTTTGGGTGAGCCAACTTATTCATTTTTAGATGTCAATTATACCTTTCATAAAATAAAATGATATTATATTATAATTTATTATTATTACACATTAATATTTATCCATTAATATAACTACTATTAATAAAAGAATACAAATTACTTTCTAATCAATACTAGCTTAAAACACTCTGACAAAAAAAAAATACTAGCTTAAAACCCGTGCCATCGCACGGATTTTTAATAATTATTATTTTATTATGGGAAATTCTATATGGTACCGTTGTGGTTTTGGCTTTTCTACATGCTACCATCACATTATTTACTCCTATACATGGTACCCTCGTACATTTGGTTTTTCATATATAATACCCTTCTGTTAAGTACAAAGTAATAGAATTGATTTCAAATTGTAAAACAAATTGTATACTCCCTCCGGTCCATTATATAAGGCATTTGACTTTTCTGCACGTAACTTTAGGTGCTTTGACTACATAGCTAAAATAATTATTTTTTAAATTTTCTTTTCTTGAATAAAAATATAATATTTTAATTTTTATTTAGAAAAATAAATTTTAAAAAATAATAATTTTAACTATGTATTCAAAGCACCTAAACTTACGTGCAGAAAAGTCAAATGCCTTATATAATGGACCGGAGGGAGTATTTGAAATCGTTGCGAAAAAATACATGAAATAGACTATTGAATCATGTAAAACGGAATTAAAATGAGTGAGATATATTCAAACTCTATAACCAAACTTTGACAATAAATATCTCACTCATTTTGACTCTGTTTTACATGATTTAAGGGTCTATTTTATATAACTTTTCGTAAAGATTTCAAATGTACAATTTGTTTTACGGTGTGAAATCAATTCTATTACTTTTTACTTAACAGAAGGATATTATTTATGTAAAACCAAATGTACGAGGGTACCATAGATAAGAGTAAATAATGTGATGGTACCATGTAGAAAAGCCAAAACCACAATGGTACCATATAGAATATCCCTTTTATTATTTATATTTTAATATTTTGTTAATTATATTATTAAAAAATAAGTAATCTTGTTAAAAAAATAATTTTTTTATATAATGAAAAATTTTAATATAGTTCTAAACTCAAATAATATGTAATATTTTTTGACTCAAAATCTTCAAATATATATTTCACATGGAACAAAATAAGAAATTTGGGTCATCACTCGTGTATGACTAAATAAATATATAATATATAAAGATTTTTTCAAAAATAAATACATTATTAATTAATATATATACTATAAAATGATTATGATATATATATGGTCTTGCTTATGTGAGAACCACCACTTATGGTGAGATATGAGATCTAATCATATCCATCCATTTAAATACATTATAATCATCTCCTACCATTCATTTAATAAATAATATTTTAATATTTTATATTTGGGATTTCACTATATTCTTTCTAATTCAACCACCCACCACCACCGGCAACCATCACCGGCGACCACCACCACCTCCGGCGACCACCAGAAAATCACCACCGGTAAACATAAAATCACCACCGTCAAACCAGAAATCACCACCAGAAATACAAAAATCACCACCGAAAACACAGAAATCACCACCAGAAACACAGAAATCACCACTCCGACCACCTGTAAACAGAAAATCACCACCGGAAAACGAAAAATCGCCACCAAAAAATGAAAAATGACCATCAACAAGATCACTACGCCACCAACAAATCACCACTGCAGTCCGAAAATCACCAAAAAACCACCACCACGCCACCGCTTATCACCACCATCACGTCTCCACCATCATCACAAAATCGACACAAATCACCAGAAATTACAATCATTTCAATCAAATCCAAAATCATTCTTAAATGTTCGGTGGGAAAATCACCATAATTAATTCATCGACCACCACTTCTTGTACACGATTCACCGGAGCTTCGATCGTGGTGAGGTGACTCCGACGTCGTTTAGAGAAGGAAGGTGATGGCGTACGGTACTGGTGATGAAGAGAATGGGAGGGAGTCAGGAGAGGAGAGAAGAGATATTGGAGAGAGAAAAGAGAAACCAGGGGTGGGTCACCGACGTCGATGGTGGAGGGAGGGGGCGAGTGTGTATTGCGTGTGTGTGTGTATGTGTGGTGCGTGTGTAGTGCGTGAGTGGAGCACTGGGTGTTTATGTGTGGATTTAATTTGTGCGGTTGAGATTAAAAATTGTTTAAAAATTGTGGGGCTGAGATTAGATCTCAGTTCTCACAATAAGATGGGGTTCTCATATGAGCAAAACCCTATATATATATATATATATATATATATATATATATATATATATATATATATATATATATATATATATATATATATATAGGCCTTTGCTCCATAAAGAACACTCTTATATAACAAACAATAAAGAACACTATAAAATCATTTATTCCAATAGATCCATTGGCCCCGCCAGGGGCACCCAATACAAAAAGTTCTTATTTTTTTAGGCTCTATCCATCCAGCAAAAAAAAATTGAAAATTTTACTGTTCATGATGACGTCACTGATGACGTCATCGATGAACAGTAAAATTTTAAAAAAAAATTTTTTTTTTGCTGGATGGATATACCCTAAAAAAATAAGAACTTTTTGTATTGGGTGGCCCCGCCAGGGGCAATGGATCTATTAGATATGAGGTGTTCTTTGTTGTTTGTTATATAAGGTGTTTGCTATGGAGTCCAACCCTATATATATATATATATATATATATATATATATATAAGGGTTGATTCAAATGAGAACCACTATCTAAAAGAGAACCGGAGAACCATCGGATCCTATTGTAGAACCTATTTTGTTTCGTAATAAAAATATAGTGTCCTACTATTGAATATCAAAATTATGCACATGAAATTAAAATTTCTACAATTGAACTTGCTTCCTTTTCAAAATTTTGCACATTACATTAAAAGTTTTACAACCGAACTTGCTTTTTCTACAGAGTTCTACTACTGAACTTACTTTTTTCAAAAATATTCTGTTGCTGAACTTAAAGTTCCGCTACTGAACTTATTAGAGTTCTCAGGTTCTCAGTTTAGTGTGGTTCTCCATAGAGCGTGACCCTATATATACTAAATAAATTATAAAATTTTGGACTCATGATTTCATGGGGCCCAATACGACCGCACGGCCTGGATTAGGACCCCTTATGCTGTTCAGTTGTTATTTTCCATTGGGCCGAGTTGCTGTTCATGTTGTGTGTATATATATGCCTCAAATATCAGCCATCTCCTTCATATTTCCTCCATTATGCAAATAATTCTCAAGCCCAATTTGAACCTTCCAAAAAATATGATCACCTTCATATTTCCTCCAATATGCAAATACCCGTTATTAGGATATTGAGATATTCACAGAAAATTTGACAGTAACAATTAAGTATCACATGTTTGTGAAAATAGATCATTCTAACACACCTGTCAAGTCCTAATATTTTTAATACTCTAACACACCTGTCAAGTCCTAATATTTTTAATACTCTAACACACCTGTCAAGTCCTAAGATTTTTAAATATTTTTTTTGAGTCAAGATAGACGATGCTAAGATTCTATCTGATAACTGAAACACAACGAGACCAACCAGCTACATAACTAAGAATAAAGTACAGCTTGGACTTTAGAAAGAATCATTTTTATACAGAAAGAATGCCAACAAAATTGACAGATACCTCCATCTCTTTGTAATCAGCTCCTCCAACTCCTACAATAAGGATTGACAAGGGCAGATCAGATGCCTTCACAAGGGCATCTTTTGTTTCCTGGAGATCTGTTATAACTCCATCCTGGAATGGTCTAAAGAAATGAGCTTTTAAAAAGTAAAAATACAATACTAACAGCCAGGGGTAATTAGTTTCATACAATCATACTATTACCTTAAAGTATTATACTTGTCCGATAGTCCAAACAAAGCATTCAGAGAAAAGAAGGGCTGAACTGCAGGAGCACATGGTTTCCCAGAGTTTGGGGTATCAATTCAAGTTCAGGGTTCTGGTTGCTTCAAAAAGTGGAAACAGGGTCACTTAAACATAAGAGATGGGCTTTAGAAATCACACATCTCTTTGGACCATTCTGTGATTTGCAAATCTACTCAGCAACATTTTAAAGTTTTCGAGAGCAAACAAGTCCGCAACCTTAAAATAAAACCCCCCAAAACTCTGGTATGACCATGATGAGCCATTGATCTACATATCAACTAATAAACAGTTACAATTAGTAAGTAATACTCACTGTAATTATCAACAAAACATAGTACTTCTGTTGTTTATTCCCTAGAGACTGGCTCGCTATCAGTGAAGCTTCACTAGTCACGGGTCCGAATAATGTTGGTCCAGCAAGTGAAACGTTATAAAGGGCACTTGTATATGCCATCATAATTCCTCGAATCCCATCAACCTGCAGAACAGAGGAAAGACAACAATCAATGCAGTGAGCTGAAGTTTCTGACCACAAGTCGGGAGCAAGTAAAAACTATTTGAAGAGTAGTCAATGGGAAACAGGCCCATCAATTGGCCGTGCCCCGAAACCCCAAGCAGGAAATTTTTTGTCTGAGTCGTAGAATTGCAATACCTGTCCAATATCTAAGATTGCCTAAGATATACAAAATATCATAAAAGGCTCTTATGCGATAAAAATATGCATAAGAAAAAACATAGAAGATAGGCCTCCTCACTTTCTGGTGTATGCATTTGGTCGTCCAATAGGGTCAATGTAATGCAAGGAATCCGGTAGTCGTGGATTGCCATTCGAAGCTGATAAAAATGGAATAAAAAGTCTGGATTATTATGCCCCGATTAAAGAAGATCCCTAACATATTTAAGAACATATAATGAATTTTATTAAGACTATACAAGTCACCACGAAAATTTAAATGTAAACTTCCCTTTTTGCCTGATTTCCTAAACAGTGCAACATTTCGCAAACGATAATAACTCAGGCATGACAGTAAAAGCGGAATATTTACAAGGGCACAGTGTAACATAATTACCTGTGAAGTCGATGGCCACCATGAAGTTCAGCCCACATCCACCAGCTAAATAATCCAAGAATGTATGTTGCACACTTTCAGAAAATGTATCCATAAATAGCTGGCTCTTTAAAACCTGGGTCATATCACTAATATTCGTATCAAGGGTAAACGCTTGGTTGGAAAAATGCAAAGACAAATCCACCCAGAGAAGTTAGCACCTTGTTTTGATAATTGTTCCCGACAGGGGTTGGTAAATATAAATGCACACCACTCCCCATGGAGTGCATCTTTTCCACGTCAGCTAGTGATTTCTCAGCTTTTCTGATGAAAGAGACTTAGGAAAGATCAATACCACAACTAACAGAACCATGTATACAATAAAAAGGGAAGAAGCTTCATTCACCCTATCAAATCATGTTTTCCATTTCTATTGAAGTTAAAGCATTCAATAATTAGAGGACTGACCTGCATAAAAAAAATAGACAATGCAAATATAATCTGATGAGCGACAAGAAATAGAGAAGTTGGAAAAATTATCATTCCAGGACACCACAAAGGCATATAATTGCAGAATGGACTAAATAGTTCGTGGTAGAGACCCTCTCACAAAGAGGACATAAATTCACTCTCTATAGATACTTGTTAATTGTTGTTTGTATTCTGGTGAGGGTTTCAGATTCTTATACCTTGCTGCCAACTTGTTGAATATGCAAAAAAATCGGTTCCCATGCCGGGCTCTGATCAGTTTTTAAGACTTCTGTCTTGCAAATCGGTAAAGTCAGCCCACTCTCCAAATATTTAGATATCGTCAAAAATGGGTCCCGCAAGAGGCAATACCATATACTCAGTTATTTAATGCATATCATGTCCAAAATGGCAGAATATATAATATTTATTAAAAGATAAGTAAAATAAATCCTTACATTTCTTGCAAAGAGATCTTTATACTCCAGATCCAAACACCTTAATGCCAACTCTGTAGAAATCTTTGAGCTAACACATTCTTCGGCGCATATAATAAGCTGGCCAAGCTTTCCTGGATGACTTGGTCTGCTAGAATCCTCTAAATGTTTAAGATCTATCGTTAATGACCTATTTGATTTGGTGATTATCTACACAAAAAAAATCAAAATTTTATTGGTAAATAGCCAAACATTTAACAGCTCGAGGATTGTTCAATAATAGGCAGCAGAACTAAATGACATTTACATTGTTTTGTAGCTACTGACTACATCAAACCTATATTACCTAATACATAGAGTGGCAGAAGCATGACAGAAAGATTAAAAACCAAGTACCAATATCCATCATGTTAGCATATATTGATATCACCCCACCCAAAAATATTTTTATTATTTTATAGCAGTGAAAGGTACAACATTACCAGAAAAGTAAAGTATATTTATGTTTAATACCTCAGACAGAGCACATGTCGCCTCACCAAGTATCTGTTGCTCGTCGAGCTTTATCATCTGTAAGAAACCACACCTTATATTTGTATAAATCATCATTGTTGATAAGTGGATTTTATATCCACTTGGAACGTTCCATATCGGCTTAAATTGGTGTTTTTGGCCTCAAGTTTGTCGTAGTTTTTATGTGTTTTATTTACTTGTGCAGGTTTGGAGAAATATCGATTAGGGGTGAATTTTCCGTTGATTTTGGAGTTGATTATGCTATGGAATGAAGAATGGTGACTTAATATCAACTATCAAGAGTTTTGCAAGTCATTGGATTGAAGACGGGAAGTTATTGCAAAAGGAACGGAAGAAAACGGACGGAAAACGAAGAAAAAAATGCAGAAATCAAACCGCCACCAGCCAAGGAAGCGCTGGCAGCGCTCTACAGAGCACAGGCTGCGCCTGCACAGTGCAAGAACAGGAAAAGCTGCGCAGGCAGCGCTGGTTCAAGCGCAGGCAGCGCTGGTTCGGGAGGAAATTGCTGAAAAATGTCCGTTTTGCCCCTAAACGAATTCTAATTGTATTTTTGGTACCCAAACCTATTTCCAATTGTATTCTAGGTTGTTTTTCTTGTTGGGCAAGATATCTAGGCCTATAAAAACACATCTTAGCCTTGTAATTCATGGTCGTTTATGATTGTAAGTTAGTTTCGCAAGGGAGAAAAGTGGAAAAGGATTCAAAGCTCGGTGACAAGCACGGATCTAGATCTACTTCATCTTTTGTATACGTTGACTCATAGATTTGTTTTCTCAACTCTTACTTTATTAATATTATTGTTTCTTTCTTTTATATCTTGTTAATTATCATGTATTCATCTAATCCCATGGTGACGAAAAGTTTAATTATGAACTAATCGTTGTCATGGGATCCTAGTGGATTTATCTATGTAGCTTAGTAGTTTGCATGCCTTAAAGATTTACGTGAGGTGAATTCTTGATATCCTCGTATGGTTGTGCTTATTGTATTTAGGTGCGTCGTGAACATCTAATATGTTAATTTCTTGCTAAACGAGAGTGGATCTTGAGATTTAGAACTTGTCATGCTAGCATAGGATAGGTTGGTGTTTTAACATCATGATTTGTGGCATGAATAGAGATATTATGCTGCCCTATGTGATCTAAGTGGATAACTTGTGCTTAAACCCTTATGTTTTCAAATTCTATAGAGATATAGGGTCTAAACATGATAGGTGTCTATTCATCTTCTATCTCTTTTGTGGATGTATGTGTAGATTGGTACTAGTATACCGAGAGGTAACTTTTACTTGTTTCGTGTTATTCGATCAGATATCAAAATCATCGCAAGTTTTAATTAAAGGCTGCAACTCTAAGTAAAGTAGATAATGAAACTAGGATTCCATGTTTATTTTCATATAAGTAATTCGATTTTAATTCTCTTTAGTTAATTTAAATTCTTAGTTTTATAATCTGCATCTAGTTTAATTTTAGTTAATCAAACTCCAATTTGATATTTATCTTAGCAGTGAATTAAAACCATACATTGTTGCATAGGCATATTTTCAGAGTAAAACTTAACCAGATCTCTGTGGAACGAACTTTAATTGTATTACTTGTGACTACGTGCGCTTGCGTAATTATAGCATAACAATTGTAGTTCGCGAGATGTAATTGACTAAGTTTATAGTATCCAGGTAGTATGGGAGTGCTATAGCTAGATGTAATTGACTAAGTTTAGAGTATCTCCGGCATACTGGGAGTGCGACAAATAGATAACTGATACAGGCAGATTAAGGACATTTCAGTTTTGCAAAGAACGAAGAGCCTCCAGTCAACTAAAAATTATAACAAACGATGCCTCGTTCACCTACGGCAGTACTGAGGCTATCGAATACTACACCAAAATGCTGCTTTCACTGCAAACTAAACTCTAGCGCAATTTGGACCTGACTGCTCCACTATAACTACTTTACCCTACCTCAGATGCAGCTCAGCTGTCCTGGAACAGGTATCCACATACTAATATCAAAACCACATGCATCAGAAATTTACTGCACGCATAGTTTAGAGGTTGGCGAAATCAAACAGGATCTTAATATTAAGACGAGCAACTTAAAGCATGCTTTTGAGTTTTGATACAGCGAATTTCCACAATCCAGATAATCCTTTAGGTATTGTAATATAGAATACTTGCTATAAGATTATCTTTTAGACTCTAGTTTTGTAAAAGAGGACCAAGAGACCCAACAAATGAGGGCATACAATTATAAAAACAAAATTGTTGTATCTTTAATACCTAGATACAATTATATCTGCTTGTTTCTAAAAGAAAAATCCACACTAATAATCTGAAGCACTGGAATTAAGGAGTAGACTTCTAAGTTAGCAATAGAAACTTAAAAGTAGATTTAAGCAACAAAAATTTCCTTTAATCAACCACTATATCAACTAATAGAAAAATTGATGATCCCAACTACCGAGAGATAAAAGAACCGAACATTGAATATTTTCTTCCAAGGATGAATGCATGTCACTAAGCCAACATTAAAAGTAATTAGTCTCATTTGTAGAAGCTATTGCTATCTGATGATGTTAAAATACTCTGCATTATATTCAAATTCTGTGTACTGAGCTTTTCATCCACTCACTAACGTCACACACTCACACTATCATGTTCCAGGGTGAAAAGACAAAGCCACATTGACACTATACTTACACAAGTATGGAAAAGTGTCTTGACGCTTGCAAATTCAATGATGAACTATATTATTCCAATATTAAATATCTGAAACAAAAGAGTTGAGTATCAAACCAGCAAGTAAATAGTAGTACTGATTTAAACTTTCTCTAAATTTGCGTTCATTAGTAATTTCAATTTGAAATCCTTTGCAATTTGTTGTAAAGCCAACAACATATCATGTGAAATAGAAAAGATCAAGTATACATGCAGTACTAAAGAATTTAAAGTAACTCTTGTACCTCGATTGACTATATTTGACTATATATATCGCCTTTTAATTTAGCAAACTGGTATGCATTAGGTGCTTCTCCTTCAGCTTATTTGACAAGATAGTACCCGTTGTTGATCCTGAGGCAAGCAAGGTTGAAATACAGTAAAGAAAACTATAATAAGGAGGCTGCGAAGAAGAAACAAAGGTTCCAGTACAAATAATAGAATCAAAAAAGCACTTATCACTCGTAAATGAATATCTATTTAATTTGACCATGTACTAACATAGTACTGTCAAATGTTATAAAGGATTAAACCATTGCACTTCAAAGAAGTTAAAATGTAACATCCCAAATTTTCATTTCTAGGCAAACCTGAGACATCACTAGTATTCAAAAATACAGTTTTATAAACCTGATCTTACAAGCTTTACATGCTAAACTTACAGTGCCATACAAAAGAAACTCAGTTTAAGAGCTTAAGTAACATCTTTCACAAATGGTTATCCTACTACATCACTCCACTAATGCTAGCATAACAAAACAGCGAGTTTCCTCAGAAGTAAAATGCAACTAGTCACTTAGTTAAATACCCTCTGCTTTATCCTTCCCTTTGTCTTGGCCTGACCTCCTTTCTTTATGTTTAACTGATCAAAAAGTAATAAAAGAAAATGAGCGATTATGAACGCTCAGCAAGTATTACTAACCCGGTAATTAAAATAGAATAGCAGCAAATTATGATTGAAAAAGGTGAAAGGTACATGCAGATTTTGGTAGCTCACCCAAGGGACTCCATTTATATCAACAAAGATAGCAAACCAAGTAAAGAAGATAAGAGTAAAAACAGAATGAACTGAGCGATCCCCCGATCATTATGGGTTTATACTTCTCCTTAACCACTACAAGGTGATCAGCCCTGTAATGCGTCACGTTTCATGCAGCGTAATTTCTAATTTTCTCCCAACCAGGTAAGCCTAATTTGGCTGAAAATTAACCAAAATTTATCGGTAACCCTCTAATTAGAGGTTGCCCAACTCAGTTCATGTCATTTCCACATTTAAAGAAATTCTCCAAAATGTAAAATATATCAGAACTGGTATCAAGCAGTTCAACTCAAATATCACCAAAATAGAGCTAAACACACTAACAATAGTGAATATCAATATCAACAAAAAGATCAAAGATTCAAGTCAAGTTAACATATTTTGAATAAAATTTACTTGTCGAAATACACCAAGTAGACACGGAAAATAAATAGTGAAGAGGATAGTAAACTTGCCTGATTCTTTCCACCGTTATGCCTTCTCTTCAATTCTATTATATATTCTTCACTTGACAAAATTACAAATTTAGTTACTCTCCTGGCTCTATTGAGAACAGAATAAATAACAGCCCTGCTCCCCACATATCTCTTAAACTCGACTCTATGTCTGTCCTGCTGAGTTCCTTTCCTTCTCTCTGTCTAATTGATCTTTGATATATTCTCTTATTAACAAAAGTCTTATTGGTAAGATTTTATTGTAACATTAGATTAGTCATCCCCTAATTAATCTAACAGTGACACATATACACCCATAAGTACATATGTTAACAACTAAAATGAACACTTGTCTCTAAACAACTATCCTGGTTACAAGCTCTCAATAAATCTAGTATTTGAGGAAAACATATGACTTTTCTTAGTAATAAAATCTTAACTCTACTATCAAACTTAACACTGAATCTTATTTAGCGGAGCATAGTTGTAACAATAAAAATAGCAACAATAAAATAATTAAATAAATAATCCAATGTACCCCTAATTGTCATATGTCACATTACTCCCCAAACAAGGATTAGTCCACAAACAAGCTATAAAGAAACAAGCAGGTAATATTAATACAATTTTGCAAGCAACCATTTCTAAAAAAGATAAACACGATACTCGGTTTGGAGTAATACAACTCCCTTACATATGATAAATATAAATTATTAAAAACTCAATTCCATCAAACTTGATAAATATAAAGTGCTCTAACTTATTCAAGATACCACTTGTCCTCATCCGCCTTGCCAGGGCCACATTTCAAACTTGAGCCTCTACGCCTCCCCGTTGCTAAGGTCCACATATCACAGATTTTCTAATCAAGCATATAACAAGGGCTGTAGTTAGTCACGAAGTGGTATTTCTTGAATCCTTCCTTTGTAGAAAAGCTCTGCAGGGATTCCATTCCTTGAACACGGACCAAACTAGGCGTATAACTGTAACACTGTCTTAAGCTATTGCTCCTTGACTCGGCTATTGTCTTAGTCTCCTTTGTTTTGGGAACATAGAAAGAAAATGGGCCACAAAATCCACGGACCAAAACTTCACCACCAATTCTAAAACACTGTGAGAGCTGATACATGGAGCCAAAATATATAGGTCCAATGGTGTACATCTTACTCCAAACAGCATTACTGGAATCCTCGTCGTCCAAATAATAAATATCCACCAAAGTTTCTGCATATACTACTGATTTATATGCCATGCCAACAAGACGATCCTTGATGTTGACAAGATCGAAATTTTTTGCACGCAATTTGAGGATATCCAAATGAGGAAGGAGCCTAAACTCATTGACTTGGGGGACAAACTTGAAGCCAAAATAGGATTTGCGCCTATTCTTCTTTCCAGGAACATTCAAGTACTTAGAGTAACTCCAGTAAGGGGTTCCCTTGACAATGGTAGAGGGAGGCGCCATTAAAGCATCGTCATATATAGGTTCGGGCATTCTCGGATTCTGAGGGATACGCAATGGAGTCCAAGTGGCAGAGTTAGTTGAGTAGATACAAAGCTGGCTAGGTGGAGCATCAATGAATTCATAGCAGAACATCAAAACCTTGTAATCGTTTCGCACATGATCTTAACAAAATCCGCCAAGATAGTGAGAACATTTAGGTTGACCAGGATGAAAATGAGGTGGAGGCAGATCAAAGAAGTTAACTTGAGCAATAGCCGGATTCCACAGACAAAATCTTCTTCCGCGAGTAGTAGCCATACAAATTAAACCATTGATAGAACCGAGTAGAGTGTGTAATGACTGCAAATAATACGAAGCCACTGCTATTATATTCAAGGAAACAGAGGAGGGGTAAAAAGGTCTTTGAACATCAAGTGGGAGTCAACAGTTCAGGTCAAGGGACAGACATGGAATAAACAACAAAGGCAAGGGGCATTTCAGTAATCGTGAAGTAGGGTTAAAGGAGCGGAAAGGGGATGAGGGATTATCTTTTGTCTATGTAATGTTTTCTGTTTAGATCTGGGAGAGAATTGGCCTCTCGAAAGCCAAATATCTGTATGAACTCTTATTACTACGTTCTCGTTGAAATTGACCTGTCTATCTTTGGTTACCTGGTTGTAATATTTTGATTATCCTAGTTAATTCATATCAAGTGGTATCAGAGCACTCCGATCTGTCCATGGGTCCTCCGACGGTGGCACAGAGGGTGGAGTTTATGGAAGAGAAACTCACTAATCTGGAGGATTCATTGAAGGAGATGGTGAAGAACACTCTGGATACTCACATAGAGGCGATGCGACACTCATTAACGGAGATACTCATCGAAGGCCAAAACAGGGCGACGAAGCAATTGGGGGCCGAGATCGAGGCGATTTCAGGACGGTTAGAAGGAAGACTAAATCGTGGGCGAGAATACCATGAATCACTGCTTAATACTATGAGGAACGAGCAGCTCAGGTTCCAGACTGAATTTAAATCTACGGTGACAGGGGGGCCAGCACTTCAACACCCTGTACCGGAAGGAGGAGAAGGGAGTGTGAATCATGTGGGGCTGGGTCAAGTGAATATAGGTCATGGGGCTCTAGGGTTGGACGAGTTGGGGAAAGGTTTTGAGGGGAGACATATGATGGGTGGAAGCTTCGGTATGGGTGGTTATGGAGTAGGCACAGGGGGAGGTAACCTGAACTGGAAGTATCGCAAATTAGACATGCCTATCTTTGATGGAACAGATCCAGATGGGTGGATTCTCCGAATTGAACGGTATTTCCAGTTTTACCGATTAACTGAGGCGGAGATGTTAGAAGCTAGTGCGGTGGCTATGGAGGGCGATGCGCTGAAATGGTATCAATGGGAGAACAGACGAAGACCAATTCGACACTGGTATGACTTAAAACTGTTTGTCTTGCGTCAATTTCGATCAACTCATGGTGGGTCTTTGTATGAACAGTGGTTGTCCACCACCCAGACAACTACTGTAGATGAATATCGTAGAAAGTTTATTGAAACTGCAGCTCCACTAGAGCATGTGTCGGAAAATATCTTGCTAGGACAGTTTATAAACGGACTAAAAGAAGAGATTAAAGCAGAAGTGAGACTCTTAAACCCAATTACCTTAGAACAATCCATGGAGGTAGCAGTGAGAGTTGAAGATAAGATGCAGGTGCCCAGATATATGAAGAACAGTCTGAGTTCAGTTAAATCAGGGGCATATTCTATGTTAAGCCGAGGGTCTTCGTCAATTGGCCCTTATACGTTGGGACAACCAACTAGTCCACCATTGTCAAGGAGTTGGGGAGCTAAACCAGCAGAGTCTCAAGCTTCTGTTCTGTCCCCGGTAGTGACTGGTTCTGCAACACCTCGCATGGGAGAGATAAGGCGCTTAACAGAGAAAGAGTTACAAGACAAGCGTTCCAAGGGCTTGTGTTACCGTTGTGATGCTAAATGGGCAATTGGGCACAGATGCAAGAAAAAGGAGCTGAGCGTCATGTTGATTGAAGAGGACGAAGAGGAAATAGAGGCTGATGACAGTGATCAATCTAGTATACCCCCAGAAGAAACGGCAACTGAGGTATCTCTTAACTCAGTAATAGGCCTGACAAATCCGAAAACTATGAAACTCATAGGGTTAATTGGGGATTGCGGAGTAGTAGTCATGATTGACCCGGGTGCTACACATAATTTCATTGCCTTGAGTACAGTAAGGGCAGCGGGTATTCAAATCACAGGGTCAAGTAGTTTTGGTGTGTCTCTTGGGAATGGGGATGCGATTAGAGGTGAAGGAGTATGTAAAGGGGTGAGATTACAGTTGGATGGAGGCGTCGAAGTTGTGGAAGATTTCTTACCATTAAATCTGGGTAGCACAGATGTCATTTTAGGAATTCAGTGGCTAGAGAAGTTGGGAATGGTGCTAACGAATTGGAAGACACAAGTAATGAAATTCGAGGTAAAAGGGGAGCCCGTGACATTGGTAGGAGATGCCTCTTTAGTCAGATCGCAAATATCGTTGAAAGCCATGTTAAAGGTGTTAAGAAAGCAAGGACAGGGGTATTGGATTGAGTGCAGTAGGATGGAGACAAGAACAGATGGAACAGAATCTCAGAATATTCCTGATTTTCTAAAGCCAGTGATGGAGAAGCACACTAAGGTCTTTGAGACTCCCGTTGGGTTGCCACCGAAACGAGACCATGAGCATGCCATTGTATTGAAGGAGGGAACTAACCCCATTGGAGTGCGACCTTACCGATATCCGCAATGCCAGAAAGACGAGATTGAACGCCTCATTCAAGAAATGCTAGCAGCGGGCATCATTAAGCCTTCGACAAGTCCTTATTCGAGCCCGGTATTATTGGTAAAGAAGAAAGATGGGTCATGGCGTTTTTGCATTGACTATCGGGCTCTAAATAAAGAAACAGTTCCGGACAAGTACCCGATCCCCGTAATAAATAAATTGTTGGATGAATTGCATGAGGCTACGGTGTTTTCCAAGATCGATTTGCGTGCGGGGTATCATCAGATTTTAGTCAAGCCGGAAGACACGCATAAAACGGCTTTTCGCACTCACGATGGACATTACGAGTTCCTCGTAATGCCATTCGGCTTAATGAATGGTCCTGCTACTTTCCAGTCATTAATGAACGATATTTTCCGTCCGTACTTACGAAAATTCGTGTTAGTATATTTTGACGACATTCTAGTCTATAGTTCTGATGAGGAGGAACACAAACGTCACTTGAATTTGGTGCTAGAGGTACTGGCTGAACAGTCACTGTTTGCAAACATGAAGAAGTGCGAATTCGGTAAAACCACTGTTGGGTATTTGGGTCATGTTATCTCCCAAGCTGGGGTAGAAGTGGATCAAGATAAAGTGAAAGCTATGGTAGAGTGGCCTCAACCTAGAAATTTAAAGGAGTTACGGGGATTTTTGGGATTAACGGGTTATTACCGCAAATTCGTAGCAAACTATGCTCAAATCGCCCGTCCCTTAACTGATCAGCTGAAAAAAGATAATTTCGGGTGGAGTCGTGGTGCCTCTGAAGCTTTCGAACAGTTGAAAACTGCCATGGTAACACCACCGGTTCTGGTAATGCCTAATTTTCAACAAGTGTTTGTAGTAGAAACGGATGCCTCGGGGTATGGAGTTGGGGCGGTATTGATGCAGAACCAACGGCCAGTCGCTTACTTTAGTAAGTTGTTGGGACCTCGGACACAACAAAAGTCTATCTACGAAAAAGAACTCATTGCGATTTGTTTAGCAATTCAAAAGTGGAAACACTACTTGTTGGGTAGGCATTTTATTGTGAGAACAGACCAGCACAGCCTTCGATTTCTAACCCAACAACGGGAGGTGAATTCCGAGTATCAAAAATGGGTTACTAAGTTGCTAGGATTTGATTTCGAGATTCAGTTCAAGCCTGGTGTCTCTAACCGCGTTGCTGACGCCTTATCTCGCAAACAGGTAGGAGACGTCACTTTAAATACTATGGTGACCAGTACAGTAGTATCGTGGGAGGTGTTGGAGAAGGAGTTAGCAGAAGATAAAGTCATTTCTCGAATCATTGAGGAGATTCAATCAGGGGAAAAGGACCATGGGGGTTTTGCAGTGGTGGAAGGCAAGCTTCTATACAAGGGGCGTTTTGTAGTACCTAAACACTCCACTCTCATTCCTGTGTTGTTGAGGGAGTACCACAATTCTGCCATGGGAGGTCACAACGGGGATTTGAAAACATATCTAAGGTTGGCCACTGACTGGTACTGGAGGGGTATGAGACACGAGGTTACGTCGTATGTGCAAAGGTGTACTATTTGTCAGCAACAGAAAGCATCCCAACGCTCACCAGCCGGACTACTCCAACCCTTACCCATTCCCACCAAAATCTGGGAAGATGTATCTATTGATTTCGTAGAAGGACTGCCAATGTCCAAGGGGTGGAATGCTATATTAGTGGTAGTCGATAGACTCTCAAAATACGCTCATTTTATTGGATTACGCCATCCGTTTGATGCTGCCACAGTCGCTTCTGTGTTCATGAAAGAGGTAGTAAGGTTACACGGGTTTCCGGCATCAATAGTCTCTGACCGAGACCGTATTTTCCTAAGCATTTTCTGGAAAGAGCTGTTCAAGGTACAAGGTACGGAGTTAAAGAGGAGCACTGCCTATCATCCACAAACAGATGGGCAGACTGAAATTGTCAATAAATGCTTAGAGACATATCTTCGGTACTTTATAGGGGGCAAACCAAAATCTTGGGCAGGCTGGCTGGCCTGGGCGGAGTATTCATACAATACCTCACCTCACTGTGCTACAAAAATGAGCCCATTCAAAATAGTTTATGGTCGAGATCCCCCTCATGTCACTCGTTTAGGCAAGGGACAAACCCCAGTTGACAGTCTCGAAGAATTGCTGAAAGAACGTGATGCCATCCTCGATGACCTGCAGTTTAATTTAATCAAGGCCCAACAGATTATGAAGAGTTCAGCTGACCAAAAACGTAGAGATGATAGTTTTGCAATCGGTGACTTGGTGTACGTGAAAGTGCAGCCATATCGCCAGCAGTCATTAGCTAGACGTCCTTATGAAAAGCTGGCTCCCAGGTTTTATGGCCCATTTCAGGTGCTAGAGAAAATTGGTAAGGTTGCCTACCGATTGCAACTACCTGACTACAGTAAGATCCACCCAGTTTTTCATATCTCTCAACTGAAACGCACCATAGGAGAAGCACCAGTGTCTCCTATAATTCCTCAACAACTCTCAGCTGACCTGGAACTGTTAGTTGAACCAGAGGAGCTCCTTGAGGTGCGCAACGTAAGTGCAGGCAATGTGGAGCATATGGAAGTGCTACTGAAATGGAAAGGTTTACCCAGAGTAGAGGCAACCTGGGAAGAGGCGACATTGATCAATTTTCAGTTTCCCAATTTCCACCTTGAGGACAAGGTGAATCTTTGGCGTGGGGGTAATGTAATGACTGCAAATAATACGAAGCCACTGCTATTATATTCAAGGAAACAGAGGAGGGGTAAAAAGGTCTTTGAACATCAAGTGGGAGTCAACAGTTCAGGTCAAGGGACAGACATGGAATAAACAACAAAGGCAAGGGGCATTTCAGTAATCGTGAAGTAGGGTTAAAGGAGCGGAAAGGGGATGAGGGATTATCTTTTGTTTATGTAATGTTTTCTGTTTAGATCTGGGAGAGAATTGGCCTCTCGAAAGCCAAATATCTGTATGAACTCTTATTACTACGTTCTCGTTGAAATTGACCTGTCTATCTTTGGTTACCTGGTTGTAATATTTTGATTATCCTAGTTAATTCATATCAGAGTGTCACAAATGCAAGGCACTTTACTAACAATAATTTCATTTGTGTGGGATAGAATCCTTATTCCCTCGTCTGTATTAAAACGCTTCACAATAATACGATCTTCTTCTTCTTGTTCGAGTGAGTGGTTGAGTTGACGTTTGAGGTGTAAATTAACAAAATCAGAGGTGGAAAACAAAGAATTCCACGACTTACAAACAAGGCGGCAACGTCTTATATGTTTAGTTGGCAGTCGAGTGAGTATTTCAGTGTAGAGTAGATCTTCGGGCAATGTTAAAGTCACAGCCTTTTTTTCCCCAAACCTCAACCTCTTTCTCCCATCGCATGGTGATAGAACCTCCGAGTGTGCAAGTTTGCTCCTTGTTTTACATGGACGTAGATATGATGAATCTGATGCTTCCCTTGTAGATCGTCGCTGATAACATATAATAGGTTTATCCGATGCCATAGGTATGGCTCGGCTCGACTGGTGAGGTGAGGTGAGGTGAGGTGAGTTGATTTGAGATGCCTCCCCCAAATGGTGAGGTGAGGTAAGTGAGTTGAGGTGAGGTGAGGTGAGGTGCCTCCCCCAAATCCCAATTATATAGGGCAAATGGTCCAGTACATACGTATGCACAGTACTGTTACTGAGCATACGGTTTCCCAGCTGGGGTTTAAAAAAAAATCTCACCGTACCGCGGAAACTTTCTGCGGTACGGGGTACGTACCGCAAAAAATGCCCCCCTGTTTTCACATCAAAAACAGTACTGTACACGTACCGCGGAAAGTTTCCGCGGTACGGTGGAATTGGCATACGGTCAGCAAACGTCTGCACCAGACCGGGACCCATTATATAGAGTAGTATAACCCCAGCTACCTATTCCCATTTCATTTCAAACTCTGAAATCCTTCTAGGTGGGCCGGGCCGGTTTCAGCCAATACAATCCGTTTGATTTTCATACTTATAACATTATCATACACTTAAAAGTTAAACCTCGATTAAGTAATATTCGATAAAATAATAACCTCTTTTAAGTAATAAATTTTGTTGGTCCCAACTTAGACCAATGTTGTAAAGTAATATTCTCGTTAAAAGCATAAGATAATAAAAAATTAGAAAATCATTAAGGGCCCAAGTAATATGTAAAGTAATAATTTCAGAATTATATATATATATATATATATATATATAGGCAAATGATCAAAAGAGAACTCTTTTTTTGAAGAAAACTAAGGTACTAATCCTAACCATTGGATGTATTATAATCAATGGCCCCGCCAGGGGCACCCACACACTAATCAAATACACCCTCACACACACACTAAGTTCTCCTTTTAAAGGGGTTTTCTCTAGATCCCTACTCTCTATATATATATATATATATATATAATTTAATTCCTATAAAATATGAATCTATAGTAGCTTGTTTCTTCTTTCCACCAAAGCCAAAATTAACCTCATCCTTGACTTTATGTAAATCATAAATAATTCCTGATATGTTTTGCTCGTGTTGTAACAAGTAATTGTTCAAAGTGCCAATGAAATTCTATCATGTTAATATTATCATTTAATATTATGTTGTATGTTCATGAATTTATATTTTAGAATTACAATAAACTTTAGATGATTGAGTTTCTATACGATGTACACAACACATGTTACATGTATCATGTATCAGTGCAATTTTTTATATGCATGAATCTAGTTTTTAGATATAATTAATCATAACAAAAGTAATTTTAGATCAAATACATTGCATGTGATTGATTCTTGTTTTTAAACATAAAGTATTGTAATACATAAACATAAAAATTCGGTGAAGTAATAAAATATTACTTTATCGATAAAGTAATAAAATATTATTATATCGATAAAGTAATAAATTCGGTAAAGTAATATTTTTTCCCGGTCCCAACACTATTATTTTAAAGAGGTTTAACTGTATTTTTTTCAATTGACCCATTGTGGAATTCTGGGTCGTTTGGAAAAATTTTATTATCTATTTATTTTGGAAAAAAAACGTACATTATTATGATAAACTAGCGTTCTACCCGTGCTACGGTAAAATGTATAAATTAATTAATAAAAACATATTAATTTTTTCATTAGAATGTAAATTAACTTAGGTACAAATTATTTATTTTTCGCTTCATACCAATTACATTAATATTAATATTATCAGCCAATCACAAAAACATTTACCACCCCGTAAAAGAAGTTCAAAACCCCTATTTTTATTTTTTTATTTTTTTTCTTAATTTTATTTTCATTTATTTTCTCATTTTTATTGAAAATATTTCTACCAAATCAATAAACTCTTTACCCATGTATTGGAATTTATTTTGTTGGGAATTTGGTATATTTAAATATTCAGTACCATAGATCCCTAGAATATTTACAATATTAGTTCATTGAAATATTTTATAGGTCATGTTCAATTTTTCAAATACATATTAAAAAATCATATACACTTAATTCTCACGACCGCAATAAATCATTAAATTGACTTTCAAGAAAAGTTACATGTTTCAGATATGAGAAATGATCTCTACTGTGCAGGATCCACGAAACGAATGTAGTTATGACAAAGGAAACTTTTAACTAATCTAATTTGTTATGTGTTCGTTCAATATCATTTTAAAAATTATATGTCCTTTTATTAGTGAATTAAATTACAATAGAAAAATAAATATTATCTACTAATCAAACATATCCAAATCTTTTGTGGTTTGATTAAGGATTAAGGAATGGTTTTCATGTTCTTTTTTGTAAAAAATATTGGTAAGTTTCATCCAAATCTTTCAATTTAGTATTAATTTTACGGACAAAAATGGATTGCTTTGTTTTTTTTTTATAATTAAACCAACACACGCAGCCTGACTCTCTCAGGGCCTCAGGGGAGTGCAACCTCGACCTCCTTGTTACATATTTCTATTTCTTCCATGTAAACGGACAGTCGTATTTCTGGCCCAAATAAGTTATGGTTGTTCCTTGACTCGCAAATATATGGAAAGTTGGAATATTTGAAAAGCCAGAGGTTTTAAACTTTTTTGGTTGGCAGTATAAATAGAAGTGAAAGCTTTTTTTTCCCGAAAAAAAAAAGTGAAAGCTTTTTACTTAACCTCTTCCGATAATTCACTTCCCATACAAATACAGATTGATATTTCATGAGAATTTAAAAATACTATAGATTTTTTAACTCGCATACAATATGGCTTCTTAATGTCAACAAAACAAGCAGTGGTATATACCAATATAATACATAACAAGTATGCACAAACGGAATTCTGTGCTCCATGTCACACCATAAGCCGAGGGAAATTCCATAACTGCATTTGTACAGATAGTACTCTTCCTATCTACATTGAGCTTTACTACATTTTTGCTAGTGTATGGGTCATAGAATATATATATATATATATATAGGGTGCCCTTCCACAGCCCCCGTTGGTTGAAAAAAGGCCCACAACCACCAACTCGTACACTGCCGCAATGAACCCTTGCGGCAGGAAAACTTAAAAAAAAATTTAGGGATGCCGCAATGAAAACTTGCGGCAGGAATGGGCCGCATTGAACGTTGGCGGCAGGAGTCGCTCTCAGGTCCTTAAATATTATTTTACGTTTTTATACCTTTATTTTTATTATTATTTATTAAAATTAAAAAAATTGGTAAATTAATACATTATAAAATATAAAAATGTTTATAAAATTTGAATTATTACATAAAATTTTAAATAAATTATTATAGTTTTATATTTATTAAAAGTAATAAAAATAATAAATTAATAAAACCTGTTAATTTGAAATATTGAAACAAGTAAATATATGAAATTACGTTTTCACCCTCCAATTTGATGCCGCAAGGAGACATAGCGGATAAATGAAAATTTAAAATTACTTGTTTGCCCTTATATCACTGCCGCAATGATACAATGCGGATACATAAAAATATGGAATTACTTTTTTACCCTTAAATCATTACCGCAATGATACAATGCGGATAGGAGACTTATACAACCACCCATTGCGGCTGCCGCGACCCGAACTGAACCTAATTAACCACAGAGCTCGATTTCCAGGCGACTCTCAGGCGATTTCAGGCGATTCTGGGCGATTTACACACACAGTTGAGAATGTCAGGCGATCTTCCTCCTCAAGGTATCTTCTAATTGACACTTACACACACGCACGTAGTTATACATACACACACGCACTACTATATACATTGCTACTGACGATTATATGTACATGGTTTGATTCGTTTTTAACTGTGGGTGGTGTTTATTTGCTTCATTTTAGTTAAAATCATGAATTAAATCGAATTATTAGGGTTCATAGTTCGAATTTTACCCATTTTTGGTTTGCATTAGTTTGAAATTAGGGCTTTTACCCTCAATTGAGTTGAAATTAGGGTTTCTCATCTTTAATTAGGTTGAATTAGCTCGAAATGCCCAATTTAGAATTAGGTTTCGAATTATTATTCGAATTTTTATTAAAACTATGAATTAATTCGAATTATTAGGGTTTATAATTATGAAATTATAATTATAATTTTTTTTATGAGTTGTGGAAATTTTAATTCGAATTTTTCTGAATTATTAATTTGAATTTTTGAGTTTAAAATTCGAATTTATGAATTAATATGATTTATTAATTTGAATTTTGATTAATTAACATATTAGTACTGCATTTTATTTGATAAATTATATTCGGTGTTAATTTATTCTTGTTTTAAATATGTCTTAATGGAATGATAATTTTAGCCAATTTTGGTACATGTTTATGAAATGTGCCTTATTTCTTTGATCTTGCACATTGCAGATGCTATGGATATGCAGTGCGGGCCTCTCGATAGGTCCCTCTTGACCATGCAGGATGATCATATTAGCAGTCACATATGGCAGGGGGGTGAGCGGGAGAAGTTGGATGTCTACCAGTTGACAGCCAACCTCGACGATTGGGTATTTGATGACACCCAGGTTAGTTTGCTGTCAGACTGGGGTTTCCGAGCGTTTACTAACCCACGCTCGATTCCCCAGAACGACATCCGATTGATCACGGCGTTGGTGGAGAGGTTTAGGCCAGAGACCAACACCTTTCATTTCCCATTTGGTGAGATCACCATCACTCTAGAGGATGTTTACATGATATTGGGATTGCCTGTTCGTGGTCGTGCTGTTACTCATACGGAGCTTTCCGCACCGCTTCCATATTGGCTAAGACAGTGGCATGATTTGAGGTTGACTGAGGCCGAACGCAAAGCTATGTATAAAAAAGGTTTGAATTTTAGTCCATAAATTCTAATTTCTTGCATTTTAGTCCTTAACATGTTTAATTCTTGCATGTTATACATTAAATTTTCATTTCTTTGCAATTTAGGAAGATAATTATCTACTTATTGCATTTTAGTCCATAAATTCTAATTTCTTGTATTTTAGTCCTTAATTTGTTTAATTCTTGCATGTTATACATTAAATTATCATTTCTTTGCAATTTTGGAAGATAATTATCTAGTTATTACATTTTAGTCCATAAATTCTAATTTCTTGCATTTTAGTCCTTAATTTGTTTAATTCTTGCATGTTATACATTAAATTATCATTTCTTTGCAATTTAGGAAGATAATTATCTACTTATTGCATTTTAACCCATAAATTCTAATTTCTTGCATTTTAGTCCTTAATTTGTTTAATTCTTGCATGTTATACATTAAATTTTCATTTCTTTGCAATTTAAGAAGATAATTATCTACTTATTGCATTTTAACCCATAAATTCTAATTTCTTGCATTTTAGTCCTTAATTTTTTTAATTCTTGCATGTTATACATTAAATTATCATTTCTTTGCAATTTAGGAAGATAATTATCTACTTATTGCATTTTAACCCATAAATTCTAATTTCTTGCATTTTAGTCCTTAATTTGTTTAATTCTTGCATGTTATACATTAAATTATCATTTCTTTGCAATTTTGGAAGATAATTATCTAGTTATTGCATTTTAGCCCAAGAATTCTAATTTCTTGCATTTTAATCCTTTATTTGTTTAATTCTTGCATATTATACATTAAATTTTCATTTCTTTGCAATTTAGGAAGATAATTATCTAGTTATTGCATTTTAGTCCATAAATTCTAATTTCTTGCATTTTAGTCCTTAATTTGTTTAATTCTTGCATGTTATACATTAAATTATCATTTCTTTGCAATTTAGGAAGATAATTATCTACTTATTGCATTTTAACCCATAAATTCTAATTTCTTGCATTTTAGTCCTTAATTTTTTTAATTCTTGCATGTTATACATTAAATTATCATTTCTTTGCAATTTAGGAAGATAATTATCTACTTATTGCATTTTAACCCATAAATTCTAATTTCTTGCATTTTAGTCCTTAATTTGTTTAGTTCTTGCATGTTATACATTAAATTTTCATTTCTTTGCAATTTAGGAAGATAATTATCTAGTTATTGCATTTTAGTCCATAAATTCTAATTTCTTGCATTTTAGTCCTTAATTTGTTTAATTCTTGCATGTTATACATTAAATTTTCATTTCTTTGCAATTTAAGAAGATAATTATCTACTTATTGCATTTTAACCCATAAATTCTAATTTCTTGCATTTTAGTCCTTAATTTGTTTAATTCTTGCATGTTATACATTAAATTTTCATTTCTTTGCAATTTAGGAAGATAATTATCTAGTTATTGCATTTTAGTCCATAAATTCTAATTTCTTGCATTTTAGTCCTTAATTTGTTTAATTCTTGCATGTTATACTTTAAATTTTCATTTCTTTGCAATTTAGGAAGATAATTATCTAGTTATTGCATTTTAGTCCATAAATTCTAATTTCTTGCATTTTAGTCCTTAATTTGTTTAATTCTTGCATGTTATACATTAAATTTTCATTTCTTTGCAATTTAGGAAGATAATTATCTAGTTATTGCATTTTAGCCCAAGAATTCTAATTTCTTGCATTTTAATCCTTTATTTGTTTAATTCTTGCATATTATACCTTAAATTTTTATTTCTTTGCAATTTAGGTGGGGTGAAGCTTCATAGGTTGAGGGAAATGTATAAAAAGAAACCGGAGAAGCCTTCTCCCGAGTTTATCGAGCATGATGACCTTGTGTACACCCGGGCTTATCTTTTATACATCATTGGGGGTGTGTTGTTTCCTTCATCGAATAGAGACACCGTGCATCCTAGGTACTTCTTGACTTCATTTATCTCTCTAGTCCTTGCAATTTATGCTTAAATTTATCTTATTCTTGCATTTTATGCCTTAAATTTCACATTTCTTGCATGTTCATCCTTAATTTCTCCAATTATTGAATTCTTACGTTAATTTGCATTTCCTGAATTTTTGCAGGTATTTACAGTTAATCCAGAATGCGCATGAGATTAAGGAGTATGCCTGGGGAGCTGCGGTTTTGAGCTATTTATTCAGGGGTTTGGCCAAGGCTGCTCAGAAGGGTGCCAAAGCTATTTGTGGGTGCACCATGCTTTTGCAGCTTTGGTCTTACGAGAGGTTGTTGCCTGGGGCACCTCTGATAGCACCTCGTATGGATTTTGTTTGGCCGAGGGCATTGGCTTGGGCTGAGCCGGTAGATGGGAGGAGGGTTAACCCCCACCACCATACAGGTCTTTATCGGGGGGACTTTGACAGCTTTCAGCTTGGTTGGCTGACATGGCAGCCTTATCAGAGATTTTATGACATTCAGGATGTTGATGTGGATTATAATATCGATTTGATGGATGCTCACTATATGGCTCTCGGTCGTGTCCCTCTCATTTCTTTTGATATCGTTGAGTATGTCATGCCAGATAGAGTATTGAGACAGTTTGGTATTCTACAGCATATCCCACAGGCCCCGGTTGCCATGACTTCACTGCGGACGGAGAGAGCATCTCGTTGGGTGCGGGACAATCATACAGTGACCTTGGCAGATTACGTTGAGGAGTGGCATGCTTTTAATGATGGCATGATACCTATTGTCGAGGAGGGCAATTACGTGTCTATAGAGGAGTACATGTATTGGTACAGGCGCGTCAGTAAGCTAAGGATTGCTCCATTTGTGGCTGAGCATCGTTCTAAGATTGTGCCTCGTGACTGGTATCCCCAGCAGGACATGGCTGATGCGGTATGCATTATAGACCTTTATTTCTCCAATTCATGCATTTTAGACATTTATTTGTATATTTCTGCATTTTAGACCTTTATTCCTATACTTTTGCACTTTAGACCTTTATTTATCTAATTCCTGCATCTAAATACTTCAATGCAGCTGGATTGTGGAATGAGGACATTACATGCCATTTACGAGCGTGATCCCCCCGAGTGGTTCTTTGATATCATCACTGAGTTTTTGGCTCGTTATGATCGGATCAACACCGAGTGGAGGGGTGTTGGATTTATCAAACCTAGTTTTGATAGACCCTCTCGTGCACATGATATGGATATTGACCCCAGCGGTCCTTCATCTTCGCAGCAGCCTCCACTAGCCGTTTCTCAGAAACGTTTGCGTGAGGTAGTAATCTTTTGATACTTGTTATCTTTGAATATAGTGGATTGAATATATGTATGATTGTTGTATATTTTATTGTAGGTTGAGACTGTTGATTCTCATGCTTCACTTACGCACGATGCCACACCTCATGTCTCTTATAAACGTCCTCGTCAGGTAGTAATCCTTAATGCTAGGTTTAATTCGAGTCACTTAAGAGGAATTATATATATAACTATGTGATCGGTTCGTTGACATATAATTGCAGGTTGAGACTACAGATGCTCTTGCTACACAGCCTACCCTGGTATCTGTCCCGCCTATAGTCCAAGTTGAGGTATCAATCCTTAACGCTTGGTTTAATGCAAGAATTATAGAAATTAATAAGGGTATAAAATGCATGATCGGTGTATCTTGTAGGTTGAGGCTACAGCAGCTGCTCCTCCTGTTACACAGACGACCCCAGAATCTAGCCCTCCTCCTTCACAGTCTACGCCGGTATCTATCCCCCTCATGCTCATATTAATCTCTCCTTACTGTAATTTCCTTATTATATACCAACTTTTTATATGTTCGTGTTTTTATCTCATTGTGGTTGCAGGTTAGCACTATTCCTGCTGTGACAGAGCCTACCCCGGCATCTGTCCCCCATCATGCTCAGATTGAGGTACTAATCTCTCCTATTTGTGATTTTCTTCTTATATACCATTGAGGTACTAATCTCTCCTATTTGACTTTTGTTATCATATTTGTAGGCTCCAATACCATGTGAGTTGGCAGTGGATGGCAACAAGGTTGCCTATGGCATGGCTTACCCGGATGGAGGAGAAATGAGTAGGAAAATACATGGCAAGCCAATGCCTACTGGATGTCTGAGAGTGTCAGTGGATAGTGGGATCCAACTAGAAGCCTTGATTCCAGTTCCAGTACCTGGTGAGATGGAGACGGTCAAGCAAGCTGTTGGATCTCATGTTGCATGGCCCAAGGACTGGATCATACGTCGAAATACTGAGGTTTGTACATCTATAAAAATACTCTAAAGGTCTAAATGCAAAATTATAGAAATAAGGGTCTAAAATGCAAGAAATAGAGAAATAAGGGTCTAAAATGCAAGAAATAGAGAAGTAAAGTTATAAAATGCAAGAAATAGAAAAATAAAGGTCTAAAATGCAAGAAATAGAGAAGTAAAGGTCTAAAATGCAAGAAATAGAGAAGTAAAGTTATAAAATGCAAGAAATAGAGAAATAAGGGTTATCACATTGCGGTTGCAGCTTGAGACTACAGTTGAGACTACAGCAGCTGCTCCTCCTGTTACACAGCCGACCCTGGGATCTAGCCCTCCTCCTTCACAGTCTGTCCCCCCTGATGCTCATATTGAGGTACTAATCTCTCCTATTTGTGATTTCCTTTCTTATATACCAACAGCATGAATATGTTATTCATGTTTTTATCACATTGCGGTTGCAGGTTAGCCCTCCTCCTTCACAGCTTATACAGCTTGAGACTACAGTTGAGACTACAGCAGCTGCTCCTCCTGTTACACAGCCGACCCTGGGATCTAGCCCTCCTCCTTCACAGTCTGTCCCCCCTGATGCTCATATTGAGGTACTAATCTCTCTTATTTGTGATTTCCTTTCTTATATACCAACAGCATGAATATGTTATTCATGTTTTTATCACATTGTGGTTGCAGGTTAGCCCTCCTCCTTCACAGCCGATACAGGTTCAGACTACAGTTGCTCCTTCTCCTTCTACACACATGGTAACACCTTTATCAGACCGCCCCATCCCTCCTGGTGTCAACCTTGATGTAATAATCTTTAACTTTGACTCAACTTTGTGACTATTGTATTTGAAATGTTTATATGATTTTTGTATCTTCATCGAATGGCAGGATGAAACCACTACTCCTGGTTCAGAGTTTACCCCAGTGGCGGGTGGATTAGTGAAGTTTGGTGGTATCAGTGGTGTTATTCCTGATCGCTTAAGAGAAATGCTTGGGGTATGTATCTTGAATCATACATTCGTTTTGGCTTGATATTTTTTCCATATGCCATGAATATCCATCATGATTAGGGGTATTGACATGTATTTGCAGTTGGACACTGAAGAGGATAAATACAAGGATACGCAGAGGCGGCCTGCTTATGTATCAGGTGATATGAAGAGGCCACTGAAAAATCGGAAAATCAACTGGCTGTTTAAGCATTGGTGGGGTGAAAAGCATAATTTTATTCAGAGTGTTGGTGGGATGGTTGCGGAGCTTGCTTGGGAAAATGTCCAATGCCTAAAACGTGATAAGGAAATAGAGTCGTCAGTTCTGGATGCATATATTGACCTGCTGAAGCTTAGGGAGAGTACATATGTTCAGCATAAAATGCTAGGCGGTAAATCCAAGAGGTTCTTCCTTGGCATGAGTTATTTCACGACCATTGCTACTGGGCATTGCACCGACTTGGAGGTAAATCAATTCAAATTTCTTGCATTTTAGTCCTTAATTTGGTTAATTATTCCATTTCATAACTTATTATTTGGTTAATTAGTTAATTGTTGCATTTCATAACTTATTGCATTATTATAGAATTATAAAATGCAAAATTATAAAAATAAAGGTCTAAAATGCAAAATTATAGAAATAAAGGTCTAAAATGCAAGAAATAGAGAAATAAAGGTCTAAAATGCAAAATTATAGAAATAAGGTTATAAAATGCGAGAAATAGAGAAATAAAGGTCTAAAATGCAAGAAATAGAGAAATAAGGTTATAAAATGCAAGAAATAGAGAAATAAGGTTATAAAATGCGAGAAATAGAGAAATAAAGGTCTAAAATGCAAAATTATAGAAATAAAGGTCTAAAATGCAAGAAATAGAGAAATAAAGGTCTAAAATGCGAGAAATAGAGAAATGAAGGTCTAAAATGAAAAATTATTGAAATAAGGTTATAAAATGCAAGAAATATAGAATTAAAGGTCTAAAATGCAAAATTATAGAAATAAATGTCTAAAATGCAAAATTATTGAAATAAGGTTATAAAATGCAAGAAATAGAGAAATAAAGGTCTAAAATGCGAAATTATAGAAATAAAGGTCTAAAATGCGAGAAATAGAGAAATAAAGGTCTAAAATGCGAGAAATAGAGAAATAAAGGTATAAAATGCAAAATTATTGAAATAAGGTTATAAAATGCAAGAAATATAGAAATAAAGGTCTAAAATGCAAAATTATTGAAATAAGGTTATTTTCTCTTTTTTGCAGATGCATCCAAATTGTAAAACTCCAGAGGGGTTGAAAGACCAAGAAAATTTCTATAAAATCTATCAAGACCAGCAGTTTGGGCCACCAATACACTTGTGTGATGTTGCTATGTTCCCCGTATGCACAGGTGGTCATTGGTTTTTGTTTGTTGTGGACCTTGAACGAATGAAATTGCTTTTAATTGATCCTCTCCGGGACCATGGATCTTATTGTGACTTACGAAAGGTGTACGCCAAGGAGATTTATGTCATGGTAATCTTATGCAATGTTTTTTAAATATGTCTTCTTCTTGAATATGTTTTTAATTTTTTGTGGTAAATTTGTAGGAAAAATTATTGCCGTGCATGCTTCATTTCTTGGAACCTTTGAGATTTGCTGAAGACAGTTTCATGGATGTGAAGTTCATTAAGGATCGACCGAAGCAACAAGGCGGCTCTGATTGTGGCGTGTACGTTTGCAAGTATATGGATGCTATACTTGGCGGCATATCATTGAAAGATGTAATGTGGCACCCAGTATATGATATTTTGACTTTCCGGTATCGCATAGCTTGGGAGCTTTTTAAAGGGGAAGCACGGAAAATGACTATTGCCGGGTTACAACAAAGGCAGATGGGACTTTAGTTAAATTTGATCTTGTTTATTTGATTGTATTATTATTTTGTTAATTTTGCTTTGAAAATAGGTAGTTGTATTGTTGTATTTATATTGGTTGGGATTGTGTTGATATGGTATTTCGCGTTTATGTGGTTAAAACAGGTTTTATAAAATGTAGATGGGAAGCAGTAAAAACAGATATCCTTATTGCAGTTTTTTTTGTTGTCTGTTTTTACTGGGTAAAAGAAAAAACAAGTTGACTTTTAAAAAAAAAAAACAAAACATAGCCGCAAGGAGTCATTGCGGATATCCGCAACGCCTCATTGCGGCAGGGGGGGAGTCCAGTAGCTTTTCTCTCTCCTCCCCTGTTTTCCCCTGTCACAGGGGAAAACAGGGGAGGAGAGAGAAAAGCTACTGGACTCCCCCCTGCCGCAATGAGGCGTTGCGGATGACAGTAATTTTTTATTATTATTTATTTCCTGATTATAAAAATTGGAAAAATGATAAAATTACAATTTATTTCAATTGTTAAATGTAAAATTCGAGAAAAATGACAAAAAATATTTTTTTCCCCAAAATTATATTTTATTTTATTCCTAATAATTAATTTAAAATTAGAGAAAAGTGGGAAAAAAAAATTCCAGTTTTTCAATTTAAAATTCGAAAGAAAGGATTAATTTAAAAAAATTGATGTTTTTTTCGAATTTTAAAGCAATAATTATAAATAAATAATTTAAAATATTATTACTTTAAAAAATATTGAAATATGAGCGGAATTCATTTCGCATTCATATATGAACGGTTGCTAAAATGAACAGATGTGGCATTCTTGGCCGAGTGGGTTGTTAGTAATCGAGACTCCGAGGTTAAGCGTGCTTGGGCTAGAGCAATTCTGGGATGGGTGACCCCTGGGAAGTTCCCTTTTTCTAATTTATTTTTTTTAATTTTGTATAAAAAAATTAGATAAATTTGTTTTAAACTTATATTTTAATCCAAATGTCCCAGGAAAAATTAATTTAATAGATTCAGAAAAATTAGATAATAATTTTTTTGAGCAAACTTAAAAACAAAAAAATTGGAAAAAGGGAACTTCCCAGGGGGTCACCCATCCCAGATTTGCTCTAGCCCAAGCACGCTTAACCTCAGAGTTTCGATTCGCAACAACCCGCTCGGCCAAGAATGCCACATCTGCCAACATTAGCAACCGTTCATATATGAATGCGAAATGAATTCCGCTCATATTTCAATATTTTTTTAAGTAATAATATTTTAAATTATTTATTTATAATTATTGCTTCAAAATTCGAAAAAAAACATCAAATTTTGTTTTAAATTAATCCTTTCTTTCGAATTTTAGTTAAAAACCTCGGAATTTTTTTTCCCATTTTTCTCGAATTTTAAATTAATTATCAGGAATGAAATATAATTTATGCCTTTTTTCGATTTTTAAATGCAAATTTTGTCAAGTTTTAAAATAAAATTTGGGAAAAAATATTTTTTTTTCATTTTTCTCGAATTTTACATTTAACAATTGAAATAAAATGTAACTTGATCATTTTCAAATTTTTATAATCAGGACATAAATAATAATAAAAAATTATTGCCATCCGCAACCCCTCATTGCGGCAGGGAGGAGTCCAGTAGCTTTTCTCTCTCCTCCCTGCCGCAATGAGACCTTGCGGATGGCAGTAATTTTTTATTATTATTTTTTTCCTGATTATAAAAATTGGAAAAATGATAAAATTACAATTTATTTCAATTGTTAAATGTAAAATTCGAGAAAAATGAAAAAAAATATTGCTTCAAAATTCGAAAAAAAACATCAAATTTTGTTTTAAATTAATCCTTTCTTTCGAATTTTAGTTAAAAACCTCGGAATTTTTTTTCCCATTTTTCTCGAATTTTAAATTAATTATCAGGAATGAAATATAATTTATGCCTTTTTTCGATTTTTAAATGCAAATTTTGTCAAGTTTTAAAATAAAATTTTGGGAAAAAAAATATTTTTCATTTTTCTCGAATTTTACATTTAACAATTGAAATGAATTGTAATTTTATCATTTTTCCAATTTTAAATATTAGGAAATAAATAATAAAAAATTGATAAAATAAAATTCTATTCCAAAATTTACAAAAAAATTCTTTTTCATTTGAATTCACCCAAAAATATTTATTTAATCGAATAAATGTTGAAAATATATAATATTTTAATTGAATTAGAGATAATACAAAATATTTAGAATAAACATGAAAAGAAAATTTTAATTCATTAATAATATTTTTGGATGGGGGAAAACATGAAAATACAATTTTTATTTAAAACAATTTCTTCGAGCCCTCCTTCTTCTTCCGTCTACGGATGTTCATCTCCATGCCCGTACAATTTCCTCAAATAGGAAATCTCCATGTTTCTCTCTTTCAAGGCTTCTTCGAGTTCTTCGACTTTTACCTCCAAATCTACAACTTTATCTTCAAGAAGCATGATTTCTCTCTTGGCTTCTACCAATTTTGATTTTAAACTAGCATTCTTCTCATTTTTTGAATCCATGATAAGAAAATTTTTAGGTTTCTAGAGAGAAAAATGAGAAGAAGATTAGAATATGAAATTTTAGGTTGAGGGTGTGAGTATTTATAGAGAAAATATTTCAAATTAAAATTTTTTCAACATTAAAATTCAAAATAAAATTTAATGTATCTTGAAAATAACATTTGAATTTTTGGGAATGTAAGTTGAACATATGGAAGACTGTGTAAAACTGGTAGGAGTTCCCTGCCGCAAAGAGTCATTGCGGCAGTAATACAACAGCATGACATCAGTTTGGCGTCAGTTTCTTCACTGCCGCAATGAGGCCTTGCGGATGCCAATAATTTTTTTTATTATTTATTTCCTTATATTAATAATTGGAAAAATAATAAAATTACAATTTATTTCAATTGTTAAATGTAAAATTCGAGAAAAATGACAAAAAATATTTTTTTCCCCCAAATTTTATTTTAAAACTTGACAAAATTTGCATTTAAAAATCGAAAAAAGGCATAAATTATATTTTATTCCTAATAATTAATTTAAAATTAGAGAAAAGTGGGAAAAAAAAATTCCAGTTTTTCAATTTAAAATTCGAAAGAAAGGATTAATTTAAAAAAATTGATGTTTTTTTCGAATTTTAAAGCAATAATTATAAATAAATAATTTAAAATATTATTACTTAAAAAATATTGAAATATGAGCGGAATTCATTTCGGATTCATATATGAACGGTTGCTAAAATGAACAGATGTGGCATTCCTGGCCGAGTGGGTTATTAGTAATCGAGACTCCGAGGTTAAGCGTGCTTGGGCTAGAGCAATTCTGGGATGGGTGACCCCTGGGAAGTTCCCTTTTTCTAATTTATTTTTTTTAATTTTGTATAAAAAAATTAGATAAATTTGTTTTAAACTTATATTTTAATCCAAATGTCCCAGGAAAAATTAATTTAATAGATTCAGAAAAATTAGATAATAATTTTTTTGAGCAAACTTAAAAACAAAAAAATTGGAAAAAGGGAACTTCCCAGGGGGTCACCCATCCCAGATTTGCTCTAGCCCAAGCACGCTTAACCTCAGAGTTTCGATTCGCAACAACCCGCTCGGCCAGGAATGCCACATCTGCCAACTTTAGCAACCGTTCATATATGAATGCGAAATGAATTCCGCTCATATTTCAATATTTTTTTAAGTAATAATATTTTAAATTATTTATTTATAATTATTGCTTCAAAATTCGAAAAAAAACATCAAATTTTGTTTTAAATTAATCCTTTCTTTCGAATTTTAGTTAAAAACCTCGGAATTTTTTTTCCCATTTTTCTCGAATTTTAAATTAATTATCAGGAATGAAATATAATTTATGCCTTTTTTCGATTTTTAAATGCAAATTTTGTCAAGTTTTAAAATAAAATTTGGGAAAAAAATATTTTTTTTTCATTTTTCTCGAATTTTACATTTAACAATTGAAATAAATTGTAACTTGATCATTTTCAAATTTTTATAATCAGGACATAAATAATAATAAAAAATTATTGACATCCGCAACCCCTCATTGCGGCAGGGAGGAGTCCAGTAGCTTTTCTCTCTCCTCCCCTGTTTCCCCTGCTCACAGGGGAAACAGGGGAGGAGAGAGAAAAGCTACTGGACTCCTCCCTGCCGCAATGAGGCGTTGCGGATAGGCACATCCCTACCGCAAGGTCTCCTTGCGGATAGACACATTTTTTTTTTCTTCATATTAAAATTTGGAAATTGATAAAATTCCAATTTATTTCTATAGTTAAATATTAAATTCTAGATAAATTAAAGATTTCGCTAAGTGTTTACTAATTTATGTGTTTTTCCTAATATTCGAAAAATTGGAAAAAATTCTAATTTAAACTAGTACAAATGCATGGATTGCATATTAATACCTTACATAGAAAATTAAGATTATAATTAATAAAAATTGTTTCAAATATTACAGAATACAATTGAAACTAATTGCCAGGACAATTTCTTCTATCATGGTTTGCTCCTACCAACCCACATTTTCCGCACTTTCGTTGCTTGGTTGTTGAAGTTGACGTTTCAATACCACTTTTATATCTTGCCGCTTTCTTTCGTCCCTTAGTTTGTGACATTGGAGGATCGAATATCGGATCATGATCCCAATTTTCTTGAGGAAACGACTCGTTCATTTGTTCGATCTTATCTTCTTGTGGAAAAGCAATTTCCACGTGACACCTCTCTCGCTCAATCAAGTTCATCACGTAGTTGAAACGTGGGACGGAACAACTACCAACAGCGCCTAAATTTTGAAATGATTTGCACAATGCACTATACCTTGATGCTTGTGATTCACCAACATTACCAAGAACGGGAGGGGTATAAGGTAGAGGTCCGGCAATTTTGTTGCCATTTTTTGTCCACCTAGACATGATGTAATCATTCGGTATACGTATTTTTTGTTTCATGTCTAGGTAACGGATCATGTGTTTACAAATCATCCCGGAATGTTCAAATTGCATACAAACACATTCAATCTGTCCATCAATATGGGCCGTCAACGGATAGCTTCTTCTACGATCCTCCGGCACGGTAGACTTCTCAACCACGAACATTTTAAATAAATGACATCCACCTTTAGTTTTCGTCACGACATAAGATGTACTTTTTAGAAGCTCCTTTTGAAAACGCCTAAACATCTCTTTCGTGTAAATTTCGGATGCATGAATTTCCAAGGATGATTGCAATACTAGTCTCCTTTCCCTTTCTTCGCTCTCGTAGTCACTTTTAACCTCCCTAAGATATTGTGCCTCCAAAGCCTTTTGGGAATTCTCAATGAATTCTTTCAAACCGGTAGATGCTTGCACATATTCATCAAAAAATGCATTCATTGATTCGCTTCTAGAGGTAGTGGTCATACCGGCGGCAAAATGCGACTTTGTGTAAGCACCAATCCATTGATGTCTAATGCGATACATTTCATTTAACCAAACATGATCCTCAAGTTTGTACTTCTCGACCAATTCCTCCCATCTACCTTCAAATTCCGTGGGAGACAATGACTTGTACACACATGCATTAAAATCTGTTTTGAATTCCGGATATTTGTTGTACAAACTAGATAACTTCTCGGGAAATTTACTACTTATATGCCATGTACAATAAAAGTGATTTGTTTCGGGCATAACCGTGGCAATAGCATTTCCCAAAGCAATGTCTTGATCGGTAATTATTGTAGTGGGAGGTTTGTTGTCAACGGCTTCCAACCAAGTTTTTAAAACCCATTGATAAGAAGTCTCGGTCTCATCTCTCATGAGTGCAAATCCAAACAAAATATTTTGGTAATGGTGGTTCACCCCCGTAATAGGTATGAAAGGCATACAATACCTATTCGTTCGATAAGTTGAGTCGAACGTCACCACATCACCAAAATTCTTGTAAGCGTTCATGCATCGAGGATCAACCCACACCAAACCTTTAACACGATTCTCGTTATCCACATCCACTCGATAGAAGAAATGACCGAACGCATTCTCTTGTTGTAACTTTCGTAACAAGACCAAGCCACACTCCGCATCACCGGAATCAAACACTCGGTGCCGGATATCCCGTATGACATTACGTACATCTTGATTAGAAAACCCTAAATTTTCAATGCCTCCACATGTCTCACCAAGATATTTCATCACTTTACTCGTCTCGATCCCCGATTTGTTAAACAACTCAATCAATGATCGGGTGATCGGATCGATGTTGCGTGATGTTTGAAAAAATTGTCGCTTATCCGGTGTTACCATGGAATGATTATGTTTCAAATCAACCAAAGTTACCTTCCATTTGTTTACATTAACTAGGTGACATACGTACATTCGAGCACGACAATTCGTTCGTGGATCTACATCCCTAATGCGTCGTTTTCCTTTATCAAGATAATCCGATTCCGGTGCTACTCTTCCACCCTTCTTACAAATAAACAAACGGGATGATGGATCATGACTCCGTTGATGTTTATGAGTATTCCTAATTATTATCTCGAATCCGACATTTCGACCATAATTTCTATAAAAACTTTCCGCCTCATCTAATGTATCGAAAATCATTCCAACACAAGGCACAACCTTATTAACATCCGCAAATGTAAAATCAAAATTTTGGTTTCCAATATCCTCATCATCATCATTTTTTCTCATCCTAACATCCTCATCATCAACATTTTTTCTCATCCTAACATCCTCATCATCAACATTTTTTCCCATCCTAACATCCTCCTCATCATCAATTTTTTCCATCCTAATATCCTCATCTCCTTCATCATCATTTTTTCTCATCCCAAATTTCTCATCTTTTTCATCATCACCATCAATAATAATTATCTTGTTTTTATCCTTTCCACCATCATTTTTTTCCCCACCAACATCATCAACATTCATTTTATTTTTATGAACATTGTATTTCACTCTACGTTTATGAACACTACTATAATAATTATCAATATCTACATCATCAACGAATAATTTGCGAGAAACATGATTTTTTTTAACGGGCGGCGTAACATAATCATCACCATTACGTTCACTAGATGAACTAGAAGAGCTAAATAAAAATGAAGCCATTGAATAGAGCACTAACCTTAATTTTGGATGAATTTTTGAGCTCCAAACCCTTGAAATTTTTGAGCACTTGGTTGAGTTTTCTGCTGTTTGGAAAAAAAGAAATTGGAAAAAAAGACAAATGTTGAGTATTGAATACGGTAAAAGAATACAGAGGGGGGGGTGAATGGATTCTTGAACTTTTCTTGATTGAGTCTATGTAGCAGATAAGTGCCTGTGTGTGTAGAAGTGAAGGTGCGGATAAATAAACAACACAACACGCAATATCACTTTAATCTAATGTATATTAGATAAAGGTTGCTACAATCTGTGAATACAAATGGTAGTATTCTCAGCTTCGTTTTTCTCAGAGAGATATAGCTTACAGTGTATGAAAAACTAGACTCACAAAAGTTACTAAGTTATGAAGTGAGGCTGTGTCCTTATAGAACATGGATACAGCCTGCTTACTACAAATAAGGTAGCTAAACAAATTACTTTCTAGTCTGTCTATCCTTTTTGAGTAAACGTCCAAACGGTTACAGATTTGACTTTGCAAAGCCTGTTTAGATCCACTTCTTTAGCTCCTTGTCTCTTCTATATCTCTCCAAGCTTCCTTGTAGGCTTTCCAGAGCACGTTACAGGTTGTGGTCCATAAAGTGCATTGGCTTGTTGCAGGTTTCTGACTTGTACAATTTCTTCAGTATTTTGTCTCCAAGAATGTATTCGAGAAGTGACTAAGTGAGTGATTCGAGAACTAGAATTGACTTGATCGATAACTCTGAGTTCTCGAATACTGTTATAGTGACATATCGAACCACTTCTCGAATAGCTCTTTTCCATCAGGATTCCTTGAGATGTCGAATAGAGCATTTGACTTATCGAATCCTCGAGTTGTCGAATAGCTTTCTGAGTCTTTGAGATATCGAATGGAACTTTGACTTGTTGACTCTTTGAGAACTCGAATACCATCTTGACTTGTTGACTTCTTGAGATCTCGAATAGAGTAGTAGACATATCGAATCCCTGAGATATCGAATGAGATATCGAACAGTGTATTCAGAGATATCGAATAGTGTCTTGAGATATCGAATCTCTGACTTCTCGAATGCTGGACTTCTCGAATAGACAAATATACTTCTCGAATTGGTACTTAGGCAAATTCTTCATTTCTTCAAATCCCAACTGTGATTATTTGGCAGTCTTTAACTCCTTGCTTGAGGCATGAACCATGGAACTTCTTTCAAGCATTATTCTAGACTCTATTTGTACAGTTACACAACTAGGATTTGATGCCTATTACAAGTACAATACAAACAGAAACTCTACAACTAGAGGTTCCCTCAGTTAAGAGGTCATGTAAGTAATGCAAAGCATTACAAACAATTAGGCTTGTTATTAGATGTGTACAGGCATGCCTCTGTAACTAACAATCTCCCCCAAATTGTGAGTGAGACCCTTAGTCACAATTTCATGTCTGATAACAAGCCTAACATACATTAAAGATAAAACTTTAAAAGTACAGGTATGTGATTTGATTGAACACCTAAATGAAATTACAAGATAAATACTTCTTACAGTATGATGAGGTACTAGCCGTTTTCTTTTGATTGCATCTCCATTGCCTTGGCTTGTAGATCATCATATGCTTTCTGTTTCCTTTCTTTCTCCTTTCTTGCAATCTCATCTACTGCTCTCATGATTTCTGTCATAGCATCCAATTCTTCAATCATAATAGAGTTTTTGAAATCTTCAAGCACTGGCTTCAGAATGTTGGCAGGATAGTGACTGAGTAGGTTCATTCTTATATTGACATTGTCTCCATTTCTCCTCCTATACTTCACCACATAGGGATCAAACTGAACTCTACACAATCCCTTTGCCCTTAGCTTTTCTGCTTCAATCTCCAGTCTATCAATTTCTTTCTCCCTTTCTAACCATTTCTCATAGCAGCCCTTTCTTATCTTCTCAGCATAATCTTTCTTCATTTTCACAAAGTCAATCAATTCCAGCTTCCATACTTTCTCCACCTTGTCCTTAGAATCCAGCAATGCAATGATTCTTTCTATCTCATACAATTTACCCCAATGTTGACAACCCCCTTGTTTGAATTTCATTTCTTTCCCATCAGTGTACTTGATTACAAGGTGGTCATCCACAATTGCAGCATAGCATATCTTTTGAGCTCTTAGAAATAGCAGTTGCTCTTCATCAAAGTCTTCATCAAGTGGCTGGAGCTTTAATCCTGGAATGATTGTTAGGGCTCTAGATTTGGATAGCTTCACTCTCCTTGCAGCATGTTTAACTTTTATCCTCTTGACATGGTTGCTTGGCAGAAATCTCTGACCTTGGTTGGTAGACCATAGTAGTATTCCATTAGCAGATTGCTTTCTGAAACATACACATGGTTTCTTGACTTGAATCTTCTTCTTTTCTTGAGATGGTAAGACAGTTGCAGAAGCCATAGATGTAGATTTTGCTAGGTCACTACTAACAGTATTCACCCTAGACTTAGAGTCTTGTGTTGTGGTGAGATTACTGCTAGCATTGCCTAAGGCTTGCTGTCTTCCACACTTTCTCACATATGTTTTACCTTGGTCATCATCATCCTTTTTATCCTTGTCCCCCTTTTTCTTCTTATCTTCATCACCCTTATCTCTCCTGTGATGTCTTCTCCTCCCATCACCTTTGTCTTCAGAATCATCATCCTTATTTCTCCTAGGTTGAGCCATCTCTGGAATTTCACCAGTTGCAATATAGGTTCTGAGGATATGCAGTGCCTCAATTTCTTCAGCATTTCTGGCTCCAACCTTCTTCTGTAATTGATCAATGATAGCAATGATCAGTCTGTGATTTCTGGAGGTGAGATCATGAGGAATGACCAGTTGCTTGATATCTACAATTCTGGTACCAGACTGATAAATGATTGTCCATGGCTTTTTGATCACTTCTGGTAGCCTTGTAGGTTGACCATTCCTCAAATCATCAAACAGACTCTTGCTATTCTCATTCTTCTTCTCAATGAGCTCAAGTATGGCATCTATCTCTGAGTGCTTTAGGTCTTGTAGAGTCTGGTATGTTAGATGCCATATCTTTAGTTTGGAAACCATCACTATCTCCTTGACCCATAAATTGTTGACTTTCTTGGGGATGACAGTGATGTAGTCTATCTGCTTCTTCAACTCCCTCAGATAAAACTGACTGTCACCAACCTGTTCCCTTATGGCTTTCAGAAACTCCAAGAAGGCTTTATCATGATAAACATTGGAGTTAGCAACTTCTTGTAGCTTGGCCTCAGTAACAACTTTGACTTCTACAGGCTTGGCACTCTCAGATATAGAGGTTGGAGGTTTGTCAGATGGCATGCTCCCTGCAACCACTGTGGTGGTTATGGATTGCTTCTGTCCTCCTGGAGTAGTGATGTGCACAGTTGGTAGAGTGACAACTGGCAAGATAGATGGAGGCTCATCCACTTTGGATTTTTCTTTGCCAGGCACATTTGCTAGAGACTTAGAAGACCTTTGTTGACCACCCTCCTTGATTATTATGCCTTTCTCTCCCTTTGTCTCCCCCTTTGAATTTGAGTTCCTAGCCTTCTTCTCCCCCTTAGGCTTGTTGTCAGGCACAGAGGCTGTAGAAATGTCCTTTGGGAGTGAAGATTCATCAGGTAGAGGGAGACCCATATGCTTCATCATTGCAGCTAACATGGATTGTTGATGCAGAAGGACATCAGCTGTGGTGGATGCATGAGTGTCCAACTGATCATTTAGCAATGCAACCTTTTCTGTGAGATGAGCATTGGTCTTGGTGAGAGTAGCTACCTCCTGTTCAAGAGTGTTGACCTTAGTGAATAACTCATTGGCCTTGAAGCCAGATAAAGATTGATCCTGAAGCCTCTTCACTTCATATTTAGACAATTCATGCACAGGGACATCAGTCACTAGTCTATCTCCATAAAGATTTTTGAACATTATCCTCAGCATGGCATTGGCATCTGTAGTCTGGTCAGATAGATTCTGAAATTTATGCCCCAGACCTGTGACAGCATCTTTTAGCACAGCCAACCCATTGTCCACCTGAGTGCAGGTAGAGTTGCAGTGTTTGATGTCCTTGAACACACTGTCCAATTGAGGAAATTTAGCATCAAAGGCCCTCTTGACTTCTGCTACTGAAGTGGATGTCTTATCACACACCCTGTTGACTTCAGTTTTGACTCCCTTGCCAAGATAGTGTGCAGCCTTGAGGAAACCCTTGTAGGAGTCATTTACAGCTTCATACACTTCACCAGGTGACAGGGATTTTGCATTGGAGCCCAGTGAAGTGATGTATTCCTCCCTGAGATACTGAAGTGCTTCATCGAGAGTAATATCATATTTTCCTTGCAACCAGGCATCTATGTTGCCATCTCTCTCAGCATCATCAATGATCTTTGACTTCTGCACTTCCACATCATCCCTATGGCATAACAGAATAGCCTCATAGTCTGGATTAGGCATGTCTGCAGTGAGAAGGTGCTGAGCAATCTTTGTGAACTCAGGAATCTGATCCACAATTAAGCTTTGAATTGCTTCAACCGTCAATTGTTGTGGAACAGACCCTGATCCTGAAGCACTGTCATGTTGCACAGGCTTCAGCCATGTTGACATGAAGTCAGAGCTAGAGCTAGGCAAGCTAGTCTCCTCAGTTACAGATGCAACTTCTGTAACCGGATGGATTGACTCTACTACTGGTGTCACCACAGAAGTGGGATGAATTACACCAGCAGTTGACACAGGCACAGAGTCTCTAGTAAAAACTAGGGGAACCTCTGTGTTTGTGATGGTGTCATTAGGATATGCCTCAGCATGCATTCCCTCACCATCTAAATGTGGGTTCTGAGTGGTGAACAAAGTGTCATGCACTAAGTCACTTGAAATTATTGGCTCATCAAGAGAAAAGAATTCTTGATGATCAATACCTTGCATCTCAGTTGTCTGAGTTGCAGGCTCCAAAGAAATTTCAGAGATAGATTCTGGAAGAGAAGTGTGTTTTAGAGTAGATTTTGGCAACTCCCCCTGAGAGATAGAGGGAGTTTCAAGAGTGATGTGCTCTCCACTCAGTGTTGTGCCAGCCTTATCACTCCTATGTGCTGACTCTATACAAGAAGGTGCATTGGGGAGGATGCTTGATTCTATAGGTGCACCCTGTTGAGAGGATACATCTAGTGAGCTGTGTGCCCCTGATTTTACAACTTCAGCCATTTGTGTGACTGAAGAGGTGGTCTTAGTTTTCTTCTTCTTTGTTCTGTGCAAGGGTAACTCAGATTCCTCACTTCCTAGACCTAATTCAACAGCTAATGCTGCTTCAGACAAGATATTTAAAGGTGCAGACATTACTTCCTTTCTCTTCTTTTTACTAACATCACCCTTTTGAGAGGATGATGCAGTTGGCTCAGTAAGAGGTAGAGTGTTTGGTTGAGAGGGTTGGTTAGCAGGCCCTGGGTTAGCATTTTGTTCTACTTGCTTGGGCTGTGCTAACTTAGATTTTGCATCAAATGTTGGCATGTTGTGGGGGTAAGTCCTAAACAAACTCTCCATATGGGGAGTTATGTTCAGTCTTACATCCACATCATTCCTAGTTTCCAAGTTACCAAAAATGAGTTTGGTCATGGACTTAGGATAGCCTATTTTATTTTTATCAATCCCAGGCAATTCAATCAATGAAGCATTTTTATAATTAAGTACAGATTGAATAAAGCGAGGGAAGAAAATATCAGTACCTCTCTTGGTTGTGTTCTTACCAAGTCTCCCATATAATTCTTGAAGTATGATTTGGCCAACATCTATCTTCTTTCCATAGGCCAAAGCATATCCAATTTGCTGCACAGGTGCACTGATTTGATCAAAGCTTGATTTCCTGGCAGTGAAGACTTGGAGAAGAGTTGCAAACACATAGCTCCACTCCTTTCTCAGATTCTTTCTGTTTAGCTTTCCAAGATTAATCCCATCTGAGTAGTTTATGAACTCAAAGAATTCCTCCAACTCTGCATTAGTGGCCATTCTGTCAAATGACTCTTGTTGTAGTCCTAGTGCTTGGTTCATGTCTGCAGTAGTGATAGTGATTTCCTTGTCTTGAACCTTGCAGTAGATGACATAGGAAGTGATTGCGTTTTCCAGGGCTACAACCTCCACAATAGCAGTACTCCAGAATTGTTCCAGAATATCGAGATACAGAGTTGGGTTGGCAGAGAGTGCATCCTTGATATATGACTCAGCCATCCATTTCACAAAGCACTTGAAATTTGCATTGGGTGCTTCAACATCACTAGTGAGAGCGATGAAGTTGGTGTTGAACTTTACTGTTGCCATTCGTGTAGAAGAGAGAAAAGAAATTGAAGGTTGAAGAAGAAATTTGGCTTTTCGTAGCTAGGGTTTCAGGGGTTTAGAGAGTGTAGATGCTTGAGAAATCGAATGAAATGAATCGAATAGATGTGAGGTTGTATAAGTATGAAGTACTTGAGTTGTCGGTTAGCAGACTGTTTTGTATCGACAAGTCAAGCATTCGAGAAGTAGAAAACAACTATTCGAGAAGTCAAGAATGGCTTAATCGATAACTCAAGCAGATAGAAACTCACAGCTGGCAGTTATCTAACTTAGAAATAATTCTAAATTAAATAAAATGTGTTTTTATGAGTGAATTAAATTGTTAGATAAAAATCCAAAATCGGTTAAAATTCAGCGAGAATTCAGCCTTTTCAAATGATTCGAGAACTCAAATATAGTGTTCGAGAACTCAATCATTCGAGAACTCAGTTACTATATTCGAGAAGACTAGAATTCCTCTATTCGATATCTCAGAAAGACTCTATTCGAGAACTCAAGAGTACTCTAATGAGACTTATTAGAGATGTCGAATAGTGAATCATTCGAGAAGTCTGACTTATCGAACTATACCCATCACTCATAAAAATTTGATTTTCACTATCTTGTAAAAATTTACCAGACATATTCATTGAAAAATATCCTAGCAAACCAAATAGTGATTTTCTCAAAATTTCATAGAAATTTCAAGTTAATAAAAATATGATTTTCAACATATGCAACAGATTTGAAATATTTATAAATCATATTTCAGCCAACACTTACTCCAAAAATATTAGAATTTAGATAAAGTAAGTGTTTACTGCTGCAACAATCTAGATGATGTATTCACTTAGCCAGAATCTGAAGAATTCAGCATTCCAATCTCACTTACCAACCTTGTGAAGGTGGCTTCATCTAATGGCTTAGTGAATATATCAGCTAGTTGTTTATCTGTTGAGACATAATGCAACTCAATGGTTCCATTAGTTGCATGTTCTCTTATGAAATGATATCTGATGTCAATGTGCTTTGTTCTAGAATGATTGACAGGATTGGCAACTATAGAGATTGCACTTGTGTTGTCACACATGATTGGAATTCTTTCCAACACAAGTCCATAATCTCTAAGTTGATTTCTAATCCAAAGCACTTGAGCACAGCAACTTCCAGCAGCTATGTATTCAGCCTCAGCTGTAGAAGTTGACACAGATTGTTGCTTCTTGCTATACCAAGAAACTAACCTTTGTCCAAGAAACTGGCAGCTTCCTGAGGTGCTTTTCCTATCCACTCTACATCCAGCATAATCAGCATCAGAGTAGCCAACCAGATTGAACCCTGTGTCCTTAGGGTACCATAATCCCAAGTTAGGAGTGCCCTTCAGATATCTAAAGATCCTTTTTATTGCAATCAAATGTGATTCCTTTGGATTTGATTGAAACCTTGCACACAAGCATGTAGCAAACATGATGTCTGGCCTACTTGCAGTGAGGTAGAGTAGAGAACCAACCATGCCTCTGTAGACTGAGATATCTACTCTCTTGCCTTTAGCATCTTCATCCAATTTAGTGGCAGTGGCCATGGGTGTCTTGGCAGGTGAACAATCTTCCAAGTCAAACTTTTTCAATAAATCCTTGATGTACTTGGTTTGACTGATAAAGATACCATCCTTCCTTTGACTGACTTGCAACCCTAGAAAGAATGTCAACTCTCCCATCATACTCATCTCATATCTGCTCTGCATGAGTTTAGAGAATTTCTCACACAGTTTCTCATTTGTAGAACCAAAAATGATATCATCCACATAGATTTGAACTAGGATCATATCATCACCATGCTTCTTGTAAAACAGTGTCTTGTCCAATGTGCCTCGAGTGAATTGATTTTCAAGAAGAAATTGTGATAGAGTATCATACCATGCTCTTGGAGCTTGCTTAAGTCCATACAGTGCCTTAAGCAATCTGTAGACAAATTCTGGGAAATGTGGATCCTCAAAGCCAGGTGGTTGTTGCACATAAACCTCTTCTTCCAACTCCCCATTTAGAAATGCACTCTTGACATCCATTTGATAAACTTTAAAGTTTGAATGAGCAGCAAATGCCAAGAATATTCTAATGGCTTCCAATCTAGCAACAGGGGCAAATGTCTCATCATAATCAATGCCTTCCTGTTGAGAGTATCCTTTTGCAACCAGCCTTGCTTTGTTTCTTATTATTACACCATCTTCATCCATCTTATTCTTCAGAACCCATTTTGTTCCAACAATGGTTCTATTCTTTGGTGCAGGCACAAGTTCCCATACTTTGTTCCTTTCAAATTGATTCAGCTCCTCTTGCATGGCAATAATCCAATCTGGATCCAACAATGCATCATCAAGTTTCTTAGGCTCAACTTGTGATAGAAAACATCCATAGAGGCACTCATTTTGAGTTGCTCTCCTAGTCCTTACTCCTGCATTAGGATCTCCAATGATTTGCTCTGCAGTGTGTGATCTATCCCATTTCCTTGAGTGTTCAGCCTGATTTCTCATCCTTGATGTTGCTTCATCATCCTCATCATGATCATCCTCATTTCCTCCCCCTGTGAAGTTGCCATTACTCACAGGTGTGTCTTGGATGCTTGTTTCTTCACTATTGATTGGCACAAATTCTTCTCTTGTATCATTATTCACTTGAGTTTGTTGAGCTTGAGTTTCAATTCTAGTTTCAGTCTCTTCATCAGAATCATCTAGATTATCAAACTTCAATGGATCTTTGTCTTCATCATTGGCTTCTTCTAGTCCAGGTAGTTTGCTGTCATCAAATGTTACATCTGTGCTTTCCATAACTTTCTTTTGACTGATGACATAAACCTTGTATGCAATTCTTTCCATAGAATAGCCAAGAAAAATTCCTTCAAATGCTTTTGCATCAAACTTTCCAACATATTCAGAATTGTCCTTAAGTACAAAGCATTTGCTTCCAAAAGTATGAATATACTTCAGTGTAGGCTTCTTTCCAGTCATCAAGTTGTAAGGAGTCTTTCCAGTGTTTTTGTTGATGAGGGTTCTGTTCTGAATATAGCATGCAGTGCTCACAGCCTCAGCCCAAAAACATGTGGGCATTTTTGCATCAAGTAACATTGTTCTAGCAGCCTCAATTAGAGTTCTATTCTTTCTCTCAACAACTCCATTTTGTTGTGGAGTCCTTGGAGCTGAGAATTGCTGAGAAATGCCATTCTCTTTGCAGAATGCTTCAAGTGTGGCATTTCTGAACTCTGTTCCATTATCACTCCTCAATGCAATCACACTTGCATTGTTTGCCTTTGCTTCCTTGTCAACTTTCTTTATATGCTCAATGATTACTTGTGGAGCCTCATCTTTTGATGCCAGAAATTCTACCCATGTATACCTTGAAAAATCATCAACCATTACCAGGGCATACTTCTTTCTTCCAAGTGACATTATGTTAACAGGCCCAAACAAATCCATATGGATAAGTTGTAGTGGCTTGGTTACAGATGTCACTGTCTTTGACTTGTGGCTTGATCTCTTCATTTTTCCTTTTTGACAAGCCTCACACACTCCTTCTTGGCAGAATTCAAGTGTGGGCATGCCTCTCACTAGCTCTCTTTTGACTAGAGAATTAATGGCCTTAAAGTTCAGGTGTGATAGTTTCTTGTGCCACAGCCAACAATCTTCATTTGATGCTTTTGAGTAAAAGCAACAAATTTTGTCCTTGTTTGCAGAGTCCATATTGGCTACAAACAGGCTTCCCTTCCTTACTCCAGATAGAGCAAAATCACCAGTCTTCTTGTGGGTGATCAAACATTCATCTTTGTCAAAATTCACTTTGAATCCTCTATCAGTAAACTGACCAACACTTAACAGATTATGCTTGAGCCCCTTGACTAGTGCTACATCTTCAATGATGACATTTCCAACTTTCAGCTTGCCATATCCCAATGTGTTACCCATGCTGTCATCTCCAAAAGCAACCATTGGGCCAGCCTTTTCCTCATACTGTGATAGCAGGGCCATATCACCAGTCATATGATTTGAGCATCCACTGTCCAAAATCCACATGACCTTCTTTTCACTTTCTTTGCCCTGCAACCACAAAGGTATTACTTTTCCTTTGGTACCCAAACAAGTTTGGGTCCATGTGACTTAGAGACAGTTTTATCATAAACAACATGCTTGTTAACTTTCTTAGTGTCAGTCTTCTTGTCACTGTTGGAAGTCTTAGAACCTGAGGTTTCAGACTTAGGTGACAAAGGTACCTTCCTAGCTTTAGGAGGACTTGAAGACTTTGACCTTGTGTAGTGTGTGTGAGAATTGTGACTGATACAACCATCAATGAACTGTCTTCTTAAATTAAAACAACTAGTCATAACATTCATATTGCATGGCATACAGTCAAATTTATCACAGAAGGGTGCATCTCTATGTCTTAGAGGCACAGAACAATCATAGAAAGGTTTAGACACACTACCAACAGGTTTCTTGCATGCATGAGTTAGATGATTGGTACTGAAACAGTTCTGACAAGTTTTCCTAGGGGCATTAGGCATATAAGCATAGTTGTTATCCTTGTTAATCCCTAACTTGCCATTTCTGTTCTGTTTCCATTTAGTCACTTCCTTTTCTGATTCACTCTTCCCAGCTGAGACAAACTTAACAAACTTCTTAGGTCTTGGCCTATCAACTACTGGCTTCTTGGTCTTTGACTTGACACTCTCACCCTTAGAGGATGCTTGCTGTTCACTAGATTGTGCCTCATCCTCATCATTCAACATTTGCTTGATGAGTAAGGCATCCTCATCAATTTCAAATGTTGATTCCTTAAAAATTGGATTTTCAGTTTTTCTCAAAACGTGAGGCACTTTCTCATGAACAGCTGTGTCCTCTTCAATGACAGCATAGCCTTTCCTTTGTTTGAGAGAGTCATAGTCAAGTCCAATAGCTGCTTTGGGTTTAGCTTCAATTTTCTCACAGTAGGATTGCACTAAACCAGATGATTTCTTGAAAGTTTTAAGTTTGAATTCATTCTCAGCTAATTCATCCCTAAGAGCCTTCTCTACTTGACTAGCACATAGAACCTTGTTCTCCAAATATTCAACTTCTTTCTTAAGGTTTTCTACTTGCATAGCTGTTAGCTCAAGTTCCTCATTCTTTTTGGTTAATACTTCATTTCTAGTAGACAGTTTAGCAATCTCCTCATTAGCAGCAGTCATACTAGTATGAATATTAAACATTTCAACAGATAATTGTTCAATCATGGATTTGTATTCAGAAACAGACATGTCTATAGTAGTGAGAGATGGTACCTGAGAATCAGATGAAGATGAGTCATCCTTGGAGTTGGCCATCAAGGCATAATTGCAGAATTCTTGTTCCTCTTCATCACTCTCAGAATCATCCCAACACTTCCCTTCAGCTATGTAGGCCTTACCATGTGTCTGCTTTTTCAGAAGGGCCTCATACTTAGCTTCTAGCTCAAGATAATCTCTATCCTTCTTTTTAGGCTTCTTGCATTCACTGGCAAAATGCCCTAGGTCATTGCATCTATAACACCTTACAGATGACCTATCCACATAACCGGTTTTGAACTTATTTCTGTTTGGTTTCACAGGTGCCTTGTTCTTGTTGGCTGAATGGTTTTGAGTTTTGGGTTTGAAGGGTTGATTTCTTTTAAATCTGATGTTTGGAAATTTTCTGGCCATGAAAGCATAAGAAGTATTTTCCATCCCATCAAGTTCTTCCAGAGTGTAAAACTCCTCTTCTTCTTCCTCCTTTTCCTCAACAGGTTCACTCACCCCAGCTTCAGTTTCTTCATCATCTGCCACCTCCTCTATCCTTAGTTGGCTTGTAGATGCTTCTAAGTCCAGAATGGATTTGTTGACAATCAAGGCACATGATGTGTTTATCATCCTACCTTGGTTGGCTTGGATAGCCCTCTTCTGAAGCAACTCAAGTTCATGAGTCTTTAGGACTCCATAGAGTACATCATAGGTGACTTTGTTCAAATCTCTCTCTCTTAGAGAAATGACTCTTTGCTCCAGATGATTTGGTGAAGACAACAGAAATTTCATATTTAACTCCTTGGTGCTGTAAACCTTTCCATTCATCTGCAACTCAGTAACTAGCTTGTGAAACCTTTCAAACATCTCAGTGATGCTTTCCTTGGGCTATGCCATGAAAGCTTCATACTGTGTGACCAATATCTGTTTCCTGTTTTCTTTAACCTCATCAGTCCCTTCACACAACACCTCAATGTGATCCCACATCTCTTTAGCAGACGTGCATGATGCAATGTTTGCAAACATTGACATATCCATGGAATCAATGATGAGCAACATGAGGTGGCTGTCAAGAGCAACCTTCTCCCTTTCTGACTCTGTCCACTTTGATGGATCCTTGGCCTCATAAGCTCTAGGGATTGTTATGGTTCCAACAGTCTTCTCTGGTATCTCTTGTTGTGGAACAAAAGGACCATTCTTGAGAATCTCAGGATACAAGGGATGAGAGGCTTTGATGAACAACATCATCTTTATCTTCCAAAGGTTGAAGTTTTCTTTATCAAACTTAGGGACCTTCACCGTTCCTGTAGTCTTTGGTGTATTCGAACTCATGATCGTTTCTCTGTTTTTGAATAAACAGCCCGCTCTGATACCACTTGTTGAGTATTGAATACGGTAAAAGAATACAGAGGGGGGGGGTGAATGGATTCTTGAACTTTTCTTGATTGAGTCTATGTAGCAGATAAGTGCCTGTGTGTGTAGAAGTGAAGGTGCGGATAAATAAACAACACAACACGCAATATCACTTTAATCTAATGTATATTAGATAAAGGTTGCTACAATCTGTGAATACAAATGGTAGTATTCTCAGCTTCGTTTTTCTCAGAGAGATATAGCTTACAGTGTATGAAAAACTAGACTCACAAAAGTTACTAAGTTATGAAGTGAGGCTGTGTCCTTATAGAACATGGATACAGCCTGCTTACTACAAATAAGGTAGCTAAACAAATTACTTTCTAGTCTGTCTATCCTTTTTGAGTAAACGTCCAAACGGTTACAGATTTGACTTTGCAAAGCCTGTTTAGATCCACTTCTTTAGCTCCTTGTCTCTTCTATATCTCTCCAAGCTTCCTTGTAGGCTTTCCAGAGCACGTTACAGGTTGTGGTCCATAAAGTGCATTGGCTTGTTGCAGGTTTCTGACTTGTACAATTTCTTCAGTATTTTGTCTCCAAGAATGTATTCGAGAAGTGACTAAGTGAGTGATTCGAGAACTAGAATTGACTTGATCGATAACTCTGAGTTCTCGAATACTGTTATAGTGACATATCGAACCACTTCTCGAATAGCTCTTTTCCATCAGGATTCCTTGAGATGTCGAATAGAGCATTTGACTTATCGAATCCTCGAGTTGTCGAATAGCTTTCTGAGTCTTTGAGATATCGAATGGAACTTTGACTTGTTGACTCTTTGAGAACTCGAATACCATCTTGACTTGTTGACTTCTTGAGATCTCGAATAGAGTAGTAGACATATCGAATCCCTGAGATATCGAATGAGATATCGAACAGTGTATTCAGAGATATCGAATAGTGTCTTGAGATATCGAATCTCTGACTTCTCGAATGCTGGACTTCTCGAATAGACAAATATACTTCTCGAATTGGTACTTAGGCAAATTCTTCATTTCTTCAAATCCCAACTGTGATTATTTGGCAGTCTTTAACTCCTTGCTTGAGGCATGAACCATGGAACTTCTTTCAAGCATTATTCTAGACTCTATTTGTACAGTTACACAACTAGGATTTGATGCCTATTACAAGTACAATACAAACAGAAACTCTACAACTAGAGGTTCCCTCAGTTAAGAGGTCATGTAAGTAATGCAAAGCATTACAAACAATTAGGCTTGTTATTAGATGTGTACAGGCATGCCTCTGTAACTAACAACAAATTCTGTAACCTTAAAGGAAACAGATTTCACGCCTACCGCAATGTTTCATTGCGGCAGGAAGCCTTAATTGCCAGCTGCCGCATTGAAACATTGCAGCGGATGGTTCATTTATTACCAGCCACCAACCATATTTAATGACTTTTAATTTTTCTGAGCCACAACCAAACATTGCGGCAGGAAAATATACCGCAATGTCTCATTGCGGCAGCAATTTAAGATTTTTTATTTTTTTTTGTTTAATTTTTAAATCTTCAAATATGCATCAAAATAATAAAATATGTTAATTTTAACTTTAAGGTATCTTTAATAATGTAATATGGATATTTTTTACATGTTATGTAGTTTAAATAATGATGGAATGACATGTACATCTCAATCTTAGATAACTGTTGAAAAATAAATCAGGATGGTAACATTTACCTTCCAAATTAATTTATTATTTTTTGAAATATTGGGAATATCACTAAATTAGACATATATTGATTTACGTGCGGTTGTATCGTCGATAAGTATTTTATAAAAAATATAAACAACAATCCGGGACAAAGCACTAGTTAGATATACTGGTCAAATCGATAGTTCACTACCACTTTTACCACCCAAATAAACTTATTATTTTTTCAAAACTTGGGAATATCACTAGATTAGACATATATTGACTTACGTGTGGTTGGATCGTCGATAAGTATTTTTTAAAAAATAGAAACAACAATCCCGGAAAGCACTATCCGGACAGTGCTTTCCGGGATTGTTGTTTCTATTTTTTAAAAAGAGATTAAGGTTCCTGAGGTAACCTCAGGTAACTTTCCCTGAGACTAAAAAAAATTACAAACAAATATAGAAGGACATTATTGTAATTACAAAAGATTGTATGCATTTACAAAAATGCCATTAGTATTTTGTATGAAAATACACTAGTGCCTCAGGTAAAGTTCCTGAGGTAATCTCAGGAACCTTTTTCTCTTTTAAAAAATACTTATCGACGATCCAACCACACGTAAGTCAATATATGTCTAATCTAGTGATATTCCCAAGTTTTGAAAAAATAATAAGTTTATTTGGGTGGTAAAAGTGGTAGTGAACGATCGATTTGACCAGTATATCTAACTAGTGCTTTGTCCCGGATTGTTGTTTATATTTTTTATAAAATACTTATCGACGATACAACCGCACGTAAATCAATATATGTCTAATTTAGTGATATTCCCAATATTTCAAAAAATAATAAATTAATTTGGAAGGTAAAAGTCGTGGTCAACTATCGATTTGACCTGTACTCCTAAATTAGTTAATCTAATGTAAAAATCTCAAAAAATAGAAAATTAGTGAATCTAATGTAAAATTAATCGTATAATTAATGAGTATTAATATTTTAAATTTTATGAATTTAAATTCGAATTTTATCTTATTTTTCTATTTTTAATTTAACTTTCACAAGAATACTGCCGCATTGAAAGGATGCGGACCGTCCTGCCGCATTGAAAGGTTGCGGACCCTTCTGCCGCATTGAAAGGTTGCGGACCTACTGCCGCATTGAAATGTTGCGGCTATCCTGGTGGCTGGTCCAACCCACGGTGGTTGTGGACCTGAACGCATATATATATATATATATATATATATATATATATATATATATATATATATATATATAGCAGATCGTTTCATTACTGTGGCTTAGACTCTGCAAGAAAACCTTCAATCCAGTCATACTGACCTGCAAAAAATATGACAAACACAAATATGATTTACAAAATCCAAACAGAAAAATACAAAATAAAGGAAACATTAGAAAACTTTGAATAGCAAAGTAGCCGTCATCCTGCATACCTTAATTTGAACAAGGAAATTAGGATAGGTCGGTAAAGAAAGATAAGTTTATTATTTGTAATTTAGGGGAGCATTATTGTTTAATATTATGTATCATAGAGTTTTGACTTTTACTCAAGAGGGGAGTTCATGAACAGTGCTATAAACCTACCAGGGGCGGGGCAAACAAATTTTGGTGTAATATTATGTGTAATATTATTAAAATAAATGAAGTGGTGGGTGTAATAGTGATTTTATTGTTAAAATAAGTTAAGTAGTGAGTGTAATAGTGTAAAGTATTGTTAAAATAAGTGAAGTAGTGGGTGTAATAGTGTTAAAACTTGATATTTTAGGAAATGTTAACAATCTATTGGGACATCCCAAAATAGAAAGTGTTAACAATATATTGGGACGGAGAGAGTATATTTTTATGTAGTGTCGTAGTGATATGTTTATTTAGGTTTGGGTTGGGCCTATTAATATTAACAGGACTTGGGTCACTTGGTTGGCCCTTTATTTAACAGGTAAGTAGTAAAAAAAAATAGCAATTTCTTAACTAATCTCGAGCTGTTCGATAACAACTCGAAGTGCGACACGGCTCGTAACAGCTCGTGTTCAACATGATTTATGAAAATGAGTATAACATATCAAGTACACTTACCATGCACAAGTTTATAAAAAAACCTTAAGAAACAGATCATGACTGTATATGGTTCAAGCCTTCAAGGTAAGACATGCATGAATCATGCTTCATATTAAATAATGAACAAATATTACATCTAAAAAATATACATAAATCTACAAATTTTTCTAATTATCTGCCAGCTTTTAGAATAAGTAACTAAACATTTAACTATTATAAGTAAGAAGAACATATGAAGAAAATATAACAAACTAACTATAAGGAGTACGTCAGTTACTCAATTAAGTAACCAGAATGGAATTTACATTTTTACACAAATTGTTGGTGGGTGTACAAGAAATAAAGTGCATAATAAGCAATATAACTTTTTTTTTTTGAAATTAATAAGCAATATAACTTAAAACTGCACCCCACACAAAAACATTTGCAACAATAAAGAGGAGGAAGTAGTGATACACTGAGATAGCAGGTACCGAAATCTAACTAATAGTATTCTGATCTATAAAACCAGCTGCGATATGTAATATCTCAACAAAATTTTGATAGAGAAATACACGATAACAAAATGATCATACTGAAATAACAGAGTTCAATCATAAACTACAAATATCTCCAACATAACTAAAGCTAGAGTTACCACCATACGAGTCAAAATTCTTCGAGCAAAGTTTCTTACAAAATAGCAAAGCAACTAAAACAATAAACACGCACAGATATCAAGAGACATTACATAAACAGTTTTCAAATCACCAACATTCCCATGATATGATCAAATCTACCTCACTGTAACAATGTCATCAATCTTCAAGATCATCCGCACGCACTCCGTAGCCAAGGAAATTGCATTTGTGCTCACCAGCAGGGGCTGCACCACATTCTCCTCCAAGATATTAGTGATCTGCCCCTCCTTGACATTGATCCCAGCATTGATCTCACCCTGTGCGTGCCTATTACGAAGCTCAGTCACAATAACAATCGGGTTCAAACCAGCAATCTCAGCCAAAGAATACGGAATAACCTCCAAAGCCTCAGCAAATGCCTTAACACAGTACCCCTCCATCCCCTGCAACACCTTAGCCCAAGCACCTAACTGCCTCGAAAGCTCAATCTCCGGCGCCCCACCTCCCGTAATCAAAAACTTCTTGTTCACCAAACACCTCACCACACACAAAGCATCATGCAAACTCCTCTCCGCCTCATCAAAAACCAACTGATTTGACCCCCTTACCAACACCGTAGTTGTCCTCCCCATCTCCTTAATCCCCGTAATCTTCACAATCTTCCTCTCCCCCAACGATACCTCCTCCACCAAATCCGTAAACCCCAACTTCTCCGCCCAAAAATTCTCAATATTCGCATTCGGCAAACAATTCAACGTCTTTGTAATAAACTCAATCTCATCCCTCTCCACATCCTTCACCACCAAAATTTTCGTCTTAGCCAAATAATGCAACGACAAATCCGTCACGCGTCCCTCAAAATACTCTTCTGAATCAACAACACATTACACCCCGTCCCCTTATTCTTCTTAATCATCCCCAATATATAATTCCTCTCCTCCTTCAAAATCCTATCCATCTGCGTATGATCACTGACCACAATACTCTGCTCAATATCCGTCTTCGGAGGACTAATCTGAAACTGAATCACCCCAATTTTCGCATTCTCAAGCCTAGTCAACCCGCCCGAGGCATGACTCACCTTCTTATCAAAAACCAACCCCTTAACCAAGTCCGTATCATCCACCGTTCCCCCTAACTTTTTAACAACCCTCACATCCCTCAAATCAAATAAATTCGGTTTCGCGGGGTCCACGACATTCAAAACAGCCTCTACTGCCAACGGAGCTAACAAACTCGAGTACTGCGAAACTACCTTACTATTCAAACTAGTACTAGCACTCTTAATTAAGCTTTCACTATCAGAAAATTCAATTGGTACCGACATAGCGGTGAGCACATCGACATATTTGAGAGCTACCTTATGCAAAGCCTCGGAGATCACCGTGGGGTGGACGCCAGCGGAGAGGAGAGTCTGGCACTGTTTGAGGAGAGCTCCGGCGATGACGACGACGGTGGTGGTGCCGTCGCCGGCGACGATGTCTTCCGACTTGGAGAGTTCGACGAGGAACTTGGCGGCGGACTGGAGGAGCTCCATTTTGTTGAGGATGGTAGCGCCGTCGTTGTTGAGGAACTTGGCGGCGGGCTGGAGGAGCTCCATTTTGTTTAGAACATTGATTTTGAGTTATTTATCATTCAATTCTTTTAATTTCGTCATTTTTTTACGTACAAAATGAGAGCAAAATAATTTATATGATTTGTTCATTAATATAATTTAAGTAAAAGTACATTACATTATTACCCCCCCCCCCTAAGGCCCTAATCAATATTTTAAAAATAATATCAATATCAAAATCCACGAACAAAAACTTCACCACCAATTCTAAAACACTGTGAGAGATGATACATGGAGCCAAAATATATAGGTCCAATGGTGTACATCTTACTCCAAACAGCATTACTGGAATCCTCGTCGTCCAAATAATAAATATCCACCAAAGTTTCTGCATATACTACTGATTTATATGCCATGCCAACAAGACGATCCTTGATGTTGACAAGATCGAAATTTTTTGCACGCAATTTGAGGATATCCAAATGAGGAAGGAGCCTAAACTCATTGACTTGGGGGACAAACTTGAAGCCAAAATAGGATTTGCGCCTATTCTTCTTTCCAGGAACACTCAAGTACTTAGAATAACTCCAGTAAGGGGTTCCCTTGACGATGGTAGAGAGAGGCGCCATTAAAGCATCGTCATATATAGGTTCGGGCATTCTCGGATTCTGAGGGATACGCAATGGAGTCCAAGTGGCAGAGTTAGTTGAGTAGATACAAAGCTGGCTAGGTGGAGTATCAATGAATTCATAGCAGAACATCAAAACCTTGTAATCGTTTCGCACATGATCCCAACAAAATCCGCCAAGATAGTGAGAACATTCAGGTTGACCGGGATGAAAATGAGGTGGAGGCAGATCAAAGAAGTTAACTTGAGCAATAGCCGGATTCCACAGACAAAATCTTCTTCCGCGAGTAGTAGCCATACAAATTAAACCATTGATAGAACCGAGTAGAGTGTCACAAACGCAAGGCACTTTACTAACAATAATTTCATTTGTGTGGGATAGAATCCTTATTTCCTCGTCCGAATTAAAACGCTTTACAATAATACGATCTTCTTCTTCTTGTTCGAGTGAGTGGTTAAGTTGACGTTTGAGGCGTAAATTAACAAAATCAGAGGTGGAAAACAAAGAATTCCACGACTTACGAACAAGGCGGCATCGTCTTATATGTTTAGTTGGCAATCGAGTGAGTATTTCAGTGAAGAGTATATTGTCGGGCAATACAACCTTTTTTTCCCCAAACCTCAACCGGCTAATGCTTGTAGATCGTCGCTGATAACATATAATAGTTTTATTCGATGCCATAGGGACGGACTGATGGGTTGATTTGATATTCCTTCTCCAAATCCCAATTATATAGTATAACCCCAGCTAGCTATTCCCATTTCATTTCCAATTCTGAAATCTCATCCCTCACGCGTTGTGGTTTGATTAAGGATTAAGGAATGGTTTTTGTGAAAAAAGACGTACATTTTTACTATAAATATTAATATATCTTAATAAGATCATTCATCTATCTATCTATTATATACTATATAATAGTATAATAATTTACTAACCAAGAAGTTTGGGTGAGCCAACTTATTCATTTTTAGATGTCAATTATACCTTTCATAAAATAAAATGATATTATATTATAATTTATTATTATTACACATTAATATTTATCCATTAATATAACTACTATTAATAAAAGAATACAAATTACTTTCTAATCAATACTAGCTTAAAACACTCTGACAAAAAAAAAATACTAGCTTAAAACCCGTGCCATCGCACGGATTTTTAATAATTATTATTTTTTTATGGGAAATTCTATATGGTACCATTGTGGTTTTGGCTTTTTACATGGTACCATCACATTATTTACTCCTATCCATGGTACCCTCGTACATTTGGTTTGTCATATATAATACCCTTCTGTTAAGTACAAAGTAATAGAATTGATTTCAAATTGTAAAACAAATTGTATATTTGAAATCGTTGCGAAAAAATACATGAAATAGACTATTGAATCATGTAAAACGGAATTAAAATGAGTGAGATATATTCAAACTCCATAACCAAACTTTGACAATAAATATCTCACTCATTTTGACTCTGTTTTACATGATTTAAGGGTCTATTTTATATAACTTTTCGTAAAGATTTCAAATGTACAATTTGTTTTACGGTGTGAAATCAATTCTATTACTTTTTACTTAACAGAAGGATATTATATATGTAAAACCAAATGTACGAGGGTACCATAGATATGAGTAAATAATGTGATGGTACCATGTAGAAAAGCCAAAACCACAATGGTACCATATAGAATATCCCTTTTATTATTTATATTTTAATATTTTATTAATTATATTATTAAAAAATAAGTAATCTTGTTAAAAAAATAAATTTTTTATATAATGAAAAATTTTAATATAGTTCTAAACTCAAATAATATGTAATATTTTTTGACTCAAAATCTTCAAATATATATTTCACATGGAACAAAATAAGAAATTTGGGTCATCACTCGTGTATGACTAAATAAATATATAATATATAAAGCTTTTTTCAAAAATAAATACATTATTAATTAATATATATACTATAAAATGATTATGATATATATATATATATGGTCTTGCTCATGTGAGAACCACCACTTATGGTGAGATATGAGATCTAATCATATCCACCCATTTAAATACATCATAATCATCTCCTACCATTCATTTAATAAATAATATTTTAATATTTTATATTTGGGATTTCACTATATTCTTTCTAATTCAACCACCCACCACCACCGGCAACCATCACCGGCGACCACCACCACCTCCGGCGACCACCAGAAAATCACCACCGGTAAACATAAAATCACCACCGTCAAACCAGAAATCACCACCAGAAATACAAAAATCACCACCGGAAACACAGAAATCACCACTCCGACCACCTGTAAACAGAAAATCACCACCGAAAAACGAAAAATCGCCACCAAAAAATGAAAAATGACCATCAACAAGATCACTACGCCACCAACAAATCACCACTGCAGTCCGAAAATCACCAAAAAAACCACCACCACGCCACCGCTTATCACCACCATCACGTCTCCACCATCATCACAAAATCGACACAAATCACCAGAAATTACAATCATTTCAATCCAATCCAAAATCATTCTTAAATGTTCGGTGGGAAAATCACCATAATTAATTCATCGACCACCACTTCTTGTACACGATTCACCGGAGCTTCGATCGTGGTGAGGTGACTCCGACGTCGTTTAGAGAAGGAAGGTGATGGCGTACGGTACTGGTGATGAAGAGAATGGGAGGGAGTCAGGAGAGGAGAGAAGAGATATTGGAGAGGGAAAAGAGAAACCAGGGGTGGGTCGCCGACGTCGATGGTGGAGGGAGGGGGCGAGTGTGTATTGTGTGTGTGTGTATATGTGTGGTGCATGTGTAGTGCGTGAATGGAGCACTGGGTGTTTATGTGTGGATTTAATTTGTGCGGTTGAGATTAAAAATTGTTTAAAAATTGTGGGGCTGAGATTAGATCTCAGTTCTCACAATAAGATGGGGTTCTCATATGAGCAAAACCCTATATATATATATATATATATAAGGGTTGATTCAAATGAGAACCACTATCTAAAAGAGAACCGGAGAACCATCGGATCCTATTGTAGAACCTATTTTGTTTCGTAATAAAAATATAGTGTCCTGCTATTGAATTTCAAAATTATGCACATGGAATTAAAATTTCTACAATTGAACTTGCTTCCTTTTCAAAATTTTGCACATTACATTAAAAATTTTACAACCGAACTTGCTTTTTCTACAGAGTTCTACTACTGAACTTACTTTTTTCAACAAATATTCTGTTGCTGAACTTAAAGTTCCGCTACTGAACTTATTAGAGTTCTCAGGTTCTCAGTTTAGTGTGGTTCTCCGTAGAGATATACTAAATAAATTATAAAATTTTGGACTCATGATTTCATGGGGCCCAATACGACCGCACGGCCTGGATTAGGACCCCTTATGCTGTTCAGTTGTTATTTTCCATTGGGCCGAGTTGCTGTTCATGTTGTGTGTATATATATGCCTCAAATATCAGCCATCTCCTTCATATTTCCTCCATTATGCAAATAATTCTCAAGCCCAATTTGAACCTTCCAAAAAATATGATCACCTTCATATTTCCTCCAATATGCAAATACCCGTTATTAGGATATTGAGATATTCACAGAAAATTTGACAGTAACAATTAAGTATCACATGTTTGTGAAAATAGATCATTCTAACACACCTGTCAAGTCCTAATATTTTTAATACTCTAACACACCTGTCAAGTCCTAAGATTTTTAAATATATTTTTTGAGTCAAGATAGACGATGCTAAGATTCTATCTGATAACTGAAACACAACGAGACCAACCAGCTACATAACTAAGAATAAAGTACAGCTTGGACTTTAGAAAGAATCATTTTTATACAGAAAGAATGCCAACAAAATTGACAGATACCTCCATCTCTTTGTAATCAGCTCCTCCAACTCCTACAATAAGGATTGACAAGGGCAGATCAGATGCCTTCACAAGGGCATCTTTTGTTTCCTGGAGATCTGTTATAACTCCATCCTGGAATGGTCTAAAGAAGTGAGCTTTTAAAAAGTAAAAATACAATACTAACAGCCAGGGGTAATTAGTTTCATACAATCATACTATTACCTTAAAGTATTATACTTGTCCGATAGTCCAAACAAAGCATTCAGAGAAAAGAAGGGCTGAACTGCAGGAGCACATGGTTTCCCAGAGTTTGGGGTATTAATTCAAGTTCAGGGTTCTGGTTGCTTCAAAAAGTGGAAACAGGGTCACTTAAACATAAGAGATGGGCTTTAGAAATCACACATCTCTTTGGACCATTCTGTGATTTGCATATCTACTCAGCAACATTTTAAAGTTTTCGAGAGCAAACAAGTCCGCAACCTTAAAATAAAACCCCCCAAAACTCTGGTATGACCATGATGAGCCATTGATCTACATATCAACTAATAAACAGTTACAATTAGTAAGTAATACTCACTGTAATTATCAACAAAACATAGTACTTTTGTTGTTTATTCCATAGAGACTGGCTCGCTATCAGTGAAGCTTCACTAATCACGGGTCCGAATAATGTCGGTCCAGCAAGTGAAACGTTATAAAGGGCACTTGTATATGCCATCATAATTCCTCGAATCCCATCAACCTGCAGAACAGAGGAAAGACAACAATCAATGCAGTGAGCTGCAGTTTCTGAACACAAGTCAGGAGCAAGTAAAAATATTTGAACTTTGAAGAGTAGTTAATGGGAAACAGGCCCATCAATTGGCCGTGCCCCGAAACCCCAAGCAGGAAATTTTTTGTCTGAGTCGTAGAATTGCAATACCTCTCCAATATCTAAGATCGCCTAAGATATACAAAATATCATAAAAGGCTCTTATGCGATAAAAATATGCATAAGAAAAAACATAGAAGATAGGCCTCCTCACTTTCTGGTATGCATTTGGTCGTCCAATAGGGTCAATGTAATGCAAGGAATCCGGTAGTCGTGGATTGCCATTCGAAGCTGATAAAAATGGAATAAAAAGTCTGGATTATTATGCCCCGATTAAAGAAGATCCCTAACATATTTAAGAACATATAATGAATTTTATTAAGACTATACAAGTCACCACGAAAATTTAAATGTAAACTTCCCTTTTTGCCCGATTTCCTAAACAGTGCAACATTTCGCAAACGATAATAACTCAGGCATGACAGTAAAAGCGGAATATTTACAAGGGCACAGTGTAACATAATTACCTGTGAAGTCGATGGCCACCATGAAGTTCAGCCCACATCCACCAGCTAAATAATCCAAGAATGTATGTTGCACACTTTCAGAAAATGTATCCACAATAGCTGGCTCTTTAAAACCTGGGTCATATCACTAATATTCGTATAAGGGTAAACGCTTGGTTGGAAAAATGCAAAGACAAATCCACCCAGAGAAGTTAGCACCTTGTTTTGATAATTGTTCCCGACAAGGGTTGGTAAATATAATGCACACCACTCCCCATGGAGTGCATCTTTTCCACGTCAGCTAGTGATTTCTCAGCTTTTCTGATGAAAGAGACTTAGGAAAGATCAATACCACAACTAACAGAACCATGTATACAATAAAAAGGGAAGAAGCTTCATTCACCCTATCAAATCATGTTTTCCATTTCTATTGAAGTTAAAGCATTCAATTAGAGGACTGACCTGCATAAAAAAAATAGACAATGCAAATATAATCTGGTGAGTGACAAGAAATAGAGAAGTTGGAAAAATTATCATTCCAGGACACCACAAAGGCATATAATTGCAGAATGGACTAAATAGTTCGTGGTAGAGACCCTCTCACAAGGAGGACATAAATTCACTCTCTATAGATACTTGTTAATTGTTGTTTGTATTCTGGTGAGGGTTTCAGATTCTTATACCTTGCTGCCAACTTGTTGAATATGCAAAAAAATCGGTTCCCATGCCGGGCTCTGATCATTTTTTAAGACTTCTGTCTTGCAAATCGGTAAAGTCAGCCCACTCTCCAAATATTTAGATATCGTCAAAAATGGGTCCCGCAAGAGGCAATACCATATACTCAGTTATTTAATGCATATCATGTCCAAAATGGCAGAATATATAATATTTATTAAAAGATAAGTAAAATAAATCCTTACATTTCTTGCAAAGAGATCTTTATACTCCAGATCCAAACACCTTAATGCCAACTCTGTAGAAATCTTTGAGCTAACACATTCTTCGGCGCATATAATAAGCTGGCCAAGCTTTCCTGGATGACTTGGTCTGCTAGAATCCTCTAAATGTTTAAGATCTATCGTTAATGACCTATTTGATTTGGTGATTATCTACACAAAAAAAATCAAAATTTTATTGGTAAATAGCCAAACATTTAACAGCTCGAGGATTGTTCAATAATAGGCAGCAGAACTAAATGACATTTACATTGTTTTGTAGCTACTGACTACATCAAACCTATATTACCTAATACATAGAGTGGCAGAAGCATGCCAGAAAGATTAAAAACCAAGTACCAATATCCATCATGTTAGCATATATTGATATCACCCCACCCAAAAATATTTTTATTATTTTATAGCAGTGAAAGGTACAACATTACCAGAAAAGTAAAGTATATTTATGTTTAATACCTCAGGCAGAGCACATGTCGCCTCACCAAGTATCTGTTGCTCGTCGAGATTTATCATCTACAAGAAACAACACCTTATATTTGTATAAATCATCATTCTAGTTCGCGAGATGTAATTGACTAAGTTTATAGTATCTAGGTAGTATGGGAGTGCTATAGCTAGATGTAATTGACTAAGTTTAGAGTATCTACGGCATACTGGGAGTGCGACAAATAGATAACTGATACAGGCAGATTAAGGACATTTCAGTTTTACAAAGAACGAAGAGCCTCCAGTCAACTAAAAATTATAACAAACGATGCCTCGTTCACCTACGGCAGTACTGAGGCTATCGAATACTACACCAAAATGCTGCTTTCACTGCAAACTAAACTCTAGCGCAATTTGGACCTGACTGCTCCACTATAACTACTTTACCCTACCTCAGATGCAGCTCAGCTGTCCTGGAACAGGTATCCACATACTAATATCAAAACCACATGCATCAGATATTTACTGCACGCATAGTTTAGAGGTTGGCGAAATCAAACAGGATCTTAATATTAAGACGAGCAACTTAAAAGCATGCTTTTGAGTTTTGATACAGCGAATTTCCACAATCCAGATAATCCTTTAGGTATTGTAATATAGAATACTTACTATAAGATTATCTTTTAGACTCTAGTTTTGTAAAAGAGGACCAAGAGACCCAACAAATGAGGGCATACAATTATATAAACAAAATTGTTGTATCTTTAATACCTAGATACAATTAAATCTGCTTGTTTCTAAAAGAAAAATCCACACTAATAATCTGAAGCACTGGAATTAAGGAGTAGACTTCTAAGTTAGCAATAGAAACTTAAAAGTAGATTTAAGCAACAAAAATTTCCTTTAATCAACCACTATATCAACTAATAAAAAAATTGATGATCCCAACTACCGAGAGATAAAAGAACCGAACATTGAATATTTTCCTCCAAGGATGAATGCATGTCACTAAGCCAACATTAAAAGTAATTAGTCTCATTGGTAGAAGCTATTGCTATCTGATGATGTTAAAATACTCTGCATTATATTCAAATTCTGTGTACTGAGCTTTTCATCCACTCACTAACGTCACTCACACTATCATGTTCAAGGGACAGACATGGAATAAACAACAAAGGCAAGGGGCATTTCAGTAATCGTGAAGTAGGGTTAAAGGAGCGGAAAGGGGATGAGGGATTATCTTTTGTCTATGTAATGTTTTCTGTTTAGATCTGGGAGAGAATTGGCCTCTCGAAAGCCAAATATCTGTATGAACTCTTATTACTACGTTCTCGTTGAAATTGACCTGTCTATCTTTGGTTACCTGGTTGTAATATTTTGATTATCCTAGTTAATTCATATCAAGTGGTATCAGAGCACTCCGATCTGTCCATGGGTCCTCCGACGGTGGCACAGAGGGTGGAGTTTATGGAAGAGAAACTCACTAATCTGGAGGATTCATTGAAGGAGATGGTGAAGAACACTGTGGATACTCACATAGAGGCGATGCGACACTCATTAACGGAGATACTCATCGAAGGCCAAAACAGGGCGACGAAGCAATTGGGGGCCGAGATCGAGGCGATTTCAGGACGGTTAGAAGGAAGACTAAATCGTGGGCGAGAATACCATGAATCACTGCTTAATACTATGAGGAACGAGCATCTCAGGTTCCAGACTGAATTTAAATCTACGGTGACAGGGGGGCCAGCACTTCAACACCCTGTACCGGAAGGAGGAGAAGGGAGTGTGAATCATGTGGGGCTGGGTCAAGTGAATATAGGTCATGGGGCTCTAGGGTTGGACGAGTTGGGGAAAGGTTTTGAGGGGAGACATATGATGGGTGGAAGCTTCGGTACGGGTGGTTATGGAGTAGGCACAGGGGGAGGTAACCTGAACTGGAAGTATCGCAAATTAGACATGCCTATCTTTGACGGAACAGATCCAGATGGGTGGATTCTCCGAATTGAACGGTATTTCCAATTTTACCGATTAACTGAGGCGGAGATGTTAGAAGCTAGTGCGGTGGCTATGGAGGGCGATGCGCTGAAATGGTATCAATGGGAGAACAGACGAAGACCAATTCGACACTGGTATGACTTAAAACTGTTTGTCTTGCGTCAATTTCGATCAACTCATGGTGGGTCTTTGTATGAACAGTGGTTGTCCACCACCCAGACAACTACTGTAGATGAATATCGTAGAAAGTTTATTGAAACTGCAGCTCCACTAGAGCATGTGTCGGAAAATATCTTGCTAGGACAGTTTATAAACGGACTAAAAGAAGAGATTAAAGCAGAAGTGAGACTCTTAAACCCAATTACCTTAGAACAAGCCATGGAGGTAGCAGTGAGAGTTGAAGATAAGATGCAGGTGCCCAGATATATGAAGAACAATCTGAGTTCAGTTAAATCAGGGGCATATTCTATGTTAAGCCGAGGGTCTTCGTCAATTGGCCCTTATACGTTGGGACAACCAACTAGTCCACCATTGTCAAGGAGTTGGGGAGCTAAACCAGCAGAGTCTCAAGCTTCTGTTCTGTCCCCGGTAGTGACTGGTTTTGCAACACCTCGCATGGGAGAGATAAGGCGCTTAACAGAGAAAGAGTTACAAGACAAGCGTTCCAAGGGCTTGTGTTACCGTTGTGATGCTAAATGGGCAATTGGGCACAGATGCAAGAAAAAGGAGCTGAGCGTCATGTTGATTGAAGAGGACGAAGAGGAAATAGAGGCTGATGACAATGATCAATCTAGTATACCCCCAGAAGAAACGGCAACTGAGGTATCTCTTAACTCAGTAATAGGCCTGACAAATCCGAAAACTATGAAACTCATAGGGTTAATTGGGGATTGCGGAGTAGTAGTCATGATTGACCCGGGTGCTACACATAATTTCATTGCCTTGAGTACAGTAAGGGCAGCGGGTATTCAAATCACAGGGTCAAGTAGTTTTGGTGTGTCTCTTGGGAATGGGGATGCGATTAGAGGTGAAGGAGTATGTAAAGGGGTGAGATTACAGTTGGATGGAGGCGTCGAAGTTGTGGAAGATTTCTTACCATTAAATCTGGGTAGCACAGATGTCATTTTAGGAATTCAGTGGCTAGAGAAGTTGGGAATGGTGCTAACGAATTGGAAGACACAAGTAATGAAATTCGAGGTAAAAGGGGAGCCCGTGACATTGGTAGGAGATGCCTCTTTAGTCAGATCGCAAATATCGTTGAAAGCCATGTTAAAGGTGTTAAGAAAGCAAGGACAGGGGTATTGGATTGAGTGCAGTAGGATGGAGACAAGAACAGATGGAACAGAATCTCAGAATATTCCTGATTTTCTAAAGCCAGTGATGGAGAAGCACACTAAGGTCTTTGAGACTCCCGTTGGGTTGCCACCGAAACGAGACCATGAGCATGCCATTGTATTGAAGGAGGGAACTAACCCCATTGGAGTGCGACCTTACCGATATCCGCAATGCCAGAAAGACGAGATTGAACGCCTCATTCAAGAAATGCTAGCAGCGGGCATCATTAAGCCTTTGACAAGTCCTTATTCGAGCCCGGTATTATTGGTAAAGAAGAAAGATGGGTCATGGCGTTTTTGCATTGACTATCGGGCTCTAAACAAAGAAACAGTTCCGGACAAGTACCCGATCCCCGTTCAAAATAGTTTATGGTCGAGATCCCCCTCATGTCACTCGTTTAGGCAAGGGACAAACCCCAGTTGATAGTCTCGAAGAATTGCTGAAAGAACGTGATGCCATCCTCGATGACCTGCAGTTTAATTTAATCAAGGCCCAACAGATTATGAAGAGTTCAGCTGACCAAAAACGTAGAGATGATAGTTTTGCAATCGGTGACTTGGTGTACGTGAAAGTGCAGCCATATCGCCAGCAGTCATTAGCTAGACGTCCTTATGAAAAGCTGGCTCCCAGGTTTTATGGCCCATTTCAGGTGCTAGAGAAAATTGGTAAGGTTGCCTACCGATTGCAACTACCTGACTACAGTAAGATCCACCCAGTTTTTCATATCTCTCAACTGAAACGCACCATAGGAGAAGCACCAGTGTCTCCTATAATTCCTCAACAACTCTCAGCTGACCTGGAACTGTTAGTTGAACCAGAGGAGCTCCTTGAGGTGCGCAACGTAAGTGCAGGCAATGTGGAGCATATGGAAGTGCTACTGAAATGGAAAGGTTTACCCAGAGTAGAGGCAACCTGGGAAGAGGCGACATTGATCAATTTTCAGTTTCCCAATTTCCACCTTGAGGACAAGGTGAATCTTTGGCGTGGGGGTAATGTAATGACTGCAAATAATACGAAGCCACTGCTATTATATTCAAGGAAACAGAGGAGGGGTAAAAAGGTCTTTGAACATCAAGTGGGAGTCAACAGTTCAGGTCAAGGGACAGACATGGAATAAACAACAAAGGCAAGGGGTTTCAGTAATCGTGAAGTAGGGTTAAAGGAGCGGAAAGGGGATGAGGGATTATCTTTTGTCTATGTAATGTTTTCTGTTTAGATCTGGGAGAGAATTGGCCTCTCGAAAGCCAAATATCTGTATGAACTCTTATTACTACGTTCTCGTTGAAATTGACCTGTCTATCTTTGGTTACCTGGTTGTAATATTTTGATTATCCTAGTTAATTCATATCAGAGTGTCACAAACGCAAGGCACTTTACTAACAATAATTTCATTTGTGTGGGATAGAATCCTTATTCCCTCGTCTGTATTAAAACGCTTTACAATAATACGATCTTCTTCTTCTTGTTCGAGTGAGTGGTTGAGTTGACGTTTGAGGTGTAAATTAACAAAATCAGAGGTGGAAAACAAAGAATTCCACGACTTACAAACAAGGCGGCAACGTCTTATATGTTTAGTTGGCAGTCGAGTGAGTATTTCAGTGTAGAGTAGATCTTCGGGCAATTTAAAGTCACAGCCTTTTTTTCCCCAAACCTCAACCTCTTTCTCCCATCGCATGGTGATAGAACCTCCGAGTGTGCAAGTTTGCTCCTTGTTTTACATGGACGTAGATATGATGAATCCGATGCTTCCCTTGTAGATCGTCGCTGATAACATATAATAGGTTTATCCGATGCCATAGGTATGGCTCGGCTCGACTGGTGAGGTGAGGTGAGGTGAGTTGATTTGAGATGCCTCCCCCAAATGGTGAGGTGAGGTAAGTGAGTTGAGGTGAGGTGAGGTGAGGTGCCTCCCCCAAATCCCAATTATATAGAGTAGTATAACCCCAGCTACCTATTCCCATTTCATTTCAAACTCTGAAATCCTTCTAGGTGGGCCGGGCCGGTTTCAGCCAATACAATCCGTTTGATTTTCATACTTATAACATTATCATACACTTAAAAGTTAAACCTCGATTAAGTAATATTCGATAAAATAATAACCTCTTTTAAGTAATAAATTTTGTTGGTCCCAACTTAGACCAATGTTGTAAAGTAATATTCTCGTTAAAAGCATAAGATAATAAAAAATTAGAAAATCATTAAGGGCCCAAGTAATATGTAAAGTAATAATTTCAGAATTATATATATATATATATATATATAATATATATACGAGTTACAAAATTTAATTCCTTTAAAATATGAATCTATAGTAGCTTGTTTCTTCTTTCCACCAAAGCCAAAACTAACCTCATCCTTGACTTTATGTAAATCATAAATAATTCCTGATATGTTTTGCTCGTGTTGTAACAAGTAATTGTTCAAAGTGCCAATGAAATTCTATCATGTTAATATTATCATTTAATATTATGTTGTACGTTCATGAATTTATATTTTAGAATTACAATAAACTTTAGATGATTGAGTATGTACACAACACATGTTACATGTATCATGTATCAGTGCAATTTTTTATATGCATGAATCTAGTTTTTAGATATAATTAATCATAACAAAAGTAATTTTAGATCAAATACATTGCATGTGATTGATTCTTGTTTTTAAACATAAAGTATTGTAATACATAAACATAAAAATTCGGTAAAGTAATAAAATATTACTTTATCGATAAAGTAATAAAATATTATTATATCGATAAAGTAATAAATTCGGTAAAGTAATATTTTTTCCCGGTCCCAACACTATTATTTTAAAGAGGTTTAACTGTATTTTTTTCAATTGACCCATTGTGGAATTCTGGGTCGTTTGGAAAATTTTTATTATCTATTTATTTTGGAAAAAAAAACGTACATTATTATGATAAACTAGCGTTCTACCCGTGCTACGGTAAAATGTATAAATTAAATAATAAAAACATATTAATTTTTTCATTAGAATGTAAATTAACTTAGGTACAAATTATTTATTTTTCGCTTCATACCAATTACATTAATATTAATATTATCATCCAATCACAAAAACATTTACCACCCCGTAAAAGAAGTTCAAAACCCCTTTTTTTATTTTTTTATTTTTTTTCTTAATTTTATTTTCATTTATTTTCTCATTTTTATTGAAAATATTTCTACCAAATCAATATACTCTTTACCCATGTATTGGAATTTATTTTGTTGGGAATTTGGTATATTTAAATATTCAGTACCATGGATCCCTAGAATATTTACAATATTAGTTCATTGAAATATTTTATAGGTCGTGTTCAATTTTTCAAATACATATTAAAAAATCATATACACTTAATTCTCACGACCGCAATAAATCATTAAATTGACTTTCAAGAAAAGTTACATGTTTCAGATATGAGAAATGATCTCTACTGTGCAGGATCCACGAAACGAATGTAGTTATGACAAAGGAAACTTTTAACTAATCTAATTTGTTATGTGTTCGTTCAATATCATTTTAAAAATTATATGTCCTTTTATTAGTGAATTAATTTACAATAGAAAAATAAATATTATCTACTAATCAAACAAATCCAAATCTTTTGTGGTTTGATTAAGGATTAAGGAATGGTTTTCATGTTCTTTTTTGTAAAAAATATTGGTAAGTTTCATCCAAATCTTTCAATTTAGTATTAATTTTACGGACAAAAATGGATTGCTTTGTTTTTTTTTTATAATTAAACCAACACACACTGCCTGACTCTCTCAGGGCCTCAGGGGAGTGCAACCTCGACCTCCTTGTTACATATTTCTATTTCTTCCATGTAAACGGACAGTCATATTTCTGGCCCAAATAAGTTATGGTTGTTCCTTGACTCGCAAATATATGGAAAGTTGGAATATTTGAAAAGCCAGAGGTTTTAAACTTTTTTGGTTGGCAGTATAAATAGAAGTGAAAGCTTTTTTTTTCCCGAAAAAAAAAAGTGAAAGCTTTTTACTTAACCTCTTCCGATAATTCACTTCCCATACAAATACAAATTGATATTTCATGAGAATTTAAAAATACTATAGATTTTTTAACTCGCATACAATATGGCTTCTTAATGTCAACAAAACAAGCAGTGGTATATACCAATATAATACATAACAAGTATGCACAAACTGAATTTTGTGCTCCATGTCACACCATAAGCCGAGGGAAATTCCATAACTGCATTTGTACAGATAGTACTCTTCCTATCTACATTGAGCTTTACTACATTTTTGCTAGTGTATGGGTCATAGAATATATATATATATATATATATATATATATATATATATATATATATATATATATATATATATATATATATATATATATATATATATATAGCAGATCGTTTCATTACTGTGGCTTAGACTCTGCAAGAAAACCTTCAATCCAGTCATACTGACCTGCAAAAAATATGACAAACACAAATATGATTTACAAAATCCAAACAGAAAAATACAAAATAAAGGAAACATTAGAAAACTTTGAATAGCAAAGTAGCCGTCATCCTGCATACCTTAATTTGAACAAGGAAATTAGGATAGGTCGGTAAAGAAAGATAAGTTTATTATTTGTAATTTAGGGGAGCATTATTGTTTAATATTATGTATCATAGAGTTTTGACTTTTACTCAAGAGGGGAGTTCATGAACAGTGCCATAAACCTACCCCTGGCCCCTACCCCACCCCCACATACATCAAATTTGGCTTTGCAAACGAAAGAAATTATTAGTTACTTGTTCCATGTCTGATATTCATCGTAGCTTTTAAAACAGGTACTACCCTCACGAAGCGGTATGTTTAACTAATTTCACAACCCTACTATCCACAACGCTAACTCCATTTAATTTTAGAAAAATAATTTCTTCAGAACAGCTAAATATCTCTATCCTACTTAAAATTTGAAACTACTACTATACCTAATGAAACGATATATTCACACCTAATGTTCAAAACCCTGACATCATATTTAAAAACCTAAATCCAATAAAGTGATCTCACTTCTCTTAAAACAATACGTATGTACAAAAAGAACTTATTATTATTATTATTATTATTATTACTTAATTAAAATTTAAAAAAAATTAAAACTAATATTAACAAATGGTAATCCTAGATCTTCTTTGCAACCTTTTTAGGCCAATACATGCAAAAAGAAAAAAGCTGCCTGCCAAAAATTCGTATTACAATGCAAAAATGAGAACTACCTACCCAAAATTATCTTAATTCTATAAATATCCAATGATAACATATATCTTATTAAGTATCAAATACAACAAAAAAAAAACTTAAATTTAAAAAACAATATTAAGATTTAAATTAACATAATAATAAATTATGTCCTTCCAACATAAAAAATGAAGTGTCTTTAAAATCTAATATTACATCCTTACTTTCACATTTAAATACACATTTACTAATAATATCTTACTATATAGCACTTTTCACAAATACATAGTATAATTTTAATTTAGTATATGAATGGTACATTTTTTTTTTCATTTTAGACGACACTAACACAAATAAAGTGACAGGCGTATAAAAACTTATAATTAACTCTCAAAATCAGTATATACAAAAATTCTGCCACTTTCACAACCTAGCATAACATAAAATTATAGGCTACCAGGGACGGAACCAGGAATAAATATTGGGACGGAACCAGGAATAAATATTCTGCCACTTATAATGAAGATTTTTGAAAAAGATAGAGGGACTAAATGATTTTTTTTGTAAAAATAGGGGGACTAAATGAATTTTTTATTAAGAAGGGGGGACGAAATTCAAATTTTTGAAATATATATATATATATATATATATATATATATATATATATATATATATATATATATATATAATTTTTTTGCATTTTCAGATTTTTGGGGGAAGGGCCCCCCCTGCCCCCCTCGTCCCTATAGGCTACCAACTTCACATTAGACCTTCTTACTTCACTTAGAATAATACATATTTACAATGTAATTTCTACCGCAATTATTTTTTCGCATGTGTAACAACCTTACATAAAATTGATATGAACTTGCCTCTACCCCCATAGTCATATATGTAACTAACATAAAACTTTACTGTAAGATAATATGTAAAACTATTTTGTATTAATTATAAGAAACCTACATAATCTATTTACGACCTTTAAAATCTAATTATAATCGTTCCTCTTACATTTAAATTCAAATTCAAACATTCTATAATTTACAAAAAAGTTTCATTAACTAGTTACTAAACCTTATGGTTTCAAAAAATTACAAAAACTTATGTTATCCCTCTGTTTACATATTTTCTATTTACATTCTTTCCTATTCGACAAAACATCATCTTTTATAGTTACTAGTATGTTGCCCGCTACGCTTCGGCTTCATTATTTTAATATTTTAATACATATTAATCATTTTGGTATTTTTAATACAAAATTTAAAATAAATTAAATATTATGCGTCGTTGACTTTACACTTATAAATTTTAGTTGCGTCTTTATAAAACTTAGAGCAACCTTATTTGTTTGGACCACTAATGTAAAACAATGATATATAAAAAAACGAATGTAGACAATTAGAAGACAAATTATGACAGTTACAAAGATTTTAATATTAATTTTTAAACATGTTGGAGATTTATTTTAATTTAGATATAATAGAAAATGTTTATGTTGACCATATAAAACCTTAAAAATATATAAAATAAAATTTTAAGCAAAAGCTTAACTCAACTTAGCCAGTGGGGCTTGGTGGGATTTTCAAATCAATATGAGCAATTGCTCCATATTGCAATGTCAAATTATGGCACAAACACATAAGATCAGGATTTTCATTAACACACATCTTCGAATATTTGGGAGTTACCATCAACACATCCTACGTCAATACTTTTTAAGATAAATATTGAAAACATATTTTTTGGGTAGAATAGGCAACTTTGTAGTCACTACTCAAAGTACTATCAAATCGGGTGTATAAAGTAAATTTTGAATGTGCATAGAAATGTTCATCCACTTTAATCAACAAAATTCCACGATTTCCTCCACATTATTACTTTAAATTTCAATCAATCATTTTGAATATTTAAGAAATGTGAAAATTGGGGTAAGAGAACAATTATGACCTTGCTATACAGAGATATAGAATGGCCTGCTAAAGTTCAAAGGTATGGAAGAGCATGCAGAATCGGCCTGGGATGGGATGAATTTACACATGCAAATACATTTGTAGCTGGAGATAAGTGAAGGTTTCAATACATTGGACAACAAAAGTTCGAAGTAACAAAGGCTACTTAATTAACTTTCACTCTTATTAAGAAACAGTAGTTATTATTTGATGCAACTTAGAAATTGACTCAAATTTATTTATCGATATATTATGAAACTCAAATACTATGTCATGCCATTGAAAACATAGATTGTGGGATCCTTTGTTTTTAAGGTTCTATAAATTTAAGTTGGAATGTTTAAATATCTTTTGCTGCTCATTTGTTCTTCCATTTATTTCTATAAGTTTGGAGATTATAATATTTGAAGCGGCCTTTTACGGATTCGATGTGGATTATGAAATGATTCCAATTTGATTTCGAAGTACATAATTATTATTTTGGGTCATTCAGTTCTTTTTCAAAATTTACAACTCTCATCTATTAAAGTTGGAAAATAAGCTTTATTTAAGTGAAGATTATTGGCATTGTAAATTTTCGAGCATGTAGAAGTTGATAAATGTAATAGAATACAACCTTAAAAGCATATTTGATACGGACATTGCCAAATTCTTTAAATAAGTCTTAAAAAGAGTTCAAAATTACCTCTAATAAAACTAACATCAACTTTAATTTTAAATGCATTGGAATACCAACATAAAAGCATCAATGATACATACTGCCAAATTCTTTTTATAAGTCTTCCATAGAGTTGAAAACTACTTGTAATAAAACTGACATGAACTTTTACTCGCTATAATAAAATGCATTCAAGTTTAACACCACCGAGACATTGATGTGAGCATGTCAAGAACTTCAATTTTTCGTTGAGAAGTTGGACAAATGGTAGCTCGAACCTGAGGCCTGTTGACATAATATTCGATTTAATGTGAGTTTATTGAAAGTACGAATAAGGGACGGGTTAAACTACAACAAAAAGATTACTGAAATGACTAACTTGTGGTTCACTTTCACTGATTGGATGTGGGTAGCTTCCTTGTGTGGCTGAATGCCAAGCTTCCAGGTTAAATCCTTCCATTACATCTGTAGCCACATAGTAATCTTGTGTTTTCTGAATGTTAGCTTCACTAATGATGAGCTTCACAGTGCAGTCCTTGTTTTTTAAGGTGCGCATAATATTAGGCCAAGCAGCAATAGTATGACCCTACACAACCAAATTATTATAATCAATAACTAAGTGGATGTTATTAGAACAATTGCTGTGATTATGTAGGATATAGATCAGTAATGTGCTTTCATTTCTCACCTCATTTTGCAATTCATAAACAGTTTTCCCAATTAGAGTTCGAACTTCTCGATCCTCAAGCCTAATCTTTATTTCGCCAGTTTGATCTTCTGCTGTGAGGTCGACTTCAAAACTGAAAATCAACATTTTCAAAAACTGATTAGGTAATGCTCTGTATTACACTTATAATCAGAAATATAACCTGCTGGTATACCTCAAAGCTGCATAAGGCACCGTCCTAGTACATGCATTACACATGTGAACATTTTCAATTGTTACAGTTTTCTGGTAGCAGGAGGTGCATACAGGGTGACACCAGCTCTTTGTCTCACTTATCATTTTGATTTTGATCTGACAGATTACCTCAATCTAACAATAAAGAAATAATTAGAAGTTTGTACATCTAGGTCCTCTGTAAGATCACATATATGTAGCATACCTCCCTGTGAGACTGATCAAGAACTTTGATATCTTTTACATGATAAAGGAGTGCAGGTCTGTTCTTCTGTGATGAGAGGACTTTCCTAGTAAATCCTGGTTTAGAACAACTAAAAACATACGAAGTATGTAAGAAAGTCGTAAATGTCATTCCCATTATAAAGATTTGCATTGTTCATACCTTTTTCTTAGTTGACTCACACTATGGTGGTTGCAGTTTAGATAGAAAGTAGTTGCTCCCACATTTCCAAGTATTACTTCATCTGTGAAATTAGTTAAAAAATGTCAGTTAAGGTTGTGGAATTATATAAACTATGAACATGGAATACCTGGTTAATTATATAAATCATGACTGTAAGATAGCTCACAATTTATAAATTCTGGTATAGTTTGTAAACCATAGTAGTAATATAGGGGATTTAGATACCTCGCCACATTGTGACTCTAGCACAGCCCAGAATTATAATCACTGGATATTCCAACTCTGTTTTAAGCGTAGCAGCAAGCAGTTCAGCAAATTCATCCCAAAGAGTCACACTCACACTTGTACTGAATGAGGGTTAAAATGCTATTAGACAACTAATTAGCAAACTGTATGTAATCAGTCTTTATTGATCTAATTTATAATTTCAAGTACTGACCTCCCATCAGTAATATTAAATTTGAACTGTGGCTGTATTCTCCCAAGCCTGTTTTTGACTTTACCAATGCCTTCATACTCTTCCAAGACTCCAATCACATCTGTTAGCAAGGTTCAAAGTATCAATTTAAGTAGTAAGACAATGCAGTAATCTGTTTCAGTGAGAGTATTAGAGGTTATACCAGCAAGAAAGGTGTTCTGTTGAGATATAGGTTTTAGATCAGGAAGGTCATAGAAATCAAACCAGTATCTTTCAATGTGGACTTGGTTTTCTTCTAGTGCCTTCAAGATTGTGTCTTCGCCAAATATAACTTGGAACTCTTTCCTCACAGGCCTGAATTTGTCTTCAATGTTGTAGTCTTTCACTGTGAAATTATTAATTTGGAAAATGCCTCCAACTATAATGTTCTTCTCTATTTCATCAGCAAGAGCTCCAGGAACAAACGCATGAACTCTGTTACGCTATAATTATAGGCATAGGAGATGTTATATCGAGATAAAAGAGATAATACATATCAGTTACATCATCAGGTGTACCATACTTACTTGAGCATCCAGTAGCAACAGGTTAAAGGCTTTGAAAAGTTCTCCTCGAGTTGAAACTCCTCTCCATAGATTCAAGATCCTAACCTGAACTTTCCAATCATATTTTCCTTTCCTCAAGTCTTTCAAATAGTCAACTTTCTTGCTAGCCATACTTAGTGTGAAAGAGTGTTTCTTTGATGTTTTACCTGCTTCCTATTTCCTACCTTGCATGCTATGAATTGTTCTGGAGCTATTATATTTATAGGGTGGAGAAATACAACAGGTGATATCTTGGGTAGATGAAGAAATATAAAGACCATAATCAATTATGTAACCAAACAACTTCTCCTATGTAATTGAGCATTCAATTTCAATCTGAATATATATTGATTAACTCTGTATAATATCCCACAGAGAATCTTTAAACATAGTAAAGATACATTACTTGGAAATATAGAGTTCAACAGTTCAGATAAAAAGTTTCCATTTTAGTGACAAAATGAATGATCTCATCAAGACAACTTAAGCCAGAAGTAATGATCTACATCCAAAAAAGTTGGCATAAAGCATACAGCCAATAATAAAGAGTTCCAATGAGATGCCAAAAGAGGTTGTAAAAGATTCTATCTTCATTCTCCTACATATTAATATAGATGATATTCCTTCAATGCTGACACACCACATTTAGATCAGCAAATTCAAATCTGTAGAAAGATGAAATAACCACAATTACAATGCTTGGTATAACAAATTTATACAATTAACATCCTATTGTTTAAATGAATGTATGGATTTTAATATTTTATGTATTACCATTGTTTTAGTTGCCTTTTCATTTTTGATCACTTTGCACTTTGCAAGAGGCACATTTTCATCCATCTCCACAGGAACATTATCTAACAAATTTCTTCCTCTAACCTTGTTTGTTGACTTGACAGTAGGAGGACTATGCTTAGGATCATGAGTGGTACCATATTCCTAATAGAAACAATTAATCAATTTGTACAACAACAGATTGTTTAACAATGTTTATTCAAGATTTAACAATTACCACTGAAATGCAGGGGTCTTTCTGATTAGAAAAATGTGGCACTTGAGATGGACTATGATTACCATGACTTTCAAGTGGGTAATTCAATTCAAGAGCCATATAAATGTTTGATGTTTTCTTCAGGTTACTGTCGTCTAGTGCAAGGGTCAATAGGTACTCCTTCTTCTCAAAAAATCGTAGCACTGGAGGAAATGGTATATTTTCACCTACCTGCAAGTAAGGATGTATCGATCGTTATTCTATAATGTAACATGCTTAACTTCTGTAGGGCTTTTCATTTTCTTACAATCTCCCAGTCTAAAACTGTACAGAACTCACTTCATTTTCATCATTTTCCACATCAAAAGCATTCCTTCCAATTATGCGTTGTATCTCGTCATCAGGGAATATTACGGCTAGAATTCCAGTACTATCATTGCACACAGTAGCAAGCCTAAATCTAAATAAACCAAATTATATTGTAAGTTAGTGAAAAAGGGCAACATATGAATAATTTTGATGGTAATGTTGATTTATACCTTTTGTCTGGATAGGGGATGTTTCGTTTACATGTAGCACAATTATATCTTTTCTCAACAATGGCAACCTCATTCCCACATGCAGTACAAACATTGTCATACCAGTTATTATTCTGATCAACTTTCTTAACTGTAATATGGCATCTGACCCTTCTCTATTGTGCATAACAATCACTAATCAGTTAGTAGCATACACAGACCAAGCAGGTAAAAAAAAAGGGTAACACAATCACCATTTGAACATGGACCATAATACTTGGAGTTATACAAACCACAAACCTCAGTAAAATTTGTACTCAGATTCTTAATAGCTGCAATAGTATAAATATCAGGAACTTTGTCATCAACTGGGATTTCTATGGGCAGGTAGTATGGTTCAGGATCAGGAACACTATAAACAAAATTACAAAACTGTTAGTATTACTTCAAGGCAAAATTGAACACTATTTATTTCAGGTTATACCTATCCTTTAGTAGCTTTACACTGTAGTGGTCCAAATTCAGATAGAACCTAGTAGCTGGATAGTTGTTCAAACAGGTCATACCTGCAGTTAAGGAACATAGCACAGTCTATGAGGTTTCAGTAGGACTATTCACTATTCACTATACCAAATACAAAATTTTACTTAATGAGTTTGTTGGATGAGTACATCTACAAATAAGAGGTATTATCATTTCAACATTTTCCTACCTTCATATTGATTAACTTTGGCACATGCAATGATGACTACACTGTTTTCTCCCTTTGTCTCACTCAAAGCTTTTGCAAAATCTTGAGCCAATTCATTGAAGAATGTAACATTCAGAGAAGACCTATAATTTATAAGATCTCAATTTAATATAAATTAGGTAATAAATAGCATGTGTATATATCAAATAAAAGATACTTATCAAAACTTATTAGAAGAGTAATTATGAAGCAAAGTTTAGTCCAAAAAATCGGTACCTTCCATCAGTGATTCGAAATTTAATATGGCATCTGCTATGGTCGTCTTTTGCATACATCAAATTAGCATTCTGATTTCTAATTATGCCAGCAACATCTAAAAAAGAAATAAAAGTATCATGCAATTAGTATAACATTAATTATCTTATTCAACAATATTATGACCCTATCAAAGGGGTAGAGTCAATAAGCTAGTTTTACCTATCAAAAAACGGTTATCTGTTAGTAGCTTATCAGCATCCTTTAGTTCAAAGAGGTCAAAGGCAAAAGATGGGATCTTGGTGATATTATCCTTTTCACATACCAAAGTGGTATTATTGGCAAAATAGATATGTTTGTCAAATCTAACGGCTCTGCTCATTTCATCGCCAGCATAAACTCGAACATGAAAGTTAGATAATGTGTAGATCTCTCCTTCCTTAAGATCTTTCATGAACAAATCTAAAATCTTGGCACTGACAAAAGCATGAATTCTACAGCTCTACAGATTCACAAATAAAACAATAGTAGTACATTTGAGAACTGGGAATTAGAAATGTAAAGCTCCAAAAAGTAATCTTACCGAATCATCAATGAATATAACGTTTAAACCCCGAAATTCCTGAGTCTGCCTGTTGACTCCTTTCCATAGACTCTGAGCTCTAACACGTACTGTCCACTCCGATTTTCCAGTTTTCAGATTTTTAAGCTTATCATACTTGTTGAAAGCCATTGCAAGTATACAGCTTCAAAACAATACGAAATGAACAAAGACTGTAAAGTAAGTGAAGACATACAAATAGAGGAGAGATTCGATGAGATGTTTGTCGTCATTAGTCACGTGAAGATTCAACCAAACCCATCAAATAATGGTAGTCAACATTCTGATCAGTCTTTTTTGTTCTCTAACGTATACTGACAATTATCCTGTCTCACTCACATGTTGCCAGTTTTATGTTAGACAGTAAGGTTACGATACGAATTATGTTTCAGTCGAACCTGAAAGGCTGGTAAGTTTAAAATATACTATGTCTCTAGAGAAAGATAAATAGGGGTATTTTCTTATATTTAATTAAGAAATACATCTTGAAGTGGGCTCTCAATCTGAAGTGGGCTGGATAAGGTGCGATTTTTGGCCTGCTATTGTATAGTTGGATTTGTAAGTAAAGTTGGGTTTGTATTTTTTGGTGGTTGGGTGAATAGGCTCAGTAAATGTGGCGATAACTTGAAAAATAACAGAGATTAAAAGTCAAAACTTTGGAATTACAAAATAAATCCTATTGGTGCAGAATAGAAACCTTTCATATTTCTTCTCGCTTTTTTCGTTGGGGAGATGAAGAGTAATTAATGGTATCAGGAGGTTAAATACAGATGATCCTAACATGCTTCTTCATTAGCATTCTAAATCTGTAAGGGGTAAAATTATTGAGAGGAGTTGGGTGTTTCCAAAGAGGAAGTTTGTGAAGATCAACACCCATGCAGTGCACTATGATGAACCATTGCCTAATGGTAATACATCAGGCATAGGGGTGGTGATCAGAGATAGGAGAGGTACTATAGTACTCATGGTCTCGGGCACTATACCAGGAATAACAGCTAGGGCTAATGAGGTGTGGTCGATGCTCATTGGTCTGAGATGTGCATACTATGAAAGAAAAAATAAGTTGCAGTTGGAGACGGACAATAATGAGGGTGTGAAAGAATGGGAAGATTGGAGGTGGTGGCTGGATCCAAATCATGCTGGGGTCATTCAACAATTGGAGCAGAGGAAATCAGATCCTAATCTGACATTGGAAGTGGAGGTTATCAGGGATAGTCAAAACAGGTTGGCAAGATTTCTAGCAGTGGATGGAGCTCAGAACAGGGACAGGCTAGTAGTGTTTAGAAGGCCGTTTGGTAGGGTAAGGGAACTATGGCGTCTAGATATGGGTCTCGGGCCGGTTGAAGATCGTTTTCGGCTGTTGGAGGAGGAAGAAGCCATGCAGGCTGCTGATGAGGAGGATCTCGAAAGCATGGGAAACTGGCTGGTGGCAGACATTGAGTCACAGGGGATGGGAAGGCAAAGTGCTTGAAAATGTCGTCTGAAAGTTTGCTTCGACTTCTATTGCCTAATTTTATTTCTATTTTTATGTTTTTATTAAGTTTATGTTATCTGTTTCATTGGGTGATTTGCATTGTTCTTGTTGGATTTATGTCCTGAAACCTTAAGTGTTCTAAGACTGGTGGAACTGTGGGCAGATGCCCTGTTTTATTTCCTAGTTTCGTGGTTGTTTACTAATATTCATGTTTTTGCCTAAATTATTGTTTGCAATCTTTAAATTTTTCAAGATTTGTTTTGAATTTATCATGTTTTTTATAAGATGTATGCCAAATTTAGATTGTCATTGGCAATCAAGATCTTGTAGTTTGGTAATTACTGTGTAGTCATGATATTCAAATGGCATAAGTTTTACATTTCATTACGTCTGACTGCTACTGATAACATGGTATCAGAGCTAGAATATACGATCTTTATCTTCTCCGATGTCGTTTCCGGCGATTAGACGTTATTTCCGACGAATGTTTTGCTCATTTTCTCTATCATCTCATCGTTTAGTAAGATCTTTCTCATTTTCTTGATCTTCTTTTAGCTTAAGATTTTGTTTTCTTAGCTGTTTCTTGATTTCTGTGAATTGTGAATGATATTTGAGGTTTTCTGATGATAATCTTGTTGAAGATATGTTGATTTACAATCTTCAACTTACGATCTTTTGATTTCTTTATCGATCATTCTTTTCTGTGTTTCTAATCTCTCTAAATCAAATCTCTCTGAATCAAATCTCGCCAAATCTCTCTAAATCACTTCTAAACTCTAAACTCTGAATTTCTAAACTCTAAACTCTGAAATCACTTCTAAACTCTGAAATCACTTCTAAACTCTGAAATCACTTCTAAACTCTGAATTTTTTCTGGAAAATCATGGCTACAACAATAGAACTCACACAAGATCCGTCTAGTGTCTATTTTCTACATCCTTCTGACAATACTGGTATGAAACTTGTTACTACACCTTTTAATGGAACTTGCTATGGAAACTGGAAACGATCCATGGTCATAGGACTTACAGCTAAGAACAAAATGTGTTTTATTGATGGAACACTATCTAAACCTGAGATCACAGCAGTTAACTACAAATCTTGGTCAAGATGTAATAGTATGATAACAGGCTGGATCATGTATCTCAACACGAAGAAAAGTTAGAGATTATCAAAAATATGGGTGTGTGTACTATAAGTGCATTTTATTATAATAAATAAGGGTGTGTGTAATATAAGTGTATTTTATTATATATATTTATTTATAAATAAATAAATATAATAAGAAGCAGATCGAATTGGCATTATCAGTTATTAGTAAAGAGTATTTATTCAACTTATTATCCAAATTATTCATGTGTGAAAAAAAAATTGCATCGCAGTCTTCCAGAACCATGCATCTAATCTTAAAGGTTGGGATTAATTAAAAAAAAAATTTCGAAGATCATTTGGTTATATTTAAAACTTAATTGTAATGTTTTAAAATTTAAAATAAATTTGGAAAATTACTGTTGAGATTTTTAGATATAAAAAGAATTGTTTTGAAATTTTATTGTTTTTTTTATAAGATTTACGCCAATTTTCAATCGTCGGTTGTCATTTTTTTACTACTTACCTCAATTTTCAATCATTTTCAGACTACTTTACACATAAACTACCTCAAGCTTCGTTTGGTCCTATCTTCGAAAGTTTTGTTTGACACTTAACGCCAAAACTATTTTGTTATACTAATGTCATGTTTTGCTATTCAATTTTCATTAAACTACATCTATGGCATCGCAGTCTTGCAGAACCATGCATCTAATCTTAAAAGCTGGGATTAATTAAAAAAAAAATTCGAAGATCATTTGGTCATATTTAAAACTTAATTGTAATATTTTAAAATTTTAAAGTAATTTGGAAAATTACTGTTTAGATTTTTAAATATAAAAAGAATTGTTTTGAATTTTTTTGTTTTTTATAAGATTTATGTCTATTTTCAATCGTCAATTGTCATTTTTTTGGTATCTACCTCAATTTTCAATCATTTCCGACTACTTTACACAGAAACTACCTCAATCTTCGTTTAGTCCTATCTTGTTTTGTTTCACACTTAATGCCAAACCATTTCTGTTATACTAATGTCATATTTTGCCATTCGATTTTTATTGAATGGAGTTAAAAAGAACTGATCAAATTATACAAATTTTTTAATTAATGTGTAGTCGTGATTTTAAAAATGCATAAGTGGGTGTTCTATATTTTCGAAGTGTTGAGATACATGATCCAGCCCACTCGATACATGATCCAGCCCACTCTAATGATCCAAATCCAGCCCATCATACATCCACGTCAGCAAATCAACCTGCAAATTGTACATATTAGATTGGCTGTATTTATAATTAGTTAGTTACAATTTTATAGTCAGTTAGTCATTTTACAAAAGCTTAGCTTTCATTCTCTGTAACAAACTTTTAGTTCATCAATGGAAGATCTAAGTTTTACATTTCATTACGTCTGATTGCTACTGATAACATGGTATCAGAGCTAGAATATACGATCTTTATCTTCTCCGATGTCGTTTCCGGCGATTAGACGTTATTTCCGACGAATGTTTTGCTCATTTTCTCTATCATCTCATCGTTTAGTAAGATCTTTCTCATTTTCTTGATCTTCTTTTAGCTTAAGATTTTGTTTTCTTAGCTGTTTCTTGATTTCTGTGAATTGTGAATGATATTTGAGGTTTTCTGATGATAATCTTGTTGAAGATATGTTGATTTACAATCTTCAACTTACGATCTTTTGATTTCTTTATCGATCATTCTTTTCTGTGTTTCTAATCTCTCTAAATCAAATCTCTCTGAATCAAATCTCGCTAAATCTCTCTAAATCACTTCTAAACTCTAAACTCTGAATTTCTAAACTCTAAACTCTGAAATCACTTCTAAACTCTGAAATCAATTCTAAACTCTGAATTTTTTCTGGAAAATCATGGCTACAACAAACTCTGAAATCACTTCTAAACTCTGAAATCACTTCTAAACTCTGAATTTTTTCTGAAATCACTTCTAAACTTTTTTTCCAAAGATCATTTGGTTAAATTTAAAGCTTATTTGTAGTATTTTTATTTTTAAAATAAATTTTGAAAAATTTTGAAAAGAATTTTAAATAAAAAAAAGAACTGTTTTAATTTTTATTGTTTTTTATACAATTTCTTCCAATTTTCAATCGATACTTGTCATTTTTTAATCATTTCTTCACTATTTTACACAAGAACAACAATTATAGAGTTTTATAACTCTAATTTAGTAAAATTAGTGATGTTGAATGACTAAAATGACATACGAATACTTCTAATCATTCACATAAAAAAGACTACTCAAGGATTTCTCAATAGAGTAAACATATAACTTAACATTGCAACACAAAAAAATTGTCCACCAAGAGTAACATTGTACAATGAATCACCTAGTTTCAATGTCTAACACATTAAAGTTATAGTTTTGGTACATTGTAGAAAATCTCTTTTGTAGACAATGTTCTTCGTAACATTGGTGGGTTCTCCATTATCAGAATCAATAAATAGACGCAATCCTTCTGGAGATGTTACTCTGCTAACAGCAACATAAGCCTGACCATGTGTAAAAACTGGTTTAGGTAAAAACAAACCAACTCTCTCCAAGGACTGTCCTTGAGATTTATTAATAGTCATGGAGTAGCAAATTTGCAAGGGCATCTGCTTCCTCAATAATTTGAATGGCAACTTGCTGTCACTGGGACATAATTCCATCCTAGGAATGAAGTGTCTGCTCCCAACAAATGTACCACAAATTACCTCACACTCAACACAATGTTTTAAGCATTTCGTTACCATCATTCTTGTGCCATTGCAGAGACCAAGTGTTTGGTTTAAATTTCTCATTAGCATTACAGCTACCCCAACTTTCAACTTGAGCTCATGAAGAGGCAGACCAGGAATATTGAATGAGTTGAGATATTCTGGTGGAAATGCAAAATTAAGATCAGTAGCTGTACCACCAAAATCTTCAGCTCGATCAACGCTGTAGTACGTAAAGATGTCTCCGGGAATAGTATCAACAATAATCGAATTTAGTTGACCAACAGTGTGATTGGTTGGTGTTAATATGGCTCTTTCACTAAGATATTTGGGGTTCTTATAATGGTCTTCAAATCCCGGATAAGTCCATTTAATCATATTCTCAACAGAATTCCTGGTTTCGAGATCACAGAAATCAGCAGGAATCTCAATATAATCTTCAGCACCAGAAAATTCCCCAGCTGTTGGAGGACCAATTTTGCCATCACCTACTTTCAGGACCCATTCAGCAAATCTTCGTAAATTCTCACACTCCTCAGCATTAGATCCTTGATTCAGCCTCATATTTTTTTTGAGCAGAAAAATAACAGCCACATGCCATAGATGTGATCTAGTTATGGATGCAGCTACAATATCACCTCTATCTCCCAGAGTTATAACCGGCAAAATTTGGCGAAAATCACCACCAAGTAGAACAGTTATGCCTCCGAAAGTCATATTACCTCTCTCAGGACTGACAGATTTCAAAATGTCACGAAGAGATCGATCAAGACATTCAAAAGCATACCTATGCTGCATAGGGGCCTCGTCCCATATGATAAGGCTAGTCTGCTTTATGAGCTCAGCTATATCAGAATTTGCTGCAATGGCACATGAAGAATCATCATCCAATACTAATGGGATTTTGAATCTTGAATGAGCGGTTCTACCTCCAGGCATTAGAGTTGCAGCAATTCCGGAGGACGCAACAGGTAGCACAATTTTACTTAAGGATCTTAATTTATATATTATGGTCTTCCAGATGTAAGTCTTACCACATCCACCACTCCCATAAACAAAAAATAAACCACCACTATTACTCTGCACCGATTCCATAACAGCATGATAAACTTGTAGCTGTTCCTCATTGCAATTTTTGAACAGTTTGTCAAACTCCTCTCCCATCTCCACAGTATTATAATTCAATTCATCATTGATTAAGTTGTCTGCACCACTTGATAAAAATTCAGGGGGTGGCTGAGGCATCGTGCTAAACTGCTTCAAGGATTTACCAATAGAACGTAATAATTGATCAATTTCTGCACACAAAAATAAGAGAAAGAATGCACCAACAATTAGAAAATTTCAGGTCAATATAATTTTTAAACAGTTGTCAATATATAACAAATTTATTTTGATTTAATCAAACAGTTAAATAGGATTACATACTTAATATGCGATGTAAGTGTAAATAACACTCACCTGCTAGTGCATGAAATTGAAGCTGCCTTTCACTCAATTCATGTAAAGCATGAACAGTTTGCTTCCTCCTCCTATAGACAATATCATCAACCATTTCTTTCCAATGTTTGTCCCACAAATTTGGGAGATCACTTACTTGGCAATTAACCATTATATGTACAAACAGTTCTCTGATCTGGGCAGGAAAACCACATTTTGAACATTCTTCTATCACTTGATGCCACTCATTATCATTATCTAATAATCCATACTGCTGGCAAGCTTCTTTAAAAGTATTGTAAACTACACCATCAACAGTTTTTAAAACATTAAATGAAGTAGGACCCCTCACCTTTGTTAGTAGAAGACGTAGATACCAAACTTCTCCGGCACCATGGTGAGTATAGAGCAGCCTTCCAATTTGATAGCCACGTTTGCGTGCAGTCCATATAAAATCAGTAGCATTCCATACATAATGCTGTGGTAGTTCATCATAAGTGTACTTATTGGCTATTTTGTCATCATAGTTTAACTGAAAGAAGGCTTCAAGTTGGCTCCGTTTAAATCTCTCCCGGATAAGAACCTTAGGCCAGCTGTCATTATCCCTGAAAGTACAATTACGCTTTCCCGACAAGTGGAACGATAGACGAAGTACAAAAATAGAACGGTGGTGAATATCAAAACCAAATATACGATGTGCTGCTTCTGCGCCACATATATATCTGCCGTCAAAATAAGCTTTGATTTCATCCACGGGAAGATCTTCTGTGGGTTCACCATCATTGGTCTTTTTTGAAATCTCCACTGTAGCACGATCATGACCTTTGAGACAGTACTTGAATAAATACTTGAGACTACGTGCATGGCAACAAATTTCCACATTCATATGACATTGGTATTTTACCAAAAGATCACGATTGTATGGCACAACATATTGATTGTCAAGCTCCGCTTTACCTTTGGTAACAGTGATTTTAGTATCCCTACGTTTATAAACCGGGAATCCAGATTGATCAAATGTAGTTTGAGCACAATACCTACAGTGAATCACATTATCAGTTTCATAAAAATATGATCCGAGAAGTATTGCAATCATTTAATCAAAAGTAGAACAAAAAATTAATCATGATTTGAAATTGTGCCCAGAAAAAAAAGTAAAAGCTTGATGAGATCGTTCTTCTTACTTCTTCGGGAAGTGTTTGGCACATTTTTTGTCCATCATGCATGGAGATTTAGGATTATTATACCCACAAGGTCCATGTATCATGAAGGCTTTAACAGCAGCATAACCAATTGGATCGGCAACCGGATCAGGAATCTCAGCTGAGACAAAACTGTCCACATTTGCATTCAAATTTTTCTTACTCTCTGCATCCAGCCATATCAACAAATGAACATGCGGCAGACCACGCTTTTGAAATTCAACAACATACATTACTGCATACATCATGAAATTGTACAAAATCAATATAAAAGCATAGAAACATTATATTATTCAATAAATTGTAAACTTCTGAAATAACTTACTTCCAGCACAAGTGCCAAAATAATTTTTTTTCTTTATATCCTCAATCAGCTGCTCAAGTTTCAGCTGGAAAACCCTTGCTATTATATCTGGAGAGTCCACAATATTGCAACCGGGAATGCATTTCATCATTTCAAGTATCTCATCCCACATGGGATTAGTGGTCATAGTAAGGAAAATGTCCGGATGACCAATTTTCCGACAAATAGCAAGCGCATCCTGGAAATGTTGTTGCATGTACCGTTTCGAACATAAAAAACTTGCAGGGAGTATGAAACCTCTACCAATATTACTTGTATCATTTAGTCCGTTTCGCAAGCTCTTTTTCAGATTGTCATAAAGATCATGACGCAGTTCTGTTTGGTGTGTGCGAAACCACCAGAGACGTGCTTGCTCAATGGAGGAAAATGCATCAACTATATACTGTTGAAAAAGCCTCCCACCAAGCCTTGGAGTATTACCTGGAATTTAATAGAAAATCATGTGTTTTTAATCTATCACATTGGTACAATACAAAAGTCATAAAACCTCAACAATATGAAATTTCAACAGAATTACCTTCATCATAACGGACATGTAGTTTGTAGGAATAAAATTCCTTCTGCGTTATCCTCTTCCGCTTCTTCCCTTTATTCTGTTCATTTTGAACATAGGGGATATCATCGTGGTACCCATCCTCACCAGTTGGAAACAAAAGTGGATATTGTAATGCCATAAGCTTGGGATGAATATCCGATATACGGGTAAGACCCTTACTTTTACAATCAATAATTATATCTCTCTCGCCACAGGTGTTTTCCAAGTCGCCAACCATGATTGCTCCAACTTCATTAGATGGACCAATAAAATTCTCACGGCCAGTGACAGCACGACTAACTTTCATCACAATTTTAAGATCCTGGACAGGCTGCTCTTTGAACCGATCACGCGCCATACGGAAGTATTTTACCAATTCGTTTGATTCATCCAACATCTGCAGCAATCCTTGCACAGTCTCAGTATCAACTGTCTCACCATCTTCTACACTAACCCATGCCATTCGATTCTGAACTTCATTCTCAGTGTCATAAATGTACAACTGACAAAACTTGGGGGTCCCACCATCATCAGGAATTAGAGTGCCAAAGACATGGTGGTTCTGACCATTCAGCCGATAAATGTAAGGTGCACGACCATTGTTTATGGAATGGTCGACCTTGCCTCCCATAGAGGTGAAAGCAAACATAGAATTGTACAAACGAATCAACCGTTTGAACTTGTTGCCCCGCTGCGGATCATTGTAAATTTGCATCAAATAAGAAGGAGTTGGAGGTGTTTTGGGAAGGCGTATTTGACCTTTTGAACAACAGATTGAGAATTCAGGGCGGCCATGTTTTACATTTTTGTTCACTCTCTCCTTCCACAAAATTGCATGACAATGGTTACACACTTCCGTTGGCGGACCCAAACTAACATAACCTAAAACAAAACCATGAAATTGGGAGTGCAAGTCAACAAATAGTTTGATTATGCCAAAAATTTTCTATGTTATTCTGCGAAGAGAGTTAAACAAAACATTGTAATGATGACATCTGAACAGGAAATTTACCTTTACTGGTAACAATGCCTTCTTCAGGTAAAATGACATCTTCACCATCACTATCACTACCAAATTCTGACAATCCAAAAATAACACCAGTTAATGGCAACCAAGAAATCAGAGTCTACAGAATGAGATTGAATTAAAATCTAATTTGGAATTACCAGCATTTCCATAGTAATATGCATCTTTATAAACAGATAATGGACTTGAAGATTCACTTATAACAGGTTCATCGTCCTGCTCATCAAGAACCTCATCTACGAAAAGCTGAGAAATAGAGTCAGCAATTTTTGTTGGTGTAATCTGAGGCCTACTCTTTCTCGATATTTCCTCTGTGGTTAGACATTCAACTCCACTGCCTACTGTAAGAGATTCCGGAATCATAACAAATTCTGATAGCACTGGAATGAAAAAAAATGAAGCTATATAGAAATTAAAATTGTACAATTTTCTGATGCAATATTATGCCTTTGACTCCTGCTCTTTTTCTGCACTACATTAACAGTTGGGCTCAAAACTGTAGGAGACCCTGCAACCAAAAATTAGAAAATCTCATCATTCACCCTAATTATGTGTCATAAACGAAAGGATTTTACACAACTACCTATAGAATGTGGTTGATGATTAGATATATTAGTGAGCACACCCCTCTGAGCATTGGATGAAGCAGTAGGAGTATGATTCTGGTAATCCACTGCCTTAGCATTTACACGTCTTTTAGGCAAAGGGGTGCTTGCAAACCCAAACACCTCATCTGCATTGAATAAGGATAAATTGGAAGAGTTGGGTTAAAATGTGTAGAAGAAACTGCCACCAACAATTACAAAATCTTTTCATTCACCATAATGATGTGTCATAAGAGAAAGCATTTAAATACAACTACCTGTTGAATGTGGTTGATGATTAGATATATTACTGAGTACACCCCTTTGATTAATGGATGAAGCAGTAGGAGTAAAATTCTGGTAATCCACTACCTTAGCATTTACAACTCTTTTAGGCAAAGGGGTGTTTGCACCCCCAAAAAACTCACCTGCATTAAATAAGGATTTGATAGCTAAATTCTCTTTGTATACTCAGACCCCTTATTTAATGCATTCAAAAACCATATCATTCATACTTCATGAGGCAACAATATGATGAAAACTTACATTGGCTTGATCCATTCTCTGTTTTAGACCTTGAAGCAGCTTGATTCTCTTTGTTCCCATCTTCTTTTCTCACCCTCCTTCTATCATGAATGCCTAAAAAAACAAATGACACCAAAAGTAAAATCCATAACCTACAACAAACAGTACATGAACATTGGCCCAAAAATATCAAAACCCAAAAATATAACCATAAAAAACTATGGATGAAAACATAAAACCCATAACGTGTTTAATCAATCAATACAGATAGGTTCGAATGCATACCAAGATCAGATTGAAATGATGTGAAGTTATCCAATCTCAAATGGCTATAATTAACCTGAAAAGAAATCAAAAGAAAGGAATAAAATTAGGCATCATCGTATCCAGAGATTAGAGATTAAAAAAAATTGGAGAAAGCAAATAAGAGATGAAAGAACCTCCTTCATCTTTCTCAGATTTGTTTTGAGTTTTTGAAATTCAAAATAATCCCCTATACATATCAAAGACCACTACTGCTATCTTGACAAACATACATGGAGACAAAGAGAAGTTTGAATTGTGTGGTTGGCAAAGAACCGTACAGAAATTAGTACCAAATTACCTTAATTCAAGCCTCTGGTTTGATCATTCTAGGAAAGTGACAAAATTGGAACATGCTAGCAATTGGGGATGGAAGGACGCGTGAGCAATAATGCTCCCCTCTCAGCTGCTCCTGGTTTCCAAATATACTATTTCAAGCTTGAAATAAAACAGTTGCATTACATGGGTTGTGTCACTTTCTGTTTTTGTTTTGTTTGGACTGTGCATGCCAGTTTGTCTGCAGAGAATTGAATAAATTTGTCTCCAGAGAATTGAATAAGGATTTGTCATTATTTGTAAATAATAGAATTTGCTTATTACTTGATGGCATGTGATTGTAATTTTGATACAACTTTAAGGGTAGGGGGTGTAAAAAACCATGAAATTTGGCAACAGGATTTATGATATAGGGGATATAGGTGATTATAAAAAAAAACTCAGTAAACAAATAGTTTGCATAAACAAAAATGAACATATAAACTAGACATAACCCTAAAAAAACCCAAATCAAATGGGCATTTCGTAACTCAAGTCTTTTTAGAGCATATAGTTTATTAATTATCAATATATATAACTAAATTCACTTCAGTTGCAACAAAAAGAAAAGAAATTCATCAAAATTTATTGCTTGGCAACAACTTTTAATGTAGCTTCTGTTATTTGAACACATTTGGCCTTTTGTGAACATGATATTGCGTTGTATATATATTCCTATATGTCATGTAAATATATTAGGTTCGGTCTGGTGCATTTAAACATAGCTTTAAATTTGTTATTAAGCTTATATATGATTTTTTTTTCCTTTCTAGGATTTCTCAAACCGGAGTGAATAAATAATCACTTATCATGCACAAATCAGCCTCTCACTTTGACCAGTAATTAATTAGTTGTGTTTTACATGACATAGAGACAAGTGTATTAATAACATCTGACAACATTTTATACTACAATATATTTTTTGCTTCCACTATAAAAATGTAATGCTTAAGTTTTAATAAAGATATTTAGAGGCATTTAACAAAAGACCATACACCTAATGAGAGAAACACTTGGTTCAAATTAGTTGCAAAAAAAAAAAAAAAAACTTAAGATACATAACACCTTTATCTTAGATGACATTATTAATTATTAAAATGTAGTATCAAATCTATCTATACTATTCTATAATAAGCGAAACATTGAAAGTTTTGGCACTCCCAATTAATTTTCAAGTCACATTTAATAACATTAAAACATATTTTTGTCAAAGACTAGGAAACAAATTGATATTTCTACTAAAAACGAACTTCAATACATACAAAAAAGTAAACTGCTACATAAATACATTACGTTATTGGCCTGTTTTGCAAAAAATATTCAACTATATTACAGAAAATAAATAAATTATTATGCAATTTTCTTAACATACTGTAACATTAAATATTTTTATAATCCTAATGTTACTACCCTGACTATATAATTCTAGCTTCACAAAGCCTTATATTTTCAAAGGACTGAAAAATGTGAACTATTTTTATAAATATTGTGACTATTTTCACACAACATTGGTAATTTCATGTAACAAAAAAAAACAGTAAACTCGAATTATTGACCACAATCTTAAAGCCTACCCACTTCTACACAAAAACTAGAAGTGGGACATAAGGGTATAAGGGTATATGAGACTATTCATTAGTTGTTATCCTGCCAATAGTTGTTATCTTGCAAATTACATATACCCTAGTAAGTCTACTGGTAAGTGTATCCTGACAATGAGACGAGAAAGGGAGTCGATGCAATTTACAAACATAAATATCCTCTTACTGATTAATCATTACTTACCCCTTCGAGACTGCTTTTCTCGCTTGATTGCTTCCAGGCTACAAAAGAGAAAAGAAAAAATAATTATCATGATAATAACAAAATTTGATCAAAACAGATTTGTTACAAAGTTTAAAAAAAACAGATATGTGATTATATGAAAAAGTTGTATGCATTAAAAGATCTCAATAATTTACACAAAATGCATGTTGATATTTGTATTTTACTTAAATAAAAAAAACTTTCGTATAAATGATGCATCTATAAATAATATATATAAACAATATTATATAAATATGAGTGGGGTTTATTCCCCGTACCAGTATTATTTGAAGGGCTTTTTGTTTATTAATTCTTATTCATTCTTATTTATAAAACTATGTACTGTTATTTGCTTATTAATCTTATGTGTTATTTGGTCATCCCAATCATATACGAATGATAGCATAGACCGGCATAATGGTCATTTTTATTTTTTGTATAGCACTTATGTTATTGTGATACTAATGCTATACAACTTTATATTTAATTATTATTTATAGACTTGTCTATCACAAAGAGTGCCGCACTTCCTAAAAAGAAGTTGGTGAAATACTATTGAAAATATCTAAATCAAAAGTTTTTTGATAACAAGAAAACAAGGGACATGATAGTTACAACATTACTTTAATTTCAACTGCCTTTTAACCAAAATTTTATCTGATCTTCAAATCGAAGGAAATACACTAACAAATAATAAATTATTATATTAAAGAAAATGAGAGTTGGACAACTACTCGTAAATAATATAAACAATAAAAAAAACACATGTTAATCACAAAACATGCATGATAAACATAAAAGAAAGGAGTAAGATCAAACACATCATGAAAAGCAAAAGATAACACATATGTTGTAAACAGAATGATTAATGAACTAACTAAAATAAAATAAAATTACCTTGGTGGAGAAGGTTTACGCAAGGGCACTCTTTTGTCTTCCTTCTTCTTCTTTCCACTGTTTAAAGTCTTCTTCTTTCCACTGTTTAAAGTGAGTAACAAATATTTCTCTTAGGTATAGTAGGTACATAGTAAGCATGTACATTATATAGCAAGTCAGATGATTAAGTCAACTACATTATTTTTTGATTCTTTTTTTTTTTTGCCAAGTATTCTTTGATTCTTATCAATAGAATTAGTATGAGATTATAGTCTAATGATTTATTTTGCATCTCTTTATATAAGTATAAGTGGTAAGCCAAGTTTAGGAATGAGCTTAAAGAAATATTCTAGCATAATCCTTGTACATAAGCATGTAGTAATAATTTAATCTGAATGAAGCTCATCACTAATTATGTACTCCCTCCGTCCCTTTTTAGTTGGTACATTTGCAAAAAACACACATATTAAGAAAGAATTAATTATTTAATTTGTTTCCATGTTTGCCCTTAATCTTAACATTAAATGATGAGTTATGAGTGTGTATATTAAATATAAAGTCAAACTTTGGTACAAACAAAGTGGTATATATGGAAAAATTGGTTAAAATATGTATTGGAACAAGGAATATGACAACTATTTAGGGACAAATTTTTTTTGCAAATGTGCCAACTAAAAAGGGACGGAGGGAGTAGCATTTAGCAGTTTGAAGATTCAATCTAAGTGAATATAAGTTGCAGAGTTCTACTAAGCCATATGTTGAGAAGTCCAGATAGGGATATATGGTGTAATCATGAAATCGTGAAGCCTCATGAGATCGTGAAGTTTCTACGAAAGCTATTAGTGGGTTTATATAGTATCATGTGTAACTATAGTATACTACAAAAACATGTGGATGTGCATGTTGATAGTGTGAGCCTCGCGCACGCATGCGTCGTCACGACGCGGGTCGGGTCGAAGGGTAATTTGAACGAATATCTCGGCATCACGCGTATGCGAGGCGACTTAAACGGGGAGGAAATTTATCATTGGATAATAAATTAATTATTGATTCAAATATTAACATGAAAAATATATAATTAGGAGTTGAAAAATATATATTCCAGTGATGATACTAAAAATTTATATAATAGAAAAGGGCTCCCACAAATACGAAAATGACAAAAAAAACACATGTAAAGAACTGAACTAAAAAATAAAGAAAATTAGCATTTACCTAGACCATATGTAATCGTCTTTGTGAGCCGTGACAATATGGTTGTGGTATGATACTCCACATATGTACTCCTTTCCCTCTAAATGTTGCATATACTGAAGTACCGAATCATCCCTAGCATATATCAACACATTTGAACAAGTGTTATTTGTTCAATAATAACACACAAACAATGATTTTCTTGAATATATATTTTTATAAATGTCTTACAATTTCTGTTGACACGACTTGGTCAGCTGCTTATCGACAATTTTCTTTATTTCACATCGCTTGAATCCATCTTTACTTGCTTGAAATATTGTCGATTCATCCTGTAACAGATATATTGTTGTGATAAAAACTAATCTATACTCTTTATTAATAAGCGAAATATGTTACATTATTTAAATTTCTTTACTAAAATCGCTTAACTTTCAGGGTGAAAGACATATACAACCGGAATTATTAAACAATATAACCAAACTAACCAATTATCAAAGGATGCGCAAATATGGCCGTTTGAATATGCATCTAACAGTACAGAGTAGAGTATTGCACAATACGCATGCTTTAAACGGGTATTCCAAATAGAATTTAATTTTTAATAAAGTTACGCATACTTGGGTCGGGTATCTCTTATAGATTACATTATTACATAATGTATTTTAACCTCCGTGACTTGATATCATATACAAACTCATTACTGAATTTGTGTGTATCTACTAGGATTGGAAAAGAGTTTCGGTTGTATGATTTGTCTCCATCTATAAGCAATTCTTCTTTCTAGTCCAAATAGTAGGATTTCCTGGCCGGGAATTAACTCGGCGGTGGTGCATAAATGTGTGATGAAAGTGGAATATATATACGCATTTGTAGATTGGGTATTAAAACAGCTAAATATGGCCACTTTTTTCAATGTCGTTATTTTTGTTAAATTTTAAAATATATAGGTTAATTTTGTCATTATTTCTAATTTTCAAATATCATGAGTAAATCATTGTTTATTTATTTTACAATCTATTTTAATAATTATGTTTGTATAAAAAAGTTTACTGTCTTAACAAATATATTTAGGTTTTTTAATATAATCAATAAATTGATAAATTATATATTAAAATAACAATTATTAAAAATCTATGCATCGCACGGGGTTTAGGCAAGTATATTTAAAGTCAAATGCTGATAAAAGAAGTCTAAAAGTGGAAAATATACCTCGGGGTCGAAAAATGCCAATGGATCATGATCATACAGCACAGAAGTCATCAAAGTACTCTTGGTCACCTGTATAATCAAAATATAATGAGCAAACATATATTAAAAATTCCAAAAAGGAATATGGAATTAAAGAGGTATAGTTGGTTAAAAGGAATTACTTGGTTTTTATAAACATATTCTTCTATTGTTCCATTACAAATCAATCTATAAACATAGACCTCTTTCGTCTGGCCCAAGCGATAGGCCCTATCTACGGCTTGGTTGTCACAACTAACAAGTAAAAAATAAAGTCTGTTACAAAAAACAAACTCCACTCTCAATCTAAAATCCCACTACTACACAACTCTACTAACATAGATCAACATACTCACCTTGGATTCCAAGATGGCTCTAGTATAATCACACGTGTAGCTCTCGTGAGTGTTAAGCCTAGAGATCCGACTCCACTTGACAACAAAAAGATTGGGAACTTGCCTTTTTGGAAATCCTACAACATTTAAAGTAATAAACTGTTATATTAAACTATACATGGACAGATGCATGGAGTTCTTAGTAATTACTTAAAAGATATGCGAGATAAAAGTTGGAGGATTTTGGGGTATCTCATCCAAATTATCCTAATTATTCCTCAATAATATATGCAACACATCTTGATGTATTGACATGTTTACCACAGACTGGCCAAGGGTCATATTTAAGAAAGAATGATAGAAATAACCCTTTTTTAATGCACGCTAACCTAAATACCCGTAGCCAGCTGAATGGACTAATATCACCGAATTACTTACCCATTTAGTAAATGCGTAACCATCTCCCTCATCTACTTTCCTCCCTCATCTCCGATTACTTCCTACAAGCAAATCTCACCTACTTTCTTCTATATTAACATTTAAGATTCCATGGTGGTGGTGTATAATAGTCAACTGTTGAGTGTAATTATGAATTAAGTGTAATTACTTCAGCAAAGAAGAAGTCAGATTGATCTTATGATGGCGGTATCTGGTATGAGAGCACTTTCATGTGACAGATCATAGAGGTATCTGATTTGATTTGAAAGAACAGTTGGTGTCCGTAAAGAGATGATACAAACAAGTATATATATGAATGTATAACTTCTATGGCATACGCATTTTGTGAATGCTTATCCCAGCTGAATACCCAAATGAAACATGCGTGTTACAGTGTTACCTAGGCATGGAATGCGTATCTAAAAAGATTTGTATGAGATACCCAAATAGTGAATGCATATTTTGTTCACCCAATCAGCATTTGCGTATCCCATCCGTTATTTTGTGCCAAACCATCTCAGAATGGGTATTTTCGTTATGTTTGGTAGAAAATCAGGTATTTTTATCCTTTACCCCATATTTAACAAAGTTATTAACCATGGTCATATTTCACTAATTAGTTAACTTTGTTTATCACCTAATTAGTTCCTGATATATTATTAAGATGATCACATAGGCCATTTATTTGTCAGTAATAAGCATCATGACCTATATTTATTTAATTACTGACAGGATTAAACAGAACCTTTAGTCAATATGTTAAAAGGAGGATATTACTTGTATCGCAAGAGATATTAATAAAATTAAAAAAAATGACCTATATTTGTTTAATACCTACATAGACTAGATAGAACTTTCTGTCAATATATTAAAAGGAGAATTATTAGTACTACAAAAGTATTAAAGTGCACTTACTTTAACATATGTTTCCCTCTTAGCACATTTTGTCTCACCATCAATTCTGAAATATTGGTAGACACCGTTCAGCAACTCAATCTGTATAAAAAGTTAAATATTATAAATTCAAGAATGCATACGTAACAAGGACCAAATTTCAAAGTGGTCACTCAGTTACTCATGTATTAATTATTTCCTTATAGTCTAGTAGCCAGTGATAATATTCAAGAACATTACAAATAATTAAAGGGGTTTTTGTTATAAAAAAAAGGGGGACAGCTGAAGAAGGGGGGTATTGGATAAGATAGTAATGAGCTCCAAAAGAGTTCCAACATCTCGAAAATTGGCTAGGGTAGACCTAGTGATTTTATGTGGTGTAATTTACTAATCTGGGCACATTATTATATTTCTGGTTAATACAATTGTCTTGTTCTATTTCCTATGTGTGAATTTAGTGTGGCCTTGTGTGTAATTAGGGCTTCATCATAGTAAGTCACAACATATACAAACATAAAATGGATGCACTAATTATCTCTTCTGAACCTTGAACTATTCATGCTTATCTCTATACTTTTTTTTAACTTAACCACCAGAATAATTTGCGCTCCCTATCTTTTTATCGTAAATTCGTCCATCGGAATTCTATTGAGCATTTTTTTCAGGTAGTTTCGACTCGGTTCAAAAATAGACCAGGCCAATTTTCGCAAGACCAAGCAAGTTATCCAAAGAAAAGAGTAGCGTTTAGATGGTAAACTTATCACACAAGTACACAACAGTAACTTCAATTATTCTCCGTGGCACAATTTCAATTGTAGTAAAATAGTAATGGAAAAGTCACGATCTAATGCATTAGCAAACCGTGCTGGAAGTTGTTTTTTACGTGTCACTTAAGCAGAGAGACTAGTGACAACAAATGACTAAATATATATGTTTTACGATCTACACGTGCTTTACGATCCAAGCAAGCTTATGTATGAGGTAGAAAACGCAAGTCATGCAATATTTAGCAATCAAAATTATTTAACTTAGTTACCTCAACAAGAGTTAGCAGCTTGACCGATGGAGAAAATATAAGCACGGCATGATCATCATTGATCAGCTCATGGAGTAGATCACGCAAGAATACAAACTTAACGGGCACTTCAATTGCACTAGGAGATCCTAACGCACTTGATGAACTTGCTTCATTCCCAAGAAATTTTCTTTCAACAAGAATATTAGGTTTCTTCTTACACAAGTCCGGGTGCGAGCAGGCCATTTGCAAATCCTGTGCGACACGGGGCAATCATATTTTTGGGCATAATAAAGCCAACATAAAAAAAGACAGTCGAAGTTTTATCCAAACCTGCATAGAACTAAGAGGGCATTCCAAACCATCTTTCTTAGAAACATTCAGCTTCTTAGAAACAGGGCGCATCTTGCGCATAATAGAAGTAGTGCGCCACTCTAGATAATCAATGTAAGCAATTTTCTGAATCAAAAAAATAATAATAAAGCACAGGGGAAGTATTAGGCAACAAAAAAAAAGAGAGCATATATGCAATAACTGGATTTGTCCAACTTCATCAGAAAAGTTTTTTCATTCAATTACATACCTGCGATTGACTTAGTTCAAGCCATATAACAAGCTCATGCTTGGGTGGGAGATGGCCCAATAAACTCTTGTAACGCCGCAAATAATACGGATCTATCATCTTTTTCAGTAACTTAAAAAAAAAAGAAACAAAAGAGTTATGTCTAATATCTCTACTAAACATACTATCAAAAATAACATTTTACTCAATATCACCATCTTCACGAGAACTTTTAATTTCTAGGAGAACATACTCCTTGTTCAAATAATTTGTTAACCAGAAACTTTAAAGAACATTATTTATGTCATGCACTATTTTACAGAATATGCTATCAAAAATTCCTATTAACACAAAACATTTTACTGAATATTAATACGTTTTACTCAACATAAGTACAGATTTAGAAGTTTGTCTCTAAACATGCACATGTGCCTTCCAAATATTTTTTTTTTGCAACATAACAATCATTAAAGGTGATTCCTTTGATTGTTTTTTTAAGAAAGCATCCCAACACAAAAAACAACCTTGCGAAATCATCAATTTTATAATTAGCATTTGAATGAATAAAATGTTCAGGTATTTTTATCTGTAAAGCTCAAAATGTTGTGTACTAATTCAGTCAACAAAATAATATAAAGAATCGCTTATAGCTTTTATTCTTCCAACCATTTATTCTGACATTTTTGTCCAAGAAATAAGAAGAAAAATCACTTTATACCGTCTTCACACCAAAGCATTCCTACAAAATATATAGTACACACTACGTGTTTTTTATCAAAAAATATTACTCTACTACAGAGAACAACATGCATACATATACAGAACGATATATAGAACACACAATGTGTTATTCATCAAAAAAGGATCGCCACATTACGCAGAACATGCATAACATGTAAACAGAACAATACTTCTATATTTGTATGCACATAACATGTATGTTTTTCTCATCGAAAATTTACACCATGCAGAGCATATACATAGTTGCACTATGCAGTTGAATACACAACAAAACACGAACACAATGGAATAGGTTATGCAATTCTACAAAAAGTGAACAGAGACGCACGAAAACAAACTTCACTGAACACATAATATAAAATAAAGACTCTATCAAATTAGGACCTTTTACTCCACAAGACGTGTATTATATTCTCCAATTCTTCTCTATTTGAGTTTATAATTTATGATCCTTTTGAGATCAAAAGATACTTTTAATTATCAACATCGTATATACTATATAGTGTTGATCTGTGTGTGTGTTTATAGGGTAAATAACTGTGTTTTTTAGTATTCCTCTGTTTTCTCTATATGCCTTTTAGTATTAAACAATACGTTTTGTTTTCATAAAATTCTTATCTGAGCCACTCATCATATTGAGATCTTATGGGCAGCTTTAAGTTAATAGGTTACTAGTCTCAACAGGAGTCCACGAAAATCTACCCATAATAATATCAATAATAAATATCATCGCCGAAATCATTTTTACCTTGGCTGCTTTTCTGCCCTGCTCAAGGGTTTTCTGGCTTGCATTAGAGGAGTTTCCAGCTTTAATAACATTGCTAAAATTTGCTTTAAAGCTGTAACAATAAATCAAAAAACCGCAACAAGGTTACTTATATTTTACTTATATTTTATGAAGGTTACCTAAAATTATATGCAGGGCCTCCCTGAAAATTTGAGTAAAATTTAACATTAGGATCTTTATGCAATATTATAAAATGTTATCGATATAACAAACATATTACTACAAAATTAGATAAAAATTACAATATTTAATATACTACTATATATTCGATAAAATATTTCAGCGCACTTTCAAACCAAAAAAATACTATATTTCTTAATTGAAAAGAAAAAATTGGAAGTATAAAACAGCTACTTTTTAGAAAAATTCATTTTTAACAACAAAAGAACATAGATGCTGTTTGTTTCTTGAATGTTAAAATGTAAATCAGAATATGCTTAAAAACTAGAGTTTCCATTTTTTTTTTAAAAAAAAAAACAAATTATACTAAACAACATATGTTCTTATGCAATTTTTTCACGCCAAATTATATTTTAATCATATAAATTTTTATATAATCAAAAAGAATTTATAAATAAAAAAGCCCCCAAAATTTTGAGAGTGCTAGCAAATGCTCCAAGCCGACCTTAATTTTAAACATTAATAAAGCATGTTTACCTTGTACACTTTCCAAGTAGATCACCATGGCAGATGCTCATCAAAGACCACAACTCCTGTTCAAAGTACTATTTTTAGCATTTCTCCTTTTGCACAAAATATTTTAATGGATAGATAAAGAATTAATTAAAATTAACCTCAAGATTATTTTGTATGACCGTGCCACTCAACAAGATGAAGGCACCTTTCTTGGCTGTAATGGATTTAAGATTACGGTACCTCAGTGTTCGTGGATTTTTTATAAGATGTGCCTGTCAACAATTTAAAATAAGAGCAAACAAGGTTTGCCTGTCAACAATTTAAAATGAGAGTAAGACGTCAAACTACACGATATTGATATCACATAAGAGACTAATATTCTAATACATACGACCAATTTTTAAGGGCTTCTTGTTTTCTTGCTAAGGCAGGTCTTTATTTCAGTTTAGGCTAGGGTTTTAAATTTTATTTTGCACCTCAACTACGTGAGAGGAATTGGGTTACAAACATTTTATAAGTAAACAGCAAAAGAAGATTAAGGTTCGCGGTTGTCCAAAACTGGTTCAGAACCTTTTATAAGTAAGAATCAAACAAGGTCTACCTCCCACACGGTCACGAGATGGTAATGTTAGCAAACCTCTAACATAGGTCACGCGCCCGGGCCTGTAAACATATCGTCTATAATATCCCCATTTAAAAAACTTGCAGGTTAAAGAGGGTTTGTACAGGGATCAAATAGAGTTGCATAAAGTTGTTGTAGAACTGAGTTGCAGGAAGCTATAAACAATAAAGACCTTCGACTATATCCTTTTATTTTTTGAAGCAAGTTCAACTATATTGTTAAGAGTTTGTAACACTTCGATCCATCCTTTGCACTTCGCTCGATAGTTTATCTGTTTATCATATACTTATATATTCTAAATATGCAAAAAAAAACTGTAAATCAGGCATAAGCTTACATAATTGTTTTCAACCATCCCCTGCCTATAATCATGTAAGATACTAGTTAAGAGTATTTTTACCTCATCCACAATGACTTTATCAAAGTCAAAGTCCTTAAAAATCTTTACGTGGTGCTCAAGAAACCCATAGGAAATAAGGACAATGGGAAACCTCTGCAAAGAAACAACAAAGCAACAACCCAATAGAGAATCTTAATATAGAATTTTAAACAACTAAAATAATTTAGACGAAACAGACAAATACATACTTTAGCTTCTTCTACATCCTTGGCCTTTGCTGACATCAATCTAACAAAAAAAATGTAATTAGACCAGCATTTTATAACATAAATCGTATATTAGTTAGAAAGATGAATCACCTATAAAATGACAATTTCATCCTAGAGAGTTCACTGCCCCACTGACTTAACAAGAGAATTGGACCAGTTATCAATACTCTACTTATGCTTGAGGCAGTAAAGAGACCTTTTAGGAAAGCACAGACCTGAAAAAATACATCAATAATAGTCCAAGCCGAAATAAAAAAAAAAAAATTTAAACAAAATAGAAAAAAAAAAGGCGGACCTGCTTCGTCTTGCCCATTCCCATATCATCCCCCAAAATGCCACCTCTTTCGATGATATGCAACCAAAACATCCAAATTATTCCTTCTATCTGATGCTTAAAAAGCATCTGAGGTGGTTCATCTTTATCATCAGATTTCACATTTCTAAAATCTAACACCATCTTCCCACCCGGCAAACACAAGCGAACCCTTTCTAATTCTAATTGACCTAGTAATCGAAAGAAATTGATCATTCAGTCAAAGATAATCAAAAGAATCAATTTCTGATTAATTTCTAATCACAATATCAATTATCAATTTCTGATTGTGCTAAATATACCCATTATCAATTTCTATCACATTAAAAACCTAAAAACAATTAGAATCAAAAGATGAAAGAGAAAATCTGCACATGCCGACTCCAATAGTAAGAAATCTATTAGTATATTCCTTCCCAACAATGTAAACTATATTCACCACAGCCCCCATAATCACTAATTTGATGTTCCTGTATGGTTAACATAAAGACCCAACTTGGCGTTTGAAGTTCTAGTATCTGAAATTAGTAAAGGTTCCCTGACGGCCTGACCACATTTATTAAAATAAATTTAAATACTGGATTTGATTCTTTGTAGAGGAACAGTGAAGGGTGATACCATCCGGCAACAGGGCCCTCCCTAATTCTGAAATTCACAGTGAAACTTTGCAATCAAATATTTTAATCTAGTCAAGGCTTCACTTTAAACAGAACGAGATTTTAAAGGACAGACTAACAAATTTTACACGCCATGTAAAAATTATTAGAACACTAACAATTTTTATTGATGTAAAGAAGGACAATCTAACTCCACAATGCTTGATATAACAAAAGGTATATATCGCCTAAAATCATCAAGAAATTTAAGAAACGTAACTGAAATTCAAGTTCGTGTCCACACACACAAGACTACAAGGTATTGAAAGTTATCCTCTAAGATCACAAACTAAAACTTCATTAACTTTTGGTGTTGGAATTGCTACTTATTGTTAGCCAAATTGTGATACTCTTTGGCCTATTTGCAGCGAGGGGTTGTTCCATTTGAGGCTACACAATTAAGTTTAAACATATTTTAAAGGTATGTCAACGTTAAATGTCAATATCTTTCAAGATGAACTTCAGGGAACTACTTCAACATGAGATGACATTTTGTTGGGAATTAAATTCAATTTTTTTCTAAACAAAAACTACTCTTAATAAAGATAATAAAGAGTTCCATTTGTTGTCATAAATGGGTTTCAGAAAAAAATTGTCATCACAAACGAAGTTTCTAAGTCGTTTAATTAGAAACTTCAATCTAAATAGAAAAAAGCTTTTACCTGATGCTTTTTTACCATCATAACAGCTACCATCAACATGACTAGTACCCTGGTAAAACACATTCAAAATTGGCAGTAGTCACTACATTGTATTAAATAAAATGAAATCAAACAATATATTAATCACGAATTTGAATCATTTTCGGGAGGTACAAATACAAATTCAGGACATTGCAATTTGAAAGTGGTTTATACAATTTTAACCTTCAAAGCTCCGGTTCTCTCTTTCTTCATCTCCTGGTCCAGGAAATACGCCTTCATCCGCAGCCTATATTTATAAACTCGCATAATATGTTAAAGAACCTAGGGAAAAATGATATAAACCTTTAAAAAACAAGGATATCTTACTCAAATTCCTTGCTGAAACTACCCTTTACAGCTTTACCACCATATTTCTTGGTAAAATCATTATCGATTCCTTCAAGAAAAGTCATAACCAATTGTTGACAAACCGATTGCTTAGCAGCAACACAGTATACTGCATCATAGAATAGACTAAATTAATAACCTAAATATTTACACTTTCTGCTAGAGATTATGCATATAATACAAATTATAATGCTTAAAATTATATATTTTACCTATGCCTTTATCAAAAAGATAGTAATAATGATATTGATCCTCTTTCCTCGTAATTGAGCAGCTGAACTTATCATCACATGTGGGAATTTTGAGGAGCTCAAATTTTGTAGGGGCCTCCCCACAAACTCAAATTTTGAATGTGGGGAGGCCCCTACAAAATTTGAGCTCCTCAAAATTCCCACATGTGATGATAAGTTCAGCTGCTCAGTTACGAGGAAAGAGGATCAATATCATTATTACTATCTTTTTGATAAAGGCATAGGTAAAATATATAATTTTAAGCATTATAATTTGTATTATATGCATAATCTCTAGCAGAAAGTGTAAATATTTAGGTTATTAATTTAGTCTATTCTATGATGCAGTATACTGTGTTGCTGCTAAGCAATCGGTTTGTCAACAATTGGTTATGACTTTTCTTGAAGGAATCGATAATGATTTTACCAAGAAATATGGTGGTAAAGCTGTAAAGGGTAGTTTCAGCAAGGAATTTGAGTAAGATATCCTTGTTTTTTAAAGGTTTATATCATTTTGCTATGGTGGTAAAGCTGTAAATGTGCCTTTTGCTATGGTGGTAAAGCTGTAAATGTGCCTTTTGCTATGGCACAGTAGACAACAAACTCCTCAAACTGATGCTTCATTTCTGCAGAGAATGCTGAGAAAATATTATTGAGATCAGTAAGAAAAGGTTATATGTGTCTGTTAAAATATATAACATATCATGTATTCGCAACAGACATATGTTATGCTTTTCAAAGTGGTCACTCAGTGAGTCATGTATTAATTCTTTCTTTATAGTCTAGTAGCCAGTGATAACATTCAAGAACATTACAAACAATTATAAGGGGTTTTTGTTAAAAAACAAAGGGGGGACAGCTGAAGGAGGGGTCCATATTTTTACGAATAATAAATCCATAAACGTTTTTCACCTTTCGATTGTTTTCCCCGTAAAACTAAACACATTTGCCAGTACCCCTCTTTTCCAAATTACAACTATACACTCCTCTATTCCCCGAACCCAAATTAAACCACACCGATAAACCCTACCGCAATTCTAAACACTTTTTCGAACACCAATTAATAAATTCCCTTTTCCTTATCACTAAACATACTCGAAACCTCAACACATTAACCAGCAACATCATTCAGATCCTGGAAACAATTACAACAACACACACTATCGGACTCCCCCTTTTCAGGTATTTCCTTAGCCTGCCGGGAACAACAACATACGAAAACACACACACAAATCCAATCGAACAAATCACAAATGAAAAAGCAACTACAACACAATGTAACACAACTTATCAAGCAATTAACCATACAAAACCCTAGATTAATAAAATAAAACCCTAGAGTGTGGTAAAGCACAATAAATTACAGCAGATGAGTAGAGTAAAATTAAAATTACAGCAGATTATTAGTTGAAAACGGAGAGTAGTAGAAGCTTACTCGAAAGATGATTATTGTTGTTGTGTGTATATGTGAAATTGTGTGTATATAGAGTGTGATGAAGAGGCGTCGAGTGGGGGAGAAGACGGTAGATTTGTGAGGCTTGGATTGGACTCTCGGGGTTCAATTTATTAGGGGGCTGTCAAAAAAAATCCGGATATCCGTCCGAAATATCCGAATTCGTATCCGAAAAATTAGGATATTATCCGTATCCGAAAAATTAGGATATTATCCGTATCCGAATCTGACATATCCGTATTCGAAAATGTAATAACTGATATATATTTATATATAATATTTAAAATTTATAATATATTGAAAAACTAACGAAATGTACTCTTATGTGATTAAAGTGACCTGCTTGATATCGGTTTGAAATCAGTGACCAACTTGATACATTTGGCCCACTCGAGTGACTCACTTGATTATTAACCCTATATTAATATATGTCTTTGTTCAATAATTAATATATTTTTGTTAGATATATTTAAGTGTAGACATTTTAAAAGATTTATATGTTATAAATATGATATATGAATATATTATTTTAATATATTATATTAATATATTAATATATTATATTAATATATTATATTAATAAATTATAATAATATATTATATTAATATATTATATATCATATATGAATATATGATATTAATATATTAATATATATTATATTAATATATTAATATATTAATATAATATATTAATATATTAATATATAATATATTATATGACATATATTAATATATTATATTAATATATTAATATATTATATATTATATATCATATATCATATTATATAATATATTAATATGTCATATATCATATGATATATTAATATATTAATATATTATATTAATAAACTTTAAATATGATATATATCATCATTTATATATTGCTGTAAAAAAATATCCGAAATATCCGAATATCCGTCCGAAATATCCGTATTCGTATTCGAAAAAATTAGGATATTATCCGTATCCGAAAAAAATTACCCGTATCCGTATCCGAAATATCCGTTTGACAGCCCTACAATTTATTCGTCAATGTAATATATAGGATTTTTAAATATTTTATATAATAATAATAATAATAATAATAATAATGTTTTTTTGTGTTTAAAAATAAAATAAAATAGGTCATAGAGTTCTATTCGTAGTTGGTTATTGGTGACTATTTATATTAATATATATCACGATGTACTTTATTATCACAAAACACAAACCCTTAAGAGAGCTGTGAGCCGCAATCGAGAGGAAATCTTATTTTTCAGAAATAAGTTATTTATTTTGGAAAAAAGTTAGGAAATATGTACTTTTTTCTGAAATAAGTAACTTATTTTTGCAAGATAACGAATATTAAACTCCCGATACACATTTTTTTCTAAAAAAATGTATGTAAATACAAAATTTTTCCCGAAATAAGTAACTTATAAGTTGAATGGCAGATTTGCCAAACACCCCAAAATTGGGGATAGTGCTTGGTCTACTGTTCGAGGTATTATATATTAGCTATTTAGTTTTTCTCTTACAACACCAACGTGATCAGGATTCGTGGATTTATATTTTATGTATGCTTGCTTCACTCTATATGTTTCAAGTGACAATAATGAATACCTATATAAGAGCCCGTTTGGCTTAACTTAAAAAAAGTTACTTATAACTTAAAGTGCAATTTACTCACTTTAAAATGAAAAGTGATAATTTTAACTTTAAGTTAGGTGTATCTGTTTGGCTAATTTTACTTAAAGTAAATTTTTTTAAAAAAATTTACTAAAAAAAAAAAGAAATTTATATTTTTTAAACATAATATAAAAGTATAAAATACAAATATATGCAAAGAATATAATACAAGTTAAAAGGTGACTCAAATATATAAAAATTGATATGAGAAAAAAAAATAAGTTGAAAAAAAGTACCTCAAAGGTACTTAAATTTTTTGAACTAAAACTTACTTTAAGTTGAAAATTTTAAGGGGAAACAAACACCTCATTTTTACTTTAAGTGAACCAAAAAATAATATAAGTGTAGCCAAACATGCTCTAAGTCAGTTGTGAACTTGTGATGTCCTCTGTTGTAGTGAACTTGTACTACAGTTTTACAGTATTCATGATTATGATTTAGTGATTTATTATACATATCGCACTTCATGAAAAGTGAATGTATATATTGTCGAGTTTTTGATTTTATGGTGAAGATATTTTATAATTATTATTATATTGTTGAGAGCTAATATTTTGTTTAACACATTTTTATATTTACTTATTAATTATTTGCACACTTGATTATTATTATATATATAGTTATATATGTATATTAAGGTTTTGAAGTTACGAATTTATATAATATTTTAATAGTTAAATAATGATCTTATTACTCATATTTGCTAGCTTATTGGAGTTTAAACTGGTTTTATGTTTTAATGTTGTTGGAATATACATGAACAGGACACATGGATTTTATTATTATATATATTTGATTTGTTAAACTCGTGCACCAACTAGGCAACTACCTTGTTTCTTGTTTCTGGTCTGGATTTTGTAGTCAGACTTGTACATGTGTTTTAATTATAATGTTATATAATTGATAGCCTATGTTTTGTTAGTGGTATTTTATAATTAAGTTAGTGGGTCATAAAATTTTGTATGTGTTATGATCTTCTGTATTGTGAAAGAAAATATTTTATAATAATTAATTATATTTTGTAATTTTGTATTAGATCGGGAGGGGGGCTGTTGACGGAGAAATTTGGTAACAACAAAATTCGAGGTACATCGCCGGAAACAAGATCTACAGTGGTGGTTTTTTGCCGAAAAAAGCGGTTGTGTGCGGTGGTTGTGTGTAATTGGTGGCTGAGATTGATAGGGTTAGTGGCGGCTATTTCAGAGCTCTCGACTTCCAACCCCTCAATCGGCCTACGTACCCCGGTATTTATAGGGGATCAAGTCATACGTAGTTCTTGGAGAGCAAGAAACCCAAATGGGCTTGGATAACGGACCAGCTTCCGGAATGTTCTACTATGAGACCTAACCACAAAGGCCCAAGGCTCATCCAGGATCTCAAGACTTCACGGATAAGGAAACTTCCCCCGTCGAGGACTAGTTCTATCCGCTACCAGCTATTTCTTGATTTCAAGGATGCAGGTATAGCCGTGGTTTACCCAAAGTGCAGAACGCATCCATGTCCCCCGAATGAGAAGCACCCACCAGATAGCAGGACAGGTGATCCAGAGCTTTTGGGTGCAAAGTGCAGGATTACTCCAAAGTTCCCCAATGAGGGCGCGCCCATTGGCTACAGGAACAGAGCTCCCAAAGCACACACCAAAAAGTCCCCATCTTTCCACCTTAGGGCGCGCCCTTAGTGTCTAAGAAGGGTCCTTATATCCAGGCAAACCCCTGGAGGCCTTCTGCGACGGACATCCCCCTCCTGAGATACGATAGGAGGGAATTCTTCAACTTCTGGAATTCTAGCTTGAGTAGAATCCCAACTTGAGTAGAATCCTAGGAAAGATTTCTTCAATGTCTTCTCAGAAAATCAACTTGAATAGATTTGCCACCATGTTTTTGTATTTAGGGCGCGTCCTCTTTGTAGAAAAGGATAGGGCGCGGCCTGACTTCTCTATTACCTACCAAAACCATAATTAATCCTAGAATTCCCCAAATTGAACCCGTACTGGACCCGAATCCATCTTGAAATACCCGATCCGAATTTTGGCTAAAACAACTACCCCCAATTCCATATGAAATCAGAGATAAAATATGGAATTCTCTTTAAAAATACAAAATTCCCACAATATTTCATCAGGGCGCGCCTTGGACGAGGGCGCGTCCTCAGAATTCCAAACGGTTTACAGCTATAATCCACTATCTTTCCAAACCCCTATAAATACCCCCCTTCTTTCTTACTTTACTCTTTTTCTATTCTCTCTCTACAGAAAACATACTCCGGCTATTTCCAATTTTCCGAGCAAAAATCCGGCTAAACACAGCATTTTTCGTCGATTCTCTTCCACAAATCATGTTCCAGAACTTCCAAGGTATGTTTTTATGCCCGCAATCTGTATTTTCACCGTGTATTTTGTCCGATTTTGTGATTCAACTGTTGGTTTTTTCTTCATGTTCTTCATGTTCTTTGTATATATGTGTGTATGTATGCATGTTTGATCCATTTTTGCTGTTATAACTCCTTCAAAATATGTTTCTGATAAATTGGTATTGTTAATCAATTCTCAGGGCGCGCCTTTGACACAGGGCGCGTCCTGGATTCTTCTGATACCATAATGTAACTTTAAAAGTTTGACTCTTCATGAAATCTTTCTTGGGCGCGCCTTCTATCCAGGACGCGTCTTCAATAGAAATCAGGGTAAAATATACAACATACCTTAGGTTTTTAGAATAGCTCTTGCAAACGTACTTCGATCTCAATTTGTAAAAACTTCTTCTGTTTATTTAATTCTTGAGCGCGCCCTAAGTCCCCTTTTTCATTTAATTTTGCAGCTGGAGGGCGCGTCTCCGCCTTTTCACCCATTTAGGGAATTCAACGATCGTTTAGGGATCCATTCTCCATTGCCACCCCCCTTATCTCCTGAACATTATAGGAGCCCTTTCTCGTTTATTTCTCCTGAAGACAAGGCGCCTTATCGAAGATTTTAACGAAGGCAGGATGAGTTTTTCCAGTGAAGATTCCCTTGATGGTATCCCCCTCAGCACTCAAATACTTGAAAAAACTCCAACACCACTACCTGAAAAGACTTCAAATCCCCTATACACAGATCCTTCTGACCACGATTTCACCCCAGACTCTAATTCTTCTAGCGATACACATTCTTCTGATACTTATTCTTCGGAGGGCGCGCCCTCAGCTTCTTCCATCTCACCCATGGCTGATTCCGAACCAACATATCCACTACCTTCTCCTGTCCCGTTTGAACACTGGGAAGTCCTTGATGAAGAAATCGATATCGACTGGGGAAGATATGATGACATGCCCGAAAAAGAGAAACATCAACTTAGAAAGAAACGGGGCAAACTTGCCTGTGTAAACATGTCTTCCATTGCTACAAGTGACGAAGTGGGATGGGCCATGCAGTATTATGGTCAAGAAGGAATTTGGGCCATCCCACATGCTCATCACCGCCCTCACATCTTCAATTATGGTAGAAATTTTAAAATTCCAAGGATGGTCTTAACCCCAAAGCTGGTAGCTCTTGGTGTGGGCGCGCCCTTACATCCCCACCTTCAACAAATACTAAGATGGTATGACATAGCACCCATCCAACTCTCCCCCAACAGCTACAAACTTGTGTTGGCTTTATTTATCCTTTATCATGATCTCGAATTAGGAACTCCCTCTATTCATGAAGTTAGCTATTTCTTCAGCCTTCGATAGTCCAGCATTGGTTACTATTATCTTGTAATCAATAAACCTCACAACAACAAAGGTTTTTCTGAAGGAAGAATCAGTCATCTAAAGTTTTGGAAAGAACCCTTTTTCTATATCTGGGACGTTCCCCGAGTCCGGGTACAATTCAACACGAATCCTAGTAAGTGAGGGCGCGCCCTGTACTTTCCTTATCTTTTTAGTTTTCAACCATTTATTGATTCCTTTGAATTCCAACAGATAAGATAACACAGAAAACGCTTGAAGGTGCGGCCTCAATTCGGGCAAAAGCCGTTCTGAAAGTTGCCTCAGAAAAATTCAACCTCCAATCTTTAATCACAGAAGAAAACTTAAAGAGGGTCGGAATTTTATCTGATAAAGTTGGTCACATTTGCAAATTTAAAAAATTTAAGAAGGGAATTCCTGTTCCCACAATCTCATCTAGTAGTAGTGAGGATTCCGATTCTGATGAAGGTAATAGTTATAATGTAGGTTAGGGCGCGCCCTAACCATTTGTCTTTATTACTTGTCCTAAATTTGTCGTGTTATACTTATTTAATCCCTTCTTTACCCAGGGCATGGCCTGACTCTTTTTCCTCTCTATCTTGCACAGATATGGCTCCCAGGATTCCTCGTGGATTTGGAGCTGCCAAGAAGAAGAATGACAAGGAAAAGAATATCAATCAAACAGGCACTTCTGACCCTAGGACGCGCCCTGCGCCAAAGAAAGACTTCTGTGACATAGTCACCCCATCTTCAGAATCCTTAAAGAGGAATGCCGACCCACAGGAACCTGACATCCACAAGGGCAAGAAGCCAAGAACTGAGGGCGCGCCCTCGTATGTTGAGACTTTGATCGGCCCAGCTGCGGCTCCTCTTGTTAAGGAAAACGAAGTGGATTTTTGGCAAAATATGAATGCTGATGAAGAATCTGAGTCCATGATTCGAGCATCTGCCCAGCTACTCATCCAATCTCTAGGGCGCGCCCAGAGAGTGCACAAAGAAAAACTCCATATCAATAGGCTTGAGACTGAGAACAGAAAATACTCAAAGATGGTTATCGAAAATGATAACAAATGGAAAAAAGAAAGCGATGCCAAAGATGCAGATATTGCCACCCTCAAGTTAGATCTTCAGAAATCTATTGATAATGGCTTATTTCTCAGCGACCATGTTGAGAGATTGAGAAAGCAAGTGGAGGAACTCCAAGCTCAGCAAGGTGCCCTAGAAATCGAAAAGGCTAAGTTACTAGAACAGAGAGAAGCCATTGAAGATGAAAACTTCGAAAAGGGTTTTAACTTCTATCTTATTGGCTTTCTAGCCAACGATCCTGACTATGACTGGGAGAAATTTGGACCTGATGCTGTTGAGGATGTGGCAAAGTTTAAAGTTGACCAAGCCGTAGCCATTAAGGCAAAAAGAGTGGAACTAGGATTAGAGGATGCTTCCGAGGGCGCGCCCTCTACTGAAAATGTTCAACACTCTCCTCCTGCAGTTATCCCTACTCAAAGCTCTCCTCCCGCAAATGTATCTCCCCTTACTACGGTTCGCCCAAACGATGCTCAGGATGCGCTTCTTTCACCTTCCAAGGTCATCCCTTCTTCTCCCCCTAAGGACGCGCCTTAGGGTTTCAGTCTTTAAACTTGTTTCGTACATACTTTAACTTTTAAGGTACGGGTCCTTTGTAAAACCCTGCAAGTTGAAATTCCTAACCTTTAGTGCCTTTTGAACTTTGCTATGCTTATTACTTATCTCCATGTTTTTATTTGTTAAATTCTTCGAATTAGGGCGCGCCCTAACCGGGGGCGTGACCTCATTTAAGAAAATATCTTCAACTTAAACTTTAACTGTGATTTAATATCTTCAGGAATTCTTTAAATATAGGTTAAGGACGTGCCCTAAGGCATTTCCAGTATCCCTTTATCTTGTCAATATTACTTGTAATTATGCAGAATTTAATAAGGCGCGCCCTAAGATATGGGGCACGACTTCTCGTTCTTCAATCAAAAAAATCTTCAAGAAACAGCTAAAAATATCTTGACATACTTCAATAATCTTCAAATGACTTCTTTATTAAATTTAAGTCTCGACAGAACAGGGGAAGGTATACATGTATTACCCCCTGAGCTAAGGAGAATAATCTTCGAAAAACCACAATATAAAAACAGCAAATCTCAACTAGAACTAAGGAAGGCGTATATGCACTACCCCCCTAGACTAGGAGAACAGTTATTGATACTAGTCTAACTTATATATAGCCTTCATACAATAGGGGGCCAAAGCCACACCCTACTGATAATATTTCTTCAAATGCTCCGCATTCCATGCTATTGGAATTGTATTGCCATCCAAGTCTTCCAGATGATAAGTTCCTTCCCAAATGATAGACTTGATCTTGTATGGCCCTTCCCAGTTTGGACCAAAAACTCCATGAGTTGCAACTCTTGTATTTGGCATAACCTTTCGAAGAACCAAATCACCCACATTAAAAAGACGAATCTTCACTTTCCTGTTGTAATACCTTGCAATCCTTTGCTGATAAGTTGCCAACCTCAACTGTGAGTTAATCCTTGTCTCCTCCAAAAAATCCAGATTCAACCTTTGATTTATCATATTAGTTTCTTCATCATAGAAATCCCTTCGAAATGACCCTGCTCCAATTTCTACTGGAACCATTGCCTCACATCCATAAGACAACATGAAAGGTGATTCTCCAGTTGTTGTCCTCGGAGTTGTATTATACGACCATAAAACCATAGGAAGCTCCTCGGGCCAATTTCCTTTACTTTCTTCTAGCTTGGTTTTCAAAGTATGCTTGATTATCTTGTTGATAGCTTCAGTCTGCCCATTGTTCTGAGGATGATACACGGCTGCGAATTCCTTTTTGATTCCCAAGTCTTCACATAGCTTTCGTAATTCCTTACTGTCAAATTGCTTTCCATTATCCGAAATAAGCTTGTAGAGAATCCCAAACCTGCACACAATGGAATTAAACACAAAAATCCCTGATTTTCTTCGCTGTGATTGTGGCCAAGGGCATTGCTTCCGCCCATTTGGTGAAGTAATCTACAGCAACAACAGCATACTTGACTCCTCCCTTGGACTTGGGGAGTTCTCCAATAAGATCGATTCCCCACATAGCAAATGGCCATGGACTCATCATGGAAGTCAAAGTAGTCACCGGAAGCGTTGAAAAATTGGCAAACCTCTGACATTTATCACATGCCTTGACAAACCCATAGGCATCCTTCTTCATAGTAGGCCAATAATAACCTTGCCTTAACACCTTCATTGCCAACGAACCACCCCCCGAGTGATTACCACAAATTCCTTCATGCACCTCCCTTAGGATATAATTGCATTCATCTCCATCTATGCACTTCAGAAGTGGTCGATTGAAACCTCTCTTATATAGAATTTCATCATACTCTACAAACCTGGCAGCATGATATCGAAGACGTCTTGCTTCAATCTTATTGCTCGGAAGAATCCCCTTTCGGAGATACTCTAAAATTGGAGTCATCCAAGTAGCTTGCGGTATAATTTCCACTTCCATAATTTCTACTTCCGGAATACTGGGCACTTCTTGAACTTGTAGAGGAACCGTTCCCAACAGCATAGCATCTTTCTGAGATCCTAACTTGGCTAAAACATCTGCACTGCAATTTTCATCCCGAGGAATACAATCCAACCTTACTTCTCGAAACTTCTGAATTAATCGTTGTGCACACTTCATGTAGAGCTCTGTTCTCGGACCTCTACACTGAAAACCTCCTTTGATCTGCCTGACCACTAACTCCGAATCACTTGACACGATCAAATTTGCTACCTTCATTTCCAAAGCCATCTTCAATCCATTAATCAAAGCCTCATACTCCGCATCATTATTAGTTGCCTCGAATTTGAAGTGAATTGCACTCATGAATTGATTTCCTTCAGGTGTCACCAAAATTAGTCCTGCACCAAGGTTGGGGAACTTCCACCAAGGTTGGGGAACTTCCTCAAGAGGGCGCGCCCTCTCAGGAGGAATTCCAGGTTCCACTAACACAAGCGATTTTTCCTCAATCTCTAAATCAAACTCCAGGATGAAATCTGCTAAAGCCTGACCTTTAATTGCTGTTCTTGGTATATATTCTAAATCAAACTGTCCTAATTCGATGGCCCATTTCAACATTCTTCCTGAAGCTTCCGGTTTGTGGAGAATACTCCTCAATGGATAAGCAGTACGAACCTCGATCTTATGAGCTTGAAAGTAAGGACGAAGTTTTCTTGCCGCCAAAATTAAAGCATAAACCAACTTTTCCATACTGGCATATCGAGTCTCTGCATCATGCAAACGCTTGCTCACATAGTAAACCGGGGACTGATGATCAATCTCTTCTCTTACCAATACTGCACTAATGGAGTACTCCGAAACTGCCAAGTACAATATCAAAGTCTCTCCTTCCACAGGCTTGGCCAAGAGCGGAGGATTCCCCAACTGCTCCTTAATTTTCTGAAAAGCTTCTTCACACTCGGGAGTCCACGTGAAATCTTTGGATGCTCCCTTAATTGCCTTAAAGAATTCTCGGCATCTATCCGAAGATTTTGACACAAAGCGATTTAGTGCGGCAATTCTCCCAGCCAAACTCTGAACTTGCTTCACACTAGATGGAGATTTCATGTCAAGTAAGGCTTTAATCTTGGCTGGATTCGCCTCGATCCCGCGATGGTTGACAATGAATCCCAATAATTTTCCGGATTCCACTCCAAACACACATTTTTGAGGATTCAACTTCATCCTGAACTTCCTCAATACTCCGAACATCTGCTTTAAATGCTTCACATGGTCTTCTGCCCTCAAAGATTTAACAAGCATATCATCCACATACACTTCCATAGTTTTCCCAATCAGATCTTTGAACATCTTGTTTACCAACCTTTGATAGGTGGCTCTGGCGTTAATCAAACCGAATGGCATTCCAATGTAACAGTACAAACCTCTATCTGTGATGAAAGAAGTATGCTCTTGATCTGGCTCATACATAGGAATCTGATTGTAGCCCGAGTAAGCATCCATGAAACTCAAAAGAGCATGACCAGCTGTAGCATCCACCAACTGATCAATTCGAGGGAGAGGAAAACTATCTTTAGGACAAGCCTTGTTCAGATCCGTGAAATCCACACAAGTTCTCCACTTTCCATTAGGCTTCTTGACAAGAACTGGATTAGCCAACCAATTAGGATAATATGATTCCTTGATCAAACCAACATCTAGAAGTCTATCAACTTCCTCTTTTAATGCTATAGCTCTTTCTCCACTCACAGGCCGACGTTTCTGGCAAATTCCTTTCTTGGTGGGATCTATGTTCAGATGATGACACATAACCTTTGAATCGATTCCCACCATATCAGCATGACTCCAAGCAAACACATCCAAGTTATTCAAGAGAAAATTGGTGAGCATTCCTCTCAGTTTGAAATTCAGTTGAGATCCAATTCTCAAAATTTTACCTGCATCTTTCTCATCCACCATGATTGGGATGGTATCCTCCGCAGGACCAGTCTTTTCCACAGGTTGTGGTGCTCTCGGGTCTAGATCGAAATCAAAGTTTCGTGGATCCTCGATTGGTGCTGCATCCTTGAAGGGCGCGTCCTCTTTAAGAGGGAAGTCTTCCTCAACAAGGGTATGCACCAAGCCTTCAAGTAACATTCGCCTCCCTTCAACCTGTTCACCTCTGATATTAACTGAAATCACCTCCTCTGAGTCTTCTTCAATTTCCTCCAGAATCCCATCCTGAAGATCATCAAGCACTGGAATACTCTCCTCAGGGCGCGCCCTAAATGGGGGCGCGTCTTCTACTGGTTCTTGGACAAGATAGTGTACTTTTACTTCTCCCGAGACAATACTCATAACCCCTGAACTACTTTCATTGAGGGCGCGCCCTCCATTCTGCAGTTTCCTGAATCCCTTGATTGCCTTGTGATAACAATCTCTCGAATCATGCTGGGATCCTCGGATTGTTCCCACACCGTTTGGTGTAGGAAACTTCATTGCAAGATGATATATGGAGGTCACAACCTTCATTTCTTTTAACAAAGGACGTCCTACCAAAGCGTTGTGTGACGATTCCACATTCAGAATCATGAAATCCATCATTTGAGTCACAGAAAGAGTTCCTTCCCCGAGAGTTACTGGTAACCTGATAGCTCCCATGACCTTTACAGATTCGCCCAAAAAACCATAGATCCATCCGTTATCTTGAATCATATCCTTATCTAGAAGTCCCAGCTTTTGGTAAGTGCTGTAATACAGAATATTCACCGAACTTCCATTATCAACAAAAACTCGATGCACATTCTTGGACCCAATCTGAATTGTCACCACCAAAGCATCATTGTGAGGATGGTGTACCCATCTTGCTTCTTCTTCAGTGAAAGTGATATCAATAAATTCTCCTTTGAACAATTTAGGCGACCTCAATTCCAAACTATTCACATTTGTAAGAGGTCGGTATCTTGCTTCCCTAGTATACCTCTCCATAGCATGATTGCTGTCACCTCCCAGGTGGTGTCCACCAAAGATAGTGTGAATACTTCCTTCCTTGACAAACTTCTTCTCTTCAGGCTTGCCATCAACATGGAGGGCGCGCCCTCCATCTCTCTTATCAGGATTCTCCCTATGTTTTTTCACCTCTCTGACAATCCATTCCGCCAAATACCCTTCTTTGATTAAATCTTCAATTTCATCCTTCAATTGACGGCACTCGTGAGTATTGTGCCCTGAAGACTCATGGAATTCACAATACTTTTTCTTGTCTTTGCTTTGCCAAGAAGAGAGAGGCTCTGGCTTCCTGAAAAATCCTTTATTTTTGTTTACTTCGAAGATATGTTCAATAGAGGCTGCAAGGGGAGTATAATTACCCGACCTTTGATCATAGGTGTAAGTGTCTGGGGGGCCCCAATTTCTTCTAGAATCAGTTAAATTCACTCGATTAGCACCAGTCGCTATACGACGTATTGGGCTAGGTGACCTGTCATTCCTCTTGTTAGTCTTTCCCTTAACACCGCTTTGAGAATCTGATTTCCGATTATCTGCTAAGGATTGCTCTACAATCTTGAAAGACTCAGCCTGTGCAAACACATCAGCTAGAGTGGGCGGATCTCTCCCTTGAAGATGCTTCCAAAAGTCAGTTCCTACTGACAATCCAGCTATTAAGAAACTCTTGAGCGTTTCGTCAGTTGCTCCTCTCACCAGAGTTGATTCCGAGTTGAATCTGTTGAAGTAGGATTGCAGACTTTCACCTTCCCTCTGCTTGATATTGGCCAAAGTTGTTACTGGAGGGGCATATTTCACTGCCGCCTGGAATTTAGTCAAAAACAAATTCCTCATCACCTGCCAAGATGTAATAACTCCCGGGCCAAGTTTCTGAAACCATTGTTGAGCACTCTCCCTGAAAGTTGCTGCCAACAATCGACACCTAGCCAGCTCTGTCACTTGATAGACATCCATCTCGATATCAAAGCGTCCGAGGAATTCAACAGGGTCTGCATTTCCATGAAAGCGCAAATCATTTGTCATAGATCTATACCCAGTAGGAAGCTGCGCCTCTCTTACTTCGATTGAGAATGGAGAGGATGTTTGTGCAGTAGCAGATATTCTTCCTCCATCCAAGTGAGCAAGGAGCTTCTTCAAATCATCCACATTGAAAGTCCCAACCCCGGGAACATTTTGAATATTTGGTTGTGCCGCAGTTTGAGTACCCCCCGGGGGTGGAGGTGGAGCCGCTGTCAGAACACCTCCTTGAGTTCCTGCTTGAGGTTGAACCTCGACATCCCCTTGAGTTTGAGTTTGCTGACCTTGAGGATTTCCCTCACTCTCTGGATTTCCCTGAAGCCGTTGATTCCCTCAAGGTTGTGGATTTTCTCGCGATCCTCTTTGATATTGTTCCCCTGAGTTAGGGCACGTCCTTGACCTGGACTCATTTGAAGGGCTCGAAGGTACTTGATGAATGCGAGGGGATCTAAAACCAGAGGGCGCGCCCTCTTTATTACGAGGTCGCAAGTCGCCTCTGTATAACTCCATTCTTCTATCACCGTCATCATGGCTATTTCGTCTTCCAGCATTGCCTCGATAAGGAGCTTGTTCAAGTCCAAGGGGCCGCGTCCTGTCATTAACAGGGGGCGCACGCTGTGGATTTCCATTCTGAGGAAGGGCCTCGACCTGTCACCGACAGAGGGCGCGTGCTGTGGATCACGGGGCCGCGATTCCAAATTTTTGTCTTTCTTTTGAAGTTCGAGGAGATATATCCTAAGGTCATCGTCATTAAGCCTTATTCCAAGGCGTTCTTTCAAACTTGCAAAATCTCTCTTCTCCTTAGCAATCTGTTCTTCATCCCACTGAATCTCACTAGGGGTGCGCCCTGATCGATGAGGGTGAGGGCGCGCCCTAGCTTCAGGATTCAACAACCTGCGCTCAGAATTATCTTCACTAGGATGTTCAACAATAGGATCAGAGTATTCTAACCTTCGAGGAGTAATTAGCTGAAATCTCTTCTCCTGCACTTCGCCGTCTCTACGAGAGCTTTCCTCGACTTGAATGGCTTTCCCTGTTCGATGATGATTTCGTGGGATACTCCGAGATTTTCTCCTTGATCCCTGATTTTCCTCCACAGAACATAATCTTGCCCCGAAATTATTTAAGGCATCACCCATGCGGTACAGTTGTTCAATTAATGCCGTGTTACTGATAAGAACAGGCGGCTGACCACCCACGGTGATTGGAGTCCCCTGATGGACTTCCTCCGGAACATAAGCCTCATGGTGGGTTGGATTTCCCCCCATGATATCTTCAGAATCGTAACCCTCTTCTTCATGAGAACCCCTGCGTTGATTGTGAGACATCTTTTCCTCCTAAGATGAAGATCTTGATTGGCTCCCCTCCTTCTAGCGCCAATTTGTTGACGGAGGAATTTGGTAACAACAAAATTCGAGGTACGTCGCCGGAAACAAGATCTACAGCGGTGGTTCTTTGCCGAAAAAAGCGGTTGTGCGCGGTGGTTGTGTGTAATTGGTGGCTGAGATTGATAGGGTTAGTGGCGGCTATTTCGAAGCTCTCGACTTCCAACCCCTCAATCGGCCTACGTACCCCGGTATTTATAGGGGATCAAGCCATACGTAGTTCTTGGAGAGCAAGAAACCCAAATGGGCTTGGATAACGGACCAGCTTCCGGAATGTTCTACTATGAGGCCTAACCACAAAGGCCCAAGGCTCATCCAGGATCTCAAGACTTCACGGATAAGGAAACTTCCCCCGTCGAGGACTAGTCCTATCCGCTACCAGCTATTTCTTGATTTCAAGGATGCAGGTATAGCCGTGGTTTACCCCAAGTGTAAAACGCATCCCTGTCCCCCGAATGAGAAGCACCCACCAGATAGCAGGACAGGTGATCCAGAGCTTTTGGGTGCAAAGTGCAGGATTACTCCAAAGTTCCCCAATGAGGGCGCGCCCATTGGCTATAGGAACAGAGCTCCCAAAGCACACACCAAAAAGTCCCCATCTTTCCACCTTAGGGCGCGCCCTTAGTGTCTAAGAAGGGTCCTTATATCCAGGCAAACCCCTGGAGGCCTTCTGCGACGGACATCCCCCTCCTGAGATACGATAGGAGGGAATTCTTCAACTTCTTGAATTCTAGCTTGAGTAGAATCCCAACTTAAGTAGAATCCTATGAGAGATTTCTTCAATGTCTTCTCAGAAAATCAACTTGAATAGATTTGCCACCATGTTTTTGTATTTAGGGCGCGCCCTCTTTGTAGAAAAGGATAGGGCGCGGCCTGACTTCTCTATTACCTACCAAACCCCTAATTAATCCTAGAATTCCCCAAATTGAACCCGTACTGGACCCGAATCTATCTTGAAATACCCGATCCGAATTTTGGCTATAACAGGGGCTAAATAGCGGATTTGCGAATTTCGTGAGTGTTTAAGATCGTTATTTTTGAGGTACGGATTCTCTCTCCTTTTTATTCAGCGCTACTCCTCTTAGGATTAGTAATATTAAATTAGTTTTGCCCTCAAATATATTCACTTGGTTTTGACTATTCTGATTTTGAAAAATATTTTGACTCGTTGATTTTGGAAAGTGATTTTTATATTTGTTTTGAAAATATTTAAATATCTGTTTCTGCGACTTTCTGAAATTGTGCAAATTATGTATTTTTGGAAATGTTCAAATATTTGCTTACTGTGATTTTAGAGATTTGCGAAAATACTTTATTTGAACCCTTAGTGATATAGGGTATACCAAGTTAACCAGCTGTAGGGGTACTACAGCAATGTCATTGCGGCACCAGTGACATGACACTTCCGTGGTAGTGTGATTGGTCACGGCGTGTCCTTCTGATAGCTCAGGTGGCGAGCTTTTGCGCATCTTGATATTTGTTTCAGGATACGTGGGTGCACTCAGATTTGATTTGATTTGTAATTTGATTTGGCGGTGACGTTGTATATGCCATACACGTTATCCGATTTGTTGCACACATTAGGTACCCTATGATATGTGTATCTGTATCTATTCTGTTCTGATCTCGGTATGAAATATCCTAACCCCTCGTTGCTTTAGCCATGCATATTTTTAAAATAAATATTTTATTATAACTGTCAAATATACTTATCTGTTTTATAAATTGTATTCCAAATCCGTACTGGGCGTTTGGCTCATGCCGTATTCTTTTTCTGGCAGGTGCTTAGGGGGATCTGGGACTGTGAGATGGAGAGCTACCCATTATTTTGTTGCTTAGGATTTATGGACTTCTACAATTATTTAGACCGGATTATTTATTTACAGATTTTGGTTTTTCGTATTTATTGGTTTGCTTTGTAATTTGAAGTTTAATTTTATTCGGAGATTATTAGACTGTTTAATCATTATTTTGATATTATTTTAGAGCTTTGTTTGCAGGTTTATGGATTATAAGTAATATTCCCTTCTATTTAGGGAAGGGGGTGTTACAAAGATGGCATCAGAGCTTAGGTTCTTTCTTGTAGAAAACCTATTTAGGTTGACCTGTGAGTTTGGGTAGATGTTAGGATGGGTATTCTGTTTAAAATTCATATCATCTTGCTTTACTCTTTCGATATCTATTTTTAATTGCTTGTGCTTATCTATTCTTGTGATCTTCATTCATTTGCTAATCTTATATTGTAGATGCCTCCTAAGAAAAATCAAAATCAAACTACCCTGAATGTTAGCCTGGCTCAGCTAGCTAATATGTTAGGACAAGCAGTGGCGAACGGTATACAACAAGCTATGGCAAATATGAATAATCAGAATAATCAGAATGGTCAGGGCAATCAGAATGGCCAAGGCAATCAGAATGGGCAGAATAATCAGAATGGTCAGGGAAATCAGAATGGTCAGGGAAATTAGGATGGCCAGGGTAATCAGTTGGAGCCATTTGCATGGTTGGAGAGGTTTTCTAAGCAAAAACCAGATTCTTTTCATTCAGTGTCGACTCCTATTGATGCTGAAAATTGGATTGTTCATCTTGAGAAGATTTTTTATGCTTTGAGTTGTGACGAGCTTCAGAAGGTCAGATTAGCCGTGTACAAATTAGAGGGAGATGCTCAGAGGTGGTGGAGAGGAGTGAAATCTACTAGAGGAGAGGAATTTATAGAGATTTTGGTATGGCAAGGATTCAAGGAGGTGTTCTATGAGCAGTACTTTTCTAATGCAGATAGAGAGGGTTATTTGAGGGAGTTTCATTCTATCGCGCAGAATTTTGATGTGAGCATTACTGACTATATGGTGAGGTTTATCAGGTTGGCTGGATTTGCTGGGACAATTGCAGGGATTGCTGCACAGCAGGCTGAGAAATTTAAATGGGGATGGAGGCCTAATCTGAGGGGTGGTATCATTTCACTGAGGTTTCCTAATGTGGCTGAGGTGGCAGATGCAGCTAAGGATATTGAGAAGGAGCGCACTGAGTATAGAGCTTACAGGTTCCAGAATGATCGCAAACGGAATAGAGATGATCAGAGTTTTGTACAGGGTAAGCAATGGAATGGAGGTCAGGGTACTCAGTAGGGACAGTGGCGTGGAAGATATCAGAATATGAGGACTCAGTCAGCTTATGGTCAGAATCAGTATGGTGGTCAGAAACAGAATCAGAATCAGCAATTTCAGCAGCAGCAGCCTAGACAGTGGCAGGGTCGTCAACAGGGGCAGAGTCGTTATTCGGTTTATGGGGGCAACCCCAATATTATTCCGGTGGCTCCTTGTGCTACTTGTGGTGGACATCATCCAGGGAGAGCTTGTTATAAACAGACCAGGGCTTGTTTCTTGTGTGGTAGCATGTCACATAGGGCAAAGGATTGTACAGCGTCACGTAACACTGGTGGAGGAGCAGGTGGTAGTGGTAGTGGCAGTCAGCAGAATACTTCAGGCAGAGTGTTTGCATTGACTTCTAATCAGGCAGCAGCTAATTCAGGTACCGTTTCAGGAACACTTCTTGTTGGTAGATGTGATGCTTATGTGTTATTTGATACTGGTTCGACACATTCTGTTGTGTCTTTATCGTTTGTTCGTCATCTTGGTGTTGTACCTTCATTATTATATCCTCGTATGTCTATTGCTACCCCGATGGGGAATTCTGTTATTATTTCTGATGTGTACCGAGAGTGTCCGATAGCTGTTGGTAGGGGAGAGCACGGTTCGGTTCGGTTTTTGTATAAAACTGAAACCGAAAATCTTTGATTTTAGAAAATAAAAACCGCAACCGTAACCGAACCTTCGATTTCGGTTTCAAAAACCTCGGTTCGGTTGTATTCGGATCAGTTTCGGTTTTAAAACCAGACATGAAAAATATTACTGTGAGAAATGGATTTCTCGGAAGTTAAAAATTTACTGTGAGAAATTTTTTACAGGGAGAAGCATGGTTACCTCCACTGAACATCCCATTTTTACCAGACATTTTACCAGACCTCGGGAAGTGGCCCATGATAGCTACCTCTATTATAGTTCAGCTGGTGCTAAAGTACACTATATGAACTTTTTTTTAGTTTTTGTTATTTTAATTTACATCTTTGTATAAAGAAACAAATTACTGAATCAGTATATATTCATTTATCACACAATAAAGGTGTGAATTTGATTTGATTAATTATTTGTTGGAAGAGGGAACAATGCCCAGAATGATTACCTCTAAATAAGTTCAGAACATGGAAAATAGTAATATAGAAGAAAAAAGCTATGTCAAAGAGATGTCCAGACCTGACTTGTGACATAGAAGAAAAAAGCTATGTCAAAGAGATGTCCAGACCTGACTTGTGCAGCTCTACAACTGTATCAAAGAGCTGGACATTACTCTTAGATTGAAGATTTTGGACAAACCCATGTAATTAAATTATAAGCATTCTCTCATTCTTAAAATATATATGTATAATTTTATAATAAAATTTTATATATTATATAACATACATAATTATATAAATATATCAAAATAATCGATTCGGTTTCGGTTTTTTCGGTTCGGTTTCTCTCCAAAACTGAAACCGGATCATTAGTATCGGTTCGGTTTTTCGGTTTTAATTCAGTTCGGTTTTAATCGGTCGGTTTTACTCGGTTTTTATCGGTTTCGGTTCGGTTTCGGTTTCATTTCGGTTTTTCTGCTCAGCCCTCTATTGGGGAGAGAAATTGTAAGGTTAACTTGCTTCCGATGGAGATGCATGACTTTGACGTTATTCTAGGTATGGATTGGTTGAGTGAGCATCGAGCTACAATTGACTATCAGGGGAAGAGGGTGCTCTTTGGAGATGCAGATAAACCAGAATTTGTATACCAGGGTTCTCAACCGAAAGGAGAGGTTAAAATGATTTCAGCTCTAAAGGCGAGTAAACTTTTGTCTAAGGGTTGTGATGGCTATCTTGCTTTTGTGAAGGATACGTCTAAGGATGAGCCTCGCATTGAGGATTATCCCGTTGTGAATGAATTTGCAGATGTTTTTCCCGATGAGCTACCAGGTTTGCCACCACAGAGAGAGGTGGAGTTTATTATTGAACTTGTTCCAGGTGCAGAGCCTATTTCTAAGGCGCCATACAGAATGGCACCACTAGAGTTGCAGGAATTGAAAGTGCAGTTGCAAGAGATGTTGGATAAAGGATTTATCAGGCCAAGTGTATCTCCATGGGGTGCTCCGGTGTGAAGAAGAAGGACAGTTCTATGAGATTGTGCATCGACTACAGGGAGTTGAATAAGGTGACTATCAGAAACAGGTATCCTTTGCCACACATTGATGACCTGTTTGATCAGTTACAAGGGGCAATATTCTTTTCGAAGATAGATTTGAGATCGGGTTACCACCAGTTGCGAGTGAGTTAGGAAGATATTCCGAAGACTGCATTTCGTACTCGTTATGGTCATTATGAGTTTCTTGTGATGTCCTTTGGGTTGACGAATGCACCAGCGGTGTTTATGGATTTGATGAATCGGGTCTTTCATGATTACTTGGATAAGTTTGTGGTGGTCTTCATTGATGATATCTTGATTTACTCGAGGAGCAGGGAGGAGCATGAGGAGCATTTACGTATTGTACTTGAGATTTTGAGGGGGAAAAAGTTAAATGCAAAATTTTCAAAATGTGAGTTCTGGTTAGAGCAAGTGGCATTTTTGGGGCATATTGTGTCTTCTAGAGGAATTGAGTTGGATCATGCGAAAGTCGAGGCTATCACTAACTGGCCGAGACCTAGCAATGTGACAGAGGTGAGGAGTTTCTTGGGTTTGGCAGGTTACTACAGGCGCTTTGTGCAAGGTTTCTCTTCCATAGCTTTGTCATTGACTCAATTGATGAGAAAGGGTGTTAAGTTCGAGTGGAATGATGATCGTGAGCAGAGTTTCCAAGAGTTGAAGAAGAGGTTGGTGTCAGCTCATATACCTGTGTTGCCATCAGGGAGTGGAGGATTTCAGGTTTATAGTGATGCTTCTAAGAGAGGATTGGGGTGTGTTCTTATGCAGCATGGGAAGGTGATTTCTTACGCTTCTAGGCAGCTTAAACCTTATGAGGTAAATTATCCTACTCATGACTTAGAGTTAGCAGCAGTGGTATTTGCTTTGAAGATTTGGAGGCATTATCTGTATGGAGAGACATGTGATATCTTCACTGATCATAAGAGTCTTAAGTATATTTTTACTCAGAAGGAGCTTAACATGAGGCAGCGAAGATGGCTTGAACTTCATAAGGATTATGGTGCTAATATTTAGTACCATCCAGGGAAGGCGAATGTTGTGGCAGACGCTCTTAGTAGGAAGAACTTGGGGAGTGTTGCATCTCTCATTACTAAGTCGCATCTTATTTCAGACATAGAGCGCTTTGGTATTGAGCTGTATGTTAGAGGATAAGATGGTAGCATTGCGAGTTTGAGAGTGGAACCAAATCTGGTTTCAAGGGTTAAGGAAGCTCAGAAGAATAATACAGGATTGTAAGGTATTAGATCAGAGGTGGCAAAAGGTAAGCAAAAATATTTTCGTATTTATGATGAGGGTGTGATATGGTTGGGTAGTAAATTGTGTGTGCCCGCGGATGTGGCGATTCGTGAAGAGATTTTGACTGAGGCTCATAGATCTTTATTCTCTATTCATCCAGGTTCCACCAAGATGTATAGAGATTTGAAGAAGCACTTTTGGTGGAGTGGAATGAAGGGAGACATAGCAGAGTTTGTGGGAAAATGTCTTACATGTCAACAGGTGAAGATAGATCATCAAAGGCCTAGTGGATTGTTGCAGCAGTTGGATATTCCAGTTTGGAAGTGGGAGAACATTACTATGGATTTTGTGACTCATTTGCCGAGGACCTTTAGGAAGAATGATGTTATATGGGTGGTGGTTGATAGACTTACTAAGTCTGCTCATTTCTTGCCTATTAGAGAGACTACTTATGTTCATGAGTTGGCGGAGATTTTTCAGCGGGATATTGTTAGACTTCATGGTGTGCCTGTGTCGATAGTTTCTGACAGGGATACGAGGTTTACATCACGTTTTTGGAAGGGATTTCAGCAAGCTTGGGGTACGAGGCTTAATTTTAGTACTGCTTATCATCCACAGACCGATGGACAGTCAGAGAGGACGATTCAGACATTGGAGGATATGTTGAGGGCTTGTGCTTTGGAGTGGACAGGTGATTGGGATAAGTATCTGTATCATGTTGAGTTTGCGTACAATAATAGTTGGCACGCAAGTATTGGTATGCCACCATTTGAGGCTTTGTATGGTAGGAGGTGTAGGGCACCATCTTGTTGGGATGAGGTTGGTGAGAGAGTCATTGAAGGACCAGAACTTGTTAGAGTCACTAATGAGAAGGTAGAGAAGGCTAAGGCAAGCTTGAAGGAAGCTCGGTCGCGTCAAAAGAGTTATGTAGATCAGCATAGAAAGTTCGGTGGATTTGAACCTGGTGATCATGTGTTCTTGAAGGTATCTCCTTGGAAGGGTGTTAAGCGGTTTGGTATGAAAGAAAAGCTTACACTACGCCAAAACTGTTAAAAGACATCACCCCTTTAACATCGGTTGCGTTTCTGACCGATGTTAAAGGTGTCTTTTACATCGGTTTTACTAAAACTGATGTTAAAGTATGTTTCATACATCAGTTGCACTTTAAACCGATGTCTTAACTACTTTTTAAAAAAATTAAAAAACCAAGTGCGGTTCCTTTTCAGTGTACTTTCCCTCTAATAATGCAAATATTGAGCCCGCTTCTAAACATTTCCCCTTAGAAACATTTCCCCCCTTCAGACATTCACTTCCCTCCTCACTACCCACCGGCTTCTCACACTCACAAATCTCACAAATCTCACTCACAAACCCCCAAATGCGAAGAACCCTAGATTAAAACCCTAGATTAAAACCCTAGATTACAAACCCCCAAATTAAAACCATAGATTTCAAAACCCCCCTTTCGAATCCCAATTATATATGTCGACTACCTTTCGATTTCTGTTAATTGGTGCTCTTGGAGGCTATTAATTAGGTCGAATCTTAATTAGTAAGGAAGTATTTTCGATTTCGATTAGTAAGTATTTTCCGATTTCGATTTTTGTTTGAAAAATGTTTTTAATTTAAGGTTTTTTAGCAGATTGATTGATTCTTAAGCATGGGTCATCTCCAAAGTAAGTGATTTTTCAGATCTATTGTTATAGATGTATGCATGTCTATTTTTCTTGTAATTTTTGTAAAGTGATTGATGTTTGCGCTGCTTCTTGTTGTTTGTAGGTCTCTATTGTTGTCTGTAGGTCTGTATTTGGGTCATCTCTGTTTGTTTGGCTGCTACTTCTTATTATCCAAAGTAAGTCTCTAATTCTGTTACTTTGCATGTGAATCTTTCTGAACTTATTAACAGATTTTGTTGTTTGATAACTTATTTGTGAACTTCTTTTGCTTAGTTTTGTTATTTGATAATTTGCTTAGTGTTTTTGAATATATATTAGTAGTGTACCTGGTTATACTTGAATATATATGGGTAGTTTTTTTGTGTTCTGATTATCCACATATATATTAAACATTGCTTTTCGATTCCGATTAGTGGTTGCGGTGTGTCTAGCTAGTCTTTGTAATTTGTGTATTTGTTTTATAAATGATAATTGTGAATGTTTGGGATTTAGCATACTTGTTTGATAACTGATAATTAAATGCAATTTATATGGAGTTTATTTTAAGTGACATTGTTATATTAATCTCATTTTCTGGTTCTGCTTTTGAACACATATATAAAGAGGTGCTCTGTTTGTACCTCTGTTTCAAGCTTAATTTAACTCATTCCGTGTATGTTCACTTAGGCTTTAGGGTTTTCTGAAAGACACGGTTCCTAATTAAAAGGAACATAATTACATAATTTATATAAGATCTATAAGTAGTGAATAATATAAATTAAATAAATATAAATACAATAAAAGTTTCTTTGTCAAAATATGTAATGAACTATAGTTATACAACAGTTGTAATATCAAAGTATACAAAATAAGCCTTAATTAGAATAATTTAACGTACTATTTCAATTTAAATGGATATATTTATTACTAAGTTGTCTAGTTATATAAATTCCTGAAGAACATAATATGCGACAGAAATGAACATAATGTGAGAGATATTTAGGGAACTCGGGTGTGCACTTATAAATTTTTCTGCCATTTGATATCGGAAATTGTAGGTAGGCTATAGCTGTTGCAAAATATGGATAAGTCGTGGATTTCAGCGAAAAGAGACACATTAGAATATGAAGTTGGTGTTGAGAAGTTCTTGATGTATGCCAAACAAAATTGCAAAGATCTTAAGAAAATACCTTGTCCTTGTGCACGATGCGTTAATTTCAAGAAATTTTCAGTAAAAATAATTAGAGGACATTTGTATGAAAAAGGTTTTAGTTTGGGGTACACCAATTGGATTTGGCATGGGGAGAAGACTAGTAGAGGGGATAGTAAATTACCGACTTCCTTATCTGTTGCTTCCGTTTCTTCTGCTTCCGCCTCTTCTTCAGAATAGCGTATTCCTGATGCTGAATCGGAAATGCCGAATGTTTGTGAAGCAGCCTTTGACGATTTAGACAAAGAAACATATGACTTCAAGAGGTTCGTGGAGGATGCTGAACAACCACTGTATGAGGGTAGTGATTCCAGTAAACTGGATTCAATGCTAAAACTGCATAACTGGAAAGCGACATTAGGTATTAGCAATAATGCTTTTACCAAATTACTTAGTTCAGTTGGGTCCTTACTTCCTAAAGATAATGTCTTGCCGGTTACTTCTTACGAAGCAAAGAAAACCCTATCTAAATTGGGCCTCGAATATACAAAAATCCATGCTTGCCCTAACGAATGCATTTTGTACGTATTGGGGTGTAAATGTCGATGCTACCGAGTGCCCCAAGTGTCATGTATCTCGATGGAAGAAAGGGAAGGATGGTACACCGAGGATTAACATTCCGGCCAAAGTTATGTGGTATTTCCCAATCATTCCCAGATTTAAACGACTGTTTAATGCTATTTCTTAATTAATACTCTTCTACAGAGCTGTCCGATCTTACAATGCTCAAACCGGACGTGTAAACAAAAATCCTAAAGTTAAAAATCTTCTGGTCAATATTCTGCTCACTTTAACTTAGGTTATTTATAGTTTATTTCAATATATTTGGTTACACAGATAGATACTTTGGTTATTATCGGATTAGGGATCCCCTAAACAACCGGGTGGGACTGAATGTGGGTATGTAGTCATGCGCTACATGAAGGACATAATTGAAGACAAGGAAATGGAATTTATGACCAAGGTGTGTGGTTTAATTTCTGTGATTTAACAGAATATATTTAAGTTTCTTGGTTTTGGGCGCATGCATAATTTTTAAGATGTTCTACTGATCTGTTTAATATTCACAGTGGGCTGCGAAGAATCGGAAGAGTATTTACACAGAGGAGGATCTTGACGTCGTTCGTTGTGAGGCACTTGATTATATCCAGGGATTTGTGTAATCATCGACGACAAACTGAATGGCTTTCAAGCCTTAGTCTGCTGCTACTATTTTGTTAAGTTTTCTAGCTAGTACTGTTATTTTAGTTAAGCAGCTATTTTATGTACTTGACTATGGATGGTGTAATGTTTGGATGGTTTTAGTTGGTGTACGTAGTAGATGTTAATGAATTATGTGAATGTTTTGTATTGCTTTTGGGTAATGTCAAATTGCTAACTTCGGTGAATGTTTTGTATACGGAATTACAAGGTTGCTGTCGTTCTAACTATGAACGTGCATGCGGATTTTATATTTTTTGGTAATTTTTGGGTACATAATTATGCAATTATAACACATCACATTGTTATTGAAAAAACGATGTTAAAACCCAGAACAGACATCAATTTGAGCCTATTCCACATCACCTAAAAACTGATGTCTAATATTGAAATTTCATGGATTTATTTTACATCGGTTAAATAACGATGTGGTATATACTTTACAACATCGGTTTTCTATTCAACACCGATGTCGTATACACTTTACAACATCGGTTTTTTTTAACTAAAACCAATATAGTACATGGGTTTAGACATCGGTTCTGATTTAAGAACTGATGTTGTTGACAACTACTAACATCGGTTAGGAACTGATGTAATAAGTAGTTTTTAACATCGACCCTGAACCGATGTAAAAGACATAGACTTTTAACCTCACACAGCTAGACATCGGTTTTGGAAATTTTTAACATCGGTCTAGAACCGATGTCTATAGACTTATTTGGCGTAGTGTTAGTCCGAGATATGTGGTCCTTTTGATATTATAGAGAAAGTGGGAGAAGTGTCTTATAGAGTTGCGTTGCCACCACAGTTATCGCATGTGCATAATGTATTTCATGTGTCAGTTTTGAGGGGTTATAAGTATAATCCACTTCATGTAGTTCAATATCCATTGCATAAGATTAGGGAGGATCTTACTTGTGAGGAGGAAGCTGAAGCTATCTTAGCTCGAGAGGAGCGAGTTTTGAGGAAGAATACTATACCGTTTGTGAAGGTTTTGTGGAAAAATCATTCTGAGAGAGAGGCTACATGGGAGCTAAAGGAATCTATTCGCGAGAGATATCCGCATTTATTCGATTCAGGTACGAGTTTTAGTTTCGTTTGATTCCGGGGACGGAATCCTTTTTAAGGGGGTATATATGTAATATATAGGATTTTTAAATATTTTATATAATAATAATAATAATAATAATAATAATAATAATAATAATGTTTTTTTTTGTGTTTAGAAATAAAATAAAATAGGTCATAGAGTTCTATTCGTAGTTGGTTATTGGTGACTATTTATATTAATATATATCACGATGTACTTTATTTTCACAAAACACAAATCCTTAAGAGAGCTGTGAGCCGCAACCGAGAGGAGACAAAATTGGGGATAATGCTTGCTCTACTGTTCGAGGTATTATATATTAGCTATTTAGTTTTTCTCTTGCAACACCAACGTGATCAGGATTTGCGAATTTATATTTTATTAATATAGTATGCTTGCTTCTCTCTGTATGTTTTAAGTGACAATAATGAATACGTATATAAGTCAGTTGTGAACTTGTGATGTCCTCTGTTGTAGTTAACTTGTACTACAGTTTTACAGTATTCATGATTATGATTTAGTGATTTATTATACATATCGCACTTCATGAAAAGTGAATGTATATATTGTCGAGTTTTTGATTTTATGGTGAAGATATTTTATAATTATTATTATATGGTTGAGAGCTAATATTTTGTTTAACACATTTTTATATTAACTTATTAATTATCTGCACACTTAATTAATATTATATATATAGTTATATATGTATATTAAGGTTTTGAAGTTACGAATTTATATGATATTTTAATAGTTAAATAATGACCTTATTACTCATATTTTCTAGCTTACTGGAGTTTAAACTGGTTTTATGTTTTAATGTTGTTGGAATATACATGAACAGGACACATGGATTTTATTATTATATATATATTTGATTTGTTAAACTCGTGCAGCAACTAGGCAACTACCTTGTTTCTGGTCTGGATTTTGTAGTCAGACTTGTACATGTGTTTTAATTATAATGTTATATAATTGATAGCCTATGTTTTGTTAGTGGTATTTTATAATTAAGTTAGTGGGTCATATAATTCTGTATGTGTTATGATCTTCTGTATTGTGAAAGAAAATATTTTATAGTAATTAATTATATTTTGTAATTTTGGAATTAGATCGGGAGCGGGGGAAATAGTGGATTTGTGAATTTCGTGAGTGTTTAAGATCGTTATTTTTGAGGTACGGATTCTCTCTCCTTTTTATTCAGCGCTACTCCTCTTAGGATTAGTAATATTAAATTGGTTTTGCCCTCAAATATATTCACTTGGTTTTGACTATTCTGATTGTGAAAAATATTTTGACTCGTTGATTTTGGAAAGTGATTTTTATATTTGTTTTGAAAATATTTAAATATATGTTTCTGCGACTTTCTGAAATTGTGCAAAATTATGTATTGTTGGAAATGTTCAAATATTTGCTTACTGTGATTTTAGAGATTTGCGAAAATACTTTATTTGAACCATTAGTGATATAGGGTACACCGAGTTAACCAGCTGTAGGGGTACTACAGCCATGTCATTGCGGCACCAGTGACATGACACTTCCGTGGCAGTGTGATTGGTCACGGCATATCCTTCTGATAGCTCAGGAGGCGAGCTTTTGCGCATTTTGATATTTGTTTCAGGATACGTGGGTGCACCCAGATTTGATTTGATTTGTAATTTGATTTGGCGGTGACGTTGTATATGCCGTACACGTTATCCGATTTGTTGCTTCAACCATGCATATTTTTAAAATAAATGTTTTATTATAACTGTCAAATATACTTATCTATTTTTTTTCTGTTTTATAAATTGTATTCAAAATCCGTACTGGGCGTTTAGCTCATGCCGTATTCTTTTTCTGGCAGGTGCTTAGGGGGATCTGGGACTGTGTGATGGAGAGCTACCCATTATTTCGTTGCTTAGGATTTATGGACTTCTAGAATTATTTATACCGGATTATTTATTTACAGATTTTGGTTTTTCGTATTTAATGGTTTGCTTTGTAATTTGAAGGTTATTTTATTCGGAGATTATTAGGCTGTTTAATCTTTATTTCGATATTATTTTAGAGCTCTGTTTGCAGGTTTATGGATTATAAGTAATATTCCCTTCTATTTAGGGAAGGGGGTGTTGCAGTTAACTTTATGGGCTTTTGTTCATTGGGCTTGGGAGGTTAGAATAGAGGTGGGTAAACTGAAGATTAGCATTCAAGAGAGGTGGGTTTTGTGAATGAGAAGACCAAAAATGGGTTTGTTAGCTTCAATCGCTGGTGAACAAAGGTTTCCCCAAGAGGGTTTGTTACCCAAATGTTCCCCAAGAGATTAACATTAATTTCGACTAAACTGTTACTCTATCATTGTATTATTATTATGTATTTTCTATTTTACCCTTTATTCAACTAGTTATCAAAAAAAATTATACTCCGTAACTTCTTTTATATCTTGATTTCCCTGCAAAACATCTTTTCATCTTCGTTTATTTCGATTATTATATGATAATTATCTTTCAATTTTATTTTATTACAAAGATTATCGCTTTCTATTTTACCCTTTGTTTGAGGGGTGAGTGCCCTTTTTACCCACTATTTTGATTTCTCTCACCAAAATACCCAAATTCGGGAAGTACCGCCCAAAATGTCCACGGGATACGCCCATGACAGAGGAGTATCCTCGGATACGCCTCTGGGGTAGGAGTATATTCTTGGATACGCCTATATAAAAGAAGTAATCTTTAGGATACGCCTACACAGAAGGAGTGACCGTCCATGGATGCGCCTTTCACAGACACGCAACTTAGGATACGCATCTTGAAGATGCGTTTCACACGTCATCCCAGAGCTCTCCATAGGCGACATCAATGGCGATTCCGGTGTAAATTTTTGAGCTCTTCGTCCGTCCACATCCCTGACTTTCCCACGACCTACCATATACCATTAGAATCGGGTTTCGATTCTCTACATACCTATAATCGTTGTTTGACAGTTTCGTTGCCAGATTTAAAACGCCCAAAATGGCGATTCAATCAATTCAAAAAACTCCGACGAGCTTCGTTTCGCCCCTGCGGGGCCGGAGGTGATAATCGAAGTTCGGGAAGATAAAGTAGACGAGCTTGTGGTCATTTTCTGCTTTTGTAATCGTGTGGAAAGTGCTTGGAGTTAGTGCATCGAATGGAAGAGTCCGTAATGGTAAAAGTCGCCGGCCAAGGAGCTCTGATTTTTCAGGCGAGTGTTACAATTTTATGGCATGCTACAGGAACTCGGATACGCCCACGGGAGTGGCGTATCCCGTGGGTACAGAAGTCGTGTTTTTCAGAATTGGTATTTTGGTTAGTCGGGTAGTGAAATTTTAGGCATTTTGGTCATTCTTTCTTGTTGTTTGAGTGGTTTTCAAGAAAAAATTACAACTTCTTTTATATCTCGTTTCCCGATAAAACATTTTTAATCATCGTATATTTCGATTATTATATGACAATTGTCTTTTAGCTTTATTCTGTTATGAATATTATCGCTAATGTTTTGTTTGGTTAGAATGAATGAAAGTGAAAGAAATAGAATGAAATTTGAAATAAAACTAGATTAGTTCGCCGACATTAACTAGTTATATTATAATCATAATCTTTTTATATTTTTTTAAGGAAAAATCATAATTTTACCAAAAAAATAATTTTAATATATATATAATAACGTGTAATAATTTTAATGATTTTTATAATTTATGAAAAGCATAATTATATTGAATATAAGATCAAAATATTTAAATAAATATTGTTAATTTAAAAAATATAAAATTAATGTTTACTAAATAACTAGCGTTCTACCCGTGCTACGCACCGACCGATCAATTGTATTAATAAATAAATATAAATATATATTTTAATTTTTATTTAGAAAAATATATGGGTTATTGGAATATTAATTAACGTAAGTATAAAATACTTATCCGTGAATTCATACCAATTGAATTAATATTAATATTATGAATCAATCATCAAAAAAATACAACACCCGTTGAAAAGTTCAAAATCCATCTATATTGTTTTTTTTTTAAATTTATCTTTCATTTTATTTCTCTCTTTGTTAGAGAATATTTCTACGTATCATGTTAACAAATTTTTCACTCATATTCTGAGAATTCGGTATATTTATTAAATATTGAATCCTTAAAATATTTATTATATTAATTTATTGAAAATATTTGTATGATCGTGGTTACTTTTTCAATTACATATTAAATATGTGTAGAAACTTAATCGTCACGACTCCAATAAATCATTAGAATGTCTATCAAAAAAAGGTTGCATGTTTCAGCGATATGAGAAAGGATATCTACTGTGCAAGATATATGAAACGAACGTAGTTATAACTTCTGTTTGTGGTATGGACATCAAGTTTTTATTGTCCAGATTTGGGAGTTTAGCTTACGTTATTCTCTCGTTGGATGATTTGGCTTCGTGTATGCCTTTGTGGGTGGGTTTTGATTTTTGTTTTCCTCCTCGGATTCTCTTGTACTTTATGTACTCCTGATCAAGATTCATTCTTGCAGACAAAAAAAAAAAAAAAAAAAAAAAAAATTCATCTAATCTAGTTTGCTATGTGATTGTTCAATATCATTTTTATAAATTATATGTCCTTTTTATTAATGAATTGATTTACAATAAAAAAATATCAACTAACCAAACAAATTCAATATCGCGCTCTTGGAGTAACATATACGGAGTAATTGTTAGATTTTATGGTTATTGACCTTAGCTTATTTATAAAGACAACTTAAAATGTGCATTTGCAGTTTGAAAGTTTGTATTTTGGTTTTTTATTCTTTTCTAGTAAAACATGGAATAAAAAATTTTAGTTTTCTTTTATTTTTAAAATAAGACATAAGAAAATGAGTATCATCTATCTTTTTTTAATTTGATAAACTTGTGAAAATAAACCACTATCCATAAAATTGAAATCAAGTGTGTAATATATAAACACATAATCACATTGTTATATATGTATCCTTGTAATTCAGATTTTGGGTTAAATAACATGAAATTCATTTTTCTTTAACAGTGAATATATTTTTCCTACATATATAAGAAGAAATTCATGTCATGTATTTTAGGGTCTTGAATGAAAATGACATGATATTAAATCGTGTACCCAAAATTAGAACACAAAATGACACTAAATTACACAAATTTTTTCTTGTACACGAAATGAAATGAAATACGCGAATAGAAAAAATGTAACAATTATATGAAATATTACTATGTATCCAAGTTATGTAAATATATAATTATATGTCTTAGAACAACATTGAGATGTTACAAAACAAAACTAAGAGTAACTTGCATGGGTAAAGTCTCCCAAACAAAATGAAATCCTTCTTTTTATTTTTTTCTTATTTCTCATTAACAAATATCTCTCTTTGTGTAGAATCTTTCTACCAAGTTATTTAGTTTTCTTAGCCTTTTTTTTATGCTTTGTTGATATAAAAAAAATATAGTCAACCAACCAAACAAATTCAATATATGCTCTTAGGTTAAGATATGGGAATTGATACTATTACTTTAATTCAAGAATACAAAACTGAAAAAGGCACTCTTGTATTAAAAACAATATATAATTTTAAGTGTATCAACCTTTTTATTTATCATTATTAATAATTTTATAACAAAAATCGTAGTTGTTGCTCTCTCTCTCCCCCTTTCCCAAAAGATGCTAACTAAAGTTTAGAAGTTGATATCAGTTTTTTAAGTTTTTTTAAAAAAATTTATATTGATTTTTCTTTATTTTTCAATATAAATATCATTGAGAGTCTAGTACCCGTTGCCCGTTGGTGGATTTTATTTACCAAAATATTAGATTTTGTACTAACTCCTTGTAAATGATAAGTTTTATTTTCTTTTCCTTGATTTTACTTTGACTTTCACTAAATATCTCTCTTTACTGAGAGCTAATATCCTGTTCGTGGATTTTGTCTACCCATTTATTAAATTTTGTTATATTAGTTCATTGATTTGGATAGTATAGAATCATAGTTCTGGTCGGTCGTTTGAATACGTTATGACAAATCAGATATACACATTTCTCACGTTTATAACAAATTGTTAGATTATCTCGCCGAAAACACTGTATAATTTAGTGAAATAAGCTAGAGATGTACCATAATTGAAGATCTGTTCAATGATTGGATAAAGAAAATTAGTGATATAATTTACTATGTGTTTGTTCAATTTTAATTATTTTTGTAGATGTTGTATACCCTTTTATTGATGATTTTTGCATGTTTGATTATTTTTGTGTATGACATATGTCCTTTTATTGCTGAATTAATTGTCAATAAATAAATAGTGATTTATAAGAAAATTTGTGTTAAATTTACCAAATATATTATGGAAATATTCACTAACAATATTTTCATTGACTCTGTAATGTATTTTTTTTTTGAGTGATAATTTATACAACAAATAATGTAAAGTACTATTTAAGAATATATTTAATATTTTGAATAATTCAAATATATTGTCAGGTTAAATTATTTTCCCGTTAATTATTACATAGTTAAAAAATTTCGTAATTAAAATGTTTAAAGATGATTGGTTTAAAATTCATTCGAACATTTTAATTGGTTGATTAACTTTTTTTATGACTGAATTATTTAATACTTTACATAACTTAAATTTTGAATGTGTATTTAGAATAGTGTGGTAAATAGTTTTATATTGTTGATAATTTTTAATACATGATTTTAATTGTACCTTATGATTTTGAATTGAAGGTTTATGATATCAAAATATCTATTATAAATATAATAGATTCATGTCTTAATGTATAAATTTTTAAATTAAATAATTATTGTATTTAGAATAAAATTGTTAAGTAATCATTGTAAAAAAACATTTATCTATAGGCACACCTAATAATATAAACAAATTAGTATATTATGATAAGGATTGATGCCTACAATTTAGTAAAGTCGCTGAATTATTGAAATTTGCTACTGAATATTCTAATGGGAAGTGGGAAGTAACTCTAAGAGAATCCGGACCGGGGATGATGATAACCTAAATCGTTTTCTATTTTTTTTCGTCAGAAACGTTTTTCTGTTCAATTTATTGGACAATTAAAACACAAAACATATAATACATATATACAATTGAAATAAAAAGATAATCTGTCCAAGTATAGAATGCCATATAATAAAAAAGATATAAAGTAGTACCTTAACCGAAATTGATATGATTTACCCATGAGAAAAATTGATGCATACACATAGTTTATCAAAGTTTGCTAAGTCTTATGGGGAACATGGAATAAGCGGCTTAGATTTAATTGATTTAAATTTAATAGATTCTGATTGATGTTAAAATAAATCACGATCTTGTGATTGGTTAACCAATACATGTTAGATTATGGTATCCTTTATTATAATAAAAGATGTACAAAAACAATTCATAACTAAAAGATATATCACCATATGTAATATACTATTATGTGGATTTATAGAAAATAATATTTATGGTTAGTAGAAATTCTTTAAAATTAAAAATCATGTGATATGCGAAGTTATTAAATCAAAATATTTTATATTTAAATTTAATTTGACCGTGATTAGTAAATTAGAATAAGCATGGTAAATAATAAAATTTTGTATATGATTGATTGATTTAAAGTTTAGAAGTAAATTCTGATTGCTTCTAAAATAATTTTAATTTTTTGATTGGTAATTTATCCACCAACCAATAATAATATCCTTATAGCGTATATCTAATAATTGAAATAATTAAAATATATGTAATGTTCGTTTATTTGAATTTATTAATTATTTTATTACCAAATTGTGAATAAAAATATTATCGAACCTTTTAAAAAATCGAGTTTTTGAAGATGTGAATTTTATCCAAGTTATTTAAAATTTGTTCAAATCCAATTTTTGTAGTGTTGGCTTATATGCATTTATTAATTAATTTTATTAACAAATTATGAATAAATATATTTTTGAGCTTATAAAAAAATCAAATTTTTGAAGGTATGGATTTTATTCAAGTTATTTAAAATATATAATGATATATCGTGATTGATTTCAAATTAAAATTGTGATTTTCTAATAAATATTTTTTGATTTAAAAAATAGGTATTTATGGATATGTTTAATAAAATCATTATTGTATTTAAATTAGAAGTTTTAACTAACCATGGTTAAAGAGGTATGGTGAGATTGTAAATAAGGAAATTTCTAAATTTTAGGAATTGGCTCTGATTGGTCATAAAATAATTCCTTGATTCTTATTGGTTAACTAACGTGTGGTAGACTCAGGTATGATAATAAAGGATATAATATAAATTATTATGTGCAAATAATATTGAGAAATAATAGAAGAATGAGGGAAAATTAGTGGAAGATGAGAGAGAATTGGTGAAATAAAATAAGATTATATAGAATAATCCTCATATATATATAATGGTTCTGTTTGTGTAGCTAGATTCTACATCAGTTTCTCGCTTATAAGTCAGTTTCTACTTATCCGTACTGTTTGTGTAACACTGTTTATAAGCCACTTCTGACTTATAAGTTGAAATTTTTTGAAGTAGAAAATACTAGTTTTTTATGACTTATTTTGATTTTTGAAATTAAAATTTACAGAAATATTTATAATAATGTTAAAATATAATAAGTTGTATTTTTTTATTATTTTACTAATTTTTATACATAATAAGTCATTAATTACTACTAAAGTTATCAAGACACTTTAATCATACTTTTTGTGGGGAATGATAAAATTCATTCATGAAAAAAACAGATGATACATCTGAAAAGATAATAAAAGCTCATTATCTAGCCGAAAGGTATGCTTAACCAATCTATGGGTCTAACGACCCATTAGAAAGAGATTCCCCCGGAAGTTTAGATAATATCACCTTTATATCCACCAAAAAAAGCCTCGTTAAAAAACCCCACAAGAGCAAAACCCTTTGGAAAAAAAACTCAAGCGGGGAAAAAGAGTGCCCTACTAAAATAAAAGATTACATCATTTTACAAAAGCCTAAAAATCAAAAGATTAAAAACTTCTTGATTCTTTGGCTTGATTCTTCCACCATGGTAATCCATAATCCCGCCTTCATACATCTTTTCACACTACTTCCCACCAAAATAGGTATCTTGTTGGTTCCCCTGAAATCCAAAATTCCGCTATCATCCATATTCTCTTTACACTTATTTCCACCCACGAAAACTGAAAATATCAACACAACAGATAAAACTATGTCAAAAAACCATTAATCAAAAATACATTAAAAAATTATTATACTCGGTATACATAATAAAGTTGAACAATTTTATATATCTAACCAAAGGGGTTCCCTTTGGTTAGCCATATAAAATATCGATTTCTCATAAAAGATCTACTATAAAGTCATCTTAAATGACAAATAGCTTCGTCAACTGACGACAGATTACAAAAAACCAATAAATGTCCCAAAAGCCTTAAAATATGGCACACCCTTTAAAGGCACAAAATCCATATAAAATGGCACAAAAAGTATTACATAAAATAGTGGAAAATTTAGGAAATAGTAATTTTTTATTTAAGTCTCTAAAAAATATAATTAGACGAGTGGGAAATTAGTAAAATATTAAATGACATTCAAAAGCATAAATGAAATCTAATGAAAACAAAATTGCTAAAATTATGCCATAATCCATGATTAAATACTACCTCTACAAGCAAAATTACCACAAATACATGTATTATATAGACAATTTAATCATATAAATTTGAATTTGCAAACAATAACCAATTAAAATCACATAAACAAAAAAAGGTATTTAAAACCTTTAAATTAAATGCTAAATTAGTGGAAAAAATAAAATTGATTGACATGATCAATAATAATCAAAACAAGCATGCATAAATCAATTAAACGTTAAGGGGGGTTACAAAACCAACATTAAAAGAATTAATTTTTTTTTTGAATAGAAAAGAATTAAATTAATACACATATCTTAAATCATTAACATTATTAGGCATTAAAACTTCAATAAAAACGGAATTCCAGTTGGCAAGTCAACATTAATGAATAAAATTAATTAACAAAACTTTTAGCTAAAAACCATTTTATAAATATAAATAAAATTCCATTTTTAAGAATTGATAGATAAACTGTCAATCAAAAGTAAATAAAGAATTAATATACGGATTCAACAATGGTAACTGAAATAATAATTGTAGTCAGTTAAAAAATTCACACTTATATATGAACACCCATAATTTAAACTTTATAAATCGCATTAAACAAAAAATTAAGTCACACGCTACATAAGTAAAATGGGCACTGATTGTGGGCAGGCTTGACACCAATGAAGGAAAATGATTGTATCAAAAGTAAAATTAGGAATTGCTAACTTTAATCTACCTAGATGATCACATAGAATGTAGATAATAATCCAAAAATAACAATCCAAACGTAATGACCATTGTATAAGAAAAATCAATGCCGACCCGAAGAAAAATACCACATATTTAAAACTAGCACAAGTAGTTGACATCTTCAAAATGACACTAGTGGAATAAGAAATGATTACATGAATCAAAATGATCAAAGAAGCAATAAAACTCACAATTCAAAATTTAAATTGTATTCTAATAAACTCAATAATCTATGAAAATTGACAAATTTTCCGCAATCAAGACAATCACATACTCCTATCTGATTACGACACATAAACCATAACAAAATTAAAACCAGGGTTCTTAAGAAATTAAACCTACCTTAATGGAGCCCATGCACACGAACTCTACACTTATTTGATGAATTGAATTGCTCTCCATTACCTTAATTATGATGGCGATGCACAATCCTGGTGAAAGGTTCGGATCATCCGAAGAGTACACACTTTAATCATACTTGAATTATCACTAATGATAATATTCTCACTTTTAAGCAATAAGCACTTTTTTTTAAGTTAAGCCAAACAGCCCTAATAACCTTGAGGATAATTTTGAGCCAAAAAACTCTTGTGAAATAACTGCAATTAGGGGTGAGCAACGGTTCCAAACCGAACCGAACCGAACCGGTGAAACCTGGAACCAAAATTCAGAAATTTTGAGAACCGAACCGGAACCATTTAAGTAGTAGAACCGAACCGGGAACCGGATCATAAATTACGGTTCGGTTCGGGTCAGAACCGAAATAACCATCCAAACAATAATTTTCATACTAAAATTTAAAATTTGAAAATTGAAAAGAAAATAAACATATCATTTCATCCAAAGTTCAAACAACAAATGTCAACTATAGCAAAATGTATAAACGTATAAAAGGAATACTTGATTCTTTGTTATATATAGTATAAAATATATATTTTTTATTTGTGTGTATATATACGGTTCGGTTCGGTTATTACGTTTTTTCTTGGAAGAGAACCGGAACCGAACCGAGAACCAAAATTCTATAAAAATTAGAACCGAACTGGAACCAAATTACAAAATTATAGAACCAGATCAGATTTTTTCCCCGGTTCGGTTCGGTTCCCGGTTCCGAACCGGGAAATGCTCACTCCTAACTGCAATGCCTCTATTTTCTATGAAATTACACCTTATGTAATTCTATGTTTATTATAATAAAAAAAGTTGTTGTTTGTGGGAATTGAACCCAATTCCTTAGGGTAACTAGCATAATTAAATATCGCGGTGAGCCAATTCGATTTGAGGCAAAAAAAATTATGTGGGGATTGAAATGCCCCAATTTTTTATGAAATTACACCTTATACCATTCAATGTTTATTGTAATAAAAAAAAGTTGTTGTTCGTAAGAATTGAACAGAGGTATGTGGGGTAAGTAGCATAACTTAATACTACTATGTCAATTTGATATATATATATATATATATATATATATATATATATATATATATATATATATATATATATAAAATACAATTAATATATATGTCTGAGTGGGCGCGTGAGTAGAGTATTAATTTAATTTTTTACTGTTTTGATATTAATTTATATTAATCTTTTTTTTACAGTTATTAACGAGTTTACATCTATATGGAAAATTCACTATAAAAATGCATTATACATTTTTTTTTGTAAATAACATACATATTTAATTAATAATATGATATTTCTTCTAAGCAATCTTCACATTAAAATATAGTATTTTATATACAATAGATGAACAATACTATGCAATAATCGTATATACATTTATATGAAAAACAAATACAAGTTATAATATATATATATTTGTTTAATATTAATTTGATATTATTATTTAGTACTATTTACATTCATTAAAATCATTAATATAAGATATACACTATAAGAAATCCCGGGTTTAGCGACGGAAATTTCCGTCGCCAATAGCCAGATTCCGTTGGCAATCTAAAATAGTGACGGAATTGCCGACAGAATGTTTTTGTTGTAATATAAGTTGTAGGGAATTTCTAGCTACGGAATTTTTTTCGCCGTTGCTTTTAGCAACGGAATTGCAACAGCTTAACCACACTTTACTTTTTCCGTTGCTAAAACCCGTCGCAAATCTCGGGATTTCTTGTAGTATATATGTATATTATATTAAATAAATAATTTAATTATATACAAATTTATTGAAATTGATAATTAACGTTATTAATACAGTTTATTGGATCGAATACAATATCAAATTTTTAAATAATTCGCGAAATATTCACAATCATGTGTCACATAAAGACTTGCATAAATTTAACATGGCATTAGAAAAACGTGAATGCGATACATATGTTTGAATATTTATACATAATTTCTAATTATGTTATTCCCAGCCCATATCTAATTTGTTACATGTGTAAAAATATAAATTTATTAATTTGTTTGTTTAAAAAGTTTAGACGTTAATCGAGAATATAATATATATTCATATTTATCAAGTTTCTAACATTCACTAATAAACAATTTATCCAAGATTAAGCTTAATTACTTATAGTATTTTTAACTATTCAATATCCAACTTAATTGTGATCATTCATCGTATAAAATATAATTTATTTAATTTTACATAAAACTTATATACTTTTAGAAAATATTGAAATTTAAAAGTTAAAATAAATAATATTAAGATAAAAATCCTAAGACGTATATTTTAAATTATATAATTATATTTTTAATTAAAATTCTTTCCTTTAAAATTAACAACTAAAATTTAGATATACTACTAAAATTTTGACAGTAAAAATTAATATAAATCAAAAGTGAAAAAACTGATAAATTTAAAATAAAATCTTTACAGAAGAATGTCACAAATGATATGATTATAACATTTTAAAATAAATAAATAAATAAAATATACCTAAAAACGGATCACAAGTTGATCACAAATAATTATTCGAAAGTGACACACGAGAATAAAAATAAATATTATAATGTCACCTCACATGTTCAATCTCCTCATTTTATTCCGATTATTTGAATTTTTATGTAAGACAATTAGTGTAGTGTATGATATCCCAAAATCTAATTATATTTGATAATGATAAAAATGTTAGAAAATGGAGTTTTTAGGGCATAATTATTTTATGTTCTTAGATGTTAATTCCGGATTTTAACAATTGGAAATTGTTCCTTGATATGGGAACTTAAATTTTCATATATGGGTCTAAGTAATTTTCTTAGTGAAACCCATAGAGAAATGGAGTTGAAGTTAGTAGCTTGATTAAGCTTGAAATGAGAATGTGTATTTATCCCACATTGAAATAAATAAGGGGGGTTGTTGGCTTTATATAGAATCACACACATGGGTAGTGTACAACTACTAAGGTGTATGATGGTGCATGGTGTTACTGTGTGCTCCACACACACACACACGCGCCGCCGCCGCCCGCCCCGCCACGTCACGACACGTCACGTCTCGACTCGACTCGGGTCGGCTCGATCGAAGGGCGATTTGGGCGAATGTCTCGGCGTCTCGTGTACGCGAGGCGACCTGGGGGAGGAATTTTATTGCATGGATTATTGATTTATTTTAATATTATAAACATGCTGTCAAGAGTTGGACTATACTCCTAGTTAAGTCCTGTAAACTCTCGAGAGCAAAACTTACTGTCAGGAACAAGGTTGCTGTCAGGAAGGTTAAACTTGTTGTCATAAACAAGGTTGTTGTCAGGAAGGTTAAACTTGCTGTCATGAAACATGGTTGCTGTCAGGAAGGTGAAACTTGCTGTCATGAAACAAAGTTGCTGTGAAGAAGTAAACTTGCTGTCAACTGTTGACAGTTACTTTAAAGGTACTGTCGGGACTTGTTGACAGTAACTTCTGCGTGGTTTTGACAGTAAAGTCTGAGTGTTTATTCTATTAATTGGAAGTCATAATGTGGATAAATATATAACGTAACTGTTACGATTTATTTAATATAAAATCAGCTGTTACAGCCGTTTTGATTATATTAAATCGACCGTTTCATTCTGATGAATTGGAATGGGAGTTACAATATTAATTGGGTGATATCAGTTACGTTTGGCCTCTCCTATAAATAGAGACCTAATCTACTGATTGTAAATATACTGTCCACACCATACATTCTCTGTTCTCTCTACACACTCTGTTCTCCCTTTATATTCTGTACTCCACCAGTAGGTTTTTCTGGCGACTGAGGTGCTAGTCGAAGTCGAGTTTTCTGGTGACTGTGACCATCTAACTCGGAGCTGTTTTATCCTGGAAGAATATTGCCAGCATCCTGACACAGTGTAAGTGGGGGCAATTATCTCTTCAAGAACAGTCAGGTTTTTCGTGCAAATCCTGACGACTCAGCTGTGTTACATATTTGTTTGATATACTGATATAGCTATGGCTACTGGTATGTCTTCTGTTCTTCCTTCGTTTTTACAGTTACTGATATGCTTGCTTTTTACCTTCGTGTTTTGTTTCGTTAATTGTTTGCTTGGCCTTGGCTTGTTAAATACGATATATAACTGCCTCTATGTTGCTGTAGTAGTCAATATTTCCAACATTCTTGAAGAGATAAATCGTTATATAGTATTTAGCATAATGGTTAACGAGAGTGAGATTCCTGCTAGTGGTAGTTCGGTTGCATCTGCTGGGGTCATTGATTGGGCCACTTACAGTTTTCCACAACCCGTTGAATTAACTGGCTTGCCAGAGAAATTCAATGGGGGCGTTGGCTTTTCTCGTTGGCAGAAAAGGATGAAGTTGTGGTTGACTGTAAAGGGTTTGTGGCCTGTTGTGGAATATGAGAAGCCGGTTGTGGATCAAGAGAAGGCTGAATCAGTTAAGAGTTATGCGAAGTGGGCTGAGAAGGATGGGGTTGCTAGGGCAGCAATTCTGGCTGCTCTAACCAACACATTGTTTGATGTGTATTCCTCTGATGCCTACACCGCAAAACTCTTATGGGAGAAGCTGGACCAGACACACAATACTGACTCACAAGGTCTGGAAAAGTATTCTGTGGCAAGGTTCCTTGATTTCAAGCTGGTGGACAATAAGTCCATGACTGAGCAAGTGCATGAATTTGAGATGATAGTGCATGCTTTGAAGGAGTCTGGAATGGACCTCCCCGAAAAGTTTAAGGTGATGAGTGTGATTGAAAAGCTCCCAAAGTCCTGGGAAGAGTTCTCTCTCTCCCTGAAAAGACAGAAAGGAGAGATCACCTGGACCAATCTTATGCTGGACATCTCGGTGCAAGAACAACACAAGTCCAAACAGGGACATGTGATGCCAACTGAGCATGGAAGTTCGAAGGTAAATGTAGCTACTGTAGGACAGAAAAGGAAGGCTGTCTCTAAGAAGGGTAATAGTAATAAACCTAAGAGTGACAAGGATAAGGCCAAGAAACCAAAGGCAAACAAACCATGTTGGTCTTGTGGGCAGGTTGGACACTGGAGTAAGGACTGCCCTACAAAGAAAGCAAAGAAAGCCGAGGGGGTAGCTCAAGCGAATGCTGTGCTTGGAACCTCAAGTGGGCATGTAGCGAACATGGTTGTTGGTTAGGCTTTGGCTTCTGAAACCAACGAAGACCGGTATGTTACCTACAACCCTGTACTATTTTCCACTTATCTGTCAAATGAATGGTTGATTGATACTGGAGCTAATGTGCATATTTGTGCTGACATTAGTTTATTTGTATCTTATCAACAGAGTCATAGCTTGATAGTGACGATGGGGAACACAAGTGCTGCTCAAGTACATGGAGTAGGAAACGTGGACCTGAAGTTTCCTTCGGGACGTATTCTATCCATGACGAGAGTGCATCATGTTCCCGACATGCGTAGAAATATAATAAGTGGTAGTTGTTTAGTAGCTAATGGCTTTGAAGTTTCTCTCAAATGTAATAAAGTAGTTCTTATTCATACTGGTACATTTTTTGGCAAGGGTTACTTGTCGAATGGTTTATTTGTGATAAATGCTGAACCCATTTTGGGTGGATTGATTAATAAGATTACACCTTCTGTTAACTATGTTGAATCTTCAGATTTATGGCATGCTAGACTTGGTCACTTAAATTTTGGTGCTCTTAAAAATATGATGAACTTAGAGTTGATTCCAAAACACAATATAGAAAAGAATTCTAAATGTCAAGTATGTGTGTCTGTTAAACAAATAAGGAAACCTTTTCATAATATTGTTAGGGATTCAGACTTGTTAGATTTAGTACACACTGATATTTGTGAATTTGGTGGTGTGTTGACTAAGGACCAGTTTAGATACTTCATTACCTTTATAGATGATAGTAGTAGATACTGTTATGTTTATTTACTTAGACATAAGGATGAAGCACTTAGTAAATTCATTATATATAAAACTGAAGTAGAAAAACAAACTAGTAAGGTGCTTAAAAGATTGAGATCTGATAGAGGTGGTGAGTATACGAGTAACGCTTTTAATGAATTTTGTGCAAACAATGGTATAGTTCATGAAGTTACCCCACCATACACACCTGAGTCTAATGGGGTTGCTGAGCGAAAGAACAGAACATTTAAAGATATGATTAATAGTATGCTTATTAACTCTGGGCTGCCTAAATACATGTGGGGAGAAGCTCTGAATACGGCTTGCCATATTCTGAATAGAGTCCCTCTGAAACACATGGATAAGACACCCTATGAGTTATGGAAGAGCAAGAAGACTAGTCTTAAGTATCTTCGTGTGTGGGGGTGCCTTGCTAAGGTACTTGTCCCTGAACACAAGAGAAAGAAACTAGGTCCGAAGACTGTTGATTGTATCTTTCTAGGCTATCTTGAGACCACTACAGCTATGAGATTTTTAGTGTTAAAATCTGACATAGATGGTATAGTGGCAAACACGATAGTTGAGTTTCGTGATGCTACATTCTTTGAGGATGTTTACCCTATGAAGACTGGTATGCCTCAAGATACTTATAATGAAGATCCTACTCACACATCAAGTTCTATTCCTGATCATGTGGAAAAGATGACAAATGTGGGGGCGGAACCTAGTAGTAGCTCTACTCCTAAGGAGGTAGAGGAACCACGAAGGAGTAAGCATGCAAAGGTAGTCAAGGATTTTGGAAGTGATTTTATCACTTACAATGTCGAGGATGAACCTTTAACTTTCCGACAAGCTATGGATTCTTCAGAGTCTAGGCACTGGAAGGGCGCTGTAAAGAGTGAAATTGACTCTATTGTTTCTAATGGAACATGGGAGTTAGTTGATCTCCCTCCTGGGTGTTCTACTATCGGGTGTAGATGGATCTTTAAAAGGAAGTTGAACCCTGACGGCTCAATAGATAAGTACAAAGCTAGAATGGTAGCTAAGGGTTTTAAGCAAAAAGAGGATATTGATTACTTTGATACATACTCTCCTGTAGCTAGGATGACAACAATCCGAATGCTTGTAACATTGGCTTCCGTACATGGTCTTATCATCCATCAAATGGATGTAAAGACAGCTTTTCTTCATGGTGAACTTGAAGAAGAGATTTATATGGATCAGCCTGAGGGATTTGTTGTATCTGGTAACGAAAGGAAAGTATGTAAGTTGATCAAATCCATCTATGGCTTGAAACAAGCTCCTAGGGATTGGCATAAAAAGTTTGATGAGACTATAGTGCCGTTCAGTTATGATATTAATGATAGTGACAAGTGTGTCTACACCAAAGTTAAAGGTAGTGAGTGTGTCATTTTGTGCCTATATGTAGATGACATATTACTGTTTGGAACCAATATTGAGATTATTAACGAGACGAAAGCTTTCTTGAAAAGGCATTTTGAAATGAAGGATATGGGTGAGGCTAGTGTGATTCTTGGTCTCAAGCTGACTCAGTCAGCTGAGGGAATAACTTTATCGCAGTCTCATTATATAGAGAAATCTATACTTGAGAAATATGGTTATTCACAGTGTAGAATCGCTAGTACACCCTATGATCCTAAAGTTGCCCTTGTTAAGAATACTTCAGGAATACCTGTGTCTCAGTTAAGGTATTCTCAGATTATAGGGAGTTTGCAGTATCTTGCTAACTGTACTAGACCAGATATTTCATACTCTGTGTCTAAGTTGGCTAGATATACAAGCTGTCCAAACAGAACTCATTGGGATGCTCTTGATAGAGTACTTAGATATCTGAAAGGCACAATGTACCTAAGTTTACACTATAGGATATTTCCTAGTGTACTTGAGGGGTACAGTGATGCAAGTTGGATAGCTAAGAAGTCTGGTTCCAATAGAGTGACTGGATACGTGTTCACTTTAGCAGGTGGAGCAATATCCTGGAAGTCGACCAAACAGACTATAGTAACTCGGTCTACTTTTGAGGCTGAGTTGTGTGCACTTGATGCCACGGGGACGGAGGCTGAATGGTTACACGGACTTATGTCTGCGATACCTGTAGTAAGCAGACCACTTCCTGCGATTGCTATTCATTGTGATAGTAAAACAACTATCGACAAGATTAGCAGTAGAAAGTATAATGCTAAAACAAAGAGACACATCCAAGTTAGACTAAAGTCTATAAGGGGTTTATTGTCTGATAGGATTATAGCTGTAGAGTTCATATGAACTCAGAATAATATAGCTGATCCTTTAACTAAAGGACTGGAACCTGCAGTGGTCCTTAAGTCGAGGTTGGGGATGGGGCTGTCAACCCATCATAGTTCATCATCAGTGGGAACCCAATACACATGAGAGGAGATCCCTTGAAGTGTATTCAATGTGGTAATAACAAGCTGTAAGGATGAATTGGTAGTACCTTTGCTACATAGATGATACTGTTGTATCTGAGTCTATCCCCTGTAAACCTAGAAGGTACTGATACTGCTAGATAGCAAGAGTTATTGTAACTCTGAATGGGATCAAGTCATTCGACGAGATGGTAGCAGTACATCTCTGGAGATGTCCAGCTAAGCGAATGTAATTGTGTGGTCGCAATTAGAGGAAAGGGTTATTCCTTGAAGCATTCAACGAACAGGATCGAGACAAGACCATTAATGTCTCAAAGCCGTAGATTGGCACCATAGCCTTTGACTTGTCGTCGTCTATGGAACATGATTACATCAAACGGATTAAGATTCAAGGTGAAACATTCCATCTGAATCCGGTAGTCATCGAAGTAGGGGACTTAGGAGGGTTCAAACCCGGAAGGGTACCGACTCTGAAAAACAAGTCATGATGAAATAACCTGGAGCATTTCTGTATGGATTTGTGGGGGAATGTTAGAAAATGGAGTTTTTAGGGCATAATTATTTTATGTTCTTGATGTTAATTCCGGATTTTAACGATTGGAAATTGTTCCTTGATATGGGAACTTAAATTTTCATATATGGGTCTAAGTAATTTTCTTAGTGAAACCCATAGAGAAATGGAGTTGAAGTTAGTAGCTTGAATAAGCTTGAAATGAGAATGTGTATTTATCCCACATTGAAATAAATAAGGGGGTTTGTTGGCTTTATAATCACACACATGGGTAGTGTACAACTACTAAGGTGTATGATGGTGCATGGTGTTACTGTGTGCTCCATGCGCACACACACACACACGCGCGCGCCGCCGCCGCCCGCCCCGCCACGTCACGACACGTCACGTCTCGACTCGGGTCGGCTCGGTCGAAGGGCGATTTGGGCGAATGTCTCGGCGTCTCGCGTACGCGAGGCGACCTGGGCGAGGAATTTTATTGCATGGATTATTGATTTATTTTAATATTATAAACATGCTGTCAAGAGTTGGACTATACTCCTAGTTAAGTCCTGTAAACTCTCGAGAGCAAAACTTACTGTCAGGAACAAGGTTCCTGTCAGGAAGGTTAAACTTGCTGTCATAAACAAGGTTGCTGTCAGGAAGGCTAAACTTGCTGTCATGAAACAAGGTTGCTGTCAGGAAGGTGAAACTTGCCGTCATGAAACAAAGTTGCTGTCAAGAAGTAAACTTGCTGTGAACTGTTGACAGTTACTTTAAAGGTACTGTCGGGACTTGTTGACAGTAACTTCTGCGTGGTTTTGACAGTAAAGTCTGAGTGTTTATTCTATTAATTGGAAGTCATAATGTGGATAAATATATAACGTAACTGTTACGATTTATTTAATATAAAATCAGCTGTTACAGCCGTTTTGATTATATTAAATCGACCGTTTCATTCTGATGAATTGGAATGGGAGTTACAATATTAATTGGGTGATATCAGTTACGTTTGGCCTCTCCTATAAATAGAGACCTAAGCTACTGATTGTAAATATACTGTCCACACCATACATTCTCTGTTCTCTCTACACACTCTGTTCTCCCTTTATATTCTGTACTCCACCAGTAGGTTTTTCTGGCGACTGAGGTGCTAGTCGAAGTCGAGTTTTCTGGTGACTGTGACCATCTAACTCGGAGCTGTTTTATCCTGGAAGAATATTGCCAGCATCCTGACACAGTGTAAGTGGGGGCAATTATCTCTTCAAGAACAGTCAGGTTTTTCGTGCAAATCCTGACGACTCAGCTGTGTTACATATTTGTTTGATATACTGATATAGCTATGGCTACTGGTATGTCTTCTGTTCTTCCTTCGTTTTTACTGTTACTGATATGCTTGCTTTTTACCTTCGTGTTTTGTTTCGTTAATTGTTTGCTTGGCCTTGGCTTGTTAAATACGATATATAACTGCCTCTATGTTGCTGTAGTAGTCAATATTTCCAACACAAGAAAATATAAACACTATACAGGATACGAAGAGGACCATGATGAAATCATCAATCATCAATCAATCAATCATCAATCATCAATCATCATCAATCAATCAATATATATATATATATATAGGGTCCTACTCCACTACAAACTAAAATTAACTACAAACTAAAAACTAAACACTAATATAATATTTCAAGCTAATCTAATGACCAAACTAGGGGTACCCCAATACAAAAAATGCTTAAAATAATTGGCTCTATCCAACAAAAACAAATAAAAAATAAAAATAAATAAATAAAAAATCACTGTTCACGTTATGACGTGACAGTGAATTTCACTGGTTAATGGTGCTTCGCACCTTCTTGTACGGCGCTTCGCGCCTTTATCATTCTATCAAAACTGATGTTAAACAAGAGGAAAGACATCCTTTATTTATTAAAATCTGATGTCTATGATTAATTTTCTTTTATGTGTGGTATGTTTATATTGACCTAAGCCTCCTCATATACCAATTTTTAAATTGTACTACTTCATTATTACTTTAAATATGATGCAAAGACATCAATATTTTTACGTTTACTGATGTGTAAACCTGTATTAAACATCATTTCTTATTTATAAACCGATGTTAAACAGTAGGATAAACATCAGTTTCTTCGGAGGAACCGATGTCTATAGGCATCTTTAACATCGGTTTATGACCGATGTTAAAGATACCCCCCTTTTTCTACACCAACAAAGACATCGGTTCTGACAGACTTTTAACATCAGTCAAAAACCGATGTTGTAGGGGGTATTTCCAGTAGTGAGGAATGGCAATCAATGGTAAAGGCAATAGACGATTGACGGGTGTGTCGAGGACCTTCGGCCCTCATGACTACCTAACTCATCCGTTTATTGTCTTAAATGCTTCGCATTTCCACGGAAGGGATTTTTTTTTTGTTGGTTAGAGCCAATTATTTTAAGCATCTTTCGTGAAGGTACCCTTGGCGGGAAACTTAGAATAGATGAAATATAATTAATTTAGTGTTAGTTTGTAGTTTGTATTTAAGGATTGGTTTGTATTTGAGCAAAAGCCTATATATATAAAGGAGGATACGGAGGAGTTTAGGTGGCGCTCTAATATCGTCTCAATCTATTTTTCTAATTTTCTAAATTTTTTGAATTTTAAACACTAATAAATATAAAAATATCATTTAACATTTTATAAGTAGAATAGATGTTCGAATTTATAAAGAAGAAGACTTCGAATTTATAGGGAAGACATATGATTATAAGTTCTATTGGAAGTAGAATAAGTTTTTATAAGGCATATGAATAAAAGTTCTATTGAAAGTAGAATAGGAGTTCGAATTTATAGAGAATAAGAGTTCGAATTTATAGAAAAAACATATAAATAAAAGTTCTATTAGAAGTAAAATAGGTGTTTGAATATATAGAGCTGACATATAATTAAATATTTTATAGAAAGTACGATCTTCTTAAATTATATGATTAGAAGTTCTATTGGAATTAGAATTAGTATTTATAAGGCATATGATTAAAAGTTCTATTTGAAGTAGAATAGGAGTTCAATTTTATAGAAATAAACATATAAATAAATGTTGTATTAGAAGTAAAATAGGTGTTTGAATATATAGAGCAGGCATATAATTAAATATTTTATAGAAAGTACGATCTTCATAAATTATATTTTTTTATATTACTCCCTCCGTCCCACCCAATTATTAACACTTTTTTTGTCATTTTATGGCACGCATTTTAAGGTGAATTTTAAGGACAGTTCCATAACTTATTTTTAAAATTTTCTTTTTTGTACAAAAATAGGATTGTTCTACTTTTATACAAAAAAATAAAGAAAATTTCAAAAATAAATTATGAAACTACCCTTAAAATCCACCTTAAAATGCGTGTCAAACACCCTATTTTGAAATGTTAACAAACCGGCGGGATGGAGGGAGTAGTTAATTATACTTCTATTATGAAAATATATTCATAAATCCAATACTATTGTCATAAAAAAAAAGTCATCGTATTTAAAAAGAAAATAATTGATGTGTTAACATAATAAAAGAACATTCTCATGCAGTAATCCTAAATAAATACAGAAGTATCCTTAATATAAAGAGAAAATAAGATGTGTTTTCATTTTCTAAAACTCCATAAATTTTATAAAGTCTAGAGAAAGTATAAATTGGAATTCACTCTATTTCTTAGATTTTGATTTTAAGGAAAAAATTTGTTGTGTAAGATAAGTATCTTCAATAATATGTAATGAAGTTGAAATTTCGATCTCAAACGAGAGCGGATTGAAACGTTTTTAACGGGAAGACGGCTCACTATAAAAGATTGTATTAACTATTTAAATATCATATTGATGTTATAAATTCATTTTATTTTTAGAATTTGACTTTTATGGATAAACATTGTCATACAAATTATATATGTAAAATTTAGGTTTTTGGTCTTAACGAGAGAGGGATCAATAGTAATAACCGTGTTTAATGAGAAAGCGGTTCATTAGAGAAGACCGTATAAAAGATGTTTGAATATATAAGGAATACATAAAATAAAATATTTTATTGGAAGTAGAATACAAGGACGGTGGAGACGTTTTATACAATTTTTTTAAAACTATGTATCTTTTCTTCCTAGAAATCCTTTATTTTAACTTTTTTATACAAGTTAATTATACTTGCATTAGAAAAATATATCCATAAATTTAATATTATTTCCTTCACGAAAAGTCTTCGTATTTTTTTTGATATGTTAACATAATAGAAAAACATTCACATGCGGAAGTTGTAAATAAATATAGGAATATTTATAATACATAGAAAATATAAGATGTATTTTCATCTTTTAAAACTCCAAAATATTAGAAAGTTTAAAGAATATAAAAATTGGAATTTACTCTCTTTATATAATGAAGTTAGAATTTCGGTTCCAAATAAGAGCGGCTCGAAATGTATTTAACGGGAAGACGACTCACTAGAAAATATTGTATTAGCTATTAGAATTTGATACTAATGTCATATTTTTTTTTTTTTTTTACGGTTCGATTTTATGGATAAAAATTATTATATAAGTCTTTATAATATATGTTAAAGTTGGGATTTCGGTTTTAACGAGAGAACGGCTCAATTGAAAGAATCGTGTTTAACAAGAAATCGATTCATTAGAGAAGATTATTTAATTATTAAAATTTAATGTTAGTATTATAATATAACGTAAATATATGAAGCGCGGCTTTATCGACTAGTTTACAATAAAAATGCATGATCTATAGACTGCTATGGCTATTGGCTTGACACCAAATTAATAGCAATCAAAATTGCTAAAGTTTATGATTGAGTTGCATACAAGTTACATGGAAAAAAACATTATTTTCAATTTTTCTCTCAAGTTAATAAAATTAGATAGTTAATTACAAAAAAAAATCTAAAATTAAAATTTAAAAAATTTCAATGTTCAAACATAACAACTAATCAAATAATATAAGAAATTGTGAAAAATTATTATATTAATACAATAGATTTTAGCGAGAGCAAGGAGCACAATTTCTACAAATATAATATGCCTATTACATCCTTTTATTTAATATATTATTAATGTTCAAAAATAAATTAGTAGGGTTCTACTTAAACACTACATTCGTCTTTAAATAAATTTTAGATATTTTCCTTGTAAATTTCAATTATAAATTATCTAACTATAAATTAAAAAGATTAGCATATTAAGAAATGGGAGGAGAAGCGACAAGAGTTCAAAATTCAAACTTCGGCAACGGTAACTCGACTAAGGATTCCGGCAAAGGGAGCAAAGAGAGCAACGGAGGTAGAAGGCAGGACAACGGCAATCCGGGAAATGACACTAATAAGGCGGGGGCTTCTAAGGCAGGGGCTAGATCTTCACTCAAGCAATCAGGAGAAATGATCTTAAATGATTTCATTTGGGCAAGTTCAGAGCTGGTAGACAAATCAGTAATGAACAGGGTTCGATTAGGAGATAAACAAGCAATCACGGAAGTTTTGAATATGATTCATTTTAGAAGTTTGGAAAGAAGAAGCAAAGTAGAAGAAGAAATCTCATCAAGAAATCTACAGGCAAAGAATTCATATGCAGATAAAAAGAATGCTGAAAAGGAATGGGTAGTGGTTCAGAGAAAGAAAACCAGAACTAATAGCAAGGTAAATACTTCCCAATTGTGCTCTATTTTTCTATATGACATACCGAATGATACAAAGGCAAGAGATATTTGGGAACTATTCAAACCTTGTGGTACTATTAGAGATGTCATATTACCTAAAAAGAGAGACAGGAGAAATCAAAGATTTGGCTTCATTAAAACCATCTCGGAAGAAGAAGCGAGGAAAATCATCAGCAAGGTCCAAGAAAAAGGGGGTTTAGGCAAAAAACTGAAATTGTCCATTACACTTGAGGGAAAGATTATACCTCTCCGAAAAGAAACTCCCAAATACCAGGTAGTCAAAAATCAGGAATTTCCTAAACCTAATGAACAGAGCAAGGAAGTCAAAAATCAGGAATTCCCTAAACCCAAAGTACAGAGAAAGGAAGATAGTCAGGATAATTTCCATAAAAGAATGTTTGAGAATATTGAAATGGTGGTTGACGAAGAAGTGGAAGAGGGACTTTTCTAGACAAAAGTGGGATTTACTAGAGATAATCAGAATGCTGTAAGCTTACAAGACAAGCTCAACTCAATTGGATATGACAACATAATAGTTGTGGGGTTATCAGAAAGAAAATTCCTTTTAAGAGTGAAAGAAGGATCAGAATGGAAAGATTTTGATCTGATAACTTTAGATAATTGGTTCAGCCTTATAAGGACTTTCAAAGAAGAGGATCTCTACTTATCTAGATCAGTTTGGGTTGAATGCATAGGACTGCCTATGCATACATGGATAGAAGATAACCTTAAGGCATTTTCTGCAAAGCTGGGAGAATGGACTTCATGGTCCTATCAAAAAGATGGTTCAAATGATCTTTTTAATCCTTTGATATGCCTCTCCACAAAGAACTATGATTTTATTGAGGAGAAAATCATTGTTAACATCAAAGGAAAGAAGATCCCTATCTGTTTTAAGGAAATCTCTGATCAGTCTTATCTAAAGGACAGAATAGCTTCTATGGAAGAATTTTCCAAGAAAAACCATACTGAACTTTCTTCACAAGATCACAGAGGGAATCCATCGGTTTCTAAGAGGAAAAATATAGGCAGCAAAGCTAAGGAGAGGGTTGTAGTTTCTTCAAACAAAGTGAAATCCAAAACTCAAGAGGAAGTAAAAGATGTTTCCTCAAGAGCAAATGAGAATGGAGAAAACACCTGTAAAGATCACTCAATTCCAGGCAACATTGAAATAGATAGTTCTGAAATCAGTCATGTAAGTGAATCGATATTTCATGTAGCCCCTAATCCCCTTCTTTTCACTTCAGACTTGTCTTCTAGTTCAGTAGATGTGGCAAGTAGCAATACTGTGTCTATTGTTTACAATGAGGAGACAGCTAATGGAAGCAATCAACCAACATTATGTCAAGGCTTGATTAAATTAAAGCTGGGAAAGAAAGTAGGAAGGCCAAGAAAATTACTGAGGAAAAGGAAAAATCCTTTTGATCTAGGGTTAAGAAGAAGAAAAATCCTCAAGAAAAGCTGCAAGAAACAAAATGATAGCCAAAGATTGGAAAGTTTAAAGACGGTGGTACATCAGGATCATAGCAAAGACCCTTTGCTTCAAGAAGCAAAAGATATTGTAAATAGTGCTACTCAGTTGGGATTGGATTTTGTTCATAAAGAAAAAGAGGTTCTTAATGAGATCCATCAACAGTTGATAGAGGGGACCATATAAGAGGTTCTTTTTTTAGAAGTGTAGTAAAATCAAATTCTTTTAATGAAAGACATCAGATTACTATCTTGGAATGTAAGAGGTATCAGTGGAAGTAGCAACAGACGAAATATCAGAGACATGGTTTCAGTTTCAAAGGCAAACATCATCTGTCTTCAAGAAACAAAATGTAAGGATTTAGATATTCCCATGAAAGGCTCAATTTGGGATCCTTTTGAACATGAATGGTTGATTCAACAGTCGGAAGGATTATCGGGGGGCATTCTAGTATCCTGGGAAAAAAGCATTTGCACATGCTTAGGTATAGCCCAAAATAGAAAATGGATTTGGGTACAATTTATGCATAATGTAAGTGGAGATCGTTTCAACATAGTCAGTGTATACAGCCCTACAGCATTACTGAGGAAAAAAGGCCTTTGGAAAGATTTGAATGATATAGCTTCTTTAACTTCAGGGGAGGCAACTTGTTTCTTAGGAGACTTTAATTGTGTTAGAGATGAGTCTGAAAGAATGAATTGTGAGTACAGAAAGAAGGATTCTAGACTTATAAATTCTTTCATCAAGAATTTCAATCTAAAAGACATCAAGCCTGCAAATTCTCCCTTTACATGGTTTGGAAGACAGGGAAAAAAGAGTAGATTGGATAGATTTATAATAGACATCAAATGGTTAGAACTGGGGGACTGGAAAGTTAAGCTAGAAAGTAGAAAGCACTCGGATCACAAAGCTATTATTTTGAGTGCAGAATCTTTGAATTGGGGGCCAAAGCCATTCAAAATATTCAACTGGTGGCTTAAGGAGAATCAATGCATAGAAATTTTAAACTCTTTCCTACTCAGCAAACAAGTTACAGATTCAAAGAATGTGCAGCTTATTCTGAAAGGAGTAAAAGAATCTTTAAGAGATTGGGGGAAATCAGCCAGGAATGATTTGGAGGCTAAAATCTCTCACTTAGAAAATAAACAAGAAGCTCTGGACCAAAACAATCAGTGGGATAACGAAGCCATTCTTAATAGAGAAGAGTTATTAAATTGCTATTCAAAAAAAGACTCAATGCTGCAACAAAAAGCCCGGCTCAATTGGAACATTCAAGGGGATAAAAACACCAAGTTTTTTCATCATTCCATTCAGAGGAGAAGGAATAAAAATAACATCAGCAGGATTCTGTGGCAGGGAACGTGGTTTTCTCAGCCAAGTGACATCAAAAAAGCTTTCTATGATCACTTCAAGGAATTCCTCAACTCTAAGAGACATAAAATTATATTCAACGTTGGCAACCTCATACAGTCAAGACTTAATAGCTCGGATAGGTCATTGCTAGAACAAGCTTTCACTATGGAAGAAGTGGAGTTAGCACTCAGTGATTCAGCAAACGACAAATCTCCAGGACCGGATGGAATTAATTTCAGATGCCTAAAGATCATGTGGCCTTCTTTGAAGCAGAAAATTCTGGATTCTTTTAACCAATTTGCTGAAAATCTACTTCTACCAAACGGTTTGAACTCTTCTTTCATTGCTATAATCCCTAAGACTTTTGATCCAAAGAAAGTTCAAGATTTCAGACCAATAAGCCTTATAAACAGTTTTTCTAAACTGTTTACAAAGTGCCTTACCAACAGATTGGGACTCATAATGGAAAAATTAGTAAGTGGTTCTCAAACAGGGTTTTTAAAAGGAAGACAAGCCAGTGAAAGCATACTGATAGTCAAGGAAGTATGTCATGCAATGAAAAAATCAAGAAACAGTGGCTTCATCCTGAAATTAGATTTTGAAAAAGCTTTCGATACCATAGACTGGGAATTCTTGTGGGACCTTATGGAAAAGATGGGTTTTGGAAGCAAATGGATTTGCTGGATTAAAACTTTTTTTGAAAAGATTAGAATCTTAATTCTCATTAATGGATCACCTACAAAGGAATTTTCTCCTACGCGTGGTCTTCGCCAAGGTGATCCTCTCTCCCCATTGTTGTTTAATCTGGCTGCGGAGGTACTAAGTTGTATGTTGACAAAGGCTGCAAACATTGGCATATTCAAAGGTTTCAAATTTCAAGGAAATGAAGATCAACTAACACACCAGCAATTTGCGGATGACACAATCATTTTTATAAATGAAGATCTTAGCTCAATAGCTGGAGTCAAAAGAGTTCTCAGTTGTTTTCAACTAATTTCTGGTCTTAAAATAAACTTCAAAAAGAGTAGTTTATACTCTTGCAATGGAAAGGACAATCTTGTGAAGTCAGGGGCAGAGATTCTGGGATGTAGTGTAGGAAAGTGGCCTTTAAAATATCTAGGCATCCCTATAGGAATTTCAAGTAGAAGAAAAGTTCACTGGGAACCACTTCTACGAAAATTTAAGGAAAAATTTGCTGCATGGAAGGTAGAATCACTAAATCAAGCAAGCAGGATGGTACTTATTAAATCTGTCCTAGACAGTCTTCCAGTGTACTGGTTCAACACCTCTCTCATTCCCAGTGGCATCTGCAAACAGATAGAGTCAATAAGACAAGGTTTTTTCTGGGGAAGCAAATTCAAAGAGCTGAAAACTGTTAAAAAGAAAATGCACCTTCTTGCATGGTCTAAGATTTGCAGGTCCAAATCTGAAGGAGGACTAGGTTTTCATTCTATGGCAGAAAAGAATGCAGCCCTACTAGGTAAATGGGTGCAGAAATGGTACTCGGATAGAAGCAGAGACTGGAACAAGTGGTCAAAAATTAAATACAAATGTAAATTTGGAAAAAGTGTAGAAGAACTGACAGAGAAAGGTAATTTATCAGAATGTTGGACAGATATCCATAAAGTGCTTAACAAGACATCATTGGGATCTTTCCTGAAAACAGAACACTTCAAATGGAAAGTAAACAATTGGAACATCACCTTCTTTTGGGAAGATCACTGGAATAACAGAGGAATTCTTAAAGACATCTTTCCAAAGTTATATGCACTGACAAACTTCAAAGGAGTATCAATTGAAATTTTTGTTACCCTATGGGATTGCTATGATCACTATGGTACTACCTTTTGGACAAGGTCACTGAGAAACTGGGAAACGAATTTGGTGGATGAGCTTGATCAAGTAATATCAAGTGTTCTACTTAATCCTTTAAATGATACAATCCAATGGTTACCAGGTAATGGGCAACAATATTCTGTCAAGAAAGGCACTCATTTATTTTCAGCCATAAAGCCAGCTTCTTATGCAGTGACCCAAGTGCCTCAGGACTTATGGAACCTACACATCCCAGAAAAAATTAAAATTTTCATCTGGAAGCTAGTTAGTAACATATTACCAACTCGAGATCTTCTTGCTCACAGAATCACAGATTGGAAGGATTCAAAATATTGCTCTTCTTGTCCAAGTTCACCTGAAACATCAGACCATATAATTTGGAGTTGTTCTGTGTCTAGAAGAATATGGAGAAAATGTTTAGATTGGTGGGGCTTTTATTACAAACCCCTTCCTTCAAATTTCACAGATTCTTGGAATATGGCAATTTGGTTCAAGGATGCAAGCATTAGAAGAGTTTGGAAGTTAACAATAATAGCCACAATGTGGACATTATGGTTAAACAGGAATGAAAGAGTTTTCAACAAATCAGTCATTAGTGAAGCTAGCTTAATAATCTTACTGCAAAAACGATCACAGGAATGGAATCTGGCTACAAATTTCATTTCTCAGGAACATGTTAAGTGGTGGGAAAACAATCCAGTGGGAGTAGTAACAAGAAACAAAGAAGAAATTGAGAAAAAAAATCCTACAGCATGATTCTGATTTCATCTGCTTCATAGATGGTTCATGGATCAAAAATTCAAATGGTATCTTCTCTGCAGGCATAGGGGGAATAGCTAAGACTAATGAAGGGAACACAGTAATGGTCTTTTCAGGTCCTCATTATGCAGAAAATGCTTTTATGGTGGAAGTTAAAGCTTTGGAAACTCTTGTCTGGTTAATAGAAAATTGTGAAAAGCAGAAATTTAGTTTCCTGGTTTACATAGACAACGCTGAATTGGTCTTGAAACTAGAAGAGTTTAAAGCACTCAAGACTACAAATCTGTCAATAGAGAAAAGCTGTAAAAGTTCAATCTTATCTCTGAATATTTCTTTCAAGAAAATTGATAGAACATTCAACAGAGAGGCTGATATCTGGGCTAAGCAAGGAAGGAGAAGACAAGATTTTTTCTATCTCTGGAATTAAGATTTTAAAGCCTTTTATCTATACATCTAAGGGTGGGTAATTATCAGGCTTTTAATATATTGAGTATAGAAAGGCCCAGTTTTATCCAAGCCCATAAGTGCAAAATTAAGGAAAACATATTGCAAGGAGCAGTGTAGTGGTAACGAAGCGCCTCAAAAATCATTTACTGTCCTAGGAAAATGAGCAGTTGTTTTTATTGGAACTCTGCATAAGCATTCTCTTCCACTATATACATAGCCCTCTTCACTACAGCCTTTCTCTACTTTTCACAACTTTTCACTCTACAGCATCTAAAGCAAAATCATGGTAGATGTCCAGCCTCGTTGGGAGCTTCCAAGGCGTGGGTTTGTAAAAATCAATGTTCACAGTTTTTTCAGCGATCAAAGGCTCCCTAATGGTAACATTAGTGGTATTGGTGTTGTAGCAAGGGATCACAAGGGAAACATCCTGAGTATGCTAGCAGGTTCTTTGGGTAAAGAGAGAAGAAGAAGCAACGAGTTCTTCGCTTTTATGGAAGGACTGAAGCTGGCCTTTGCAAGAAACTACCAAAAGGTAACACTAGAATCAGACCATGTTAATGCTTACTGGCAGTGGAAGGACTCTCTACAAGTTGGATGTCATCCAGACGATGAGTCCATTGTTAGGCAACTCAACACGCGAAGGACATATAAAAATTTCGCATTGGAGATTCGTTTGGCTGATCCGGTTGACAATGATTTGGCAAGATATCTGGCTCAGCAAGGAGCATCTAAATGGAAGCACATGGTGATCATAAAACAACCTTTCGGTAGAGTTCTGGAAATATGGAATCATGATATGGGCTTGGGACCTTTTGGTGCTCAGTACGAATGGATGCTGGAGGAGGATGTCAATGTTGAAGCTATGGATGATGAAGTAGTGAATCCGGAACTCGAGGTCATGGCAGTTCAAGTGGCAGAGCCGTTGCACCCTGGAAATGTTTTCGTCGGCATGGATGCATGGTAACTAAAACGACTCTTGCTCTTCTGCTTAGTCTTCTATCATGTCTACTTATTGGGCTTTGCTGTTGAGCTTCTATCAGTTAATGCATTTTTGGTTTAGTTTATTCAGTATTAATTTATCTATCAAACTTAATGGGCCTGCAATATCGAGTTTTGTTGGAATCGGTTGCAGTGTATTGATTTGATAATCATGTAATGTTTGGATTATGGTTCTTGGATTTTGTGGCTTTTGGGCCTTATATATTCATTTGTTGTTTGCTCTTCAAAAAAAAAACTATAAATTAAAAAAAATTGAAGTTATATTTTTGTTTATGTAATAATTATAATCAACCTATTTATTTATTAAAAATAAATATATACAATATAAGTATATCCAAAAAAAATATCAAAATACACATTCTAATATTAAATAATGTCAATTATACATATAAATATAATTTTAAATTAAAAATATATATTAAATATTCTTTAATTACTACATCATATTAAATTCTATTATATTATATCCTTATCTATACTATTATATTAAAGCCGAAACATTGAAAGTTTTGGTTTTCTCTTAAGTTTTGGTTTTCACTTTAATTATTTAATTTTAAATTATTTATAATATAAAACAAATCAAATAAATTCTGTTATTGTCTTTAATCCTAAATACAGAGTAGTATTTTATATTTACACCATTACCCGTTAACAACAAATTTACATTAAGATTTTATATTATTAGTTCTAATCAATACATATCATTTATTAAATAACTATTATTATTATTATTAATTTTATTAATTAATATTACAAAGTTAAATTCCATAATAAAATATTATACTCTATTTTATTTAATCACATAATTTTAAAAGTATTTAAAAGTAACCCGTGCTTTGCACGGGCCCTAAGCTAGTATATAATAACCATGAAGGAGATAATTTGGTGGTACACTGACGATTATAATATTATCCAAACACTATTTGAAAACGAAATATAGTTAAAAGTCTAAAATATAATATAATTAGAATTATATTTGAATATATCTACTTATTAGTAGAATTATATTTAGATACTGAAAAGTGTATTATGAATTTAATATGAGTAGGTTTTCTAACTTAAATAGAATTTAATGTAGAAATTTACAATTTTGATTTCTATTCGATTTTAGAGTAATTTAGTTATAAAAATTATTATATTTATATTCAAATACTCAAAAGTGTATTTTAATAATAAAAATCAAATATAAGTAGTTTTCTCAATTGAATAAAATTATCGATATAAAATTCATCTTAAAATAGAGTCGGAGACCGTAAGATCTAAAATTGAAAAAGTTACTGCCTCCGTTCCTAAATGTTTTTCCTGTTTGCTTTATCACGTTTGCTAACGTACATTTTTGTTAGTTAATATTTTCAAATTAGTGTTAGTATCAAATATAAAAACTTCACTATATTAAAGTACTCACAAATACGAATCAAACAAGATCACTCATGAATATATTTTATGTTATAAATTATGTCAAGCGCTTATGAACAGGAACAAAAGTCAAAACAAGAAAAAGAAAAAGAAAAGGGAGTATTTAACTATGAACATAATTATATTTAAATATTAAAGAATATATTTAACTAATACAAATAAATATGAGTATGTTTTCTACGTTAGATAAAACTAGCTTAAAAGCCCGTGCAAGGCACGGGCACTGAACCAATTTCTCGTAATTAAAAATATGATAAACTATAAGATTTCAATTTAGAGAAAATGCCCAAACTACACCACTTTGGTGTGGAAAGTGCTCGAAATACCGATTTACAATCGAGCCTGCCCTTTTTGACCACAGAGTGCGCATACTGTACATGCGTGGCCTGGGATACGCATTTCAGAAATGCATATCCCAAGTCACGCATGTACAATATGCGTAATGATGTCGTATGACGTCATTATCTCGTAAACGTCTCCGGCGTTTAGGCGGCCTCAAGATCGCCATTTCGTTCGCTCATCTCCGTTCACCACCCTCCGGTTGCCTCCACCACATCTGAGGACATACAAATGATGCCCAGACTGGCCTCATCATTTTCCTCTACTCTGTGTTTGTTTTCCGGCCCCGCAGGGGTGTACACAAACCAACCGAAAACTATATCGGGAAAAAAGCTTCGTTTTAGGCCTTTTAAATCCGGCAAACCAAATGAAAATCGAATGGTATAGGAATGTAGAGGGGGAGAAGACGTTCATTTTGGTGTATGGTACGTGAATTAAAGATGCCTGGAAAGGTGTAAACAATGTCCCCGAAAATCTGATAGGAAAACGACTTTGACGTCGTTCGAGAGAGGAGATGAACAGTGGCCAATACGCATGTTCAACATGCGTATCTATAGCCACGCATGTTAAACATGCGTATCTGAAATAACTGTTCACAGTCATAGATTTTTAATTTTACAAAGTACACACATAACTTCATTGCGTGTACCACCTATTCGCATTTCAGAAATGCGTGTTCCCTATACGCCAGCTTAGAATGCGTGGCTCGTGGGTAAAAAAGGTGGACGATTTTGAATATAGGCATTTTGGGCAGATGAACAGTGGCCAATACGCATGTTCAACATGCGTATCTATAGCCACGCATGTTAAACATGCGTATCTGAAATAACTGTTCACAGTCATAGATTTTTAATTTTACAAAGTACACGCATAGCTTCATTGCGTGTACCACCTATTCGCATTTCAGAAATGTGTGTTCCCTATACGCCAGCTCAGAATGCGTGGCTCGTGGGTAAAAAAGGTGGACGATTTTGAATATAGGCATTTTGGGCAGATGGAAATAAAATATAGGTAGTTTGGTATCTCACCCTTAAATTTATCTAATATTTGTATAATTATTTTATAATTTTGCATACTAATTTTTTATATTACATTTTGAATTAGTTTTTAACTCAATTTTAAAATTGTCTAAATAGGGCTTTATGATCATATAGTTAATTGTTGATAATTACCTAAAGTTAAAACATATTATAATACTATTCGAAGGCTATTATGGGGTGGATTTCATTATTATAAAAATGCCATCCATTTTTTATACTAAAAATGCTGATAACTTAAGGTAATTACCTACGGTTAACTATATGAACATTTTTCTCTTCTAAATATCTATCTATACTATTATATTAAAGTCGAAACATTGAAAGTTTTGAAAGTTTTGGTTTTCGGTTTGGTTATCCTAGTTATTAAAATAAAAAATTAAATTACAAAAACAACTCAAAAGCTAATTACTAATGTTAACGTAATTATATTAAGATTAAGATTCCTTCATCCACATTGAGATTCTACTTTGAATTTTTTTTCTATACTATTATATTAAACCCGAAATATTGAAAATTTTGAAAGTTTTAGTTTTTGGTTTGGTTATCCTAATTATTAAAATAAATAAATAAATTAGAAAAACAACTCAAAAAGCTAATTACTAATGTTAACGTAATTATATTCTGATTAAAATTTTTTCATCCACATTGAACTTCTACTTGGACTCTTTTTTCTGCTCAAACAACTCAATTACCCATTTTTTCTAAAGATTTTACTTCTAATTAAAACACTTTAACATTTAATTTAAAACTAATATTACAATAATTAATATATATTCAAAATATCACACCATATCTTTCCGTAATTATTTTAGTACCAATTTTTGTAATTAAAACACGTTACTTTTTAATTTAAAATTAATCTTGCGATCACTAATATACACCAAAAAATATCTCACCATATATTCAAATCATTATTTTTAGTAATAAATTAGAATCGTTAGATCTAATAATAAGATATATTATATGATTAAATTAATTTACTAAAAATTCAAAGTCGAACCCGTCAATGACATTTTTAATTTAGAATTTTACAAAATAAATTTTAAACCATGCATATCATTATATAAATTTATATTAAATTAAAATTAAAAAATTATTAAAAATGATTATATAAAAACATAATTATAATGTTAAACAAATTTTATAACCTATCAGAAGAAACCGTGTTTCGCACGGGTTATAAGCTAGTTTCAATTAATGTTAAATAATAAAACGACCTTAATGACCAACGCATGTATAAGAAATTTACAATCATTTTTTTTTGATTTTATCTTATACTGATTTAAGTACTCAACCATTATATATTATATTTTATTAATTTGTCAAATTATATAAATATTCATATGTACCGTACTTCATTGTCGAGTTATAATCTAATTGATCATTATAAATAATTGTTGTAGCTTTGTAATAATTTTGATTTAAAATTTTATATATTTTTTGATTTTATTGAATGTTAATTAATTATGTTACTTTTTTATACATAACATAGATCATATTTTTAGAGTTCTCATCTTTTTAACATAATTTCATTTTTTTTGTGTATATTTAAATATATATGTTTTTAGACCAATCATATATTTTATTCGTTGAAAGTCTAAATAGTTGGTCGATCAAACCCCATAATATAACTCACATATTTAAATTTTTATATACCTAAACTAATGTAATGCAATTATTAATTCTGTATGATTTGATAACTAAAATTTATATATTTTTGAAAATCAAATTTTATTTTTTACGTCAAGAATTTAATATCTACATGGATTGGAGACGCATATAAATAATTATTTTTGTACTCAATCGATTAGAATATTTTTTGTAAGTTTATCTATCCAATATTTTAGAAATAATATAAATCAATATTTTATTTACTCAAAAAAAAGAGTAAAAGAAGAATGGACAAGAATAGAAGATGTGGCTTATCTTATAGGATTTTTGAACAAAATTCAAAATTAAGTGTAGCAAAGTTGGTTATTGGCATAAGTCTATTAGAAGAGGGTCAGTGGTTCGAATCCCAATACAAACATTATTTCACTTCTTTTTACATAATTATTAAAAGAAGGCATTTTTGTAATTTTAAAAAATATAAGGGTAAAATCGTAATTTCATGACCATTAAATTGGCAACTTTTGCCCTTGTGTCAGCTTATAATATATAGTAATAGATTTTTAGTACATAACGTCTTTTTTCTCTTTAATTATAGAGTTATAAGTTATCTAAACCAGATTTAAATGATTTTATAGGACACCCGAAATTCAGAAATTCATTTTTAATTTACGGATTATTTAACAATTATCATTCAAATAAAAATACTCGAAATCTCAAAAGATAATATAATTACAGTTTTTACTAATCCTATTCAATTTAAAAATTTACGTATATAATCACTTATAATTTAATTACATAATATTTAAATTATTAACATACATTTTTTTTTGACAAATATACACTTTTTTGTATGTTATATAAATATATATTTTTAATTTACATATTAATATATAATGATTTCTTATGTTACATATAACGATTTTCATCTATATATTTTAATATATAACGGTTCTTATTTATTTTATTATACAATTATTCATTATCAAGATTTAAGGTAAAATTTCTCTTACAATTTTTATTGAAACTATATTGGATTGTTACCAGATTTTTTTTAGATGAATAGAAGTGTTTTTTTGACAATCAAAACAAAATAAAAGTAGATATGTTAATCAAAAAAAATTAACGTAAAAAATAACATATGCTTATTTCTTATAATTTTTACGTGATTTTAATTGAAAAGTAATTTTTAAACCATCGTCAAATTAAAAGTACTAGCCTAAAACCCGTGCGATGCACGGATTTTTTTTAATATTATAAAAAAAATCATCAATTTAAATTAATTTGATAATAATTATATAAATGTTATCTGTGATATTTCTAGAAAAGGAGGGATTTCAGTTTGAAAATATAGAAAAGATGATAGGTTTTAGTTGAAAAGGGTAATTGATTAATTATTAGTAATTATAAAATTATTACTTCATTTTATTAAATAGAATGCTCGTTATATGATTAGAAAAAGAGAGGATTTAGTTAGAGAAAATAAAAAGGTAATATGTGCTAGGTGAAAAGGGTAATTAATTAGTTTATAATAACTATAATTTAATTAGGTTATTTTACTAAATAAAATTCCTCATAGTTTTTAGAAAATGAGAAATTAATGTTGCCCGTTATATTTCTACAAAAAGGGAATTTAATTAGAAAAAATAAAAAAGATGATAAATTTTAGTTGAAAATGTAATTGGTTAATTATTAGTATTATAATATTATTATTTATTTTTATTGAATAGAAACGCTTGTGATATAATTGGAAAAAGGAGGTTTAGGTAACATGTTTTGGCTGAAAAAGGTAACCGTCCATGATATAATTGGGAAAAAAAATTTTAGTTAGGGAAAAGAGAAAAGGTAACGTGTTTTGACTGAAAAAGGTAATTGATTAGTTAATAGTAATTATAATATAATTATGTTATTTTATTAAATAAAATTGTTCGTAGTGTTTTTAAAAAAGAGAAATTTTAGTTAGATAAAATGTAAAAGATATTCTAATTTACTTGAAAAAGAAAATTATTTAATTATTAAAAAATAGAAAAGGTAATAAGTTTAACCTGAAAAAGGAAATTGATTCATAAAGGAGAAATTTTAGTTAGATGAAATATAAAAGATATTGTATTTTACATAAAAAAGAAATTATTTAGTTCTTGAAAAAATAGAAAAAATAATACGTTTAACCTGAAAAAGGAAATTGATTAGTTAGTAGATATGTAATTGAAAAATAGAAAAGGTAATATGTTTAACATGAAAAAGGAAATTGATTCATAAAGGAGAAATTTTAGTTAGATAAAATATAAAAGATATTGTATTTTACCTGAAAAAGGATGCACAGATTTTTTTTAAGATTATAAAAAAAAATTCATCAATTTAAATTAATTTGATAAGAATCATGTAATTGTTATCCGTGATATTTCTAGAAAAGGAGGGATTTCAGTTTGAAAATATAGAAAAAATTATAGGTTTTAGTTGAAAAGGGTAATCGATTAATTATTAGTAATTATAAAATTATTACTTCATTTTATTAAATAGAATGCCCGTGATATGATTAGAAAAAGAGAGGATTTATTTAGAGAAAATAAAAAGGTAATATGTTCTAGCTAAAAAAGGTAATTAATTAGTTTATAATAATTATAATTTAATTCTGTTATTTTACTAAATAAAATTGCTCATAGTTTTTAAAAAATGAGAAATTAATGTTGCCCGTTATATTTTTACAAAAAAGGGAATTTAATTAGAAAAAATAAAAAAGATGAAAAATTTTAGTTGAAAATGTAATCGGTTAATTATTAGTATTATATTATTATTATTTATTTTTATTGAATAGAAACGCTTGTGATATAATTGGAAAAAGGAGGTTTAGGTAATATGTTTTGGCTGAAAAAGGTAACCGTCCATAATATAATTGGAAAAATAAAGATTTTTGTTAGAGAAAAGAGAAAAGGTAACGTGTTTTGACAGAAAAAGGTAATTGATTAGTTAATAGTAATTATAATATAATTATGTTATTTTATTAAATAAAATTGTTCGTAGTGTTTTTAGAAAGGAGAAATTTTAGTTAAATAAAATGTAAAAGATATTCTAATTTACTTGAAAAAGAAAATTATTTAATTATTAAAAAATAGAAAAGGTAATATGTTTAACCTGAAAAAGGAAATTGATTCATAAAGGAGAAATTTTAGTTAGATAAAATATAAAAGATATTGTATTTTACATGAAAAAAGAAATTATTTAGTTTTTAAAAAAATAGAAAAGATAATACGTTTAACCTGAAAAAGGAAATTGATAAGTTAGTACATATGTAATTGAAAAATAGAAAAGGTAATATGTTTAACATGAAAAAGAAAATTGATTCATATTGGAGAAATTTTAGTTAGATAAAATATAAAAGATATTGTATCTTACGTGAAAAAAGAAATTATTTAGTTCTTGGAAAAATAGAAAAGATAATATGTTTAACCTGAAAAAAGTAATTGATTAGTTAGTAGATATGTAATTGAGTAAGGGTAAAAAAGTAAAATCAACGTACCGACCGACCAACCGACCAACCAAACTTTTAATGTTTCGGCTTTTATATAATAGTATAGATTTCTTAAGTTGGATGTATGATCTTCAAAATTAAATTTCAAAAGTTCAAGATACTAGCTTATAACCCGTGCGAAGCACGGGTTTCTTTTGATAGGTTATAAAATTTATTTAACATTATAATTATGAACTTTGAATTTTTAGTAAATTAATTTAATCATGTAATATATCTTATTATTAGATCTAACGATTCTTATTTATTACTAAAAATAATGATTTGAATATATGGTGAGATATTTTTGAGTGTATATTATTTAATTTTATTAAATAGAACCGTCCGTGATATAATTGGAAAAATAAGATTTTAGTTTGAAAAAATAGAAAAAGATAACGTGATAATTAAAAGATGACATACTTTAGGGTGAAAATGGTAATTGATTAGTTTATAGTAATTATAATATAATTGTTATTTTACTAAATAAAATTGCAGGTAATATTTTTAGAAAATGAGAAATTAATGTTACTGTGATATTTCTAAAAAAAGGAATTTAATTAGAAAAAATAAAAAAGATGATACGTTTTTAGCTGAAAAGGTAATCGGTTAATTAATAGCATTATAATATTATGATTTTATTTTTATTAAATAGAATCGCCCGTGATATAATTTGAAAAAGAGAGGTTTTAGTTAAGGAAAATAAAAAAGGTAACTTGTTTTGGCTGAAAAAGGTAACCCGTTATATAATTGGAAAAAATATTTTAGTTAGAGAAAAGAGAAAAGAATTTTTTTTATTAGTTAATAGTATTTATAATTTTTTTTAATTAGATAAAATATAAAAGATATTAAATTTTACCTGAAAAAGGAAACTGCTTAGTTATTAGAAAAAAAGGTAACACGTTTAACCTTAAAAGTAGGTTGATTTGTAAAGTAAAATTTTTAGTTAAATAAAATATAAAAGAAGATTTTTAAAAGGTAACTCGTGATATAATTGGAAAAAGAGATATTTTAGTTAGAGAAAAGAGAAAAGATAATTTGAACGAAAAAATTAATTAATTAGTTAATAGTAATTATAATATGGTTTTTAGTTAGATAAAATATAAAAAATATTATATTTTAACTGAAAAAGGAAACTGCTTAGTTATTACAAAGAAAAGAAAAGGTAACATGCTTAACCTGAAAAAGGAAATTGATTAGTAAAGCAAAAATTTTAAAGGTAACATGTTTAACCTGAAAAAGGAAATTGATTAGTAAAACAAAAATTTTAGTTAGATAAAATATAAAAAAAGATTTTATCTGTAATTAAGTAAGGGTAATTAGGTAAATTCAATAGGTACCACCTGAAAAAGGAAACTGCTTAGTTATTAAAAAAAATGTAACACGTTTAACCTGAAAAAGTAGGTTGATTTGTAATGTAGAAATTTTAGTTAAATAAAATATAAAAGAAGATTTTAAAAAGGTAACTCGTGATATAATTGGAAAAAGATATATTTTAGTTAGAGAAAAGAGAAAAGATAATTTGAATGAAAAAATTAATTAATTAGTTTATAGTAATTATAATATGCTTTTTAGTTAGATAAAATATAAAAGATATTATATTTTAACTGAAAAAGGAAACTGTTTAGTTATTAAAAAGAAAAGAAAAGGTAACATGTTTAACCTGAAAAAGGAAATTGATTAGTAAAACAAAAATTTTAAAGGTAACATGTTTAACCTGAAAAAGGAAATTGATTAGTAAAACAAAAATTTTAGTTAGATAAAATATAAAATTTTTTTTTATCTATAATTAAGTAAGGGTAATTAGGTAAATTCAATAGGTACCAACCAACCAACCAACCAAACTTTTAATGTTTCGGAATTTATATAATAGTATAGATAACACAAAGAGTAAATTGAATGTATAAAATCTTATATTTAACAAAAAGTTTTATGACAATTTGATATTTATACTAATAACATATCAATAATTTAAAAATTAGAATAATTATAAATATTAACTAATAAAATATGATTGATATGGGCTAAAAGTAAGCCCTAAAGACACATTTAATGTGGCATTAATTAGACCCGGAATGGTCCAAACGTGGGGCCCACCAGGTGGGCCCAAACCCTATTTACAATATTAATTTCGTAATTAATATTATGGATAATAAACAGCTCAGCAATAAGTGTCAGATAAGAACATTATCTCTACAAGGAGTAGCCTCCAAGGCATCCACTCATACAAGGAAACAGACTCCTACAAGGAAGGGGTCTAGAACTTTCCTCTCAAAATTGACTTGTCCGCCAAGTCACTTAACCCTACCCTAATTCTGAGGCTTCTCAGCCTATATAAAGGGTCAGACCCCTCAACTCAGAACTACGTTTTTATTGGCTTGATTCTTTTAATACAGAGATACGTAGGCATTCTGTGAGGACCGATTAAGTCTCGAACGCAGAAGCAGCCATTAAAGCTCGAAGCTCAACCACCCTTTGCATTAAATACATCAAACCCTAGCCGCAATCTAATAACCTAGTTTTTATTCCACAACATTTGGCGCCGTCTGTGGGAAGAAGACATCAACCATGGTTCAAACACGAAGAACTGCACCAAGCACTACAGAGCCAATCGCTACCGAGGCTCTACCTCTTAGCTCTGCTCCGCCCCTTACTGAACAAGTACTTCCGACATCTGAGCAAGTACCTCCGACATCCGGGACTATCGTTCCGTATCAAGTTTCTCAACCCCTAGGGACGACTACCCATGTTGAGAGTACGCTACCTCCGATCGTCCACACAATTCCAGGGACTAACCCCCTCCAGGTGGGGATTTCTTCCCTGATTGTAGACCCCAACAACCCTACACGAGGGGTTCAGATCCACACTACGGATCTCCCCATAAGCACCAATCCAATGTATGGGATGCCTAACTACGGAGCTGGACCAAGTGGTCATGCCCTGTATATTCGAGATCGAGATTATCGCGATTTTTCTGGTCCTTATACGGATGAATCATCTTCTGGCGATGATTACGAGCGTGATGAAGCTCCAAGGAGGCGGCGTGCAAGTAAAGAACCTATGGGGAGAACTCGAATTACTCATGATGGACTCCCTTCAACAACTACTGAGAGGATTAAGGCTTATGAAGCCGAGATCTTGAGATTAAAGGAAGATATGGCCAGGGAGCAAGCCAGATCAAATCAGACTTTGCCACCTCCCACGTCAGGATCGATTCCCTTTATAGATCTGGAGAGGCCTTCAAGAAGGCAAAGAAGGGCTACCGCCCCAACTGGAAGAACTACAAGGGTGGAAACCCCTAAGAGCAACCCCAAGGATCTGATGCCACTTGGGGATCCTGATGATCCCACGCCCCCATTCACCGAGGAGGTGATGAATGCCCACATATCAAGGAAGTTCAAGATGCCGACAATTAAGGCTTACGATGGAACGGGTGATCCCGCAAATCATGTTAGGACGTTCTCGAACGCACTATTACTACAGCCTGCAAGTGACGCCTTGAAGTGTAGGGCGTTCCCTCAAACCTTGTCGGGCATGGCTCAAAGATGGTATAGCCGACTCCCTGCAAACTCAATTGGCTCCTTTAAGGAGTTAAGTGCTGCTTTTGTTAGTCAATTTATCAGCGGGAGAGTTCATGAAAAAAGTTCTGCATCTCTCATGTATGTGGTACAAGGGAAGAATGAGAATCTGAGAGATTATCTTAAGAGGTTCACCAAGGAGACATTAAATATTACTGATTTAGAGAACAAGGTGGCCATGGTAGCCCTGGAGCACGGCACCACTGATCTTTACTTTAAAAGGTCATTGGCAAAGCACCCACCCGAGAATATGGCTGAGCTCCAACGAAGGGCTGATAAGTATATCAAGGCCGAGGACAGCACCATGAAGGATGTCGTGATAAACAATGGAGGCAACGGGAACTCCAAGAAGCGAAGGCAAGACCAGGAGTATGATGACCAGGAATATGATGCTAGGGACAAGTATCCCCGAACTAGTGAGGACTCCGACTCTGCCCCTAAGAAGAGCCAAGGACCAAGGTTCACTGAGTATGCAAGGTTGAACACTCCCAGGAGTCGAATCCTATTGGACATTGAGAAGGATAAGGATTTCCGATGGCCGAAGCCACTCAGGGGTGATCCCACAAAGAGGAACAAAAATCAGTATTGCAGATTCCACAAAGACGTGGGGCATGACACTGATGACTGCAAACAACTCAAAGATGAGATCGAGTTTTTAATCCGTAGAGGAAAACTGAGCCACTTCACTAAGGGTGAAGATCGTGGTGGTCAAAGAAGAAATCATGATAGGAGCGATGATGATCGAGATCGAAACCCACAGCCCCGAGGGCCAGTAATCAACATGATCTCGGGAGGCCCGACAGCGGCTGGGACAACCAAGAACTCTCGGAAGGCTTATGCAAGAGAGGTGGTGCACATTGTCGAAGAAGCACCGAAACGTGCAAGAACCGAGTTAACGATCGGATTTGAGGATTCAGATCTTGAAGGGGTGAAGTTCCCCCACGATGACCCGCTGGTCATAACACCCATGATTGGGAATTCAGAGGTGAAGCGAGTCTTGATAGACAATGGAGCTTCAGTGGACATTTTGTTCTATGATGCATTCGTGAAAATGGGATACAACGACTCTCAGTTGACCCTATCTAACATGCCTATATATGGATTCAGCGGAGTAGAGTCTAAAGTTGAGGGAACTATTCTGTTGCCCGTCACCATCGGACAGAAGCCAACAGAGGCCACTCAGATGCTGAACTTTTTGGTTATCAAAGCGTCTTCCACCTACAATGCCATCCTCGGGAGGACTGGACTCCATGCTTTTAAGGCTGTGGCCTCAACCTATCACATGAAGATCAAGTTTCCAACCAGGAATGGTGTAGGAGAACAAAAAGGTGACCAGAAAATGGCTAGGAGCTGTTATGTAGCCGCGTTAAGGCCTGATGGAGTCGGGGGGCAGGTTCTTCCGATTGAAGACATGGACGTTTGTAGTGATAAGGAACATCAAGAAAGGCCAGCAGAGGACATCACACATAAACCTCGGACAGCCATTAAGGCTAAGGCGTCAACTGACTTCGTGGTTGAATGCATCATTGGCAACCAAGAAATCGAGGGGCAGGAGATTGTACCCCAAGCTGTAAGTGAACTTCAGAATAAGAATGAGGTAACCAGAAGGAGTAGTGAGTGCTCTATTTTATTGGAGCATCAAAAATAAAATCAAGTGGTGCAAGCCTAGTCTTGCAAAGCCCCGATGGGTTCAAATTATCCTAGTAGTTTTTAGCTTCATATTTTATCTAGTAGAAGTAGAAATAAGGTTCGATGAAACCATCGCAGAGCATGTTGCTCCGAGTAGGACAGTAGTATTCTATGTAAGGGTTGAACCCATCTCAAGTTATTAATGCAAGTTTATTTTCCATTCATTGATTATGTGATTTTATTTATGTACCTAACACCTGATGTGTGTAAGTCAAAGATGACCAAGTACCGAAAAAAAAAAAATACACGAATGGAAACAAACAAACGCATAAATAAAAACCCTGAAAGGTCGAGAGTTACTAAGAGTTTAAGTCCTTGAAGGACCCCGGATAAAAAACAAGAAGCAAAGATTGGTTTGAAAACCCTGAAATCAGAACTAAGATTCGAGACAAGCCGTGAAAGACATGAAGTCAAGTAAGGGATCCAAAAGACCTTTAGTTTGACATCAATCCAAAAGAAAGGTCGTGAATACTTGGTAGTCGACATATGAACACCAACGATGAACATGTAAACGTCAACCTCGAATCCTAGGATAAGGAACACGAGTTATTAGCCATGAAGGCCATGGGATAGCTATGAAGGCCAAACTTGAAGGGGTCGTGAACCTCCAGATAGGATCCAATGATTGAAACTTCTAGTCAAAGCTTGAAAACCAATCTGAAATTTTGGACCCTCAATCCAGAATGCCAACATTGAAATATCTGAACAAGCATTGAGTGCCATCCTCATTCGAAAGGATAACAAGGTTCAGAAGCCTATCTACTATGTGAGCAAGATGTTGCATGCAGCTGAGTTAAATTATTCTCCCATTAAGAAGTTTGCTTTGGCATTGGTGACAGCCTCGAGGAAGCTACGATCGTACTTCCAGGCACTTAAGATTGAAACCCTGACGGACCAGCAACTGAGAAACATGTTGCATAACCCGAAGGCTAGCTAAGTGGGCGATAGAACTCAGATTATTTGATATCGCGTACAATCCTCGAATTGCAATTAAAGCACAGGTACTCGTTGACTTCTTGGTTGAATATACCATTGACAACCAAGAAGTCGGGGGCAGGAAGGCACAACACCCCAGTAAGGGCAAGATGAGACACCCCAAGAGGGAGAGAACTTATAAAGTTAAAGTTTAGGAGAAACATTGGGTGCTCTATTTTGATAGGGCATCAAAAACAAAACCAAGTGGTGCTGGTATAGTCCTACAGAGCCCTGATGGCTCCGCGATTGAATGTGCCTTGAAGTTGAATATTTTTCGACAACCAATAACGAAGCAGAGTATAAAGCCTTGAATGCCGGATTAGGCTCGTTATTAGATTGCGGCTAGGGTTTGATGTATTTAATGCAAAGGGTGGTTGAGCTTCGAGCTTTAATGGCTGCTTCTGCGTTCGAGACTTAATCGGTCCTCACAGAATGCCTACGTATCTCTGTATTAAGAGAATCAAGCCAATAAAAACGTAGTTCTGAGTTGAGGGGTCTGACCCTTTATATAGGCTGAGAAGCCTCAGAATTAGGGTAGGGTTAAGTGACTTGGCGGACAAGTCAATTTTGAGAGGAAAGTTCTAGACCCCTTCCTTGTAGGAGTCTGTTTCCTTGTATGAGTGGATGCCTTGGAGGCTACTCTTTGTAGAGATAACGTCCTTATCTGACTTGTATCTCCCAGCTGTTAATTACCCCCAAATATTAATTACGAAATTAATATTATAATTGGGATTTGGGCCCATCTGGTGGGCCCCACGTTTGGACCATTCTAGGTCTAATTAATGCCACATTAAATGTGTCTTTAGGGCTTACTTTTAGCCCATATCATTTGCCCCCCAACTTCTAGGAAAACTGATCAGGTTTTCCTTGAAGTTATAACGGTCTTTTCTGAGACTTGGGTCAGGGTTTATTGCTCGTACGCGAGTATTTTCAACAATATCATCTTAATGCAAAGCGTGGAGCGACCGACGCTTTTACGATGATGTTAAATGGCACTAGACAGCGCTAATCAGCCTTAAACGATGTTTAAACAATGTTAAACAATGTTAAATGGCATAAAATGACACTAAACGGCGTTCAACGGCACTAAACGGTGCTTAAATGTAAAATTTTTCCATGTTTCTGGAATTTTTTAAGCTTTCTTCTTTTTTATTTCTCTTTTTTTTTTTTTTTAGCTCAATTTCGAGCTCAGTTTCGAGCTCAATTTTCGAGCTCAAACTGTCCCAGGTCGTGGCTTTTTTCAAGCTCGTTTAGTTCATTTTTGACCTGAGCTTTTCGAGCTCATCTAGTACAATTTCGAGCTCAATGGACGAGCTCAAACAGTCCCAGGTCGTATCCTTTTGACCTATTTTTTAAGTCATTTTCGACCTGGAAGTTTCAGGCTCAATTTGTTCAATTTCGAGCTAAAAAAATGAGCTCAAATAGGGGCCAAATCGTGGCTTTTTTCGTAGAAATCCAGTGTTTTTTCGACCTGAAATTATCGAGCTCAAATAACGTTAAAACGACCTCAAAATTAATCCTAGGTCGTTAGGAATTTCCATATTTTCTAGTTCATTTTCGAGCTCAGACTCACGATCTTAATTTTAAGGAATATCGACCTCAAATGGGTTTCAAGTCGTATGGATTTTTCGTGACTTTTTGTTCTTTTTCGACCTCAAATTTACGACTTAGCCATAGCATATTTTCGACCTCGAATTTAAGACTTTTCTGGTCGTTTGATTGAGCTCGGAAATGTACTACAAAGTGAGGTCGTTGGTTTCGACCTCAGTCAACTTTGTTGGGGACTCTTGTTTGGTTTTGGGCCTTAGGCTCATGAGAATTTGGGACCTCTCCTCGTGGGCCCTAATTACATGTTTGGGCTTTCCTTTATTGGAACCTTAGTTGACTTTGACTTGGGCCTTAACAGGCCTGGTGCTGTTTGGGCTTTTTAGAGCCCACTTTGTATTAATGGCCCACAAAGGTTTCAAATGGGTTACAACCGGTTGATATTCACTTTAACCGGTTGATATTCACCCTTAACCGGTTGGGATGCTTTATATTTTTGCCTATATAAAGATCAAGGCTTTCACTTTCATTTCACCACAAAAGTTTCTAAAAAACTCTCTCAAAAGTTCCAAATTTCTTTAAGAAATTTTCTCTGAGTTTGATCCTCTTTCTTTGAAGATTCAAAGGCCTCCTTCAAGTTTCCTGGCGATTTTTCTTCCAATCTTTGAAGATTTGAAGATTACTCAAGAATTTCTGGGAATTTTTCTAGAAATTTTCCAGTTGCTATTGAAGATTCGAAGAACACTCAAGGTACTTCCCAGAATTTCTAGTTTGAAGAGTACCCTTTATCTGGTTTTTTTTTTCAATTCCTTTGAAGATTTGAAGATTGTTCTAAAAATTCCTTCGTTCTTTGCAGATTTCCTTTGATCATCAAAATTTTTCTTTGAAGATTTGAAGAAATGGCTGAAGATCGTGCTACTCAACGTTTCCAGAAACTGCAAGTGGCCTCAAAAAGAGGTATCATCATTCGTTCTCCCCTCATGAGTTTACAGGATATGATTTTAAATCGTAGAGAAGACTTTCCATCCCTGTCACACCTTGATTCTTTTAATCATAGCAACATTTTCCATGACGTAGAAAAAATCACTGACTATAATAGGATGTATAAAATAGAATCACCCTATAGGCTTATCCCAGCTGAGCCTGGGGATCGATCTTGCCATTGGCGCCCCAATGCACTTTGTATTTACAGGGGTGCCATTGTCGCAGGGGTTCGATTCCCTTTTCATGAGTTTATCCCTAGGCTTTTAGCAGATGTAGGAGTTAACCCTTCGTGTTTGAACCATGGTTGATGTCTTCTTCCCACAGACGGCGCCAAATGTTGTGGAATAAAAACTAGGTTATTAGATTGCGGCTAGGGTTTGATGTATTTAATACTTGGGTGGATGAATTATTGCCTATACTTTGGGCATATCGTACTACTTGCAAAGTAACAACTGGGGAAACTCCTTTCCTACTAGCTTATGGAGCCGAGGCAGTTGTACCACTAGAAGTCATGCATGCATCACCTAGAATTGAAGCATTCGAACCAGAGACTAATGAAGAAGGCATGAGGCTCGCCTTAGATTTGATTGATGAAGTCAGGGACGAGGCAAATGCCAGAAATGCGGAGCATCAAAAGAAAGCATCTTTCTACTACAACCACAGGGTTAAGGAGAGGTTCTTTCAACAAGGTGACTTGGTTCTTAGGAAGATCGAGGCTTCTGGAGTTGGACAGAAGGGAAAGCTAGCCCCGAACTGGGAAGGGCCGTATCGAGTCAAGAAGACTCTAGGACGAGGATCTTACAAACTGGAAACCTTGGACGGGGTTGAGGTGCCCCGGACTTGGCATGCATTGAACCTCAAGGTTTACTATGGCTTGGGATCTCCTGAATGAGTTCCAGCTTAAAACTTTGGGACTTTCCCGAGTGGGCAATAAGGGTAATTTCCTTTCTTTTTGCATTCCTTTATTTGAATATGATTGTCTCATACCCATTATTTGTCTTTTGTTTTGTAATTGCAGCTGCAGCTTTTATCAACAAGACTAATGAGCCAAAAGATGGGGACACTGCTAGGTTGAAAAGGGCTCGTTCAGGGAAAGATCCTCGAGCCCCAACAGCCACGGATGCCTACTTGAGGCCCCATGTAGCTGATGTTGAGGAGATAGATGGCTCTTCCAAGAGTGCTTGGCGTCCTAACTGGGGTATTAGGAAGAAGGACTCCATTGTTGGAGACTGCAGGCATGCTATGGACTGGTCCTATCACTCCATAACCCCTGGTGACTTCAAGGATTATGTATCTGGCTCCACTCTTGAAGGAGCTGAAAGTGCTGGAGCTCAGGCCTTTGCTGCGGTAAGCTCCTTACTATTCACTCTCTTATATACTTGTTTTATTATTTGAGTCGTGGTTTTAACTTTTTCTTTTGTAGGCTAATGCCAACTTCCAGGGGGCCATATTCCAGGCTAAGACTTGGCGTTCCAACTATGAGACTTACAAGGCTAAGTATGATGACTCCAAGAATTGGGAGGAAGTTGGCAAGGGTTAACTCCTACATCTGCTAAAAGCCTAGGAATAAACTCATGAAAAGGGAATCGAACCCCTGCAACAATGGCACCCCTATAAATACAAAGTGCATTGGGGCGCCAATGGCAAGATCGATCCCCAGGCTCAGCTGGGATAAGTCTATAGGGTGATTCTATTTTATACATCCTATTATAATCAGTGATTTTTTCTATGTCATGAAAAATGTTACTATGATTAAAGGAATCAAGGTGTGATAGGGATGGAAAGTCTTCTCTACGATTTAAAATCATATCCTGTAAACTCATGAGGGGAGAACGAATGATGATACCTCTTTTTGAGGCCACTTGCAGTTTCTGGAAACGTTGAGTAGCACGATCTTCAGCCATTTCTTCAAATCTTCAAAGAAAATTTTTGATCTTCAAAAGAAATCTGCAAAGAACGAAGAAATTTTTAGAACAATCTTCAAATCTTCAAAGGAATCGAAGAAAAAACCCAGAAAAAGGGTACTCTTCAAACTATAAAAACTAGAAATTCTGGAAAGTACCTTGAGTGTTCTTCAAATCTTCAATAGCAACTGGAAAATTTCTGGAAAAATTCCCAGAAATTCTTGAGCAATCTTCAAATCTTCAAAGATTGGAAGAAAAATCGCCAGGAAACTTGAAGGAGGCCTTTGAATCTTCAAAGAAAGAGGATCAAACTCAGAGAAAATTTCTTAAAGAAATTTGGAACTTTTGAGAGAGTTTTTTAGAAACTTTTGTGGTGAAATGAAAGTGAAAGCCTTGACCTTTATATAGGCAAAAATATAAAGCATCCCAACCGGTTAAGGGTGAATATCAACCGGTTAAAGTGAATATCAACCGGTTGTAACCCATTTGAAACCTTTGTGGGCCATTAATACAAAGTGGGCTCTAAAAAGCCCAAACAGCACCAGGCCTGTTAAGGCCCAAGTCAAAGTCAACTAGGGTTCCAATAAAGGAAAGACCAAACATGTAATTAGGGCCCACGAGGAGAGGTCCCAAATTCTCATGAGCCTAAGGCCCAAAACCAAACAAGAGTCCCCAACAAAGTTGAATGAGGTCGAAACCAACGACCTCACTTTGTAGTACATTTCCGAGCTCAATCAAACGACCAGAAAAGTCTTAAATTCGAGGTCGAAAATATGCTATGGCTAAGTCGTAAATTTGAGGTCGATATTCCTTAGAATTAAGATCGTGAGTCTGAGCTCGAAAATGAACTAGAAAATATGGAAATTCCTAACGACCTAGGATTAATTTTGTGAGTTGAGGGGTCTGACCCTTTATATAGGCTGAGAAGCCTCAGAATTAGGGTAGGGTTAAGTGACTTGGCGGACAAGTCAATTTTGAGAGGAAAGTTCTAGACCCCTTCCTTGTAGGAGTCTGTTTCCTTGTATGAGTGGATGCCTTGGAGGCTACTCCTTGTAGAGATAATGTTCTTATCTGACACTTATTGCTGAGTTGTTTATTATCCATAATATTAATTACGAAATTAATATTGTAAATAGGGTTTGGGCCCACCTGGTGGGCCCCACGTTTGGACCATTCCGGGTCTAATTAATGCCACATTAAATGTGTCTTTAGGGCTTACTTTTAGCCCATATCATTTGCCCCCCCAACTTCTAGGAAAACTGATCAGGTTTTCCTTGAAGTTATAACGGCCTTACATGAGACTTGGGTCAGGGTTTATTGATCTTACATGAGTATTTTCAACTTATCATCTTAATGTAAAGCGTGGAGCGACCGACGTAATTTACGACGATGTTGAACAACACTAAGCGGTGTTAAATGGCACTAGACAGCGCTAATCAGCCTTAAACAATGTTTAAACAGTGTTAAACAATGTCGAATGGCATAAAACGGCACTAACGGCACTAATCGGCGCTAAACGGTGCTATACCGGCACTAAACGGTGCTAATCGGCACTAATCGGTGCTAACAGGCACTAATATGTGCTAATCGGCATTAAATGGTGCTTAATCGGCACTAAACGGTGCTAGCGGGGGTCCGGGGGCGGCAGCCCCCGGGCGGGGTCCAAGGGGCGGCAGCCCCTGGCGGGGTCCAAGGGGCAGAGCCCCTGGCTGGGGTCGATGGGCGCCAACAATTTGCGCTCTATAGCGGGGTCTCCAAGACCTGATAGTAAACACTTCTAGTGTAATTCTCGATTTCAGACGAGGCGAATTTGGACAAGGCATCGGCCGTTATACAAGTTGGTATTCCTCGAATCATACCATACCAACTGTGATTTTACAATTTTCAGATATTTCAACATCGTTTCATCTTTGGCTTTTAGAGCTCTACTCACTTGGGCTATCACCAGCCTTGAGTCTCCATAGACTTTAAGATTTTTGGCCCTCAAGGCTGCCGTTTGCCTCAAATTAAGCTGGTTGTTTGAATTCAAGGCCTAAAAATCAGGAACTAGTGGCTAAATTAAAACCAAGGCAAGGTCCTACAAACCAAGGAAAGACCCGAAAGAAGAGGGTGAAGGTCAACCGGCTGTAGCCTATTGGAAATCTTTGTTGGCCATCAACACAAAGTGGACTTTAAAAAGGCCCAACAACACTAGGCTTGTTAAGGCCCAAGTTTAGTTAAAGTGATTAAAGGCCTGTCATGGCCCAACCCATATTGATAAACCTAATTAAGGTTTTAATTTAAGGTCATGTTGACCAAAAGTTAAGGCCCAAGTCAAAGTCAATTAGGGCTTCAATAAAGAAGAGCCCAAACATGTGATTAGGGCCCACGAGGAGAGGCCCAGAATTCTGATGAGTCTAAGACCCAAAAGCAAAACAAGTGTCCCAAGCAAAGTTGTCTGAGGTCGAGACCAACGACCTCATTTGGTAATACGATTTCGAGCTCGATCAAACGACCTGAAAAGTCAAGTAAAAACCCATTTTGAGGTCGAAGATATGCTATGGCTAGGTCGTAAATTTGAGGTCGAAAAAGAACAGAAATTCACGAAAAATCCATACGACTTGAGGCCAATTTGAGGTCGATATCTCCTAGAATTGAGATCGTGAGTCTGAGCTCGAAAATGAACTAGAAAAGATGGAAATTCCTCACGACCTGGGATTTATTTTGAGGTCGTTTTGACACTATTAGAGCTCGTTCATTTCAGGTCGAAAAAACATTGGATTTCCTGGAAAAGATGGTAACATGTTTAACCTGAAAAAGGAAATTGATTAGTAAAACAAAAATTTTAAAGGTAACATGTTTAACCTGAAAAAGGAAATTGATTAGTAAAACAAAAATTTTAGTTAGATAAAATATAAAAATTTTTTTTATCTATAATTAAGTAAGGGTAATTAGGTAAATTCAATAGGTACCAACCAACCAACCAACCAAACTTTTAATGTTTCGGAATTTATATAATAGTATAGATAACACAAAGAGTAAATTGAATGTATAAAATCTTATATTTAACAAAAAGTTTTATGACAATTTGATATTTATACTAATAACATATCAATAATTTAAAAATTAGAATAATTATAAATATTAACTAATAAAATATGATTGATATGGGCTAAAAGTAAGCCCTAAAGACACATTTAATGTGGCATTAATTAGACCCGGAATGGTCCAAACGTGGGGCCCACCAGGTGGGCCCAAACCCTATTTACAATATTAATTTCGTAATTAATATTATGGATAATAAACAGCTCAGCAATAAGTGTCAGATAAGAACATTATCTCTACAAGGAGTAGCCTCCAAGGCATCCACTCATACAAGGAAACAGACTCCTACAAGGAAGGGGTCTAGAACTTTCCTCTAAAAATTGACTTGTCCGCCAAGTCACTTAACCCTACCCTAATTCTGAGGCTTCTCAGCCTATATAAAGGGTCAGACCCCTCAACTCAGAACTACGTTTTTATTGGCTTGATTCTCTTAATACAGAGATACGTAGGCATTCTGTGAGGACCGATTAAGTCTCGAACGCAGAAGCAGCCATTAAAGCTCGAAGCTCAACCACCCTTTGCATTAAATACATCAAACCCTAGCCGCAATCTAATAACCTAGTTTTTATTCCACAACAATGATTAATATGAAAATTATATAATTATAAATATTTAAAAAGAATAGTATTTAGTTATTTGTTGCTCTTACAAATTTTTTCAAATTTTATAGTATAATTTTTAGTTAATAATATTTTTATTTTTATCTATTTTTTCGTAATAACAACTAAAAATAAAATTGCTATTAAAAAGTAAAAATGTAAACGAAAACATAGAAGTTAGAAAGAAAGAAAAAAAATTGAAGAAGGAAGCAACTTTCTATAAATTTCAATTTTTTATTTTAGAAAAACATCAACTTTTTATTATTCAGAAATTTGCTAGTTATTTTAAGATTGTTCCAAAAATTTAATTCGAAATAATTTACATAAACTGTTAGATTTTTTTTGTCATTATATATTTAAAATTTAATTAATATTAAAAAAGATTATTAATAAGAAAAATTAGATTTATAATATGAACATAATCTCTAAATAAAAATTATAATTATTATAATTAAATAACATTTTCTAAAAACAAGTTGCCCGAGTTGTAACACCGTATTTTTGAAAATAAAATTTTATAATACAGGTTATTTGTAATATTTTATAACAGGTAGTATTTATGGAAGTAATTTCAGAAAAGGTGGGTATATCTATAATTATTTCTAAAAAATATTAACATAAAAAAAGTTTTGTAATTGGGTAAAAAAGATTTTGGCAAAAAATTTATTGTAAGGGACATAATATGAGGGTGGTAGATTTACAAAAAAAAAATATTTTACATTTTATAATAATATATTTATTTTTCAATATTTATTATAATGAATTTATGTCCCGTGTTTCTTTAATAAATAAATTTGTCATTACAATATTTTATTTAATATATTAAGAGTAATGTGTTTTCAAATCGTAAGTAAAGGAGATGTTTTTTTAGATATGATTGTAAATAAAGATAATATTGTTAAAAGAATAATGAGCTTTTCTCATGAATAAATAAGAAAAAGTAAATTTTTGCACATTTACTTTTGTTAAAAATAGCTATTTGCAATTTTACTAAACTATTTGCAATTTTACTATACTAAGTTTCAAAATTGCAAAAATACTAACCCTAACCCTACCCCCTCCTTCCCTCCTCTTTCACAGCCGCCTGTTTCACCATTTGTGAACTTTTTTTTTTTTTTTTTTTTTTTTTTTAAGATGGGATGCTATTTTGGTGGATTTGGATTTGGGGTGCATGGCCCCGCAGGGGCAACCACTTTCAACTGAACATGCAACTAAATTTCTGATTTCATGTTCTATTTTTCAAAAGTGATTTTCGACCTCATTTTTGGACTCTAATGTATATTTTTCAAATGAGGTCGAAAATCACTTTTGAAAAATGGAACATGAAATCAGAAATTTAGTTGCATGTTCAGTTGAAAGTGGTTGCCCCTACGGGGCCATGCACCCCAAATCAACAACTGAATGCAACCCAAATCAGCAACTGAATGCAACTTTTTTTTTTAAGGTGGGATTCTATTTTGGTGGATTTGGGTTGCATGGCCCCGCAGGGGCAACCACTTTCAACAAGTTGAATATGGTTGCATTTGGTTGAATATTGCCCCTGGCGGGGCCTTGCAACCCAAATCAGCAACTGAATGCAACTTTTTTTTAAGGTGGGATTCTATTTTCGTGGATTTGGGTTGCATGGCCCCGCAGGGGCAACCACTTTCAACAAGTTGAATATGGTTGCATTTGGTTGAATATTGCCCCTGGCGGGGCCTTGCAACCCAAATCAGCAACTGAATGCAACTTTTTTTTTTTAAGGTGGGATTCTATTTTGGTGGATTTGGGTTGCATGGCCCCGCAGGGGCAACCGCTTTCAACTGAATGCAACCACTTTCAACAAGTTAAATGTGGCATTTGGTTGAATATCGCCCCTGGCGGGGCCTTGCAACCCAAATCCACCAAAATCACCCACCTTAAAAAAAGTTGAATGTGGTTGCATTTGGTTGAATATTGCCCCTGGCGGGGCCTTGCAACCCAAATCAGCAACTGAATGCAACTTTTTTTTAAGGTGAGATTCTATTTTGGTGGATTTGGGTTGCATTGTCCCGCAGGGGCAACCACTTTCAACAAGTTGATTGTGTTTTCATTTGGTTGAATATTGCCCCTGGCGGGGCCTTGCAACCCAAATCCACCAAAATCATCCCACCTTTAAAAAAAGTTGCTTGTGGGGTTGCATTTGGTTGATTGTGGTTGCAATCATTTGAATATGGCCCCTGGCGGGGTCTTGCAACCCAAATCCACCAAAATCATCCCACCTTAAAAAAAAAGTTGCATGTGGTTGCATTCGATTGAATGTGGTTGCATTCAGTTGCTGATTTGGGTTGCACGGCCATGCAACCCAAATCCACCAAAATAGCATCCCACCTAAAAAAAAAAAAAAAAGTACACAGGCGTGTGAATTAGTTGGCACATGGAGGGTTGGCACATGGAGGGCACATGGGGGAGGGGTGTAGTATTTTTGCAATTTTGAAATTTAGTATAATAAAATTGCAATTAATTCAAAGAGATAGTATATTTGCAAATAGAAACTTTGAACATAGTATTTTTGGTAAATATACAAGAATAATCACATTTAATAGGAACTTATGTATATCAATTTATTACAAAGTTATAAATAAGTATTAATCATTAATAAATAAATAAATTATGAGTTGACAAATAAATATTAATAATATATAAATAAATGTAACAGTATTATTTGATTATAATAAAAGGGGAAAATATGTTAACCTAACATTTCATTTTATTTATGTACACGAAAATATTTTGCTTAATAGAGTATAAGTATTATTGAGGGAAAGAGTTTTGTTTCTTAAAAATTCAAAACAGTTCGGTTCAAATAGTGTGTTTCATCCAAAGTTTTGAAACACATTATATACAGGCTAATAGTATAACCAGTAGGACACAATGTAATCTATATATATTATAATGCTAGGAGATCAGAAATGCACCAGAAACGTTTTAAATATTTTTTCTTGAATTTTCAATTTTTTGAATTTTTATTAAAAATATGTTGCATTAAATAACTCTTAATGACCTTCTTAATGACCTTTTAATTAGTCATTAATTACACCTATTAAGGGCTCATTTGATAACAGCTGTGTTGAGTATTGAATACGGTAAAAGAATATAGAGGGGGGTGAATGGATTCTTGAACTTTTCTTGGATTGAGTCTATGTAGCAGATAAGTGCCTGTGTGTGTAGAAGTGAAGGTGCGGATAAAGAAACAACACAAGACACAATATCACTTTAATCTAATGTATTATTAGATAAAGGTTGCTACAATCTGTGAATACAAATGGTAGTATTCTCAGCTTCGTTTTTCTCAGAGAGATATAGCTTACAGTGTATGAAAAACTTGACTCACAAAAGTTACTAAGTTATGAAGTGAGGCTGTGTCCTTATAGAACATGGATACATCCTACTTACTACAAACAAGGTAGCTAAACAAATTACTTTCTAGTCTGTCTATCCTTTTTGAGTAAGTGTCCAAACGATTACAGATTTGACTTTGCAAAGCCTGTTTAGATCCACTTCTTTAGCTCCTTGTCTCTTCTATATCTCTCTAAGCTTCCTTGTAGGCTTTCCAGAGCACGTTACAGATTGTGGTCCATAAAGTGCATTGGCTTGTTGCAGGTTTCTGACTTGTACAATTTCTTCAGTATTTTGTCTCCAAGAATGTATTCGAGAAGTGACTAAGTAAGTGATTCGAGAACTAGAATTGACTTGATCGATAACTCTGAGTTCTCGAATACTGTTATATTGACATATCGAACCACTTCTCGAATAGCTCTTTTCCATCAGGATTCCTTGAGATGTCCAATAGAACATTTGACTTATCGAATCCTCGAGATATCGAATAGCTTCCTGAGTCCTTGAGATATCGAATGGAACTTTGACTTGTTGACTCTTTGAGAACTCGAATACCATGTTGACTTGTTGACTTCTTGAGTTCTCGAATAGAGTAGTAGACATATCGAATCCCTGAGATATCGAATGAGATATCGAACAGTGTATTCAGAGATATCGAATAGTGTCTTGAGATATCGAATCTCTGACTTCTCGAATGCTGGACTTCTCGAATAGACAAATATACTTCTCGAATTGGTACTTAGGCAAATTCTTCATTTCTTCAAATCCCAACTGTGATTATTTGACAGTCTTTAACTCCTTGCTTGAGGCACGAACCTTGGAACTTCTTTCAAGCATTATTCTAGACTCTATTTGTACAATTACACAACTAGGATTTGATGCCTACTATAAGTACAATACAAACAGAAACTCTACAACTAGAGGTTCCCTCAGTTAAGAGGTCATGTAAGTAATGCAAAACATTACAAACAATTAGGCTTGTTATTAGATGTGTACAGGCATGCCTCTATAACTAACAATCTCCCCCAAATTGTGAGTGAGACCCTTAGTCACAATTTCATGTCTGATAACAAGCCTAACATACATAAAGATAAAACTTTAAAAGTACAGGTATGTATTTTGATTGAACACATAAATGGAATTACAAGATAAATACTCTTACAGTATGATGAGGTACTAGCCATTTTCATTTGATTGCATCTCCATTGCTTTGGCCTGTAGATCATCATATGCTTTTTGTTTCCTTTCTTTCTCCTTTCTTGCAATCTCATCTATTGCTCTTATGATTTCTGTCATAGCATCCAATTCTTCAATCATAATAGAGTTTTTGAAATCTTCATGCACTGGCTTCAGAATGTTGGCAGGATAGTGACTGAGTAGGTCCATTCTTATATTGACATTGTCTCCATTTCTTCTCCTATACTTCACCACATAGGGATCAAACTGAACTCTACACAATCCCTTTGCCCTTAGCTTTTCTGCTTCAATCTCCAGTCTGTCAATTTCTTTCTCCCTTTCTAACCATTTCTCATAGCAGCCCTTTCTTATCTTCTCAGCATATTCTTTCTTCATTTTCACAAAGTCAATCAATTCCAGCTTCCATACTTTCTCCACCTTGTCTTTAAAATCCAGCAATGCAATGATTCTTTCTATCTCATACAATTTACCCCAATGTTGACAACCCCCTTGTTTGAATTTCATTTCTCTCCCATCAGTGTACTTGATTTCAAGGTGGTCATCCACAATTGCAGCATAGCATATCTTTTGAGCTCTTAGAAATTACAGTTGCTCTTCATCAAAGTCTTCATCAAGTGGCTGGAGTTTCAATCCTGGAATGATTGTTAGGGCTCTTGATTTGGATAGCTTCACTCTTCTTGCAGCATGTTTAAATTTCATCCTCTTGAAATGATTGCTTGGCAGAAATCTTTGACCTTTGTTGGTAGACCATAGTAGTATTCCATTAGTAGATTGCTTTCTGAAACATACACATGGTTTCTTGATTTGAATCTTCTTCTCTTCTTGAGGTGGTAAAACAGTTGCAGAAGCCATAGATGTAGATTTTGCTAGGTCACTACTAACAGTATTCACCCTAGACTTAGAGTCTTGTGTTGTGGTGAGGTTACTGCTAGCAGTGCCTAAGGCTTGCTGTTTTCCACTCTTCCTCTCATAGATTTTACCTTGGTCATCATCATTCTTTTTGTCCTTGTCAGCCTTCTTCTTTTTGTCTTCATCACCCTTATCTCTCCTGTGATGTCTTCTCCTCCCATCACCTTTGTCTTCAGAGTCATCATCCTTATTTCTCCTAGGTTGAGCCATCTCTGGAATTTCACCAGTTGCAATATAAGTTCTGAGGATGTGCAGTGCCTCAGTTTCTTCAGCATTTCTGGCTCCAACCTTCTTCTGTAATTGATCAATGATAGCAATGATCAGTCTGTGATTTCTAGTGGTGAGATCATGGGGAATGACCAATTGCTTGATATCTTCAATTCTGGTGCCAGACTGATAAATGATTGTCCATGGCTTCTTGATCACTTCTGGTAACCTTGAAGGTTGACCATTCCTCAAATCATCAAACAGACTTTTGCTGTTCTCATTCCTCTTCTCAATGAGCTCAAGTATGGCATCTATCTCTGAGTGTTTTAGGTCATGTAGAGTCTGGTATGTTAGATGCCATATCTTTAATTTGGAAATCATCACTATCTCCTTGACCCATAGATTATTGACTTTCTTGGGGATGACAGTGATGTAGTCAATCTGCTTCTTCACCTCCCTCAGATAAAACTGAGTGTCACCAACCTGTTCCCTTATGGCTTTCAGAAACTCCAAGAAGGCTTTATCATGATAAACATCTGAGTTGGCAACTTCTTGCAGCTTGGCCTCAGTAACAACTTTAACTTCTACAGGCTTGGCACTCTCAGATATAGAGGTTGGAGGTTTGTCAGATGGCATACTCCCTGCAACCACTGTGGTAGTTATGGATTGCTTTTGTCCTCCAGGAGTAGTGATGTGTACAGTTGGTAGAGTGACAACTGGCAAGGTAGATGGAGGCTCATCCACTTTGGATTTTCCTTTGCCAGGCACATTTGGTAGAGACTTTGAAGCCCTTTGTTGACCACCCTCTTTTAGTATTATGCCTTTCTCCCCCTTTGTATTTGAGTTCCTTGCCTTCTTCTCCCCCTTAGGCTTGTTGTCAGGCACAGAGGCTGTAGAAATGTCCTTTGGGATTGAAGATTCATCAGGTAGAGGGAGACCCATATGCTTCATCATAGCAGCTAGCATGGATTGTTGATGCAGAAGGACATCAGCTGTGGTGGATGCTTGAGTGTCCAACTGATCATTTAGAAGTGCAACCTTGTCTGTAAGATGAGCATTGGACTTAGTGAGAGTAGCCACCTCCTTCTCAAGTGCATCTACTTTGCTGAATAACTCAGTAGATTTGAAGCCAGACAGGGATTGTTCTTTGAGTCTCTGCACTTCAAATCTAGTCATGTCATGTACTGGGACCTCAGTGACCAGTCTGTCTCCATATAAATTTTTGAACATGGTCCTCAGCATGGCATTGGCATCTGTGGTCTAATCAGATAAAATTTGAAATTGATGCCCCAGACCTGTGACAGTATCCTTTAGCAGAGCTAGCCCATTGTCCATTTTGGTGCAGGTAGTGTTGCAGTGTTTGATGTCCTTGAACACACTGTCTAGCTGAGGGAATTTGGCATCAAAGATCCTCTTGATTGCTTCTACTGTGGTGGTGGTCTTATCACACACTCTATTGACCTCAGTCTTAACACCTTTTCCAAGATAATGAGCAGCCTTGAGGAATCCCTTGTGTGTATCATTCAAAGCCTCATACACTTCACCAGGTGTCAGAGATTTGGCATTGGAGCCCAGTGAAGTGAGGTATTCCTCCCTGAGATACTGAAGTGCTTCATCAAGAGTAATATCATATTTTCCTTGCAACCAGGCATCTATGTTGCCATCTCTCTCAGCATCATCAATGATCTTTGTCTTCTGCACCTCCACATCAACCCTATGGCATAACAGAATAGCCTCATAGTCTGGATTAGGCATGTCTGCAGTGAGAAGGTTCTGAGCAATCTTTGTGAACTCAGGAATCTGATCCACAATTAAGCTTTGAAGTGCTTCAACCGTCAATTGTTGTGGAATAGACCCTGATCCTGAAGCACTGTTATGTTGCACAGGCTTCAGCCATTGTGACATGAAGTCAGAGCTAGAGCTAGGCAAGCTAGACTCCTCAGTTACAGATGCAACTTCTGTAACCGGATGGATTGACTCTACTACTGGTGTCACCACAGAAGTGGGATGAATTACACCAGCAGTTGACACAGGCACAGAGTCTCTAGTAAAAACTAGTGGAACCTCTGTGTTTGTGATGGTGTCATCAGGAGATGCCTCAGCATGCATTCCCTCACCATCTAAATGTGGGTTCTGAGTGGTGAGCAAAGTGTCATGCACTGAGTCACTTGAAATTATTGGCTCATCAAGAGAAAAGAATTCTTGATGATCAAAGCCTTGCATCTCAGTTGCCTGAGTTGCAGGTTCCAAAGAAATTTCAGAGTTAGATTCTGGAAGAGAAGTGTGTTTAAGAGTAGATCTTGGCAACTCCCCCTGAGAGATAGAGGGAGTTTCAAATGTGATGTGCTCTCCACTCAGTGTTGTGCCAGCCTTATCACTCCCATGTGCTGACTCTATACAAGAAGGTGCATTGGGGAGGATGCTTGATTATATAGGTTCACCCTGTTGAGAGGATACACCTAGTGAGCTGTGTGCCCCTGATTTTACAACTTCAGCCATTTGTGTGACTGAAGAGGTGGTCTTAGTTTTCTTCTTCTTTGTCCTGTGTAAGGGTAACTCAGGTTCCTCACTTCTTAGACCTAATTCAACAGCTAATGCTGCTTCAGATAAGATATTTAATGGTGCAGACATTACTTCCTTTCTCTTCTTTTTACTAACATCACCCTTTTGAGAGGATGATGCAGTTGGCTCAGTATGTGGTAGAGTGTTTGGTTGAGAGTATTGGTTAGCAGGCCCTGGGTTAGCATTTTGTTCTACTTGCTTGGGCTGTGCCAACTTAGATTTTGCATCAAATGTTGGCATGTTGTGGGGATAAGTCCTAAACAAACTCTCCATATGGGGAGTTATGTTCAGTCTTACATCCACATCATTCCTAGTCTCCAAATTACCAAAAATGAGTTTGGTCATGGACTTAGGATAGCCTATTTTATTTTTATCAATCCCAGGCAATTCAATCAATGAAGCATTTTTATAATTAAGTACAGATTGAATAAAGCGAGGGAAGAAAATATCAGTACCTCTCTTGGTTGTGTTCTTACCAAGTCTCCCATATAATTCTTGGAGGATGATTTGGCCAACATCAATCTTCTTTCCATAGGCCAAAGCATATCCAATTTGCTGCACAGGTGCACTGATTTGATCAAAGCTTGATTTCCTGGCAGTGAAGACTTGGAGAAGAGTTGCAAACACATAACTCCACTCCTTTCTCAGATTCTTTCTGTTTAGCTTTCCAAGATTAATCCCATCTGAGTAGTTGATGAACTCAAAGAATTCCTCCAACTCTGCATTAGTGGCCAGTCTATCAAATGACTCTTATTGTAGGCCCAATGCTTGGTTCATGTCTGCAGTAGTGATAGTGATTTCCTTATCTTGAACCTTGCAGTAGATGATATATGAAGTGATTGCGTTTTCCAGGGCTACAACCTCCACAATAGCAGTACTCCAAAACTGTTCCAGAATATCTAGATACAGAGTTGGATTGGCAGAGAGTGCATCCTTGATATATGACTCAGCCATCCATTTCACAAAGCACTTGAAATTGGCATTGGGTGCTTCAACATCACTAGTGAGAGCGATGAAGTTGGTGTTGAACTTTACTGTTTCCATTTGTGTAGAAGAGAGGAGAGAAATTGAAGGTTGAAGAAGAAATTTGGCTTTTCGTAGCTAGGGTTTAGAGTGTGTAGATGCTTGAGAAATCGAATGAAATGAATCGAATAGATGTGAAATTGTATAAGTATGAAGTACTTGAATTGTCGATTAGCAGAAAGTTTTGTATCGACAAGTCAGGCATTCGAGAAGTAGAAAACAACTATTCGAGAAGTCAAGAAAGGCTTAATCGATAACTCAAGCAGATATAAACTCACAGCTGGCAGTTATCTAACTTAGAAATAATTCTAAATTAAATAAAATATGTTTTTATGAGTGAATTAGACTTTTAGACAAAAGTCCAAAATCGGTTAAAATTCAGCGAGAATTCAGCCTTTTCAAATGATTCGAGAACTCAAATATAGTGTTCGAGAACTCAATCAATCGAGAACTCAGTTACTATATTCGAGAAGTCAAGAATACCTCTATTCGATATCTCAGAAAGACTCTATTCGAGAACTCAAGAGTACTCTGATGAGACTTATTAGAGATGTCGAATAGTGAATCATTCGAGAAGTCTGACTTATCGAGCTATACTCATTACTCATAAAAATTTGATTTTCACTATCTTTTAAAATTTACCAGACATATTCATTGAAGAATATCCTAGCAAATTAAATAGTGATTTTCTCAAAATTTCATAGAAATTTTAAGTTAATTAGAAATATGATTTTCAGCATATGCAATAGATTTGAAATATTTATAAATCATATTTCAGCCAACACTTACTCCAAAAATATTGAGAATTTAGATAAAGTAAGTGTTTACTGCTGCAACAATCTAGATGGTGTATTCACTTAGCCAGAATCTGAAGAATTCAGCATTCCAATCTCACTTACCAACCTTGTGAAGGTGGCTTCATCTAATGGCTTAGTGAATATATCAGCTAGTTGTTTATCTGTAGAGACATAATGCAACTCAATGGTTCCATTAGTCGCATGTTCTCTTATGAAATGATATCTGATGTCAATGTGCTTTGTTCTAGAATGATTGACAGGATTGGCAACTATAGAGATTGCACTTGTGTTGTCACACATGATTGGAATTCTTTCCAACTGATAAGTGGATTTTATATCCACTTGGAACATTCTAAATCGGCTTAAATTGATTGCTTTGACCTCAAGATTTTGGTAGTTTTGATGTGTTTTGTTTAATTGTGCAGGGTTGGAATAATGTTGATTAAGATCGTTGTTTCCGTTACTTGTGGAGTTGAATTCGGGCTTAATAAAATAGAATGGAGTCTTGTTGTGGTTCACCATGAGGATTCCAAGCATAGAGGATTGAAAACGGAAGAGAACGCAAAAAGAACGGGAGCAAACGGAGAAAAAACGAAGGAGAAAAAGGCTTTACCAGAAGAAGGCTGGGCAGACTGCGCCGTTCTTGAGCAGTCTGCGCCAGGGAGCAGAATGTGCTTGAGCAGTCTGCGCCATTTCTTGAGCAGACTGCTCAGGGTCGTGCTGATTTTCCAGTTTTGCCCTTATTCGATCTGAAATTGTGTTTTAGGTGGTTTTTGACACAAAAATCGTTTTCTAGTTGTATTTAGGTATTTTTCTTATTGGGCAAGAGGGAGGAAAAGCCTATATCAACATCAAACCCTTGTAATCATAATACATACGTTACGTATTATAACCTAGTTCTTGAGAAGAGAGAAAAGGAGAAGGAATTCCTCCGAGTTAGTGACAAGCAAGGATTATTCTTGAAACTTTTGTATTCTTCTATTGTGGGATTTGATTCTAAACCTTATTCCTTCTTCTCTATTTTTACTTGTTTATTTTAGAATTATGTTTTCAATAGAACCCATGATGGCAATTAGGTCAATTATGGGCTAATTCGTTATCATGGGATTTTAATGGATTTTGCTATGGATTCTAGTAATTGAGTGTTTTTATGCCTTGGTGTGTGATTGAATGTATTGATTGCCTAGTATGTTTATGCTTATTCGTTATAAGTGCGTCGCGAACACTTGTAATTGTTTGTTTAATCCTAGTGAATGCGAAAGTGGATCTAGGGTTTAGAACAATTCATGCTAGCATAGGTTTTTGCATGTGAAAAACATGTATTAATTTGTGATGTAATTCTAACCGTCTTGCATCGACTATGTGGTTTAATGGGTGCTTGATTTTCAACCGGTATGTGTTCAATTGCTATAGACATATAGGGACTACACATATTTGGTGACTACTTGACTTCTATCAATTGTGGATGATCAGTAGGATGGTATATGCACAACGAAAGTTGGTGTGTATCAGTTTAGTGCATCTAATCAGTAATCAACTCTGTCACATGCTAGGCTAAAGGGCATAAGATTCTAGATGAAGTAGTAAATGAAATTGAAATCCCATGTTTGTTTATTATAAAGTTAAAGTTAAGTTATTTCCTCGTAATTGGTTTAGTTGGTAATTAATCATTAGTTAAATCAACCCAATATTGTGATTGTCTTAGCAGTGAGTGTAAATCATAAGCTAGTGCATAAGTGAACATAACGAACAATTTGAGTCTCTGTGGGAACGAATCCTATTTACTCTATATTACTTGTTGACCACGTTCTCTTGCGTGAATAAGTGCGAACAAGTTTTTGGCGCCGCTGCCGGGGACTCGGTTAATTGTTTGTTTAGTTTATGATCTTGTCATCAATTTGGATTAAATTCACTGACTGACAGGGCCGTCGCGTGCCTATCAAATAATAAATTCTAACAAATCCTTCTAACCATGTAGTTGGGTAAGTCAGAGTCGAACCCACAGAGACAAACGTGTCAATCACTAGTTGTTTTTGAATTAATTCGGCTAAGCAAGTAACACAATAAATTTTGAGAATTTATTAAACTAAATTATACTAAGAGAATTGCGTTTGTAATAAATCAAATATTAAAACATCCAGAGTTAAGTATCCCCACTAGTATGAATTAATGCAATTGTGAATTCCCTCCCCAATTAATCGTACAGTGCTCAACAGGAAAAATGCGCCCTAAAAATACCAATAACCTCTCTCGAGTATTAACGGCTTCTCTAAAATTCAATCAATCCTATTCTCATGGTATCATGCAATTTAGAGACATTAAACGCGGCATCCTAATTTCCTAACAATCCGTTCTACCTATTCTCATGGAGAAGTTCATGTTCTTATTGGATAAATTACAACCATCTAAATCCAACTCTCGTTGATAATTAAATATTGGTTCAAACAATAAACAAAATCACGTCTGATTTGTAATTGTTAATTAAAACAACTCAATAAGCAAGAGCAATTAAACAATTAAATTGGGGGTATTGGGAAATTCATACATTAATCATAACTAGGGTTCTACTTAACCCTAGATTAATTATCTACTCACTCATGATTGGATTAAAACTAACGATAATAATAATCAAAGCCATAATAAACATATAATTAATTAAAGTAAGAAAATAAGAACCTGAAATAGCTTCCAGTGAAAGAAAAATAGCACTCCAAAATAATCCCCGCAAAATAAGCGTCTAGAAAATATAACCGAAAATAACTTCCAACGATAAAAGAGCACTCCAAAATAATTGCCTTAAAATCTTCAACCGAATTTACACTTAAACTAAATTTACAGAAAATTAAAATGTATAAAAAGAAACTAAAATTTACAAGAGAAGCTGGGAATTTGAGAGAAATAAACTTGATGCAGTTCGGGAGATTCAGATTGATCCCTGGTAGCTCAAATTTGATCCTATTTATAGGAGTTACTTAGCCCATAAATTTAGAACTCGACACTCAATAATACATCCAGCCATAACTGACCAATCAATTTAAAAACACCGCCCCTGCTGAAAACGTTTCTGTTTAATTGAATAATCAGCACGCCAGAACGAAACCCAGTCGCAGGAGCCGGCAGTGAACTGCACGCGCGGAAATTTCTGAGTTATGCCTGGCGCGTGCGCGCCACGCGCCCCCAGGCGCGTCCCCCGACAGTTTGACAGACATGAACAGTACGCTGTCTGTTGAGAAAAATGTGCTGCATGCTTTTGTTCTGTTATTGCTTTGTTGTGTAAATGATTAACATATTATCAGCCCACTCTGTTTTGCTCTTTCACGTTTAATTCAATTTATTCACCGAACCATTCTGCAAAAATTCTTTTTAAGGATTTAGCTATAATTAATAAATAATTAATTTAATCCAAAAATTATAAAAATAAATATCTAATATTATTAGATATTTATAAATGTAATTTTCTAATTAAATAAAATATTTATTAATATAAATGAATCCTTAATTTCTACGATGCGGTCTTTTGAGGGTCGGAAATCGGGCTCCTTTTTCTTCCCTTTTTAGCTCCAAAATAACTTTTTAATTCCAAATTCAGGAATTCTTGCCTTCTGAAATAAAACATTAAGATTTATTAAATAAATACCCAAATAAATGCAAAATGCAATTAAATACGGGAATAAAATCATCTAAAATATATATAAAAATATATCTTATCAAACATCCCCACACTAAGCATTTGCACGTCCTCGGGCAAATAAGTGAAATAAAAACTAAATCCTAATATCACTTTCGTAGATGACACGATTGCATTGAGCATATGCAACAAGCCGTTAAACCCCTAGGCAGCCCTAGTAGGACGAGTGTTGTCTCGTGAGGGCTTATAGCGGATATACCCACAAAATCCATCTAGCTCACGCAAAAATTCACATATCACACAACACCACACACACAAAGTCCTCAAGTGCCATATCAACTTACGAATCAAAATGAATATGCAATGCCTTGGTGCTTAAATTGCAAGTATCCACATAGCATACTCAAATCACATGAATAAAATCATAGAATTCCATGACAAGTGCAAAAACCGTTGGTAAACATGCTAGGCACACAAGAGCACATCATCAAGACATAACTTGGGATCTCCTATGCAAAAGCAAAAACTCACCGCACACTCACAAATGATATTCACTCCAAACAAGGGGGGTAAGTGTATCACTCAACTCCAACAATGTCATAAACATGCTTTACACGTGGTATCAATCTAACTCTCAATACAACATACACAATCGATGACAATCAAAAGGTCTTTTATTAGGGTTGTAATGTGGGCTAGGGACAAGGTATGTCGAGTAAAGCCAAAGAAGGTTAAGTCAAAAGCTAGTATCTGACAATAAAATTAACAACTCCCAAACTTTTATCCCCACACTTGAACTTTTATTTATAACAATTTGACTAGTCGAATCAAAGTAGGATCATAAAAGATAAGAATGCTCTCTAATTTATTATATATATATATATATATTTTTTTCTTTTTCTGATTTTTTTTTTTTTTTTCTTTCAAAGAGAGCTAATAACAAACAAGAACAATGATCCATTGATATTTTACACATTTCGACTAACAAGCACACAACCCAACTCAAAATTTCCCCAAAGTTATGATCATCAATACCCCCCTTTATGCACACCCTATTACTCCCTTAAGAACAATACTAGCCTTTAACAATTGGGTTCAAATTCAATGTAAGGCCAATACAAGAAAAAGATATATGGCAAGTACATGGTGTGTCATCGAAAAAACAAGATTAGGCTCAAAGGGCTAACTAATGGATCATGTATAAAAGGTTTGGTAATATGGGAAATATAAGGTTAACCTATTGCCTTTATCATGTTGTCATCAATTAATGTCATGCATCTCAAGAAAGACCTCAAACACGTGCTAGCAATGCAAATAACAAGCGGACACTCAAGCAAACGAAAAATCATGCAAAAGATATGCATATAGGCTCAAAACTCGCTTGGTGTGATAAAACATAATCAATCCCAAAGTAACAGTCTCTCTAATGCACCTACTTGTATTCAAAGCATATAGACCAAATTACCTTGCACATATTCATGTCATTCTAATCCTTTACCACTTCAATAAGTCTACTAGTTTCAACATGCTAGTGTAAACGCGTGCACAAGAACATCACATATCACTTCTCAATCAAAAGCATCCATAAACACAAGATTTCTAACAGCATGCATGGGTGCATTAAACAAGTAAACTTTACATGACTAGAATTATTTTTGGTATTTTTCAATTTTTTTATTTTTTATTTTTTATTTATTTATTTATTTTTTTTTTTTTTTAACATGTACTACTACAACAAAGCACATCCCCACACTTGAATGTGGCAATGTCCTCAATGGCACAATACTAGGAAAATTAACTAATAACAAGAAGGAAAGAAATACTCCCCTATGCCGAAGCATGAAGTGCACCAGTCCTCCACAGTGTACAGAATCCATGGGTTGCCTCCCAAGTAGCGCATTTGTTTAACGTCGTTAGCCCGACATCGACTCATCAATCAATCAGCAGAAGGAGAAGATAGCTGAATATCCGCCTCCTCATTAATTGGTTCACCAGCTCTATAGTGCTTCACTCTTTGCCCATTCACCTTGAACGACTCTCCATTGCTATTCATCAATTCAACAGCACCATACGGAAAAACCTTTTGTACCTTGAACGGACCCGACCACCTAGAACGCAATTTTCCAGGAAAAAGTTTCAACCTTGAATTAAATAGAAGAACCAACTCCCCTTCCTTGAATTCTCTTCGTAATAGCCCTTTGTCATGCCACTTCTTTGTTTTCTCCTTGTAAAGCTTAGAACTTTCATAAGCCTCAAAACGAAGCTCATCTAGCTCATTAAGTTGTAGAAGTCTCTTCTCACCCGCTTTATCATTCTTCACCTCGGTCATTCCTCCTTTCTTTGGAACAACATGCACCGGACTGACCCACTTGCTATCAGAGATAGGATAGATTATACCTGCATCAAGAAGTTTTAAAACCTCCTTTTTGACCACCTCCATCATATTAGGATTGAGTCTCCGTTGAGGCTCAATAGAAGAAGCTTGCTCATCTTCCAGAATAATCTTATGCATGCAGAATGATGGATTAATGCCCTTAGGAGGCGTGGAACTCTCCTTAACTACCTCATGCTGTAGCACATTAGAATGTTCATGCTCATACGTAGGTGCTGCATCCAAAAGCTTCTCGTAACCCATACACTCTCCATCAATGTTACCCTCAAGAACAGCTTGAAGTGGATCCGCAGATAATAGAATTTTGGCTTTCATGTCGATCACTTCCTCTAGTGCATCCACCCTATTTACACACTCATCCGTAGAAGGATGTCCCATTGTGCTTTGAAGCTTGAATTCCATCTTCTCTTCACCTACCTCAAAAGAAATTCTTCCATTTTTCATGTCGATGATAGCTCCAGCTGTTGCTAAGAAAGGCCTCCCAAGAATGATAGGAATATTGGCATCTTCTTCCATTTCCATGACAACAAAATCACATGGAATATAAAACTTTCCTACCTTAAGGGGCACATCTTCAAGAATTCCAAGTGGAAATTTCACACTTCTGTCTGCCAGTTGTAGAGAGATGCGTGTGGATTTCAGTTCACCCATCTGAAGTTTTTCACAAATTGATAGCGGCATCAAACTGACACTTGCTCCAAGATCACACAAAGCCCTTTTGATTTCGACATCCCCAAGCTGAACGGGGATAGAATAGCTACCTGGATCCGCTAACTTCTTTGGAAGATCATTTTGCAAGATGGCACTGCACTCTGCCGTTAATGAAATGGTAGAGCTTTCTTCAATTTTTCTTTTCCTTGACAAAATATCTTTCAGGAACTTTGCATAAGACGGCATCTCAGTGATAGCATCCATGAAGGGAATATTAATATGTAGCTTCTGCAAGATTTCCAGAAATTTTCCATACTTCTTCTCTAGCTTTGCTTGTGCCAACCTTTGTGGAAAAGGAACAGGTGGCACGTATGGCTTAGGAGGAACAGTTTCTGATTCTTTCTTTTCTTCTTCCACGATCTCTGGTTCTACCGGTTTCTCAGCTGCAATCTCCTCTTCACTTTCCTTAGCATTCACAACATTTTTGCTCACGTTTAATTCTGGCTCTTTCAATTCTTTACCACTCCTCAATGTTACAGCATTGATATGACCCCTTTGTGGTTGCTCAGTTTGACCAGGAAGTTGGCCTGAAGATTTATTGAGCTGGCTCAACTGTTGAGAAATCTGAGTGATAGTGTTCTCCATTAATTTGTTGTGAGCCTTTATCTCATTAATGCTCGATTCAAAGTGCTCATTCTTCCTTGTTTGTGTAGCAATAAATCCTTCCATGAGATTCTCCAAGTTAGATTTCTGCGGCTGAGCTTGTTGAAAACCAGGTGGATGAGAAAAATTATTCTGCGAAGGCTGAGCTTGTCCCTGATTGTTCCTGTAGGAGAAGTTTGGATGATCTCTCCAACCTGGATTGTACGTGTTGGAGTAAGGATTATACTGCGGCCTCTGATTCTGATTGTAAAGTGCATGTGCCTGTTCAACTGCCATTCCAGAAGGGTTGTATTGACAAGCAAGTTTGGTGTGTCCAACAACACCACATACCTCACATGAAGCAACAGTAGATGAAGAACTTCTAGCATCCAATTGCTCAATCTTCTTGACCATAGCCTGCATAGTAGAATTCAACATAGCTAAAGCATCAACCTCATACTTACCACCCTTCTTCGGATGATTTCGATCACTGTATGGAAAATTGTCATTAGACCCCATCTCGTCTAACAAAGTTTTGGCCTCTTCAGTACTCTTATTCATAATGCTTCCCCCAGAAGATGCATCAACAAAGTTTCGGAACTCTTGTGTTAACCCATTATAGAACGTTTGGATCAACAACCAATCAGGGATTCCATGGTGAGGGCACTGTCTTAGAAGTCTCTTAAATTTCCTCCAAGCATCATGAAGTGACTCGTCATCATCTTGACGAAAATTAGATATCTCGTTCCTGAGCTTAGAAGTCTTCTTCTGGCTGAAGAATTTTAGCAGAAAAGCCTTCGCAAGACTATCCCAAGTAGTGAATGTATTTGGCCCTTCGTCCTTCAACCACTCTTTTGCTGCATCCCGGAGAGAGAATGGAAACAATCGCAGCTTAATAGCTTCATCAGTTACATTGGTCATCTTTATCGTATCACACTTCTCCAGAAAGCTCTCAAGATGATCAACAGGATTTTCAGTGGACAATCCCGCGAAAGAGTCATGTGAAATGAATTGGATGAACTGAGGCTTGAGTTCGAATTGAGTGGCTGTGATTGTTGGTCTCAGAATGCTTGAGAGTACGCCTGTAGCATCTGGCATACCATGCTCCCTGAGAGCCTTAGCAGCTGCAGCAGCTGGTTGGTCAACCATAACTACCTTGCCCTTGTTTTTCCTTCGCTTACCTTTTTGCCTTCTTGCTGTAGCTTCAATTTCAGGATCAATATCGATTAAATTTTCAGTACCTGAACTGCGAGTTTGCATGCAACAAGAGAACTAGAAACGATGATCAAATAACAAGGGAATAATAGCCGAAGCAACACAACTAAAATACTTAGCTAAATCAATTTCAAAATTAACTAATCTAACACTGCTTTGTCCCCGGCAGCGGCGCCAAAAATTTGACAGGGCCGTCGCGTGCCTATCAAATAATAAATTCTAACAAATCCTTCTAACCATGTAGTTGGGTAAGTCAGAGTCGAACCCACAGAGACAAACGTGTCAATCACTAGTTGTTTTTGAATTAATTCGGCTAAGCAAGTAACACAATAAATTTTGAGAATTTATTAAACTAAATTATACTAAGAGAATTGCGTTTGTAATAAATCAAATATTAAAACATCCAGAGTTAAGTATCCCCACTAGTATGAATTAATGCAATTGTGAATTCCCTCCCCAATTAATCGTACAGTGCTCAACAGGAAAAATGCGCCCTAAAAATACCAATAACCTCTCTCGAGTATTAACGGCTTCTCTAAAATTCAATCAATCCTATTCTCATGGTATCATGCAATTTAGAGACATTAAACGCGGCATCCTAATTTCCTAACAATCCGTTCTACCTATTCTCATGGAGAAGTTCATGTTCTTATTGGATAAATTACAACCATCTAAATCCAACTCTCGTTGATAATTAAATATTGGTTCAAACAATAAACAAAATCACGTCTGATTTGTAATTGTTAATTAAAACAACTCAATAAGCAAGAGCAATTAAACAATTAAATTGGGGGTATTGGGAAATTCATACATTAATCATAACTAGGGTTCTACTTAACCCTAGATTAATTATCTACTCACTCATGATTGGATTAAAACTAACGATAATAATAATCAAAGCCATAATAAACATATAATTAATTAAAGTAAGAAAATAAGAACCTGAAATAGCTTCCAGTGAAAGAAAAATAGCACTCCAAAATAATCCCCGCAAAATAAGCGTCTAGAAAATATAACCGAAAATAACTTCCAACGATAAAAGAGCACTCCAAAATAATTGCCTTAAAATCTTCAACCGAATTTACACTTAAACTAAATTTACAGAAAATTAAAATGTATAAAAAGAAACTAAAATTTACAAGAGAAGCTGGGAATTTGAGAGAAATAAACTTGATGCAGTTCGGGAGATTCAGATTGATCCCTGGTAGCTCAAATTTGATCCTATTTATAGGAGTTACTTAGCCCATAAATTTAGAACTCGACACTCAATAATACATCCAGCCATAACTGACCAATCAATTTAAAAACACCGCCCCTGCTGAAAACGTTTCTGTTTAATTGAATAATCAGCACGCCAGAACGAAACCCAGTCGCAGGAGCCGGCAGTGAACTGCACGCGCGGAAATTTCTGAGTTATGCCTGGCGCGTGCGCGCCACGCGCCCCCAGGCGCGTCCCCCGACAGTTTGACAGACATGAACAGTACGCTGTCTGTTGAGAAAAATGTGCTGCATGCTTTTGTTCTGTTATTGCTTTGTTGTGTAAATGATTAACATATTATCAGCCCACTCTGTTTTGCTCTTTCACGTTTAATTCAATTTATTCACCGAACCATTCTGCAAAAATTCTTTTTAAGGATTTAGCTATAATTAATAAATAATTAATTTAATCCAAAAATTATAAAAATAAATATCTAATATTATTAGATATTTATAAATGTAATTTTCTAATTAAATAAAATATTTATTAATATAAATGAATCCTTAATTTCTACGATGCGGTCTTTTGAGGGTCGGAAATCGGGCTCCTTTTTCTTCCCTTTTTAGCTCCAAAATAACTTTTTAATTCCAAATTCAGGAATTCTTGCCTTCTGAAATAAAACATTAAGATTTATTAAATAAATACCCAAATAAATGCAAAATGCAATTAAATACGGGAATAAAATCATCTAAAATATATATAAAAATATATCTTATCACTGACTCAGACATTTTTCTCACTCATTTACTTTGGGGTTTCTCAGGTACTATCTTGAGCGTGTATGCTTACTCGATCTCAAGCTCGTAAAGAAAATCTGGAAGAAGAGAAGCACGAAGAGGATTTAGTGGAGGACAGTGAAGAAGAGTTGGTAGTTACTGGAGAAATGGCAGATAACAAGGCGCTGAAGGAATATTCTCAGCCCAAGATTAATGATATTCAGTCGAGTATTGTGCGGCCGGCTATTGCTGCAAATAATTTTGAGATCAAGCCGGGCACGATCCAAATGGTCCAGAACTCAGTCCAGTTTGGGGGTTCATCTGTTGAGGATCCCAACATGCATATCAGGGATTTCATTGAGATCTGTGACACCTTCAAAACCAACGGAGTTTCTGAGGACGCTATCAAGCTAAGGTTGTTTCCCTTCTCTTTGAGAGACAAAGCAAAAAGCTGGTTGCATTCACTTCCAGCAGGTTCCATCACTACATGGGAAGATCTGGCATAAAAGTTCTTGACTAAATTCTTTCCTATGGCAAAGACTGCTGCCATGAGGAATGCTCTTACACAATTTAGTCAGCATTCTGGTGAATCACTGTGTGAAGCTTGGGAAAGGTACAAGGAGATGCTTCGGAAATGTCCCCATCATGGGATGCCGAATTGGATGGTCATTAATAGCTTCTACAATGGGTTAAGTCATTCTCGAGCAATGCTTGATGCAGCATCTGGAGGAGCTCTGTGGGCCAAAAGCTATGAAGAGGCCTATGACTTGATTGAAATGATGGCTGCAAACGAGTATCAGAATCCGACACTGCGTATTCCACAAGGTAAGGTTGCAGGTGTACTTGAAATGGATGCCACAATAGCTATAGCAGCTCAGCTACAGGCTCTAACCATGAAAGTGGACTCATTGGCTAAGGTGGGGGTTCAACAAGTCGCCATGGTTTGTAAATTGTGTGCGGGGGCTCATGACACTAATCAATGTGCAATTTCTAGTGAGTCGGCACAGTTTGTCAGCAATTATCAGAGGCCGTCACAACCTGCTCCCAATACATATCATCCCAACAATAGGAATCATCCTAACTTCAGTTGGAGCAACAATCAGAATGCTGTGCAACAACCATCTCAGGGTCAGCAGTATAGTGCATGGCAGTTCAACAATTCGGGTTATCAACAACCCTATGCCCAAAGGCCACCATACAATCCACCTGGATTTCATCAACAACAACCAGGAAGTCATGTGCAATCTAATGAGAAGTCAGAAATGGAAGAATTGCGAATGATGTACAAGAGTCAAGCAGCATCTCTGAAAACTCTTGAAAATCAAATGGGCCAACTGGCCAATGCTCTTTTGAACAGACCTCAAGGGCAATTACCTAGTGACACGGAAGCAAATCCGGGTAAAAAGGAGGTCAAGGAACAGATTCATGCTGTTACGTTACGTTCTGGAAAGGTTACAGACGATCTGGGAATCAAAAAGCAGTTTAACGAAGAACTTGAAAATGCTGTGAACAGTGATTTGGGCGCGGGCGCGTCTGAGGGGTCTAACCGGTCTTCTAATTCAGATCTCCCGGTCATTCAGAAGGCATCAGGTGAGGAAGGAAAAGAGAAGTCAGATGGGAAAACAGGTTCAGAAATTACGGAAGCTAGCAAAGAAGTTTATCCGCCTCCGCCATTCCCTAAAAGGCTTCAGAAACAGAAGTTTGATAAGCAATTTGCAAAGTTCTTGGAAGTGTTCAAAAAGTTGCACATAAATCTACCATTTGCTGAAGCACTTGAACAAATGCCAAGTTATGCCAAGTTCATGAAGGGCATACTTTCGAGGAAATTGAAACTCGAGGATTTAGAGACCGTCGCTTTGACGGAGGAGTGTAGTGCTGTCTTGCAACAAAAGTTGCCACCTAAGCTGAAGGATCCGGGGAGCTTCACCATACCTTGCACTATTGGCAAACAACTTTTCAGCAAGTGCTTATGTGATTTGGGAGCTAGCATTAATCTGATGCCGATGTTTGTTTTTAAGCAACTTGGGTTACCTGATCCGAAACCTGTTAATATGACCTTGCAGTTGGCAGATAGGTCGATCACATATCCTAGGGGTATAGTGGAGGATGTATTGGTGAAGGTGGATAAGCTGATTTTTCCGGTTGATTTTGTTATACTGGACTTTGAGGAGGATAAGAGGATTCCTATCATCTTGGGAAGGCCATTTCTAGCTACGGGCCGAACTCTGATTGATGTGCAAAAAGGAGAGCTTACCATGAGAGTGCATGATCAGAAAGTCACTTTCAATGTGTTCAAGGCGACAAAATATCCGTCAGATTCAAAGGAGTGTTTCAAAGTGGACGTTGTTGATAAGAATGTGAAGAAGGAGATTGAGCAGCTAAAAAAATCAGATCCAGTGGAAAAAGCTTCAAGTGGGATTTCTGGCATTGAGAACGAAGGAAGAAAGGGGCTATTTCAGTTGTTGGATGCAACTCCATGGGAAAGAAGAGTTGACATTCTACATAAGTCTCGTGGGCTAGCTGATTCTAATAATTTTCAGGTGCTTCGTAAGTTGTCAAATGAGGAAGTTTTTGCACTCGGGCTCAAGCCATTACCACCCGAGGAGGGTGACCCTGCTGATGATTGAGGTATTCCTGTGCACTTTCTTTGTTTCTCGCCTTCAATGGGGACATTGAAGAATTTAAGTTTGGGGGTGGGAAGTGAAGATTGTGATTAGTAGTTAGATGCATATAGGACATGTAGTGTAGTATTATCATGCATATTGTTTAAATTGTTCATCATGTATCATGCATATTGTTATATGTGAGTCATGTAGTGGCATTCTAGAGTGCATAACATAATTCATGCATTCATGCATTTTCCATGATCCCTTTGAACGAACTAACTCTGACTGGTAGGTAGGTGTCTGATTGAGTGCACTAATGATGAGTAGAGGGTTGCTTTATAGTTCTTATGAAACTGATTTGCTTGTTCAGAAACAAAATTTTTACACAATCACAGTCTCATTGAGTGCTTTTGAATTGGACCCGGCCATGTCTGTTTGATTGCTAGAATTTAACACCTAGTTTAAAACTAGAATGTTTGATAGATTCTTGAAAGCGAAGGAGCACTTAAGTATAAGTTTGGGGGAAACAAAGAAATTCATGCTAATTGTGAATAGTTGTTAATAATGGCTAGGCGTCAAATGGCTAGTAGCCGGCTCATATTTATATGAGTAGTCTAGGGTTGGAAATGAGAAAGGCTCATTCCAGATTGCATATAAAAAAAAAGAAAAAGAAAGAAAAAGAGAAAAAAAAAGAGTCATGTAAATAAGTAAATGCAAAGTTAACCAGGGTGAGCTCTTTAATACTCGAGCAATTAAGTACGAGGGGACTTTGTGCCTAGTGACCTAAGGTTTTTATAGTCTGGGATCCACTGACCTAACGCTCGTTACATGGGTATTATTGTATAAGCCTTTAGGGGTCTCATCCATTGCACGGTTAAATAAGCATGTATTGTATATATATTGTTATGTGTCATATGTGTTAGTAATTAAGCATGATTTCTTGTCAACCCAAGTGGACTATGACGGTGTATCTTGAGGGATCTTGTGTCTATCGTTCATTCTGTTTTTAAACCTGGTGGTTGTTTGGCTAAGGATAGGTATGGTCTTGGTTTGGTTTGGGGTATCTCTAATGAGCACAGCACGCATGCACGTTTCTGTCCATGTACTGTTAGTATACGGGGTTTTAGGCGAGCTCTACTTGGATTTAGTTGCATTTCTTTGAGTATTTGCTTGCTTGTTGGTTTTGGTTGGTTTGAAGGGGATCACTTGCATTTTCATTTTAGTTGCATTCATGCATTGTATCGGATTTTGTGGGTACATTCGCTATAGGCCCTCACGAGACCTTACTCGTCCACTAGGGCTGCCTAGGGGTTTAAAGGGCTTGTTGCATATGCCAAATGCAACCGTGATCACCTACGGAAGTGGTACTAATTAGTTAGTTAGTTGTAATTGTATATGCTTGAGGACAAGCATCAGTTTAAGTTTGGGGGTGTGATAAGTGGATTTTATATCCACTTGGAACATTCTAAATCGGCTTAAATTGATTGCTTTGACCTCAAGATTTTGGTAGTTTTGATGTGTTTTGTTTAATTGTGCAGGGTTGGAATAATGTTGATTAAGATCGTTGTTTCCGTTACTTGTGGAGTTGAATTCGGGCTTAATAAAATAGAATGGAGTCTTGTTGTGGTTCACCATGAGGATTCCAAGCATAGAGGATTGAAAACGGAAGAGAACGCAAAAAGAACGGGAGCAAACGGAGAAAAAACGAAGGAGAAAAAGGCTTTACCAGAAGAAGGCTGGGCAGACTGCGCCGTTCTTGAGCAGTCTGCGCCAGGGAGCAGAATGTGCTTGAGCAGTCTGCGCCATTTCTTGAGCAGACTACTCAGGGTCGTGCTGATTTTCCAGTTTTGCCCTTATTCGATCTGAAATTGTGTTTTAGGTGGTTTTTGACACAAAAATCGTTTTCTAGTTGTATTTTAGGTATTTTTCTTATTGGGCAAGAGGGAGGAAAAGCCTATATCAACATCAAACCCTTGTAATCATAATACATACGTTACGTATTATGACCTAGTTCTTGAGAAGAGAGAAAAGGAGAAGGAATTCCTCCGAGTTAGTGACAAGCAAGGATTATTCTTGAAACTTTTGTATTCTTCTATTGTGGGATTTGATTCTAAACCTTATTCCTTCTTCTCTATTTTTACTTGTTTATTTTAGAATTATGTTTTCAATAGAACCCATGATGGCAATTAGGTCAATTATGGGCTAATTCGTTATCATGGGGTTTTAATGGATTTTGCTATGGATTCTAGTAATTGAGTGTTTTTATGCCTTGGTGTGTGATTGAATGTATTGATTGCCTAGTATGTTTATGCTTATTCGTTATAAGTGCGTCGCGAACACTTGTAATTGTTTGTTTAATCCTAGTGAATGCGAAAGTGGATCTAGGGTTTAGAACAATTCATGCTAGCATAGGTTTTTGCATGTGAAAAACATGTATTAATTTGTGATGTAATTCTAACCATCTTGCATCGACTATGTGGTTTAATGGGTGCTTGATTTTCAACCGGTATGTGTTCAATTGCTATAGACATATAGGGACTACACATATTTGGTGACTACTTGACTTCTATCAATTGTGGATGATCAGTAGGATGGTATATGCACAACGAAAGTTGGTGTGTATCAGTTTAGTGCATCTAATCAGTAATCAACTCTGTCACATGCTAGGCTAAAGGGCATAAGATTCTAGATGAAGTAGTAAATGAAATTGAAATCCCATGTTTGTTTATTATAAAGTTAAAGTTAAGTTATTTCCTCGTAATTGGTTTAGTTGGTAATTAATCATTAGTTAAATCAACCCAATATTGTGATTGTCTTAGCAGTGAGTGTAAATCATAAGCTGGTGCATAAGTGAACATAACGAACAATTTGAGTCTCTGTGGGAACGAATCCTATTTACTCTATATTACTTGTTGACCACATTCTCTTGCGTGAATAAGTGCGAACACCAACACAAGTCCATAATCTCTAAGTTGATTTCTAATCCAAAGCACTTGAGCACAGCAACTTCCAGCAGCTATGTATTCAGCCTCAGCTGTAGAAGTTGACACAGATTGTTGCTTCTTGCTATACCAAGAAACTAACCTTTGTCCAAGAAACTGGCAGCTTCTTGAGGTGCTTTTCCTATCCACTCTGCATCCAGCATAATCAGCATCAGAATAACCAACCAGATTGAACCCTGTGTCCTTAGGATACCATAATCCCAAGTTAGGAGTGCCATTCAGATATCTAAAGATCCTTTTTATTGCAATCAAATGTGATTCCTTTGGATTTGATTGAAACCTTGCACACAAGCATGTAGCAAACATGATGTCTGGCCTACTTGCAGTGAGGTAGAGTAGAGAACCAACCATGCCTCTGTAGACTGAGATATCTACTTTCTTGCCTTTAGCATCTTCATCCAGTTTAGTGGCAGTGGCCATGGGTGTCTTGGCAGGTGAACAATCTTCCAAGTCAAACTTCTTCAATAAATCCTTGATGTACTTGGTTTGACTGATAAAGATACCATCCTTCCTTTGACTGACTTGCAACCCTAGAAAGAATGTCAACTCTCCCATCATACTCATCTCATATCTGCTCTGCATGAGTTTAGAGAATTTCTCACACAGCTTCTCATTAGTAGAACCAAAATTGATATCATCCACATAGATTTGAACTAGGATAATATCATCACCATGCTTCTTGTAAAACAGTGTCTTGTCCAATGTGCCTCTAGTGAATTGATTCTCAAGAAGAAATTGTGATAAAGTATCATACCATGCTCTTGGAGCTTGCTTAAGTCCATACAGTGCCTTAAGCAATCTGTAGACAAATTCTGGGAAATGTGGATCCTCAAAGCCAGGTGGTTGTTACACATAAACCTCTTCTTCCAACTCTCCATTTAGAAATGCACTCTTGACATCCATCTGATAAACTTTAAAGTTTGAATGAGCAGCAAATGCCAAGAATATTCTAATGGCTTCCAATCTAGCAACAGGGTCAAATGTCTCATCATAATCAATGCCTTCCTGTTGAGAGTATCCTTTTGCAACCAGCCTTGCTTTGTTTCTTATTATTACACCATCTTCATCCATCTTATTCTTCAGAACCCATTTTGTTCCAACAATGGTTCTATTCTTTGGTGCAGGCACAAGTTCCCATACTTTGTTCCTTTCAAATTGATTCAGCTCCTCTTGCATGGCAATAATCCAATCTGGATCCAACAGTGCATCATCAAGTTTCTTAGGCTCAACTTGTGATAGAAAACATCCATAGAGGCACTCATTTTGAGTTGCTCTCCTAGTCCTTACTCCTGCATTAGGATCTCCAATGATTTGCTCTGCAGTGTGTGATCTATCCCATTTCCTTGAGTGTTCAGCCTGACTTCTCATTCTTGATGTTGCTTCATCATCCACATCATGGTCATCCTCATTTCCTCCCCCTGTGAAGTTGCCATTACTCACAGGTGTGTCTTGGATGCTTGTTTCTCCACTATCGATTGGCACACGTTCTTCTCTTGTATCATTAATCACTTGAGTTTGTTGAACTTGAGTTTCAACTCCAGTTTCAATCTCTTCATCAGAATCATCTAGATTATCAAACTTCAATGGATCTTTGTCTTCATCATTGGCTTCTTCTAGTCCAGGTAGTTTGCTGTCATCAAATGTTACATCTGTGCTTTCCATAACTTTCTTTTGACTGATGACATAAACCTTGTATGCAATTCTTTTCATAGAATAGCCAAGAAAAATTCCTTCAAATGCTTTTGCATCAAACTTTCCAACATATTGTTACGACCAACTCAACACGCAAGTGCACGTGATCTCAAGTAATACAGATAGCAAATAAGGTTCGTTCCTACAGGGACTCGTTGTCTTGTCTAGCTACTCACTCACCAATGTATGATTGTTTTCCGATGCTAAAACAAATAAATAAGTGGATTGTTATTATCACTAAAAATTATCTAAGAAATATAACTAATTATCAACTACTTAAACTGAGATTTATGTCGAATTACTTATGCAAATAAAACATGGGAATTTAGTTTCTTTAAACAATCCATCTATGGTCTCCAAATCCCTAGCCTTGTTCATGTGATTTATTAACACCTGATCGAACGCACAAAACTGATATAAGCCAACTTCCGTTACACAAATACCATCCTAAACAATATCCACAATAAAGATAGAAATCATTTAGTCTTCCGATTATGCCAAGTCTTCATATGTCTATAAAGAATAAAACATAATGGTTGAGGTGCAAGCATTCAATTGATCACATAGTCGTCATAAAACGATTAGAATTACGACACTAATTACGAATGATAATTATCACGCATAAACCTACGCTAACATGGCAAGTTCTAAACTCTTATTTCCACTTTCGCTTCAACAAGAATTAACACACAATTACAGGAGTTAGCTACTCTCCTATAACGAATTAAATCAACCATGATAGGATATCACATCAATCACACTATAGGCATCGAGAAGATTCAACACATAGAATTCATGATTAAGTCCACTAAACCCCCATGACAACGAATTAGTTCATGATCGAACTAACCATCATCATGGGTTCCAATGAAAACATGATAGAAGAAAACAAATAAAGACTGAGATAAATATCAAGGGTTTTAAAGAATACACCAAAGTCAAGCATCCACAACTAGGAAGAATACAAGAGTAAAATGGGAAACTATCTTCTTCCTTCTTTGTTGTGCTCCAAAAAAAAAACTACGTACATCAAACAAGCTATCCTTTCCTCTCTAGGGTTTTCTTTTCTTCCCTTATATGGGCCTCCAGGTGCTAGTACAAAAGAATGTTTTTTTATTTATTTTTAAATCACCCAAAACAAATCAGGAAACGGGTCAGCCGAGACGGCGACGCGGCGCCGTCCTCACGTGCAAACTCGGCGATGCGGCGCCCTAGCTTTCCCCACGGCGACGCGGCGCCCTCTTCTAGTGCAAACACGGCGACGCGGCGCCCTAGCTACTGTCCAGCACATAATTTTTCCTTTCCTTGAATTTGACTCCGTTTTGCACTTCGATTGCTATGCTTCGTTCCTCTAACACCTGTGATTGATTTCCCTGCACAATACCCTTAAAAGAGATCAAAAATACCACAACTCAAGTACAAACCATCGTTTTAAGCCAAATGGAAACGTTCTAAGTAGATAAAATACCCACTTATCACACCCCCAAACTTAAACCGATGCTTGTCCTCGAGCATAACAAACAAAATATTTACAACTACCTAGTACCACTTCCGTAGGTGATCACGGTTGCATTTGGCATATGCAACAAGCCCTTTAAACCCCTAGGCAGCCCTAGTGGACGAGTAAGGTCTCGTGAGGGCCTATAGTGAATGTACCCACAAAATCCATCTAATAATGCAACTAACAATGCAACTAACTATATGAATGCAACTATATGAAAATGCAACAATCCCCTTTAAACTGACCAAAACCAACTAGCAACCAGCTGCCTCAAAGAATGCAACTAAATCCAAATAGAGCTCGACTAAGCCCCCGTATACTAACAATACATGAACAGAAACGTGTGTGTGTGCAATGCTCATCAGAAATGCTCCCAACACTAGGTCAAAAATCATACCTATCCTTTGCCAAGACAATCACAGGTTTATAAAAAGAATAGACTGTAGACACTTCATAACCTAGGAACACCACCATCCTTATTCAAGTTAACCAAGAATTCATGCTTTATTACTACGACACTAAATACTATAAATACTACGCATGCTTATTTAACCGTGCAATGAGTGAGACCCCAAAAGGCTTATACAATAATACCCATGTAGCGAGTGTTAGGTCAGCAGGATCCCAGACTATAAAGCCTTAGGTCACTAGGACTAAGTCCCCTCGGACTTAATAACTCGAGTATTAAAGAGCTCACTCTGGCTAATTTTGCATTTAACTTATTTACATGACTCTTTTTTTTTTCTTTCATTTTCTTTTTTTTTCACCTTTTTTTTTTTTTTTTTTTCATTTTTTATTATTATTTTTTAATGTATGCAATCTGGAACGAGAATTCTCAATTCCAACCCTAGACTACTCATATAAAAATGAGCCGGCTACTAGCCGTTTGACGCCTAGCCATTATTGACCAAAATTAAAACTAGCATGAAATCCTTGGTGTCCCCCAAACTTAGACTTTATTGCTCCTACGTCATCAAGGGAATAACGAAAATTCTAAATATAATCAAGTGGTTAAGTCTCAAACATCCAAACAGGCATGACCCTAACCTAGCCCAAAAGCACCTAATGAGACTAGTGAAAAGATTCTGTTTCCGTAACATGCAAGTCAATTCCATGGGAACTATAAATCAACCCTCTATTCATCATTACCACACCCAATTAGACATCTATCCACCAATCAGAATTAGCTCGTTCTAAGGGATTATGAAAAATGCATGCTATGCAATGCAAATGCAACTATATGAACATAAATATCACAATAAACAGAATGTCCTATATGGCATACATAAAAACAAAACAAAATGCTCTACACTATCATGCAATTATACTCCTAACATGACATGCAACACATCTAATATACAACTAATACAAATGCACCTTTAATCCCCACCCCCAAACTTAAAAATTGCAATGTCCACATTGAAGGTAAGAATCAAAAGAGTGCAAGGCATACCTACTCGTCGTCCGAAGCACTCCCCTCGGGAGTATCTGGTGGCGGATAGACAGCGCCAGCTCCTGCTCCAAATGGCGGAAAAGTCACATCCACTCCACTAGCACGGAAAGCTGTGCTCAAAGCCTGTGCAAACTGACTAAAATCTGCTGCAAAACCCACCTGCACATCGTGCACTGCGTCAATACGCCTCATCATACGCCTATACTGCCTCTGATCAATAAAATCTCTAGGCTCCTCGTGCTGCTGCTGCTGCTGCTGCTGCTGCTCCACCACTACATACCCAAGGCCCCACTCATCGGCATAACCACCATCCCACACAGCCAGTCGCTCTATACTCTGATGATCTAGCACTGCCTGTGGCTGCTGCACCGCCTCCGCCTCTGACCAAACAGCACCATGAAAACTAGCCAACCTAGCAATGACCGAACCATAAGGCATCGCCGCAGTAGAACTCCCTTGCATAAACCGCAGAATACCCTGATGGATCAAACTAGCCACATCCACGAACTCTCTACTGCATATAGCATACAACAAAATAGCCCGCTCAACCGTCACCTCACTCGAATGCCTAGTAGGGATGAGGTTGGCACAGATGAACGAGTGCCAAGTACGCCCATATTGATTCAAGGCCTTCGACACAAACGTAGTGGGCTCAGTAGTGCCCCTACTCAACTTCCATTCGGTCCCAGGAACACATAACTGCTGAATAATCATCTGAAGATCCACACCATCACGAGTCTTCCCCGACCAATCCTCTCGAGTCTTATCAATACCCGGAAGCTCAAGAACACGACGAATAGCCCTCGGCCGATAATCCACCCGAACTCCACGAACCCGGCTAATACCATTCTTGTCCACACTAGCATTCGCATAGAACTCGCGAACCACAGACATCGGAACCGGTTCCGGAATCTCACAAACGCGCTCCCAACCTCTCTCTTGAATATTATCCAACATCCTCCCATCATTCATAGTAGGCAAAAGACCCCTCTCCCGAGCAATAGGACACTCCAACAATTCAGTATACCTCTCACTAGCCTCATCCGAGATAAATGGAGGCCCACCATTGCCACCCCCAAAAGATGGAGAAGAAGAAGGTGGATTTCTACCACCACCACCACTTCCACTAGCACCCTCACCGCCACCAATTACCACCCTTTGTCGCTTGGATGCCATTGAATTGAACGGAGGATGTATTTAGAGTGTTTATAGGGTTTGAGATTTGTAAGGAATTTGTATGTATAGGTGGAGGTGTATAAGTGTATAGATGGGAGAATTGTAGGGTTAGGGATTTGGATAAGAGATGGGTTATATTTGGGGTTGGGATAGGTTTTTATTGTGGGGGAGTGGGTTATATAAATACACAATTACAACATCTATCTATTTTTTTTTTTTCAACCGGCTTTTTTTTCTGAACAGAGGCCTCGGCGACGCGGCGCCAGAAATGAACTAAGACACGGCGACGCGGCGCCCTACCTCCTGTTGAAAAAAATTTTTTCTGCTTTTTTTTTTTTTTTTTTTTTTTTTTTTTTTTTTTTAAAATGTACTCCTGAGTCTGAATACAACAAATACCTATCAAGTGGGTTGCCTCCCACAAAGCGCTCTTTTTACGTCATTAGCTTGACGTAGCTCCATCTCCTTAATTCGCACAAATTAGAACCGCAGTCTCAATTTCGCGATTCAACTTCTCTCCAAAATATGGTTTCAACCGCTGACCATTGACTTTGAACGACCGTTCCGGTAACTTGTCAAAAATCTCCACTGCCCCATGTTGAAAAACTGTTTTGACTGTGAACGGGCCTGACCAACGTGACTTCAACTTCCCAGGAAATAACCGAAGCCGAGAGTTATACAACAAAACCAATTGTCCGGGTACAAACGTCTTAAGAACCAACCGACGATCATGCCACCTTTTGACTTTCTCTTTATAAAGTTTGTTGTTCTCATAAGCTTGCAAACGGAACTCGTCCATTTCATTCAACTGAACCATACGCCTCTCACCTGCTGCTGTAAGATCAAAATTCAGCTTCTTCAATGCCCAATATGCCTTGTGCTCTAACTCAGCTGGAAGATGGCAAGCTTTCCCATACACTAGTTGAAATGGTGACATTCCCAACGGTGTTTTATAGGCTGTCCGATAAGCCCACACTGCTTCATCTAGCTTCAATGCCCAATCCTTCCTAGAAGGACTAACTACCTTCTCAAGAATCCGTTTAATTTCGCGATTAGAGACCTCGGCTTGCCCATTGGTTTGAGGATGATAAGCTGTAGCAACTCGATGATTGATGTTATAGCGTGCCATCAGAGATGTAAACTTCCGATTGCAAAAATGCGTACCCTCATCACTGATGATAACTCGTGGAGTGCCAAATCGAGTAAATATGTTCTTGTGGAGAAAATTAAGCACCACCTTAGCATCATTCGTCGGAAGTGCTTTTACCTCCACCCACTTAGACACATAATCCACGGCCAGAAGAATATATTGATTACCACATGACGGAATGAACGGTCCCATGAAGTCGATTCCCCACACGTCAAAGATTTCTACCTCCATCATGACATTCAGTGGCATCTCGTCCCTTCGAGAAATATTACCAACTCGCTGACATCGATCGCACCTCAACACAAACTGATGAGCATCCTTGAATAGAGTTGGCCAATAGAACCCTGCTTGAAGAATACGTGTGGCTGTCTTCTCACCCGCATAATGACCTCCATAAGCGGTAGCATGAAAATCACTTAGAATAGCCTCGGTCTCGCCGTAAGGAACACAACGCCTAATAATCTGATCAGCTCCTTGCTTGAACAAAAACGGTTCATCCCAAATATATTGCTTGACATCGTGCAAAAATTTCTTCCTTTGAGCATGAGAGAGCTCAGGTGGAATGATGTTGCTTACTAGATGATTCACGAAGTCTGCAAACCATGGTTCATCATCTTGCACTTTGAATAATTGCTCATCAGGGAAGAACTCATTAATGACCGTGTTGTCCTTAGGTGACTTGCCATGATCTTCCAATCTAGAGAGATGGTCAGCTACCTGATTCTCCGTCCCCTTTCTATCCTTGATTTCCACATCGAATTCTTGTAACAGAAGAACCCAACGAATCAATCTTGGCTTAGAATCCTTCTTCGCAAGAAGATAGCGAATGGCAGCATGATCCGTATAAACTGTCACCTTTGTACCAAGCAGATAAGAGCGAAACTTTTCAAACCCGTAGACAATAGCAAGTAGTTCCTTCTCAGTGGTCGTGTAGTTCAACTGAGCATCAGTTAGTGTTTTGCTTGCGTAGTAAATAACGTGGAACACTTTTTCTTTCCTTTGGCCTAGAACGGCCCCAAGTGCATAATCGCTGGCATCACACATCAAAGCAAATGGTTGACTCCAATCAGGAGCTGTAATAACTGGAGCAGAAATTAGTTTCTTCTTCAAGATCTCGAACGCATGTGAACAAGCCTCATCAAACTTGAATGGCACATCTTTCTCTAAAAGATTGCAAAGCGGCTTAGAAATTTTTGAGAAATCCTTTATGAAGCGCCTGTAGAACCCCGCATGACCAAGAAAGCTGCGAATACCCTTGACTGAGACGGGGGCAGGAAGGTTCTCAATAGTCTCCACCTTTGCTTTGTCAACTTCCAAACCTTTACACGACACCTTGTGTCCCAGAATGACACCTTCTTGCACCATGAAATGGCACTTTTCCCAATTTAGAACAAGATTCGTCTCCACACAACGTTTTAGAACCAAACTCAAGTTTTCCAAGCACTCATCAAAAGAATCCCCAAAGACTGAGAAGTCGTCCATGAATACTTCCACATTAATTCCAATCATGTCAGAGAAGATGGCCATCATGCACCTTTGAAATGTAGCTGGTGCACCACACAACCCGAAAGAAACACGTCTGAATGCGAATGTGCCAAATGGACAAGTGAATGTAGTTTTCTCCTGATCCTCGGGTGCTATACAAATCTGATTGTACCCAGAATACCCATCAAGCAAGCAATAGTACTGATGTCCAGCCAATCTATCAAGCATCTGATCAATGAATGGAAGTGGGACCAAAAACTTGTTACGACCAACTCAACACGCAAGTGCACGTGATCTCAAGTAATACAGATAGCAAATAAGGTTCGTTCCTACAGGGACTCGTTGTATTGTCTAGCTAATTCACTCACCAATGTATGATTATTTTCCCGATGCTAAAACAAATAATAAAGTGGATTGTTGCTATCACTAAAATTTATCTAAGAATTATAGCTAATTATCAACTGCTTGAACTGAAATTTATGTTGAATTACTTATGCAAATAAAACATGGGAATTTAGTTTCTTTAAACAATCCATCTATGGTCTCCAAATCCCTAGCCTTGTTCATGTGATTTATTAACACCTGATCGAATACACAAAACTGGTATAAGCCAACTGCCGTTAAACAAATACCATCCTAAACAATATCCACAATAAAGATAGAAATCATTTAGTCTTCCAATTATGCCAAGTCTTCATATGTCTATAAAGAATAAAACATAATGGTTGAGGTGCAAGCATTCAATTGATCACATAGTCGTCATAAAACGATTAGAGTTACGACACTAATTACGAATGATATTATCACGCATAAGCCTACGCTAACATGGCAAGTTCTAAACTCTTATTTCCACTTTCGCTTCAACAAGAATTAACACACAATTACAGGAGTTAGCTACTCTCCTATAACGAATTAAAGCAACCATGATAGGATATCACATCAATCACACTATAGGCATCGAGAAGATTCAACACATAGAATTCATGATTAAGTCCACTAAACCCCCATGACAACGAATTAGTTCATGATCGAACTAATCATCATCATGGGTACCAATGAAAACATGATAGAAGAAAACAAATAATGACTGAGATAAATATCAAGGGTTTTAAAGAATACACCAAAGTCAAGCATCCACAACTAGGAAGAATACAAGAATAATTGTGAACTATCTTCTTCCTCCTTTGTTGTGCTAAAAAAAACTACGTACAAAAAACTATCCCCTCCTCTCTAGGGTTTTCTTTTCTTCCCTTATATGGGCCTCCAGGTGCTAGTACAAAAGAATGTTTTTTTATTTATTTTTAAATCACCCAAAACAAATCAGGAAACGGGTCAGCCGAGACGGCGACGCGGCGCCGTCCTCAAGTACAAAATCGGCGATGCGGCGCCCTGACATTCCCTGCAGCGACGCGGCGCCCTGACCCAATGCAAACACGGCGACGCGGCGCCCTACCTCCTGTCCAGCAACATATTTTTCCTTTTCTTGAATTTGACTCCGTTTTGCACTTCAATTGCTACGCTTCGTTCCTCTAACACCTGTGAATGATTTCCCTGCACAATACCCTTAAAAGAGATCAAAAATACCACAACTCAAGTACAAACCATCGTTTTAAGCCAAATGGAAACGTTCTAAGTAGATAAAATACCCACTTATCACACCCCCAAACTTAAACCGATGCTTGTCCTCAAGCATAACAAACAAAATATTTACAACTACCTAGTACCACTTCCGTAGGTGATCACGGTTGCATTTGGCATATGCAACAAGCCCTTTAAACCCCTAGGCAGCCCTAGTGGACGAGTAAGGTCTCGTGAGGGCCTATAGTGAATGTACCCACAAAATCCATCTAATAATGCAACTAACAATGCAACTAACTATATGAATGCAACTATATGAAAATGCAACAATCCCCTTTAAACTGACCAAAACCAACTAGCAACCAGCTGCCTCAAAGAATGCAACTAAATCCGAATAGAGCTCGACTAAGCCCCCGTATACTAACAATACATGAACAGAAACGTGTGTGTGTGCAATGCTCATCAGAAATGCTCCCAACACTAGGTCAAAAACCATACCTATCCTTTGCCAAGACAATCACAGGTTTATAAAAAGAATAGACTGTAGACACTTCATAACCTAGGAACACCACCATCCTTATTCAAGTTAACCAAGAATTCATGCTTTATTACTACGACACTAAATACTATATACACTACGCATGCTTATTTAACCGTGCAATGAGTGAGACCCCAAAAGGCTTATACAATAATACCCATGTAGCGAGTGTTAGGTCAGCAGGATCCCAGACTATAAAGCCTTAGGTCACTAGGACTAAGTCCCCTCGGACTTAATAACTCGAGTATTAAAGAGCTCACTCTGGCTAATTTTGCAATTAAATTATTTACATGACTCTTTTTTTCTTTTTTCATTTTTTTTTTTTTTTTTTTCTTCTTTTTTTTTTTATGCAATCTGGAACGAGAATTCTCAATTCCAACCCTAGACTACTCATATAAAAATGAGCCGGCTACTAGCCGTTTGACGCCTAGCCATTATTGACAAATATTAACAACTAGCATGAAATCCTTGGTGTCCCCCAAACTTAGACTTTATTGCTCCTACGCCATCAAGGGAATAACGAAAATTCTAATTATAATCAAGTGATTAAGTCTCAAACATCCAAACAGGCATGACCCTAACCTAGCCCAAAAGCACCTAATGAGACTAGTGAAAAGATTCTGTTTCCGTAACATGCAAGTCAATTCCATGGGAACTATAAATCAACCCTCTATTCATCATTACCACACCCAATTAGACATCTATCCACCAATCAGAATTAGCTCGTTCTAAGGGATTATGAAAAATGCATGCTATGCAATGCAAATGCAACTATATGAACATAAATATCACAATAAACAGAATGTCCTATATGGCATACATAAAAATAAAACAAAAATGCTCTACACTAACATGCAATTATGCTCCTAACATGTCATGCAACACATCTATTATACAACTAATACAAATGCACCTTTAATCCCCACCCCCAAACTTAAATTCTTCAATGTCCCCATTGAAGGCGAGAAACAAAGAAAGTGCACAGGAATACCTCAATCATCAGCAGGGTGGGTCACCCTCCTCGGGTGGTAATGGCTTGAGCCCGAGTGCAAAAACTTCCTCATTTGACAACTTACGAAGCACCTGAAAATTATTAGAATCAGCTAGCCCACGAGACTTATGTAGAATGTCAACTCTTCTTTCCCATGGAGTTGCATCCAACAACTGAATTAGCCCCTTTCTTCCTTCGTTCTCAATGCCAGAAATCCCACTTGAAGCTTTTTCCACTGGATCTGATTTTTTTAGCTGCTCAATCTCCTTCTTCACATTCTTATCAACAACGTCCACTTTGAAACACTCCTCTGAATCTGACGGATATTTTGTTGCCTTGAACACATTGAAAGTGACTTTCTGATCATGCACTCTCATGGTAAGCTCTCCTTTTTGCACATCAATCAGAGTTCGGCCCGTAGCTAGAAATGGCCTTCCCAAGATGATAGGAATCCTCCTATCCTCCTCAAAGTCCAGTATAACAAAATCAACCGGAAAAATCAGCTTATCCACCTTCACCAATACATCCTCCACTATACCCCTAGGATATGTGATCGACCTATCTGCCAACTGCAAGGTCATATTAACAGGTTTCGGATCAGGTAACCCAAGTTGCTTAAAAACAGACATCGGCATCAGATTAATGCTAGCTCCCAAATCACATAAGCACTTGCTGAAAAGTTGTTTGCCAATAGTGCAAGGTATGGTGAAGCTCCCCGGATCCTTCAGCTTAGGTGGCAACTTTTGTTGCAAGACAGCACTACACTCCTCCGTCAAGGCAACAGTCTCTAACTCCTCAAGTTTCAATTTCTTCGAGAGAATACCCTTCATGAACTTCGCATAGCTCGGCATTTGCTCAAGAGCCTCCGCGAATGGTATGTTAATCTGTAGCTTCTTGAATACATCCAAGAACTTAGCGAATTGCTTGTCTAACTTTTGCCTTTGAATTCGTTTTGGGAATGGAGGAGTGGAAACACCTTATCTTCTACTTCTCTTTGAGAATTAACACTCTTGTGAATGATAGGAGTTGAAGGAGTAGCATTAGGAAGCAAATCAGAACCAGAACCGACCTCAACTGAAAAGTCACATTTTTTTTTCAGAGGGCACGGCGACGCATCGCCGGTTTTGTACTGTGAGACGGCGCCGCGGCGCCCTACCTCCTGCTCAGGATTTTCAATTTTTTTCTCGGTTGCTTTTTCTTCGTTCTGACCTTGTAGACTTCTTCCTGATCGTAATGTTATTGCCTGAACCTGTTCCTTTTGATCTTTCTTGCCTGGATTTACCTCTGTGTCACTTGGAAGCGTTCCTGGTTGACGGTTCAACAAAGCATTGGCTAGCTGGCCAATTTGATTCTCTAAAGTTTTCAATGACACTGCCTGACTCTTATACATCATCCGAAGCTCTTCCAATTCCGACTTCTCAGACTGATTCAATGAAGTTCCTTGAGATGGTTGAAACCCCGGTGGATTGAATGGTTGCCTTGGAGCATAAGGTGGTGGTTGATAGTTCTGATTACTTGGCCTTGCATTGAACTGCTGATTTTGTGGTTGCTGAGCACCTCCCTGATTGTTGCTCCAACTGAAATTGGGATGATTCCGATTGTTGGGATGATAAAATTGTGGCACTGGTTGCTGAGATCTTTGAAAATTACCAACAAATTGTGCGGATTCAGCTGAGATAGCACACATATTTGTGTCATGTGCCCCTGCACACAATTCACACACCATAGCAACCTGGTTAGTACCAAGATTAGAAAGGGAATCTACCTTCATTGTCAACGCTTTGAGTTGGGCAGCAATAGCAGTAGCTGCATCCAAGTCAAGAACTCCGGCCACTTTAGCAGGTGGCAAGCGTTGAGTAGGATTCTGAAACTCATTGGCCGACATCATTTCAATCAAATTATAAGCATCCTCATAGCTTTTTTCCCATAACGCACCTCCAGAAGCTGCATCTAACATAGGCCGGGACTGAACTCCCAACCCGTTATAGAAATTGCTGATTATCATCCAATCCGGCATTCCATGATGAGGACAACGTGCCAATATCTCCTTGTACCTCTCCCAAGCTTCTCCCAAAGATTCCTGGGAATGCTGAGCAAACTGAGAAATGGCATTCCTGTAAGCTGCTGTCTTCGCCATGGAGAAATACTTAGTCAAGAACTTTTGAGCACAGTCTGCCCATGTTGTAATAGAGCCTGATGGCATAGAATGTAACCAACTCTTGGCTTTATCCTTAAGAGAGAAAGGAAATAGCCTCAATCTGATTGCGTCATCTGTAACTCCGTTGAATTTGAAGGTGTCACAGATCTCAAGGAAGTCCCTAATATGAGCATTGGGATCTTCAGCAGGACTACCCCCAAACTGGACTGTGTTCTGAATCATCTGAATGATGTTTGGCCTTAGCTCGAAATTGTTAGACCCTATAGCTGGGCGAACAATACTAGTATGGATGTCCTCCACTTTCGGCTGAGAGAATTCACTCAAAGCCTTCGCTGCTGGTTCTTGATTTGCCATAACTTCCTTTGCTTCAAGATTGTCTTCTAACCCGAAATCAAGTCTTCTCCTAGCTAGTTCTTCTGTACGTGCTAGTTCGTCTCTACGTGCACGAGCTCGTGTACGCATAAACTCTCAACAAGTACCTGAAATTCACCAACAAGAAATTTTATGAAAACGTCCTAGTCACCGAAATTCAATGACCACTGATGGCAAATATTGAAACTAAACAAAATAAAACCGCGTCCCCGGCAGCGGCGCCAAAAACTTGTTACGACCAACTCAACACGCAAGTGCACGTGATCTCAAGTAATACAGATAGCAAATAAGGTTCGTTCCTACAGGGACTCGTTGTCTTGTCTAGCTACTCACTCACCAATGTATGATTGTTTTCCGATGCTAAAACAAATAAATAAGTGGATTGTTATTATCACTAAAAATTATCTAAGAAATATAACTAATTATCAACTACTTAAACTGAGATTTATGTCGAATTACTTATGCAAATAAAACATGGGAATTTAGTTTCTTTAAACAATCCATCTATGGTCTCCAAATCCCTAGCCTTGTTCATGTGATTTATTAACACCTGATCGAACGCACAAAACTGATATAAGCCAACTTCCGTTACACAAATACCATCCTAAACAATATCCACAATAAAGATAGAAATCATTTAGTCTTCCGATTATGCCAAGTCTTCATATGTCTATAAAGAATAAAACATAATGGTTGAGGTGCAAGCATTCAATTGATCACATAGTCGTCATAAAACGATTAGAATTACGACACTAATTACGAATGATAATTATCACGCATAAACCTACGCTAACATGGCAAGTTCTAAACTCTTATTTCCACTTTCGCTTCAACAAGAATTAACACACAATTACAGGAGTTAGCTACTCTCCTATAACGAATTAAAGCAACCATGATAGGATATCACATCAATCACACTATAGGCATCGAGAAGATTCAACACATAGAATTCATGATTAAGTCCACTAAACCCCCATGACAACGAATTAGTTCATGATCGAACTAATCATCATCATGGGTACCAATGAAAACATGATAGAAGAAAACAAATAATGACTGAGATAAATATCAAGGGTTTTAAAGAATACACCAAAGTCAAGCATCCACAACTAGGAAGAATACAAGAATAATTGTGAACTATCTTCTTCCTCCTTTGTTGTGCTAAAAAAAACTACGTACAAAAAACTATCCCCTCCTCTCTAGGGTTTTCTTTTCTTCCCTTATATGGGCCTCCAGGTGCTAGTACAAAAGAATGTTTTTTTATTTATTTTTAAATCACCCAAAACAAATCAGGAAACGGGTCAGCCGAGACGGCGACGCGGCGCCGTCCTCAAGTACAAAATCGGCGATGCGGCGCCCTGACATTCCCTGCAGCGACGCGGCGCCCTGACCCAATGCAAACACGGCGACGCGGCGCCCTACCTCCTGTCCAGCAACATATTTTTCCTTTTCTTGAATTTGACTCCGTTTTGCACTTCAATTGCTACGCTTCGTTCCTCTAACACCTGTGAATGATTTCCCTGCACAATACCCTTAAAAGAGATCAAAAATACCACAACTCAAGTACAAACCATCGTTTTAAGCCAAATGGAAACGTTCTAAGTAGATAAAATACCCACTTATCACATATTCAGAATTATCCTTTAGTACAAAGCATTTGCTTCCAAAAGTATGAACATACTTTAGAGTAGGCTTCTTTCCAGTCATCAAGTTGTAAGGTGTCTTTCCAGTGTTTTTGTTGATGAGGGTCCTGTTCTGAATGTAGCATGCAGTGCTCACAGCCTCAGCCCAAAAACATGTAGGCATTTTTGCATCAAGTAACATTGTTCTAGCAGCCTCAATTAGAGTTCTATTCTTTCTCTCAACAACTCCATTTTGTTGTGGAGTCCTTGGAGCTGAGAATTGCTGAGAAATGCCATTCTCTTTGCAGAATGCTTCAAGTGTGGCATTTCTGAACTCTGTTCCATTATCACTCCTCAGTGCAATCACACTTGCATCGTTTGCCTTTGCTTCCTTGTCAACTTTCTTTATATGCTCAATAATTACTTGTGGAGCCTCATCTTTTGATGCCAGAAATTCCACCCATGTATACCTTGAAAAATCATCAACCATTACCAGGGCATACTTCTTTCTTCCAAGTGACATTATGTTGACAGGCCCAAACAAATCCATATGGATAAGTTGTAATGGCTTGGTTACTGATGTCACTGTCTTTGACTTGTGGCTTGATCTCTTCATTTTTCCTTTTTGACAAGCCTCACACACTCCTTCTTGGCAGAATTCAAGTGTGGGCATGCCTCTCACTAACTCTCTTTTGACTAGAGAATTAATGGCCTTGAAGTTCAGGTGTGATAGTTTCTTGTGCCACAGCCAACAATCTTCATTTGATGCTTTTGAGTAAAAGCAACAAATTTTGTCCTTGTTTGCAGAGTCCATATTGGCTACAAACAGGCTTCCCTTCCTTACTCCAGATAGAAAAAAATCACCAGTCTTCTTGTGGGTGATCAAACATTCATCTTTGTCAAAATTCACTTTGAATCCTCTATCAGTAAACTGACCAACACTTAGCAGATTATGCTTGAGCCCCTTGACTAGTGCTACATCTTCAATGATGACATTACCAACTTTCAGCTTGCCATATCCCAATGTGTTACCCATGCTGTCATCTCCAAAAGCAACCATTGGGCCAGCCTTTTCCTCATACTGTGATAGCAGGGCCATATCACCAGTCATATGATTTGAGCATCCACTGTCCAAAATCCACATGACATTCTTTTCACTTTCTTTGCCCTGCAAACACAAAGGTATTACTTTTCCTTTGGTACCCAAACAAGTTTGGGTCCATGTGACTTAGAGACAGTTTTATCATAAACAACATGCTTGTCAACTTTCTTAGTGTTAGTCTTCTTGTCATTGTTGAAAGTCTTAGAACCTGAAGTTTCAGACTTAGGTGACAGAGGTACCTTCCTAGCTTTAGGAGGACTTGAAGACTTTGACCTTGTGTAGTGTGTGTGAGAATTGTGACTGATACAACCATCAATGAACTGCCTTCTTAAATTAAAACAACTAGTCATAACATTCATATTGCATGGCATACAGTCAAATTTATCACAGAAAGGTGCATCTCTATGACTTAGAGGCACAGAACAATCATAGAAAGGTTTAGACACACTACCAACAGGTTTCTTGCATGCATGAGTTAAATGATTGGTACTGAAACAGTTCTGACAAGTTTTCCTAGGGGCATTAGGCATATAAGCATAGTTGTTATCCTTGTTAATCCCTAACTTGCCATTTCTGTTCTGTTTCTTCTTAGTCACTTTCTTTTCTGATTCACTCTTCCCAGATGAGACAAAATTAACAAACTTCTTAGGTCTTGGCCTATCAACTACTGGTTTCTTGGTCTTTGACTTGACACTCTCACCCTTAGAGGATGCTTGCTGTTCACTAGATTGTGCCTCATCCTCATGATTCAACATTTGCTTGATGAGTAAGGCATCCTCATCAATTTCAAATGTTGATTCCTTAAAAATTGGATTTTCAGTTTTTCTCAAAATGTGAGGCACTTTCTCATGAACAGCTGTGTCCTCTTCAATGACAGCATAGCATTTCCTCTGTTTGAGAGAGTCATAGTCAAGTCCAATAGCTGCTTTGGGTTTAGCTTCAATTTTCTCACAGTAGGATTGCACTAAACCAGATGATTTCTTGAAAGTTTTTAGTTTGAATTCATTCTCAGCTAATTCATCCCTAAGAGCCTTCTCTACTTGACTAGCACATAAAATCTTGTTCTTCAAATATTCAACTTCTTTCTTAAGGTTTTCTACTTGCATAGTAGTTAGCTCAAGTTCCTCATTCTTTTTGGTTAATATTTCATTTCTAGTAGACAGTTTATCAATCTCCTCATTAGCAGCAGTCATACTAGTATGAATATTAAACATTTCAACAGATAATTGTTCAATCATGCATTTGTATTTAGAAACAGACATGTCTATAGTAGTGAGAGATGGTACCTGAGAATCAGATGAAGATGAGTCATCCTTGGAGTTGGCCATCAAGGCATAGTTGCAGAATTCTTGTTCATCTTCATCACTCTCAGAATCATCCCAACACTTCCCTTCAGCTATGTAGGCCTTACCATGTGTCTGCTTTTTCAGAAGGGCCTCATACTTAGCTTCGAGCTCAAGATAATCTCTATCCTTCTTTTTAGGCTTCTTGCATTCACTGGCAAAATGCCCTAGGTCATTGCATCTATAGCACCTTACAGATGACCTATCTACATAACTGGTTTTGAACTTATTTCTGTTTGGTTTCACAGGTGCCTTGTTCTTGTTGGCTGAATGGTTTTGAGTTTTTGGTTTGAAGGGTTGATTTCTTTTAAATCTGATGTTTGGAAATTTTCTGGCCATGAAAGCATATGAAGTATTTTCCATCCCATCAAGTTCTTCCAGAGTGTAGAACTCTTCTTCTTCTTCCTCCTTTTCCTCAACAGGTTCACTCACCCCAACTTCAGTTTCTTCATCATCCGCTACCTCCTCTACTCTTAGCTGACTTGTAGATGCTTCTAGGTCCAGAATAGATTTGTTGACAATCAAGGCACATGATGTGTTTATCATTCTACCTTGGTTGGCTTGGATAGCCCTTTTCTGAAGCAACTCAAGTTCATGAGTCTTTAGGACTCCATAGAGCACATCATAGGTGACTTTGTTCAAATCTCTCTCTCTTAGAGAAATGACTCTTTGCTCCAGATGATTTGGTGAAGACAACAGAAATTTCATATTTAACTCCTTGGTGCTGTAAACCTTTCCATTCATTTGCAACTCAGTAACTAGCTTGTGAAACCTTTCAAACTTTTCTGTGATGCTTTCCTTGGGCTGTGCCATGAAAGCTTCATACTGTGTGACCAGTATCTGTTTCCTGTTTTCCTTAACCTCATCAGTCCCTTCACACAATACCTCAATGTGATCCCACATCTCTTTAGCAGATGTGCATGATGCAATGTTTGCAAACATTGACATGTCCATGGAATCAATGATAAGCAACATGAGGTGGCTGTCAAGAGCAACCTTCTCCCTTTCTGACTCTGTCCACTTTGATGGATCCTTGGCCTCATAAGTTCTTGGGATAGTTATGGTTCCAACAGTCTTCTCTGGTATCTCTTGTTGTGGAACAAAAGGACCATTCTTGAGAATCTCAGGATACAAGGGATGAGAGGCTTTAATGAACAACATCATCTTTATCTTCCAGAGGTTGAAGTTTTCTTTGTCAAACTTAGGGACCTTCACCGTTCCTGTAGTCTTTGGTGTATTCGAACTCATGATCGTTTCTCTGTTTTTGAATAAACAGCCCGCTCTGATACCACTTGTTGAGTATTGAATACAGTAAAAGAATACATAGGGGGGGGGTGAATGGATTCTTGAACTTTTCTTGGATTGAGTCTATGTAGCAGATAAGTGCCTGTGTGTGTAGAAGTGAAGGTGCGGATAAAGAAACAACACAAGACACAATATCACTTTAATCTAATGTATTATTAGATAAAGGTTGCTACAATCTGTGAATACAAATGGTAGTATTCTCAGCTTCGTTTTTCTCAGAGAGATATAGCTTACAGTGTATGAAAAACTTGACTCACAAAAGTTACTAAGTTATGAAGTGAGGCTGTGTCCTTATTAGACATGGATACAACCTACTTACTACAAACAAGGTAGCTAAACAAATTACTTTCTAGTCTGTCTATCCTTTTTGAGTAAGTGTCCAAACGGTTACAGATTTGACTTTGCAAAGCCTGTTTAGATCCACTTCTTTAGCTCCTTGTCTCTTCTATATCTCTCCAAGCTTCCTTGTAGGCTTTCCAGAGCACATTACAGATTATGGTCCATAAAGTGCATTGGCTTGTTGCAGGTTTCTGACTTGTACAATTTCTTCAGTATTTTGTCTCCAAGAATGTATTCGAGAAGTGACTAAGTAAGTGATTCGAGAACTAGAATTGACTTGATCGATAACTCTGAGTTCTCGAATACTGTTATATTGACATATCGAACCACTTCTCGAATAGCTCTTTTCCATCAGGATTCCTTGAGATGTCGAATAGAACATTTGACTTATCGAATCCTCGAGATATCGAATAGCTTCCTGAGTCCTTGAGATATCGAATGGAACTTTGACTTGTTGACTCTTTGAGAACTCGAATACCATGTTGACTTGTTGACTTCTTGAGTTCTCGAATAGAGTAGTAGACATATCGAATCCCTGAGATATCGAATGAGATATCGAACAGTGTATTCAGAGATATCGAATAGTGTCTTGAGATATCGAATCTCTGACTTCTCGAATGATGGACTTCTCGAATAGACAAATATACTTCTCGAATTGGTACTTAGGCAAATTCTTCATTTCTTCAAATCCCAACTGTGATTATTTGACAGTCTTTAACTCCTTGCTTGAGGCATGAACCTTGGAACTTCTTTCAAGCATTATTCTAGACTCTATTTGTACAATTACACAACTAGGATTTGATGCCTACTACAAGTACAATACAAACAGAAACTCTACAACTAGAGGTTCCCTCAGTTAAGATGTCATGTAAGTAATGCAAAGTATTACAAACAATTAGGCTTGTTATTAGATGTGTACATGCATGCCTCTGTAACTAACAAGCTGGATGACTGATTTTATGGGCTCGTCCAGAACAGGCCTCGTTCAGACTATTTGATTAACTTTTTATATGGGCTGGACGACACAATAACTTTCTAAACGATAAAAAAAAATTGCTGGACGACAAACTCTTTTTTTTCTCGCTCAATCGTCCAGATAGCTCTTAATTCCAAAATTCCTTGTAACCGCCACCATACTATACACAATTTTCGCGCGATTTTTAGGTTTTTTGGCGGCTATGTTCTTATCACTTCTAGTTTATAGATTTTTAGGGCCTCTCTTCTTATCACTTTCGATTTATAAATTGTTTAGGGCTCTCTCCTCATCTTCTCATCACTTCGAGTTCTATCAGGTACAATTTTTTCTTTACCTTGTTGGTGGGTTGTTTTTATGTGTTTTGCTTTTGTTTTGATGGTATGTCTCATCCCCTCATATTTTCTCTTTACTTTGATTATAACTGTTCTTTATTACTTTTTTTAATATGTACTTGTCTAAAGATTTGTAGGGTATGTTAAATTTCAATTCTTTTGTGATTCTTGAAAATGTTGTGGAAGTTCTTTAGTATGTGTAGTGTTTTTTTAGCTTTATAGATCTGGGTTGTGTGTAAAATGAGCAGCTTTTAAGTTATCTTGTTGGAATTTATTGTTTTTCTGGAAAATTTACAAGGAACCCTTGTTTGGTGATATATGAATATAGTGTTTAGTATGTGTAGTGGAAGTATTTGGATTTTTAAATTGGATAAATATGTTGCTATTTCGTGCTAGGCTTACCTGTATAATTTATTTAGTTAATTTTGTAGGTCTGCAAAGTTTGTATTTTAAGATGGTTTGTAACACAGATCCTACTACATGGGGTTGAGTGATATGTGAGATTGAAGAGCAGCTGAGGTGTTAATCTCTGCTAGAAATTTATAAGCTGTAGTAGATTTAAGCTAGTGAAATAAAAGCTGTAGGCTGTAACAACTCATATGCCATGTATAAAAACATTAAGAGTAAACTTCAAAGTGGTGACCAAATTTTACACTCATTTTCAAAAAAGTGGCCATACTTTCAATTTTGCAAAATGGTGGCCAGATTTGCCCTTTTCCTTTCAAAAAAGTGGTTACAGGCGATTTTCAGCTTTTTGGCAGGGGTAAAATGGGAAAAAAATGATAGAGATCCCAAAAATTGTCCACAAAAATTCTCAAATTAATATGTGTCACCATATGATTGGTTATATTCGTAATAATAATAATGTCCCCCATGTATGCACATCAATTCACCAAAAAATCCACAAATATGAGTTGTCAAGATTTAATTAGTCAATTTATGTGTATGCATGGGGGGACATTATTATTATTATTATTACGAATATAACCAATCATATGGTGACACATATTAATTTGGGAATTTTTTTGTTAATTTTTGGGGGTTTTAGCATTTTTTTTTGTAAAATAACATATTTTCCCATTTTACCCCTGCCAAATAAGCTGAAAATCATCTCCAGCCACTTTTTTGAAAGGAAAAAGGCAAGTCTGGCCACCATTTTGCAAAATTGAAAGTCTGACCACTTTTTTGAAAATGGGTGTAAAATCTAGGCACGTTTTTGCAATTAACTCAAACATTAATGCAAACAACTAGACCATGTACAAGTGCCAGTGGACCGAAAAGATGAAGACATTCTCTGTAATTTTTACATTTGTATATGCAGTCTATCTTATTAGCCTGATTGATATGACTTCTTAAATTGTAGTACGACTAAGCTAGTGAGCTTCTCAGGAGAACGAATAGGTAGAGTTCCGTAATTCTCTGTAATTTATATTATTCTTATTTAATCTCTATGATGCTTTACTATTTTACTCATCTTGATTGTAAGGTAACTTGAGACAGAGAAGTATTTTTAGTAGGTGTTTGGTAATTGGTACATTCTCCTGCATGTGAGCATATTTGGTAATGTACTTCATTCTCTGCAAGTAGCTGCTTTGGAACTTTTAAGTAATCCTGATGTTAGATGTGTTTATTAGTCTACCAATAATAGTCGAAAATTTAAAAGTTTATGATGTTTTTTTCTCTTGTTTAGAACTGATGTGCTCTCCTGACATAAATTTGCTGTGTACGACCAACAACAATGTGACTGCTATTTACATAAATACAAGTAAACAACATTATTACTGGATTATATATCGAGCTTGTGTTGGTTGCCTAAGTAGTTTTCTGAGCATATTAAGCAAAAATCTACAACAGGGCAACATCTAAAGTTGTCCTCTGAAACAGTATTTTAGACCAATTCTTTACTGTTTAGTCCTTATCTCTTTATCTACTGTCTAATTTATTTAACCAGATTATTCCTATCAAGCCAATATAATCTACTTATCAAGCCTGAGTTGCTAGGATAAATTCTGCATTTTATGTAGTAGCAATACATTACAAAAAGATTTTTTTTTGGTACAATAAACTTATTAGTAACATTGACATTCTTGTTTTTTATCGTCTCATTAATATATATGTGATTTAAAGAGCATAATTTATCATACAAAATTATAAGAAATATATAATCTAGAAAAAAAGAGTAAATTGTAAAACGGTGGCCGTAGTTTACACTGAATTGCAAAAAAGTGACCGAATTTTCAGATTTTCATTTTAGTGGCCATCCATCTTTTTTCATGTATTTTTTTGAAAATTAAAAATAATTTTGGCCACTATTTTAGAAATCAAAAACAATTTTGGCCACTTATTTTAAAAATCAAAAAAACTTTGGCCACTATTTAAAAAATAAAAAACAAAGCGTGGCCACTAAAATGGAAATTTGAAATTTTGGCCACTTTTTTGCAATTCAGTGTAATCTACAGCCACCGTTTTGCATTTTACTCAGAAAAAAATGATGTTACAGCAGGGCATTATAGAAAATTAACATCATTCAGATAATTTAGAAAAATTACTAACAAACAGCATCACTCATTCAGATTTTCAGATTATCTCTGGTCCAGATCATCCAGAAATTCCAATCATTCAGAAATAACGGTTCAGATTTAACAAATGACCCCTAAATCTATATAAAATTTACTTTATTTCACATTTTTAAAAATTTAGAAAACTTTGTTTAAGCATATAACTATTATTTCAACATTATATATATATATATATATATATATATATATATATAATTATAATTATAATTAAGTGTATTTTTAGGTAAAATAATGACCGAAAATTGTTTATATCGCATTCTTTTTCATTCCCTATAAGACTACATTAATTTCTTTTCGAACGAGTAAGTAGTAAATATGATCTAAACTTCTCAAACAATTTTGATTATAACTCATTTAGAAATCGTAATAAATTATGAAAATATATAGATCTTCTCTTAACATTTGAAATTTGTATAAAAAAATACAAACTATTAATATTTTTGCACATTAATAAATTATACATGGAGTATGACCAAACCGATTAAATTGAACCAACCAAACTATTTTTTCAGCGGATTAATGGATAAAAAATTTACGCCTGTTGTTCATTATATTGTGTCGAAATAAATAAATATTCTAATTAAATAAATTCTTACTCTAATATTGAATATTTTTGAGATGGGAGGGGTGTCGGCTTTAAAAAATGTTATTCTATTTAAAATTTATAATTTTAATCAGAAAGATTACGTTCGTATTGTCATTGTTAATTTTTATGCTTATTCTATTTTTAAGATTATCAAAATTTTATTTATACGATGAGAGTAGTTTTCTAATTAATAATTTATATAAATTGTTTTAAATCAATTTTTGAGGAAATTCTTAAGAGATCAATAAATTTTTAAAAATAATTAAAATTATTTTATCTAACTTCAATATTTTCAAATATAAGTTTATAAACCGCGCGAAGCGCAGATTACAATGCCTGTAGATCGGAAAGTTAATAGAAGCGTTCAAAACGGCTTTCTTGAATTTTGGTTTATTTAATTTTTTTTATTAAAATTATTTTCCTGCATTAAACAGCTCTTAATGACATATTAATTAGTAATTAATTATTCCTAATAAATATATAATTATTTTATTTAATTAAATAATTATAAACTTTATTTGAGCATTATATTTATTATTTTAATAGTAAAAGTAATTACATTTATAATTAAGTTTATTTTTAGGTAAAATGACGACTGAAAATTATTTACATTGCGTTTTTTTTATTTTCTGTCGAATAACACTCCAATTTTTTTTCGAATAATTGTAATACAGATGACCCTTAACTTATCAAGCAATCTTCAATATTAGTATTTATGATCGTAATAAATTATAGAAGTATATAAATTTTCGCTTAACACCTATAATAAAAATAATACAAAGAGTTTTTATTTTTACACATGAATAAGTTACACATGAGTTATGACCAAAGCAATTTAATTGAAAAAACCCAACTTTATTGATAGATTAAATAGTTAAAAAAGTTATATACCCGTTGTTCATTATGTTGTGTTGAAATAAATTAACATTCTATTTAAATAAATTCTTACACTACTATCGAACATGTATGTTATGAGAGGGGCGTCGGCTTTAAAAAGTATTATTATATATAATATTTTTAACTTTTGGTTACGTTTGTATTATAATTGTTACTTTTTATGTTTATGATATTTTTGAAATTATGAAAAGTTTAGATATATAAAGAGAGCATTTTCAAACTTATAATTCAAGTAAATTGTTTTGATTCAATTTTTTGTAAAAAAATTTAAGAGACCAATAAATTTTTAAATATAAATCATATATTTTCAATATTTCCTAGTGTTTTCTTAAATAAAAGCATACATCAGGACAAAATGCCACGTTTGCCGGTAATGATGATCATAATAGACTCTGGGATGCTATTTTGCACAGAAATTTTCAACCAAATTATCAAAAGTTGCACATTGGCAATATGAACATATACGACATTAAAGTTTCGATATTAGTAATACCCGATATGTTCTATGTGGTTAAAGTCTATCTCCTACACAATAAACAAGTGTGCTTCTGGTAATTCATTGGGATACACTGGGGAATTCATTCCCTGGTGAGTGTGTACTCCCTCAATGAATGCTAACAAATAAAGTATTACGTAACCCAGATGCCAAAATAAAGGAATGTCAGGTAAATTCACAAAATGAAGAGGTTTTCTTGCGGCCATGAAAATTGGCCTTGTTAAATATCCGTATTCCATTCCAAGTAATCTTTGACTGTGTGTAGGTGGGAGCAATAACATTTTGCCGCATTACGTACGGTCACCTCTAAATAGCAATAGAGCGGCAAATGTCTTTTCACTACAACAAAACAGGGCTGCTTGCGACGGAATTATAACAAAGAATCCGTCGCAATCTCCTTGATTTACGACGGAAGAAGTCCATCGCAAATACCTCGTCGCAAATTCACTAATCCATCACAAATTCTTATTCAGTCGCAAAGTTACGATGGACCCACTTGAGGTTTTGTGACAGATAATCCGTCACAAATTATGACAGAATCGTCCGTCACAAATATATATTATGACAGAATTACCTATCACAAATTATGACCGAATTATCAGTCATAAGTATAAATTATGACAGAATTATCTTTTTGCCGGAATCTGTCACAATCCTCATAATAATTTCTGGAATTCCTGGTCATTACAAATGACAAAACATTTGTATATAATGAAATTATCACTGTCTCATCCACAATTTAGACCCAAAATCAGCAAAAAATAATAAAATATCAAATCTACACAATTTTAGTATATCAACAAACTAGAAAAGTTAACATCTTCATTCACCACAAATAACTACTATAACATATTTAAAACTTGTCAAAACGACAACAAAATGATCCATTACAGTTTGAAACACCACCATATGGTCTATTAACTAGGTCTAAACTGACTATCTGAACTACAACATAAGGACCTGCTCAGGTGCAAGCTGAAAATCCTCCGGATGCGCACGTGCATATGCTACAGTTTGGTCAACTGTTTGAATTAAAAATTCATCTGCCATGTGGAGAGATCTGCCATTGGTGGAAGTGCCGGATTCATCATCCTCGTATCTCCGGCGCCTTTTACGAGATCTCTTAATTGCTGCAAATACATATGTACACGAATAAAATCTAATGACAACAACGATCCACATAATGCTTCAAAAAATAAGAAAAAAATGAGAGGTTTAATTGAACATAATTTAAAGCAGGAGCTGCTGCTTACAAAGAGCAATCCTCATAAAAATTTCTAAAATTCCCGGTCACTACACATTAAATTATAGGGCCAGCCAGCCTTATGTATCAAACTGAAAAACATTTTTAATTGCTCAACTTTTATAAAAACAAAATCGCAGTAATATACTCAGCTTCTATAAAAACAAAATTACACGGACAGCATCTTTAATTTACATTCTATCATTTGACCACATCCCCTGTAATTATATAGACTTTATTTTTCTAACTATGTAAAAGAAGCAATACCAGCTAGTAATGGTCCACACTCCACGATACAAAATTTAGCAACAAAACGAGGAATGATTTAGACGCTATTAAGATATAACTTTTTAGATGGGAATCCATGGTTTAAATCAACAAAATATGTATAAGAATGGACATGTACCTACTTCACTAGCAAGAGCAGAGAAGGAAGAACATCCAGGGCCACCGGGCAACCATAGCAGAACAGGATCCTTTTCTTGATTTCTCTCGGACTTGACAAAATAATAGAACAACTGCACATCCTCTGATTCATCTATCCCAACATACCTGACAATACTAACACCATCATTATCGTAAGAAAAGTTCAGTGTACTAAACATATGTACATCAGCAACGCATAAAAACACACACAAACACAGTTGCTGACCCTGTTTAAAGTTGAAAGGGAAGGGGTCCTTCGAATCCAGAAAGGAAATTGATCACGTCTGAATGAGAGTTTGCCATTACCTGGTAGGACACATATAGTAGGATTCCCATAACAAAAACCAGGGAATTAGTACTGGCCATTTCTAAAGATTTCCTAGTTTTTTCAATGTTACATACTTGTACTGGGCTCATGCTTATGATGTTGTCATTATTTCATCTCCTTCATTTATTTTCTTCTATTCATTCAGAGTTTACGTAATATTGCAGAAAAAACAAATATGTTGCAGTCACACTCTTATCCTAATACAATGACCAAAAAAACAAACATTAATCAAAGCAGGCCTTTTTCACAAAACCTGCAGAAGTATAAAACCTAACATGAATATGATTACAACAAAGCTACAACTTTTTCGAAACCTTAATAAAACTTTGTTGTGAAACTCCCTACAAGGCTACAACATTATATTTTGGAGTTGTAGATATAGTCCTTTGATCTGGTAATCACCCTGACAACGTTTCCATCCACCACCGAACTACCTGGACAGTATACTGGAATATTAACAAATTCCTCAATATACAGATTCCAATTTTATGTCATCAAATAAAGATAATTTAATAGAAATTTAAAAGTTACAAGTTACACACATTCTGGTTCAGATAAAAAGCTTTTCAAGTTTCTAAGTCTGACAGTTGAAGACCTGTCTGCACAAACGAATACATAATTCTTTTAGGGCCATACAAGAAACAACTCTGATTTTCTAATAAGTAATTTAAAATTTAAATTTATAGTAAGGAAGTCAGAGCATCGTACAAGGATGAGACAACATTACAACCAAAATTCTTAGTGTGTCTATAGCCCTATAACAAGTGAAACAATAAGATAACACATATGGAACAAAATGTAGTGCTAATCTACTATTACAAGTGTTAGAGTAGGCAGTCTTCAGCTGTACACAGAGTTGGTAAGATATCAACAAATCTGTAAATGACAACAATTAGAAATACAAGCTGTACACAAATCTGTACACGTAGTAAAAGTGCTGCTTCCTATAACGAGGCATGATATGATTCTCTGAATAATTTTTTTGAATGATTTCTTCGACGATCGAACCGTACGAATGTCAATAAACACTAATTTTAGAGTTGGGAAAAAATAATCCAAAAATAAAAAGGTCGGGTTGTATGAGATTTTAATAAAAACGTTGTAAAAGTACTGCTTCCTATAACGAGGCACGATCCAGATTCACTGAATAATTTTTTTGAATAATTTCTTTGACGATCGAACCGTACGGACGTTAATAAACACTCATTTTAGTATTGGGAAAAAATAATCAAAAAATAAAAAGGTCGGGTTGTACGAGATTTTAACAAAAAACATAGTAAAAGCGCTACTTCGTATAACGAGGCACAATCCAAATTCACTAAATAAATTTTCGAATGATTTCTTCGACGATCGAACCATACGAATGTTAATAAACATTCATTTTAGTGTTGGGAAAAAATAATCCAAAAATAAAAAGGTCGGGTTGTACGAGATTTTAATAAAAACGTAGTAAAAGTGCTGCTTCCTATAACGAGGCACGATCAAGATTCACTGAATAATTTTTTTGAATGATTTCTTCGACGATCGAACCGTAAGAATGTTAATAAACACTAATTTTAGTGTTGGGAAAAAATAATCCAAAGATAAAAGGGTCGGGTTGTACAAGATTTTAATAAAAACGTAGTAAAAGTGCTACTTCCTATAACGAGGCACGATCCAGATTTTGAATAAATTTTTTGAATGATTTCTTCGACGATCGAACCGTACGAATGTTAATAAACAATAATTTTAGTGTTGGGGAAAAATAATCCAAAATTAAAAATGTCGGGTTGTACGAGATTTTAATAAAAACGTAGTAAAAGTGCTGCTTCCTATAACGTGGCACGATATGATTCTCTGAATACTTTTTTTTGAATGATTTCTTCGACGATCGAACCGTATGAATGTTAATAAACATTCATTTTAGTGTTGGGAAAAAATAATCCAAAAATAAAAAGGTCGGGTTGTACGAGATTTTAATAAAAATGTAGTAAAAGTGTTGCTTCCTATAACGAGGCACGATATGATTCTCTGAATAATTTTTTTGAATGATTTCTTCGACGATCGAACCGTACGAATGTCAATAAACACTAATTTTAGAGTTGGGAAAAAATAATCCAAAAATAAAAAGGTCGGGTTGTACGAGATTTTAATAAAAACGTAGTAAAAGTGTTGCTTCCTATAACGAGGCACGATCCAGATTCACTGAATAATTTTTTTGAATAATTTCTTTGACGATCGAACCGGACGGACGTTAATAAACACTCATTTTAGTGTTGGGAAAAAATAATCAAAAAATAAAAAAGTCGGGTTGTACGAGATTTTAACAAAAAACATAGTAAAAGTGCTATTTCGTATAACGAGGCACGATCCAAATTCACTAAATAAATTTTTGAATGATTTCTTCGACGATCGAACCATACCAATGTTAATAAACATTCATTTTAGTGTTGGAAAAAAATAATACAAAAATAAAAAGGTCGGGTTGTACGAGATTTTAATAAAAACATAGTAAAAGTGCTGCTTTCTATAACGAGGCACGATATATATGATTCTCTGAATATTTTTTTTTGAATGATTTCTTCGACGAGCGAACCGTACGAATGTTAATTAACACTCATTTTAGTGTTGGGAAAAAATAATCAAAAAATTAAAAAGTCTGGTTGTACGAGATTTTAACAAAAAACATAATAAAGTGCTACTTCAAAGCGTTGGGAATTTAATATTGCTAGTGGAATATATGACGGAAATTAACAAATCCGTCGCAAATCCGTCGCAAGATACATTTTACGACGGAAGACTTAAAATTCCGTCGCAACGTGTCCTTCTTACGACGGATTATTCAGTCGCAAAGTACTATACGGCGAATTTTCCAAGTTTTTGTCGGAATGTCAAAAGCGAGGGAAAATATATATTGAAACTGATGTCAAAGCGGGAGATAAATTAATAAAATATTAATTTTGCGACGGAAACTTGATGTCGTAAAGTACTTTGCAACGGAAGCCTTATTTTCCGTCGTTAATTGACTTTGCGACGGATTATTGCTTATTTTCCGTCACATCAGCCCCTATTTCTTGTAGTAATTAGGAGTTTAGATAGTCATGACAAAAGTATTTTAAGAGTTTAGATAGTCATGTGTTAACAGTTGTTGATATTTAGTTGATGGACATTGTCAATATAATGATATCTGAAGTACCCGACGAGAAACTCTTGCATAACAAGCTGGTGCGGAAATGCTTTGTCAAGATCTAGAATAGATGCATTATTTCTGCACTCATCATTATTTCTTATTATTGCTGAAACACAACCTCCAAATATATATTGTTTAATCCTGTACGTTCCTGTGTCCTTCCCGAGTCCTGACTTCTTCACTTGAAAGGTAATAAGCATGAAGTCCATTTGCAGAGCTGCGAGTTAAAAGGTTTAATCACTTGTGAGGTTCAGTTGAGAAGTTTGAAATAGTTATTAGTGAGATGTTCATGCATAAGTTTTGGGCTTGTTGGTGAATATTTGATATAGGGTTTGTTTATGATATAAGTATGCTCTGCGCAATTGATATATTATTCAATTAACATTATACTAACCACAGTTTGTGTACAACAAATATTACATGTGCTTGATGAATTGGTATGCAGCTGCTCAGCGGGCAGCGACAGTGAATTAACATATTTCCATACTAATAGCTGAAGCTAGTAACGGGGTTCAGCATATCTGCTAATAGGAAAATGATCTAGGCATATCTCAAATGCATAAAAAACTTCTTCTTCGACAGATTCTATTTTAACCAACCATACAGAATCTTTTTATTAAATCGACTTCATTAGTACATGAACATATGATGCTCTTCTAACTTTTTGCATGTGTATAATTTGTATATGGTTAGGAGTGCTACTGCGACACGGATAATATGGCTGCAAAAGATCTTTATGGATGTCCTTTGTCATTGTGTGCAAACGGAGATGGATTGAAAGAAAGAACTACGATTCTAAGATGCATATTAATAGATGTAATTATTAAAATAGAAACTGCTAGACCAAAAGCAGGAGTCACTTAAGACAAATTTCCAAGTATTATTCAGAAGTTAGCCTTACTATATTTTTCTTTACTTATCCTATGGGGCCCGAGAGCCCCCAAATGTACTACTCCCTCGGTCCCTCTCAATTTTTTACGTTTGCGGACCAGTTTCCGACATGGTTTTTAAGGCGCATTTTAAGGATAGTTCTATAACTTATTTTTGATATTTTCTTTTTTTTTTTTGTATAAAAATAAAACAATCCTATTTTTATACAAAAAAAATATCAAAAATAAGTTATAGAACTATCCTTAAAATGCACTTTAAAATACATGTTAGACACACATTTTTTTATGTAAAGAAATGGGTGGGACATATGGAGTAATAAATTTCATATAAATGCATTTTCTTCCCCATGCTCAAGAATATTTCTTACTTTTACATATAAGGATTAAGCAGCCAAATAATTTCAAGTATGTTATATTGTTAAGAATTACATTTTTTATCGACATAAAATTGAAACAATATGGGCAGATCATTGGATCAGAATTAAGCTTACCACCAACAGTTACATTTAATTATATTAATGCATATTGCTTTATACTAATTGATTCCAGTAGCCTCTAGAAGCCAACCATATTTGCAGCCCATGTGTTTTTTTTAGAAGTCAAATTCTACCTAATTCTACCTACTCCACCTACTCCACCTACCATCATTTATTTGCATTTAAGGACCTCAATATTTGCATGTAAGGACCTCTAGCATTAGTATAAATAGGCATGTTTAGAGCATTGTAAGGAACATTGGAATTTGAATAATAAAAGTGAGTTTTTAGAGAGTTTTTCTCTCTTGTTCCTGAGCCATATTTTGGTATCAGAGCAAGTTTTTAGATCCCGGAGTTGAGTGGAAAAAAACAGGAATTCCGGTCACTATTTCTGTCGGAAGTTACTGTTCACTATTCACTGTTCATCGCCGGAGAAGACGACACTGTTCAGGCGGAGTTACTGTTCATCACCGGAGAAGACGACACTGTTCATCACCGGAGAAGACGACACTGTTCATACGGTACTGTTCATACGACACTGTTCATACGGCACTGTTCATACGGTACTGTTCACGGGCACTGTTCACTGAAAATTTATTTTTCAACATGCCTCCACGAAGACAACCTCTGCGAGACGTTGAAATGGCGGACATGCGGAGACAAATTCAAGAACTTCAAGATGCTTTGCAAGCCCAACAAGTCTTGTTAAACGAGCGTCAACCAGAAGATGAAGAATCTTCCAGTGATTCTTCAACACCTAGAAATCGTCGACCTCAAAAGCTGTTGAGTATTGAATACGGTAAAAGAATACAGAGGGGGGGTGAATGGATTCTTGAACTTTTCTTGGATTGAGTCTATGTAGCAGATAAGTGCCTGTGTGTGTAGAAGTGAAGGTGCGGATAAATAAACAACACAAGACACAATATCACTTTAATCTAATGTATTATTAGATAAAGGTTGCTACAATCTGGGAATACAAATGGTAGTATTCTCAGCTTCGTTTTTCTCAGAGAGATATGGCTTACAGTGTATGAAAAACTTGACTCACAAAAGTTGCTAAGTTATGAAGTGAGGCTGTGTCCTTATAGAACATGGATACAACCTACTTACTGCAAATAAGGTAGCTAAACAAATTACTTTCTAGTCTGTCTATCCTTTTTGAGTAAGTGTCCAAATGGTTACAGATTTGACTTTGCAAAGCCTGTTTAGATCCACTTCTTTAGCTCCTTGTCTCTTCTATATCTCTCCAAGCTTCCTTGTAGGCTTTCCAGAGCACGTTACAGATTGTGGTCCATAAAGTGCATTGGCTTGTTGCAGGTTTCTGACTTGTACAATTTCTTTAGTATTTTGTCTCCAAGAATGTATTCGAGAAGTGACTAAGTAAGTGATTCGAGAACTAGAATTGACTTGATCGATAACTCTGAGTTCTCGAATACTGTTATAATGACATATCGAACCACTTCTCGAATAGCTCTTTTCCATCAGGATTCCTTGAGTTGTCGAATAGAACATTTGACTTATCGAATCCTCGAGTTGTCGAATAGCTTTCTGAGTCCTTGAGATATCGAATGGAACTTTGACTTGTTGACTCTTTGAGAACTCGAATACCATCTTGACTTGTTGACTTCTTGAGTTCTCGAATAGAGTAGTAGACATATCGAATCCCTGAGATATCGAATGAGATATCGAACAGTGTATTCAGAGATATCGAATAGTGTCTTGAGATATCGAATCTCTGACTTCTCGAATGCTGGACTTCTCGAATAGACAAATATATTTCTCGAATTGGTACTTAGGCAAATTCTTTATTTCTTCAAATCCCAACTGTGATTATTTGACAGTCTTTAACTCCTTGCTTGAGGCATGAACCTTGGAACTTCTTTCAAGCATTATTCCAGACTCTATTTGTACAGTTACACAACTAGGATTTGATGCCTACTACAAGTACAATACAAACAGAAACACTACAACTAGAGGTTCCCTCAGTTAAGAGGTCATGTAAGTAATGCAAATCATTACAAACAATTAGGCTTGTTATTAGATGTGTACAGGCATGCCTCTGTAACTAACAAAAGCCACAAGTCAGACATGATGACATTAAAGTTGACATTCCTAACTTTGAAGGAAGACTGCAACCGGATGATTTCATCGATTGGCTTCAAACAGTCGAAAGGGTGTTTGAATATAAGGATATTCACGAAGAAAAAAAGGTGAAGATTATTGCCGTGAAATTAAGGAAACATGCTTCCATTTGGTGGGAAAATCTTTAAAAAAGGCGAGATCGAGAAGGAAAAAGCAAGATCAAAACATGGGAAAAAATGCGAAAGGAATTAACCCGAATGTTTCTTCCTCCTCACTACTACCAAGACAAGTTTATCCAACTGCAAAATCTTCGTCAGAAGAATTTATCAGTCGAAGAATACACAAGAGAATTTGAGAAGTTGATGATGCAGTGTGATATACAAGAAAAAGAGGAGCAGACCATTGCCAGATACCTTGGAGGATTAAATACTGATATTGCTGATCGTGTTGAACTTCAACAATATTGGTCGTTAGAAGATGTTATTCGTCTTGCTACGCGAGTAGAGAAGCAGCTACCCAAAAGATCTACCACGAGAAATTTCTCTCCAGCAAACCAACCACCTTACAATCAAAAGCCATCTACCAACCAAGCCAGAACTTCCACCCAACCCTCTCCTAAAACCATTTCTACAGAAAAAAAAAACAAGGCCATAAAATGCTTTAAATGCCAAGGTTTTGGTCACATTGCTTCAAACTGTCCAAACCGGAGAACTATCACAATTATCAAAGGAGAAGCCTATGAAGTTTATGAGGAAGAAGAGACTCGAGAAGACACTGAAGGAGAATATTACGCAGATCCAATATACGATGAAGAAATTACTGCTGCTGATCAGGGTGAGTCCTTAGTAATCCGACGAAGCCTAAACACAATGGCCAATAAGGAAGAACCTTGGTTGAGACGCAATATTTTCCACACTCGTTGCACTTCAGCAGGAAAAGTCTGTGATGTTATCATAGACAATGGGAGTTGTGAAAATGTCGTTTCAAGTTACATGGTAGAAAAATTGGATCTACCAACCCAGATTCATCCACACCCCTACAGTTTGCATTGGCTCAATAAAGGAAGTACAGTCAAAGTTGACAAGCGTTGCCTAGTGACATTCTCTATTGGTCAGAAGTACCAGGATCAAGTATGGTGTGATGTTGTGCCTATGGATGCCTGTCATCTTCTTCTAGGTAGGCCATGGCAGTATGATCGTCAAGTACTTTATGACGGTTATGCAAACACATACTCTTTTGTAAAGGATGGAGTAAAAATCAAGTTAGCTACTCTGCCGCCGAGTGAGCTTGATAAAAACAAGAAGGAAGCCAAACCATTAGTGTCCCTAGTCACGAAGAAACAACTAGAGGAAGCTATAGAGGAAGTTCAAACCATGAGCTTATTTCTATTATTCGAATCAAATAAAGAGACTCATGTTCCAATCGAAATTAAACCACTACTTGAAGAGTTTCCCGATGTGGTTCCAGAAGACATTCCATCTGGACTACCCCCCATGCGAGACATCCAACACGCTATTGATTTCAGTCCAGGAGCAACGATTCCAAACCGACCCGCATACAGAATGAGTCCTCAGGAGCATGCTGAAATTCAAAATCAAGTTGAAGGATTATTAAAAAAAGGATTAATACAGGAAAGTGTTAGTCCTTGTGCGGTTCCTGCCATTTTAGTCCCTAAGAAAGATGGAAGCTGGAGAATGTGTGTTGATAGTCGAGCTGTTAACAAAATTACCATCAAGTACAAATTTCCAATTCCTAGACTTGATGATTTGCTAGATCAGATACATGGTTCCACTATCTTTTCAAAGATTGATCTTCGAAGCGGATACCATCAGATCAGAATTCGACCAGGAGATGAGTGGAAGACTGCCTTTAAAACAAGAGATGGTCTTTATGAATGGACAGTTATGCCCTTTGGGTTGTCCAATGCGCCAAGTACATTCATGCGACTTATGAATCAAGTCCTTCGACCCTTTATTGGTAAATTTGTCGTCGTCTATTTTGATGACATTCTGATTTTTAGTAAGGACAAGGAGGAGCACTTGGAACATGTCCGACAAGTGTTACAGACTCTTCGTGAACAAAAACTCTATGCCAATTTGAAGAAATGTGCTTTCCTGACAAATGAAGTTACTTTTCTTGGATACATCATCACATCCGAAGGCATACGAGTTGATCCAGAAAAGATAGAAGCAATCAATAGCTGGCCAGTTCCGCAATCAATCCATGAGGTCAGAAGTTTCCATGGATTAGCCTCCTTTTACAGAAGATTCATCAAAAACTTCAGCACAGTTGCTGCTCCCCTCACAGATTGTATCAAAGGAGACAAGTTTCAATGGACCGAGGCTGCACAGAAAAGTTTTGACAAGCTGAAGAAATATTTAACTGAAGCACCAGTATTAGCCCTTCCCAATTTTGATCAAGTATTTGAAGTTAGCTGTGATGCTTCCCACACTGGAATTGGTGCTGTTCTAAGTCAAGAAGGTCATCCTATAGCCTTCTTCAGTGAAAAGCTTAACAATGTTAAACTTCGGTATTCAACATACGACAAGGAGTTTTATGCAATTGTTCGAGCCTTGCACCATTGGAGTCATTACCTGTTAAATAAAGAATTCATTCTTTATTCTGATCATGAAGCTTTAAAATATTTGAACTCTCAACAGAAGATTAGCCGTCGACATGCCTCTTGGAGTGAGTTTTTACAGTCTTATTCATTTCTAATCAAGCACAAAGCTGGAATTCAAAATGTAGTTGCAGATGCTCTCAGTAGGCGCCATACTCTACTGTCTACACTCCAAACAAAAGTAGTTGGTTTTGAAATGATCAAGGAGTTGTACCCAGATGATCCTGACTTCCAGAAAATTTGGAATACTACTGAAGTGCAATCTTTCAAAGATTACTACAAGCATGAAGGATTTTTATTCAAAGAGAAGACTTTGTGTATTCCTCGATGTTCACTACGAGAAGCCATTATCTGGGAAGTCCATGATGGAGGATTAGCAGGTCACTTTGGCCGAGATAAAACTATGGCCCTGGTAAAGGAAAATTTTTATTGGCCAAGAATGGAAAGAGATATAAATCGGCATATTCAAAGATGCAGAATCTATCATTTGGCTAAATCCAAACGCCAAAACACTGGTTTATATATGCCACTTCCCGTACCAGAATCACCATGGGAAGATGTTACTATGGATTTTATTTTGGGACTTCCACGAAGTCAACGTCAGAAAGATTCAATTATGGTCGTGGTGGATAGATTTTCAAAGATGGCCCATTTCATTCCTTGTCAAAAGACCAATGATGCTGTTCAAGTTGCTGATTTGTATTTCAAAGAAATAGTTCGTCTTCATGGAATTCCAAAAACGATCACTTCTGATCGAGATGTGAAGTTTTTAAGCCATTTTTGGAGAACTTTATGGAAGAAGATGGGAACTAAGCTGCAGTTCAGTAGTGCGAGCCATCCTCAGACTGATGGACAAACCGAAGCTATCAACCGACTGTTGGGAAATCTACTTCGAAGTTTTGTTGGTAAAAACTTGAAGCAGTGGGATCTTATTCTGGCTCAAGTTGAATTTGCTTACAATAATTCAACTAATCAGTCCACGGGAAAGTGCCCTTTTGAAGTTGTATATGGCACCCGTCCACTTAGCCCACTTGATTTGACTCAGTCAACCAACAAACAACAATTCAGTTCTGATGCAGATAGTCGAGCGAAGGAAATCAAGAAACTGCATGAACAAGTTCGAGAGCAGATACGGAAACAAAATTCCAGATACAAAATTCAGCGAGACAAACATCGGAAGCAACAGATTTTTAAAGTTGGAGATTTGGTCTGGATTCATTTACGAAAAGAGAGATTTCCTAATCAACCAAATGCCAAGTTGTCACCTAGAGCTGATGGACCATTCAAAGTTGTGCAGAAAATCAATGACAATGCTTACAAAGTAGAACTGCCTGGAACATATGGTGTTTCTGCTACTTTTAATGTTGCTGATCTTTCGCCTTATTTGGACAATGAAGAATACTAAAACTCGAGGTCGAGTTCTCTCCAACCCGGGGAGTATGATTCCAGTAGCCTCTAGAAGCCAACCATATTTGCAGCCCATGTGTTTTTTTTTAGAAGTCAAATTCTACCTGATTCTACCTACTCCACCTACTCCACCTACTCCACCTACCATCATTTATTTGCATTTAAGGACCTCAATATTTGCATGTAAGGACCTCTAGCATTAGTATAAATAGGCATGTTTAGAGCATTGTAAGGAACATTGGAATTTGAATAATAAAAGTGAGTTTTTAGAGAGTTTTTCTCTCTTGTTCCTGAGCCACTAATTAAGATCGTCCAATTTTGTATCAAATAAGTACTTCAATACTGGAACTCCCGAGAATTTTAAGTTGCAAAAGCTGAGCTCAAGATGATTATGTATATAACTATACTGCCCTCAGCAGTGCGCAACTTATTATTCCCAATTGCCGGCCTTTTTTTGGGTTTGAGACTGGCAAGTTGAGGAAGTAAGGCCGCTGGAGCCATGCAGTTGAGGTTAGCATTTAGATGTTTAATGTCTTACTTTCTAGGAACCTTATAAAAAGGACTGTAGATAAGGGCAACTTGAAGATAAGAAATATAAGGTTAAGGTTCATTTCCAGGAAGCTGACCTTTAAGAAGGTTGAAAGCCTAAACATGTACATGTATGAACATGGCCAGATTCAAGTAATTCAAATTCTACGAGTAGGGTTTGCGGTAACTAAGCTGGCTACTAAGCCATGCAATAGGTAGGCATTTGGACAGTTATCGTCCAGCTTTTGGGAAACCGAAACTAAAAGATGAGAGAAGTGTTTAAACATTAATATTTAATAAAAAATGGTATTTTAGGAACATAAATAAGTAGTTGGCACACGGTAGTATTTAGTACGTAGAAGGGAAAATAATACGTCGGACGTATCTATTGCTTTCAATTGGGTTGTTTTCAGGATATAATTCTGATTGTCGTGATGACTAATGTCTTATGAACACCGTGATGACTATGTTGGTGTGTTCTCAAAGAATTGTATTGCATTCTTAAAGGTGAACTATGGCTGAGATGTTTTTTTGTGAAATCTTAATAAATTTTTTAATACGAGGAGCTAAAAGTAAGAAAAATAGTTATTTAATGAAAAAATTGGTGCCTGATTGCAGAGTAAACAGCTTTTAGTGGAATTTATTTAATGTTAGTTTCTAGTTTCTATTTAAGAGTTGGTTTATATTTGATACTTTGCCTATATATATATAGAGTGTTACTCAGCTACAAACCAATATTAATTACAAACTACAAACAAATTGGCCCAAAGGAAAGAGTCCGGCCCAAAACAAGAATCTGTTAATTTAAAAACAAAAAAAGAAATAGAAAATCCCGCTAATACACACGTTACACAACACACAAAACCGCCTCTCTCTCTCTCTCTCTCTCTTCACTCTCTCCCCTCTTTCCACTACTTGAATAACAGAAAAATCAGTAAACATTGAGCCGTAATCAACGATTATTCACGATTTTTTTACTTAGTTCAAAATATCCAGCTGTTTGAGTTCTTCAATCCTCAAGAATCAACAAATAATTTCAGATCTGAAGAGTACGAAGTTATTCAACAGCAAACACCACAAAAACCACTCGGTAAGGTTTCATTATTCAAGTTTGTAGTTTATTTAATTCATAATCTTCGATATAAGTATATTTTACTTGATGCATGTAAATATTTTAGTGATTTTATAGGGTTTTTGCACAAAAAAATTAATAAAACTAACAACTAATGCCTAAATCTTGTTTAAACAGCTATTTTACTAAAGTTATTTGACTATTGAAGCAAAAAAATGGCTAGAACTAGAGGAGGTATGTTAAATTAGGGTTTTATCAGTTTTTTTACTGATTTTGTTGATTTAATATTGTTGATTTTATCGTTTTACAAAGATCTGTTATGCTATGAGTTAATATCTGGTTATTAAAAGCTCTTATAATTACAATATGTTAATCTCTGATTTTAATATGTTATTTGATTTTTTCTCTGATTTAATATGTTAGTTTTACTATTTTATTCTGTTTGATTTTATTGATTTTAGTGTTCTGTATGTTTATTGACATGATTGTATTTTATTGATTTTAGTGCTCTGTTTGATTATTTTATTGGTTTTACAACTCTGTTTATTGATGTAGCTAGAATGCTGCCAGTAGATGTAGCTCTGTTTATTGTATGGTATCTTGATGTGTTGAATATATGGTTGTATTTTATTGATTTTAGTGCTCTGTTTGAGTATTTTATTGGTTTTATAACTATGTTTATTGATGTAGCTAGAATGCTGCCAGTAGATGTAGCTCTGTTTATTGTATGGTATCTTCATGTGTTGAATATATGATTATATTTTATTGATTTTAGTGCTCTGTTTGAGTACTTTATTGGTTTTACAGCTCTGTTTATTGATGTAGCTAGAATGCTGCCAGTAGATGTAGCTCTTTTTATTGTATGTTATCTTGATGTGTTGAATATATGATTGTATTTTATTCATTTTAGTGTTATGCTGTTTAATGTTTGAGTCAGTAGATGTGTTATAAATTAGACACTCTTGTTACTACAAGATTGATGGTTACAGTGTTGAGCCTTTCGTGATAGTTTGATTTACTAATCGATTATGTATATAGTGCTCTGTCTTGTATATTATTGTAGTCTATGTTTTACTATGAATAATGATAATTAAAATAATTATTCATGATTAATTCAATTATCATTATATTGTTTTTTTTACTGTTGTGTTTTGTTATTCATTATCTGTCTTTCTCATTTTATTTATAATTTATTTACATGAAAATTACTGATCTTTGTGTTTTTGTCTTTACATTTTACTACTTTGTTTTTTGTTACCATATGATATTGCAGGTATTACAATAACACCACGTAGAAGTGGTAGACTTAAACAATTAAGTCTACCAAGAAATACGATCAGAGAGCCAATAGATCTAGTAGAATCAAGTGATCCAGAAAGTTATAAAGAAGAATTGATGGCTAATGAACAAATATCACATGGTAAAAATTGATGGTTCAGTGAGTACATATTTGCATTTGTACTTGTAAACTTACTGTATATGATGTATCTAGTTTTTGAATTTTATTTTAAATAGGTACAAAGAATCCAGAAAGTGGAGTAAGGAGCTTTGATGAAATACATAAAAGGATCAAAACAAAGTCAAGGAGACCTGATCTAAGTCCTGTTAGTATGGTAATCACCATATAAACTTATCTACTTGTCTGATGATAGTGTAATTTTAAAGTTTTTAAAGTTACAGATATATAACTCCCCTGATTAATGCTTTAAAATTTCAATAATTTTATAATAATACTGATTATATAATAATTTTATAAGTTATATGTTTTATATTTTAGTGGAAGGAAAGTTACTCAACCCTGAGCAGCATGTCATTGTCAACCTTATCGTTAATTAATGATTTATTGATTGTCACTGTCATTTTTTAAAGTTACGGATATGTAACTATACTGATTAATGCTTTACCTTTCATTGATTTTATTGGTATAAAGTACTGATTCTATATGTGATTCTATAATGATTTTATAAGTTAGTGTAGTTTATTTAACTTTGGTTTGTAGTTGATCAAAAACTGATTTCATTTTCTTTGGTTTTTTTATTCTTGTGTGCTATTTTAACGTATAGGATGAAGATGAAGCTACTGAAAAACAGCCTACTGATAATTTTCAAACTGAAGGTCAGGCTACTGATAACCCTCCATCTGAAGAAGAGGTAGCTGTAGAGAAAATGAAGAAAACAAAGTTTACTCGAAAGGTATGTATTTAAAATTAGTATCCATCAGGAATCACTAATTCTTTATCTTCTGTTTTATATTAACTTTTTAACATTTGTTGTACTTGTAGAGATTCATAAAAAATGACGAACAACCCAAAAAGAGAAAACATATCTACAAAAGAAACAGAAATCTGGATGACGAGGTAACAAATTTTGGCAATATTTTGGCAATTAGTCGATTGCCTCAAAGATTAAATATTTTACAAATTTAAATATTCTTATTTTTTTTATTATTGTTTTTTTATAGGAAAGAAAGAATGAAAAGAAAGCCATAATTAGGAATTCTCCCAGACTTTTTAGCGAAATGGTGTATTTCCTTACTGATGAGCAGAAAGTTTGGGTGAAAAAAGCTGGTTTTGAGGCCTTACTTAAGTTTCAATTGGAGATGTTACCATCTAAACTTTCATCAAGGATTGTTCAAATATTTGACCATATGAGTGTGTCGTTAAAAGTTGAGAATGGAAACATATACATCACTGAAGAAGATGTCTTTGATGTGCTTGGACTAACATATGGAGGGAAACCAATAGTACAAAAAGACAGTGAGACAACTTCAAGAAGGGCGAAAAAATGGGTAGCTCAGTTTCCGAAAGGTCAAATAACAACAGCTATGGTTCTTGAGAGAGTTAGAGCGGAAACTAGAGCAACAGAATTGTTTAAGCTAAATTTTTTGACTGTTCTATCAAATGTTCTCATAGGAACAAGTACACATTCGTATGTTGACAGATACTTTTTGACATTTGAAGATATTGATAGTTGTGTGACACACAACTGGGCTAAATTTCTGATTGAAAATCTAGTGACTGCAAAAGAAAGTTGGAATCGAACTGCATCAGAGTTCTTTGGGGGCTCACAAATTTTTCTTACCGTAAGATAATCCTTAAACTTCAAAAATGTAAAATTTGTCTTGCCTCTTATATACATGATTATTTAGTATATTTACTAATAATAGAAAATTTTCAACTCTGTTTTGTAGTTGTTTTATGTTGATCGGGTGATGCATAGAGGCAAGACTTTTGTTGCTAGGAAATATCCCTCGTTTACTGGATGGATAGAAGAGAAACTAAAAGAAAGGCAAGCACTTGAGGTTCTAACTGGAGAATTTGGACAGGGTCAAATCCTAGTTTCACTAAGGGAACATTTCTCACAGTCTTCTCAATCACAAAAAAGTCCTGATCAAGCACAAAAAAGTCTACCTCAAGAACGAAAAAGTCCAGCTCAAGATAAGGTAAAAGTCTATCATTAATTTGTATTACTTTTATCATTTCTTCGTAGTATATAAATCAGTAAATTAAGGGAGAAATTAGTACCATCCTTCATGACGATTAATCAAAAAATAATAGAGAATTTAGTACCTAACTTGATTAAGCAATAATTGAATTAATCATGTATAATTATTTTAATTTCATATCAACAGAATCATGATGATGATCAATTTAATAACGACAACCATAATGATAATGAAGGGTCTGAATGGCCGCAAGATAAGGTAAAAAAACAATATAAATGTAGGATCTCAATTATATAATAGTATTCTGTTTCAAAATACATAATGTAAAATTATAATTTACATTCCTATTTTATGAAACAGAATGTTCATAATGATGACTTGTATGAAAGTAGTCAGTGGAATGATTGGCACCAAGAAAATACTGGAACTGATTATGATGACTGGTTGCAAAATAGCAATCAGTTTCAAAAAACTGATGCTCGAAATGATGATGGACAATGGGGTCAACATGAGAAAGGAATTGACGATAGAAAAGAGTGTGGGCAGTGGGGTACATGGCCAAATAAACAGAAGCATGATAGCAATCGGATGCGATCTGGCACTGATGTTGATTATGATAAACGTTTTTCTGAGAATGAAGACAAAGAAAATCTCAATGTAGAAGATGATGCACAATGTAAAGAAAAGGTATAATCAGTATATTTTCCCCTTCTCTGTGTTATGACAAGAATATAAATTGTAAAGTCGAATTTTTATCATTATTAGACAAGGAAGATAGAATAGAGTCTTGATATATGCTTGATATATGCCATAGATTTGACAAATTTATACAGAACATATTACTGATTGGGTGTATATATTCTTACTGATTCATGCAGTGTATTTCTTTGATTGATGCATCAAAAATTAGTAATTGGTTATGTATGTAATATAACATATATTCGATTTCTCAGCCTTTTTCCCCTTGCTTCAAAACCCCCTTCCCCTGTTTTGATTAATTGTAGTGTAGATTGATAGTTTCCCTGTGTTCATTTAATATGTTTGAATTGAGTTTCTTACGGATCATTGAATTTCATATGCTGTTTTATGAGTTCGATGTATTATGTTGTTTGCCGAGTTGACTCATTGTAATGAATTGGGTTAGTTTCTTCTGGTTTTGCTGAGTTATTTGTGTTGTTTGTGTTGCCGAGGCTGCCGAGTTGTTTGTGTTGCTGAGTTGAGTGTTTTATTTTGTTTTCGTTTTCATTTCTGTTTTATTTTGTGATTATATTCGATATACTTTGTACGGAATTGGTTATGTATTTCTTTGGTGGTCTTAATTCTCAGGATGCTGTGGAGATGCTACGTCTGATGGCTTCTGAACTAATAAATGGCAAGACACATTTTGAAAAAGAAATGATGGAAGCAATGAAAAATTATCCATCTAATGAACAGCTTCAGATTATTCAAGAGGTATACAATGATATATTCTGTCCGAATAAAAAAGAAAAATCAGATAAGAAAGTCCAAGGACAACAGAAAACTCCAGAAGCTCAGAAATTGTTTGTTATTGATGATGATTTTGACTTGGATCCAAAATTTTTCGCTCAACTAGAGATCATTGAATTTTTGCATTCAGAAGAAGGTATGAAAGAAATGTCTATAATGTTCCCTGCAAAGAGAAGAACAAGTGATGGCTTTGTTCCTTCATTCTCACTTGGACCTGAGATCGAACCTGATTTCAACACAGAAATTGTGCAGCAAGTATGTCATGATATCAACAAAGAACACGAAAAAGATAAAGTTGATTATCATGACACTGATTTTGTGACACCTAAGCCATTACTGAGAGAGAAGAGCACAAGACAAATAAAGTTGGGTCCATATGCCAAGTCACCTTATATTGAAAGAGTAATCGACATTAATGGCAAATACACAAATGATGACATTGTATTTTGGAGATACATGATGTTACAGAATAGAGATAAAATGTAAGTGATTCTCAACACTCATTTTATGATTTATATCAATCTTAATTGCTAAAATTGTAATTTTTGTTTTATAGGGAAGAGGTGTTTGCTTGGAAGGGGGTGAGATGTATAAGGGAGCATATTCAAACAATGTGTAACAACAAAAAACTGTACTACTCAGTAATTGACACTTGGTCAACAATTCTAAATGACAATGAGAATTACAAAGCAGATGAGTCGCCAATGCGTCTGTTTTGTACCATTGGTGGTTTGGTACTAAAATAAAACCTTTTTTTTCTTATTATCTTCCAAATTTTTTACTATACTAACATTTCACATTGTATATATGCAGAATTGGAGCTTTGATGAAAAGAAGAAATTGCCTGCCACATATCAAATCTTTTGCAGTAACATGGACGATTTGCTCAGTAAATACCCTGGAAAGGAAATGAAAAATATGGACATGGTAAAAAAAATTGAATCTTTGCTATACATCTGTACAATTTTTATGTTATACAATCTTATGTAATTTAATGGTATTTTCTGTAACTTCATAGGTTTTCTTCCCTATATATGCACACCAGCATTTCTACTTGATTTGCTACAACTTGAAGAATCCAGCATTTGAAATCATTGATAACATTCTGCGAGAAGATGATGAAAATGTCTATTATGGAAAAACACCCAAAATTTTGGTAAAAAATTATTCATATATATTTTTGGGTTTAGTTTATGTAGGTTATCATAATTAAGTTTGTTGATTATATATTTTAATTGTTGACTTTTGACAAGTTGTCGTTTTTTTTTTTCAAAATTGCAGCACACTCACTTTTGCAAATATTTGCAATCGAAGGGTTTGCCAAATTTAGCAAAATCAATTCGGAAGTTAGAGGCTTCGTGCTTGGAAATGACATGGCAGACTAAAGAAAACTCAGTTGACTGTGGTATATTTCTTATGAGACATATGGAAACCTATAAAGGAGATATCAAAAATTGGGAAATTGGTTTCAGGAGCGAAGGGGTAAGTTTTTTATATTTACTGATACATGTTTTACTGATACTGTCCAGTAATCAGCTAATAAAGTTACATTGTAGAGTGTTTACTGTTAGTGTAGGAAAGGTGCGAAGAGGTAAGTTTTGTATGTTTATCTCTATTTTTGTAGGCTGTTTTACTGATACATGTTTACCTTTTATTTGCAGTGTGGTCAATATAGGCAATTGGCTAAGCTTCGAACGAAATACAACAATGCCATCCTTTCATCGCAGATTAATGAAAAACGAGATGAAATCATTAATGAGGCGCAAGGCATGTTTAAAGATGCTGCACAAGAGACTTTGATGAAGGTAGGATGCACAAAATTTCGTACTGCTCAGCCAATCGACAAAGAGAAGAAGACTGTGACATTTGCAAAAAACCTGACCACTAGATTTGAAAATGCATAAGAAACACTGATACAATCGTTTCTTTTAAGTCACATTTCTAGTATTTCATTGTGAAACACTGATAGTACTATTTTACGTTCTATGTTTGTGATTGACTATTATTTTTAATTGGGATCAACTATGATGTCAACTTTTATACAGTGAGTATGACCTAAAACTACAATGACATATATAGTAAGCTATTAAATCTCTTTATGCTGGATATGAAGCAATCCTTTCCTACACTAACAGTACACACTCTACAATGTAACTTGATTAATGATGAGTGGACAGTAATAACTTACTTCTCCACATTTGTATAAATGTTTAGTTCTATAAATGTTTAGTGCACATTTGTATTGAACTACAATGACATAGTGCTATAAAAAATAAAGAGTGAAATCAGTTTTTGATCTATTACAAACCTAACCACAATAAAATCACATATATGGAATCAGTATTTTATACCAATAAAATCAGTGAAAGGTAAAGCATTAATCAGTAGAAAACTTGGGTATTTTAAGAAGGTAATGACTTTATTCCATGATATGTTCGAAAAAAGCTGAGCCAAAAATGGAAACTACAATATTTTGAAAACATGATATTTTGCTTGTGAAAAAGAAGGGCTTTATAAATAGAGTAGTGCTAGAGGTACCAAATTTTGTTACAAAATGACATGGCACTAACTACTTGTCATTTTGAAATGTTTTAATTGGTTGGCCCTGGCCGGCCCATTATAATTATAGCCAATCAAATCAATGCCATGTCATTTGGTAATAATTTTTGGTACCCCAATTTGGTACCTCTAGCATTTTTCTTATGAATAATTGGTCCCTAGTGCAGGTAATAGTAAAACAATGAATTAATGTATCCATACTACCAAGTATCAATTGAAATGAAGTTAACAACATTTCCTACTTCGTGTAGCGTTCTCCCTTTTTTTTTGTTCAAACGCTACTTCGTGTAGCATTTTTTTTTCAAAACACTAATTTGAAGGTGGAAAAAAACTAAAAAACCCAAAACACAATGAGACGTTTTCCCCAAAAACACCACAAAATGTCACGTTTCCCCCCCCCCCCAAACGCTAGAATATACAGCATTGTTGTATAAAAAAAAATACTCTAAAAAAAACTTATAAAATCATTTTTATAAACTACACTAACTTATAAAAATCAGTATAGAATCACATATAGAATCAGTATTTTATACCAATAAAATCAGTGAAAGGTAAAGCACTAATCAGTATAGTTATATGTCCGTAACTTTAAAAAACATTAAAAATAATTTAATCACAGGTAATCGTAAAACAATTAATTAATGTATCCATGATACCAAATATCAATTGAAATGAAGTTTTGTAATACAAAACAAAGTTTTTGAACCAGTAAAGAAATATTGTTCACTACATTAGTAAAAACATCAAGGTCAATTAACAACATTTGCTTCAGACTCTCATTTCTTTTTTGTTGTGGCCTCAGCTGCCTTGCCTTTCTTATTCGCAGCTCCTTTCTTATTCGCTGTTGTCTCTCCATTTTTTTCTGGGCAAGTTCTAGCATCATGAGTTAATGCCTCACATATGTTGCATTTTCGAATTCTTTTCTTCGATTTGTTGAGCGCCCTCTCTCTTTCACTGACCAGCCTCTTCTTCTTAAAATAATTTCCTTTGTTTCTGCAAAGATTTGGAACAAGTATAGAAACTTCTCCAACTGGTTGTTCACCAATCATAGCAGCCATGTGATCATTCTTTGTAAAATCAGGAAAACTCCCATATTGATTTTCAAGATCAGTATTCAGTTGCTTTACTGTTTTGTGCACATAATCTAGCCTATCTAACTGAACTCCAGCTTTATTAACTGCTTGACGAAAATCAAACCAAATCTCTGTCAATTTCGAAGAAACCTGCTCCATCTTAAAGTAGTCATTAGAGACGGACACTGAATTTGGTGAAGTTCTACTCTCAGCTATTTTCATCCAGCGATTTAGCACAAGACTTCTAGGAAACTTAGTAACTCCTATTTGTTTAAAACCACAAAATGTGTGTCGACAAACAATTCCACACATAACAAACTTCTTGCAAGAACAAACTCCATGATTTCTACTAACAGAAACCTGCAAAAAAAGTAGATTAATAATTTTGTAATCAGTTTTTTAATATACGAGTTAATCACCAGATATCCGAGTAAAAAAAATAAATGCATCATAAAATAAGTAATATATGAAATGTTACCTTAAACAATTTATCTCTCACTTTGACGTCCCTAATTTCAAGATGAGTAACCCCCTCTACTTCTTCACTCATACACTTGATTTGCATATCCAAACAAGATGCCATTATTTCGTCTTGAACTTTGTAAAAATTGCACGTGTGAATAAATCAGCTGCATCATCTTCAATATACCATGTAGACAATGTAGTAGGCAGGCTTGAATTTGACTCATTATCCAACCTAGCAGTTTCATTCCTCTGCCTATCCATTGCACTTTGAAAACGCAACCAAAACTCACATAAGGTGTCCCCTTGTTTATGAAACTGTGAAAAGAAAAAATTCTCACTCTCCGACCTTGAAGTTGTTCTCATCAAACCAAACATTGGCTCATTTCTAAAAAATGCAGGAATCCACAAAGATCTTATATCATACATATCTGACAACCACTTGTTATCCTCTAATTGGAACTCTTTTATAACAGCTTCCCATACTTTTTCAAACTCATCAATCTCTAAAATAGATGACCATATATAGACTTTCATTTTCTCCATAAAATCAGTTTCTTTACATAGACGATTACCCAACTACAAAATGAAAAGCAAAACCAATTGTTAACAATTATTTTGGGAATGCTAAAAAATACACAAAGTTAAAAAGTATACCTTCAGAGGAAATTTTTCCATAATGTGCCACATACAAAGACGATGCTTAGTAGCAACCAAACCATTAACAGCAGAAAATGATTCACGAATAGCTACCTTCATAGCAGCACACTGATCAGTAACAATAACAATAGGATACCGTCCCATGGCCTTTGAAAAATGATGAAAAGCCCAACTATAATCTGCAACACTTTCTTGTGATAATAGGCAAGCTGCAAATGTAACACATTTGTCGTGCTTATCGACACCAGTGAATGGAGCAAAAATCATGTCATACCTGAAAAATAAATTTAAATAAATACAACTGTCAAAACAGAATGCTTAAATTTAAACAAGCAATAATAAAAGTTTCAAAAAAACCAGAGTTCGTCAGGTTTATAAAAAAATAGAATTTACACAATCAATAATAACATATTCACAAAGCGACTAAAAATATAATATAGAAACTGGTACAGAAATAGGAAAGAAAATCAGGAAATCACTAAGAATAATAAAACCACTAATAAGTTATGCACAAAATTCACAAAATTAGAAAAAGAAACAATAGAAAATCACTATTATGTACTGCACAAATCACTACATTTATATACTAACAAATGTACAGATTATAATTTATATGCTACAAGTCTATTTTACTAAATAAAATTAAAATAGATTGGTTTACTTGTTTGTATCAAAGGTTGCATCAAATGACACCGCATCACCATAAAGTTCAAAATTATTTCGAGCAATTGCATCAGCCCAAAAAAGCTTGGTTAAGTGTCCAGCGAAATCCACTTCATAAGCATAATAGAATGACTCACTAGTCTCTTGCACGACCTTGAATTTATCTATCATCATCTGACCATCTCTCTCACCAACATACATTTTCAAATCTCGATCAAAATTTCTGAAATCGCGTAGCGTTGCCCCTACATTAGCATAACCACCATACATTTCCATCGCAAGGCAAAATGCCTTGCTACAACCTATATTTACTTTTGAAGCATCGAAAACAATACTTCTCAACCCAACTGTCATCTCCCTATTAGCCTTTAAAAACTGCCTACCACTTTCAGGAACTAGAGGGTGGTTGTGTTGTTCAATAAAAGACCGCACAAAGAACATATTATCCCTATTAATCTTCAAAACAAGTTTTGCTTTGCAACCACACCTGCGTGACAGAGTCCTCCTTCCCTTTACATCTTTACTAGAACTAACATCAGAACTTCCTAAATCAAAATCATTGAAACCTTCTATGTTGCAGACAAACTGTTTAAGAATAACATGTTCGTCATCATTTTTCTTTTCAGTCCCTTTACGAACATCAAATCCACCTAATATACCATAATGTTTATAAAACTTGTAACCTTGGATTAAAGTTTCAAAGACCTGGTCACAGAATGGAACAAAATTCACATCGACAGTAGGTATAAAATACCTCTTACCACCGGGAGACAACAAGTAGCTACTTATGGAGCCCTCACTTTCAGTTGAACAACCACCAGTACTAACATTATTACTAACTTCAGTACTAATACGAGATCCATCACCACAAATTGAACCTGAATGAACATAAAATCAGTAAAAATGAGAACCATATAAAATCAGGATTTCAAATGAAATCAGTAAATATATCAAATGAAATCAGTAACTATATCAAATGTATAGAATATCACACAGCTCCAAAAGACTAATTAAACAAAAAATAACAATAAAAATGATGATCGATGAAAATTTACACTAAAAATAACATATGAGCGGAACACAAGATCAATCACTACAAAAGAAGACAATCAAAATACGAAAAGCATATGAGCATAAATAAAACACATATCAGCATGGTGAAAACAGTGGTAATAAAACACATATCAGCAGGGTGAAAACAGTGACTAAAATTATAACTAATTTTAGTCAAAAACAGTGGTAATAAGCTTGAAACACCGATTATAACATATTAAACTCTCTTAATCACAAAAAATCGATTTCAAACACAAAAACAACGAATATTTTTGAGCAAAAACACACATACGAGCAAGACGAAAGCTAATTTTACCTTGATTATCACTAATTTTAGCCAAATCATTCGTAATCATCTTGAACGATATCTGATGAAACAGATTCAAAAAATCAGTAAAAAAAGCCAAAACTTTTGCAAAGATCCACAGGAATCGAGATGAGTACAGCACAGTAGAGAGATTAAAGAAGCGAGTTAGTGACGCGAGATTCAGTGATGGAAAAGCTGAGAAGAGCGAGAAGATAGAGATGAGAAAGAGAGGAGAGAGACAAGGGAGAGAGAGATGTGCATCGAAGTGAGAGAAACGGAATCTGTTAGAGTTAATTACGTAATCTCTGTCTTTTTTATTTTTTTAAAATTAATAAATGTTGAACGGCTGAGATTAAATAGCAGTTAAAATAAATCAATGATCAGGATTTAGTTTGTAGTTTGTAGTTAAGGGTTAGTTTGTATTTGAGCAAAAACCTATATATATATAGGGTCTTTTCTAATAGAAACTAACTTGGAATAGAAACTAGAAACTAAACCTAAATTAAATATTTCAAGCTAATCTAATGACTAAATTAGGGGTACACCAATACAAAAAACTTATAAAATTCTTGGCTCTATTCAACAAAAATATAAAAAAAATAAAAAATATATAAAAAAAAGTTACTGTTCACGTGATGACGTGACACGTGAACAATAATTTTTTTTAAATTTTATTATTATTTTTTTTATATTTTTATTGAATAGAGCCAAGAATTTTATAAGTTTTTTGTGAAGGTGCCCCTAGCGGGGCCATTAAAATAAATGAAATATAATTTATTTAGTGTAGGTTTCTAGTTTCTATTCTAAGTTTGGTTTCTATTTGAACGTAGCCTATATATATATATATATTAGGGTCATTCTCAGTGAGGAACTCATATATTTGAGTAACTAGGTAACTAAGATCTTATCCCTTAATCTTAAATAAGATGGACGGATATGATTAATTAAGATTAACTAATCACACGTACTGACGAAGTGTCACGGAACAAATAACAAAAACAAAAGTAAATAACAGTTATTTTAATAAAACAACCACAAAGGCACATCCACAAAGGCGCCGATCGGAAAAACCTTCTTCATCTACTCCTTTCTTCACAGTTTTGTCGGAGTTTAACTCCGATGAGAGTCGATTAAGTTTTATCCCTTTTTTTCAGTTTTCCAAATAAATCGAGCTTGATTTCTGAAACCTTTGAAGGATCCATTCGGATTTTTTCAGTTTGGTTTTAGATTTTAGCCAATATGTATTTTTAGTTCTTTATTTTAAGTTTGAATGTCTTGCTTTTTGGCATGTGTCTTGCCTTTTGGCATGTGTTTTGGTTTGTTTCGTCTTCCAGTATGACATTTTGGTTCGATGAAAGTTCATTTTGTAGAGGCTTGCAGGTGGATTATTTGAGATTCCATTTCAAAGGGAGGTATTATGTCTATAAGGCTTATCTTGGATCTACAGATATCTGCTCATAAAGAGCGCGAGATCAATTTAACGGAAGTCAGGATCCAGATCAATGTAGATGCGGTATTTTCTGAAGTTTATGGGCTCTTTTGTTCATATGTCTCGAGATTATGGATATTTTTTTTGTCGTTCTTGGTGTTGTACTGTTTTTTATTTTTTTTAAACGGTCTGCGAACCGCTAAGCTCTCTTTGCAGCGAGTTATTGTAGTTCTATAGCTGATCATATCTGGTCGATGAGTAATGCTCATCTAGTGTTCATTAATGTATTGATGAACGTTTCGAAGTAATGAAAGTTATTTCTTTCTTGGCAAAAAAAAAATAAAACAACCACCTGTTAAAACAATTTATATCATTACACACGTAATCAAATCAATACATAACATGAAAATTTTAAAGATAATATTAAACATACAAAGATAATACTAAACAAATAATTAAAAATACAGAACAACCAAAAAAAATATTAAAGAAAGAAAAAAATAATTACAAAAACACATAAGAATAATAATAGAACTAAGTAAAACTTAAATAATAAAATTTTGTTATGGTTAGTAATTCTTGTTTTGAATTTTTTTGTGTTCCGTATTTTTTCCTATCTTTTACTTTACTTTTTTGGAATTTATAATTTGCGTTTTCCTTTTTCTTTTTATGTTAAACATAGCTTTTGTATTTAATAGTACTTTGTCCCATTTTGTTTTGTTATTTTTTTGTGTTCTGTATTTGGATGTGTTTTGTATTTTTTGAATCTTGTATTTTGTAATTTCTAATATTTAAATTTCTTTTATTTATTTTTTCTATGTTTCCTACTCTTTTTTTATGTTCTATAATTTATTAGTACATGTGAAATATTTTAAAAATACAGAACAACCAAAAAATTATTTAAAAAGGGAAAAAAATAATTGCAAGGCACATAATAATAATAATAGAACTAAGTAAAACTTAAATAATAAAATCTTGTTATTTTGTTATGGTTAGTAATTCTTGTTTTGAATTTTTTTTTTTGTGTTATGTATTTTTTTCTTGTCCTTTACTTTTCTTTTTGGAATTTATAATATGTGTTTTTCTTATTCTTTTTATGTTAAATGTAGCTTTTGTATTTAATAGTACTTTGTTCTTTTTTGTCCTAAAATTTTTTTTGTGTTCTATATTTGGTTGTGTTATGTATTTTTTTTATCTTGTATTTTGTAATTTCTAATATTTTTTAAATTTCTGTTATGTATTTTCTTTCTATGTTCTCTACTCTTTTTTTAAGTTCTATAATTTATTAGTGCATGCGAAATATTTTAAAAATACAGAACAACCAAAAAATTATTAAAAAAGGAAAAAAAAATTATAAAACACATAATAATAATAATATTATAACTAAGTAAAACTTAAATAATAAAATTTTGTTATGGTTAGTAATTCTTGATTTGAATTTATTTTGTGTTCTGTATTTTTTCTGTCCTTTACTCTTTTTTTTTGGAAATAAATAATTTATGTTTTTCTTTTTCTTTTTATGTTAAACGTAGTTCTTATATTTAATAGTACTTTGTCCCATTTTGTTCTAAAATTTTTTTATGTTTTGTATTTGGATGTGTTATGTATTTTTTAATCCTATATTTTGTAATTTCTAATATTTTTTAAATTTCTTTTATGTATTTTTTCTATGTTCTCTACTCTCTTTTTATGTTCTATAATTTATTAGTGCATGCGAAATATTTTATTTGTGATTTTTGATTGTTTACATTATTTGTATATTTTTTGCAATTTTATTTCTTTTGTATGTACTTTACTTTGTTGTGTGTACTGTATTTAAATATTATTGTTTTAATTATGTTTTATAAATGTTATGAAATTATTTTTGTACTTTGTACATTTAAAATAAACTGACACAAAAAAAAGTAGAAACAAAAGGTTTTAGGTTAATACACGTGTTTTTTGTTAACAGACCTTACAGTTTTTGCTAAAAGACGTTACATACACGTGTTGTATTGTAGTTGAGTTCCTCGGTTACCCAATAACAAAAGTTCCTAAATGAACTCAGGCCTATATTATATATATATAGGCAAAGTATCAAATAGAAACCAATTCTTAAATAGAAACTAGAAACTAACACTAAATAAATTATATTTCATTCATTCTAATGGCCCTGCCAGGGGCACCTTCACAAAAAATATTTAAAATTATTGGCTCCATCCACTAAAAAAAATAAAAAAATAAAAAAATATTACTGTTCACGCTGACGTCACTGCCACGTCAGCAGTGAACAGTACTTTTTTTTTTTGCTGGATGGAGCCTAGAATATTATGAACTTTTTGTATTGGGGTCCCCCTAGTTTGGTCATTAGATTAGCTTTAAATATTAGATTAGGGTTTAGTTTCTAGTTTCTATTTTAATTTGGTTTCTATTTGAGTAAGACCATATATATATATATATATATATATAGGCCTTTGCTCCATACAGAACACTCTTATATAAAAAACAACAAAGAACACCTTAGATCTATTAGATCCTTTGGCCCCGCCAAGGGCATCCAATACAAAAAGTTGTTATTTTTTACCCTCTATCAAGCCAGTAAAAAAAAAATTAAAATTTTACTGTTCATGATGACGTCACTGATGACGTCATCATCATGAACAATAACTTTTTAATTTTTTTTTTTTGAGATGATGGATGGATAAAGGGTAAAAAAATAAGAACTTTTTATATTGGGACCCGCCAGGGGCAATGAATCTATTAGATATGAGGTGTTCTTTATTGTTTGTTATATAAGGTGTTTGCTATGTAGTCCAACCCTAAATATATATATAGAGTCTTACTCCACTAGAAACTAAAATTAACTACAAACTTTCATGCAAATCTAATGATCAAACTAGGGGTACCCCAATACAAAAAATGCTTAAAATACTTGGCTCGATCCAACCAAAAAAAAAATCACTGTTCACGTGATGACGTGGCAGTGGATTTCACTGGTTAACGGTGCTTCGCACCTTCTTATACGGCGCTTCACGCCTTTATCATTCTAAAGTTGTAAGGAATGACAATCAATGGTAAAAGCAATAGACGATTGACGGGTGTGTCGAGAGCCTTCGACCCTCATGACTACCTAACTCATCCGTTTACTGTCTTAAATGCTTCGCACGACAAGATTTTTTTTGTTGGATATAACCAATTATTTTAAGCATTTTTTGTGAAGGTACCCTTGGCGGGAACCTTAGAATAGATGAAATATAATTAATTTATTGTTAATTTATAGTTTGTATTTAAAGATTGGTTTGTATGTGAGCAAAAACCTATATATATATATATATATCCTGGTTGTTATTGTTATATCTGTATGTATTCTATTATGCATGAAGTGATTTTTATTAGTAATATGAGAATGTGTGAATGGTGTTCTTTTGGATGTAGCTGCTTACAACTGTAAATAGAAATGTATTTCAAGTTGGTTAAATTTGTTTGTACTCTTTAGCCATATGAAATTTTCATTTCCTATACCCATGTTCAGACCTCTGACAGTTATATTTTGAGAGCATTTTTTATTGGCAGGGGAATAATTTTTTTTTAAATTATCGTTTTCTGTTAAATAAATATAACTAATAATACCAACAATACAAAAACATTAAAAAGGGTGAGGAGATGACATGCACGTACCTCAAGATACATATCTTAAAAAGATACATCACTGATTTAAGATCAAAATGGAGATGAACTCCTTACAAAATCAACAAAAAAGATGTAAAATGGTGTGAGCCATTTTCATAATTTTTTAAAAATAACAGAGAACTTACAATTTAGACACAGTGCTAACGGAGAACTTAGATTTTGTGTAATGTTGTCCCTGCCGAATGATAAGGCCTAAACAATGGACAAAGAGTAGAGACTATGGAGCAAGTACATATGCTCTTGAATCTTAATATAGCCATTGTTGTGATTCAATTTAAACCCTTTTTGTGTTGTTTGTAATGTAGAATAAGTAAGGGTATCGTTCAACGCCAAGGATCAAGGGTTCACTTTTACTTAAATTCTATCAAATTCAAAATGAGTTTGTTTTGTAAATATCGTATTAATTAAACTAAGTATGAAGCAAGCAAAATTCTCTTGTAAACAATTAAGGAAGCACATTGGAAAGCATGTTAATCCACCACTAAACTCATGACATAATTCTAAAATTCTTGTAATATGCTTTGAAAGATACTTATAGAGAACTTGCCATGGACCACATAGAAACAAGCTCTGCTATTCGTATAGCCCCATGGACCACATAGAAAGGCTAAAACGAATTACACACTGATACAATTAATTTCATGTACCAAATAGAATTAAAGATTAATTGACTTTACAGAGAAATCAATCACATGACCTAATTGGATGTCCACATACCACGGTCAACTCAAGATTATCTATAAGTATTGAAGCATGTATAAGCACAATCAAGCACATATATCTGAAAATCAAAACATATTTGTCATAAGGTTTAGGGCTTCAAAACAGGCCTCCAACAATAAGGTTTAGCCTACCATTGTCATGGTAAAACACATAAAAGTCATAAAGAGATAGAATACAATACAAATCAGAGATGTAGAAAAGAAATCCCTATGGAAATTCCCAAGCATACACTCTTCTCCTTGCAATCTTCTTCTCTTCTCCTTCTTGGTGGCTCCTCAATGAAAAGTACGTAAGTAATATCTCTCTCCCAATAATAACCTAATTACAAAAGTATTATTTTTAATTGTTCCCAAGAATACATGGCTTTCCAAAATTGAAAAGATTTCTAAAAGTCAAAATTCGTAGTTGACTCTTCTATGCTGTTTCTGGACTGATTCAGTTGGACTTTGATATCTGGCCCATTCTAGAATAAAAGAAAATCTCGTTATCTTCGTGTGGGCTGTTTACTCGCTGAAATCTGATGTACGGAACTCAAGATACGGCCCAAACAATGTGTAATGCACGTGCGGCCCAACCAATCCGAATTTAATTGTAATTTAGCTTCAATCCTTTCCAATTTAGAATTCCATGCTTCCTACAATAAAATATTATAAACTAATTAAAAAAAAAATCCAATTAAATCCAAATATAATTAAGATGAGAATAAAAATCATTTAAAATACATATAAAAATATACTCTATCACATACAAGTTTGATTAACTCAAAACCTAAACAACTCATATCTCATATATCCAGTGGCGGATTTAGTGGGGGCCAGTGGGGGCCAGCGCCCCCCCTAAATTTGGTACTAGAATAGGTAGTATAGATTTTGTATGAATTGTTTGTGTAGCCAAGATGGTTAATGGGAGTGTTTTACATATCTATGGGCAGGGTTCGATTCCTCCTATGGTATTTAATTGTTCATTTTTTTCCAATTTTTCCTAATATTTTATCACAATAGCAACCTAAGTTCGTGAAAATTGACTATAAAATTATACATTCAAGTAATTTAACTCCAAAATTCAAATAATTTTCGTTTTTTATTATATTTAAGTAATTTAATTGTGAAAAAATATTTATTTATATTATATTTTACTTCACAATTATAATAAAAAAAATTATAAAAAATAATTCATTATTTATTATTTTTTTCCGGCCCCCCCTAAAAATAATTTTTGCGTCCGCCGCTGCATATATCAGACACAAACCAGAACCCTTTGCTACGGATCCGTATTGCCATGTCCTGATACACACAGTTTGGGTACTCACCGAGGTAAAGGAAAGTAAAGTTTCACATCATATCACAACACAAAACCATTTTCACAATTATGGCTAGTTTACATACAAGACAATTTTCCAATTGCCTATAGGTAAAATATTATTCATGGAAAGACATAATCATTGCTCAAAAGATTAATAAATTGGCTTAAAATTCTTAAGATAGCTCACAAGCAATGATTGAGTGTCTAAAATAACACCTTTCAGTTTTAAACAAGGTGTGTGCACACGCCTTTGTTGAAACTTGAAAGAGGGATTATCTAAGATCATGTCATCACGATCATGGTCATTAGACAGTTACACAAACTATGTCATCGAGTGCAACTGACCATTTTGACACATTAAGATTATGCAAACCTTAGAAACTCTTATTTCAAATCTAAAACTCGTTCGTATGCAAATAAATAATATCAAGATCGCCATAATCTAGCCCTCAATTCTAACATACTGTTGTGCATATCAATGAATTCCAATATCAAAATTGCATAGAGGTGGAAGATGCTGGTAGAAAAAGAAAATAAAAGGTCTGAATTAGTCGAGTAACAAATATACCTTGCGCTGAGCTTGCAGGTGGGTTGTGACCTGATGCAGGTACTATTGCGGAGGTCCTAGCTGAGGTTTTTCCTGTAGAAATGAACAATGATGTAAAGATATAAATAGGTATAATCACGTATAGTGCATACTATTACCATAAGTGTTCTGTATAAACTGTTAAACTATTTAAAATCACATATGCACGTTAAACTTGTGGTCAGTAATACTGAATATAACGGCCGTAAGAACTGGGCAACCTTGCACTGAGAGATAGGTGTAAGGCAAGTGTAACATAGCTAAACACATGAATCTTTTTACAAAAAGGAGCAAATGAGGGTACCTTGTGCCAATATAGTACTACACTTGATGAAACAAACAACAATGTTAAGATGAATTTTGTAGCCAACAACTTATCCCCAAGTTGCATATACATATAGCATCAAAAGGTGATTATAAACCAACAGTCAATATGGGACCTGATACATAAATTTAAATTTAAGTTACAAAGCCCTACGAGCATTGATACGTAGTATGCGAAAGACTGATTTTATGTGAACAACATTCCACGGTGTGATACTGTGGCCAGTTTAAGCAAGTTACTACCTAGGTTGTACCATTATCTTATAAAGTATGTACATCTAGGGACCGACATGAGATCAAAATCGCTATTGGCACAGAGCCGTTTTATATTATGGACGCTAATTAAGGAACCAATAGATCGGCCAGGAACACAATAATTTGGAAACAAGAGGTCCCTTGTGCGAATGACCAGATTGTTGAATCATTACATTGAAAAATACGGAAGGCACATGATATATATATATATTTATATATTTATCGAGCTCAAGATATGAGTCAACCACATTTATTAGTGTTGTTGAATTACAAAACTAATAAACCTTTTGTAGACTGGACATATAAATAAAACTATAGAACTAACGGTTACAGGAAGAATATTGTATAACAATATTTATAAGAAGAATTGGGATTAGGGTTTGTGTGTTTAGGTGTGGCTGATCTTGTCTATTGATATTTAGTGGTGAACTGTTTCTCAGACTTTACAAAATGCTACGTACCCTTTTTATAGGGATCAAGCCATACGTAGTTCTCTTAGAGAAGAAATTATCTAGATGGGCTAGGGTTTCTATGGGCTCTGTAACACCCCCAGATCCAGGGTCAGGGATCTGGTCGTTACGGTCTCAATAACCAACCACAAAACCAACATAATTTAAATTACAACCTTGTGACCCAAAACAACAACATAAAACACACCCGTTATAGTCCCAGAGATGAAATCAGAGTAACCAACAATATTATTAATCACAAGTTTGAGTTCTTACAACCCAAAGAATTACAATTGTGCAATTACATACTCTTTGCCATCCATTAATAGATATCATAATATAAATACATTTGAGGCTCAATTGCCAACAACTAGCCTACCAGTAGTTGCATCCTCAACAAAGGTAGCCAAGACCTTAGCTGTAAACCTCTGACGATTGACACCTGCTTACGCTGTGTGCGCCTTGCGCGGCCATCTGATCTAGCTGTTGTTGTAATATAAATAAATAAAGCAAGGGTGAGCAATAGCCCACCGAAAATATAATTGAACGACAATAATATATGACAGTTCAAAATATCTTTGAAACCATATGCCATGCATTAACGATGTAGTACCAATATAAGTTATGAGATGAAGTTACAAGGTAACTCAAAAATATATTTGTTTTGAATAAATATCTGCTATGCAAAAGATAAGCAAGATATTCTCAATTATCATAAAAGAGGAACTTGCAGGAAAATATTGCAATTCCGGTTTCAACGCTTTTTCACCTTGCCAACACCAACAGTGTTGCAGAAATTTCTCACTTTTAGAAGATGAACTAATACGGGAGCATTGCCGCGCCAGATGCCCTGACGTTTACGATGATCAGTCGTATGTCATGCATCTCATCAGTCGTTCTCTACATGTAGAAGGTAGCTCCGACGGAATTACTTATCTACCGCCCTCTGGAACTCCTCAGCCAACGATTGGGCTATTGCTGGACCGGCGCCACTCGACCACTTACGCGTTTCCTAGTTCGAATATCATCCATGACTCTGAAACGTAAAGTTCGTTTCCCCTTTTCCCCAAGTGTAACACTTGTTGATAGGACTCCACAAAGTAGTCGTATCTCATTGGAAAGGAAAATTCACCAATATTTCCCAAGCTGATGCTTGTTAATGGATATAAACTTGTTACATCAATCATACCCCTCGAGCGTTGAGGAGGTAACCAAAAGACTCATATCGATGCTTGAAAGAATCAAGATGTGAGTGACAAGATAGTTTTAGCAAGTATAGGACCGGGAGCCCAATAAATAACATCTCTCAAGTGAGGTCCCCTTATATACGTTTTGGAAGTTGAGCGAGTATTTAAATCTTCTTTAAGATAGATTTAAATAAAAATAGAATTTTGGAAACCTCCCCTTAATAAAAATAGTCATAAACTACTCCAAAATATTTTACACCATATGTGAAGGTGATATATAATCTTTGAATAATATGAATCATTATAAAAGAACTTAAAAGGATTTAAATAAATATTCCAAGAATATTTATTAACTCAATATTAATTAAGGAATATGAATAAATCATAATATTACTCGTAAGTAATCCTCGAATGAATATTTAGAATTATTTACTAAATAACTCTCTTCTATAAATGAATATTCAATATAATATTCATTAATTAAATAAACTCAAACAAATATTTAAAATAATATTCACTAAATAAATCAAACCTTAAATGAATATTTGAACATAATATTCATTTAATAATATACCAAATGAATAGCCAAATATTATTCTTATTAATCAAAACTTTAAAGGAATATTCGAAGCAATATTCCTTAAGTAATTAGAACTTCGAATGAATACTTTTAAATAATATTCATTAAATACATAAAATCTTAAATGAATATTCACGATAACATCCATTTAATAAATAAATTCCAAGTGAATATTCAATTGATATTCATTATACAAATTATATTCTAAATGAATAACCAAATAATATTCATTTAATAATTAATATTCTAAATAAATATCCAAATGATATTCATTTAGTAATCAAAACCTTAATATTCGAAATAATATTCCTTGAGTAATTAGAACTTCCAAAGAATATTTTCGGAATAATATTTATCAATTACATAACACTTAGATGAATATCTGAAAGTGATATTCATTTAATGAACAAATTCCAATGAATATCAAAGTAATTATTCATTAATAATCAAACTCTAATGAATATTCAAAAATAATATTCATTTAATATTTCTCGACTGAGATAATACTCAAATAACATTTCTCAAAAGATTTCCAAGTATTTGATACTTTTATGGAAATATGAATAATGGTTAATAATAACATTCCTCAAAATGAATACTACTATGTCGCTGGAATCCCTCCGGGTTTCCACGACTATCTATAACACAAAATACCGACTCCCGGTCTATATTATCGAAGGAATATCATACGCCCTTCACTAAGGGTCTTAACAAATTCCGGCTTATACTGATATATCGTATCTAGTTTATAAGCCAACATCCAAACAGGGAACAAGTATCAATATTACTCTTGAAAACAAACATGCATGCTATGGCATAGGTATAACAACAATCATATATATTATCACAACAACAGTTCCAAGGTATTGGAAACTTGCCTGGGAATCGAGTGCGGGTAGGGGTAATGTGTCCCGGGTCAGCTCGACGATCTATAAACAATCAGAATATTTAAGATTAATCACTTAACGCTTCTTAAAAGGCTAAGTATAAACTCTACTTAAATCGAAATGTGCTTTCGAGTTATCTCGTTACGTCTCTTTTAGTGTAACTCTTTTTTATCACCGATACGATCCGACATTCGTTCATTATCAAGACATGTCATCATGCTTATACTTGGTATATACTTAAGTCGTACAAGTTCTAAGGTCGGTCGTTTACGGATCAAGATTATACCTCGAGTTCTATCGCCCGTTTTCTAAGTTATAACCAAAGTCATACTTTCAAGGGGTTCGTTCGCGTTTAATCTCGATTCAAACATTTTTATAAAATCGAAAAACGATCTTTTTAACACGAGGTATTTTCTCACACTATCCTTATGATCTCTAATTTTTAATTATCAAGATTCGCCACTGATTTCGTGGTAATAAAGGGATCCAATTTCAGTTACGAACTTTCGTTTACGGTTTCGAACCACTTTTACGAATTTAATCATAACTCCTAAACCGTAAATTGAAATGCTTCGATTCTTTAGCCAAAGTGATCTATGTTAAAAAATCTAGCAGTAGGGTTTATTATCTTGCCAAGAACAGAGAGTTATGGCTACTGTCCAGTTCGGGTTCTTAGTGTTAATGAAAATCGGGCATTACGACGGCTATAAATCGAACGTTCTACTAATCGTAACACTAAAACCAAGCCACACCGGGCATCCATACAACTTATTCACATGATTTCTCATCCCAAAATGTCCAAGAACATCTTACTTAACCATCATAATCATTGAATCTCTTAATCAACAAAACTAACTACATAATCATGCTTTAATCATTACCATAACCATACTAATTCAAAACTATCAAGAACATCATTAAAACTCAAAGTCAAACTAGGGGTTCATGAGGTTTATACCTTCCTTGTAGAGTGTTAAAGACCTTGCTAAGCCTTGTATAGCCCTTGTATACCCTTTACCAAGCTTAGATCATCCAAGAAATCAAGATCCAAGAATTTTGTTCTTGAAAACACTATTCACCCTCCTTTTAAATCATTTCTTTGAAAATGGAAAAAGATGAGTTTGATGCTAAGATTTTGAGGAGATCATTTTTATGAATTATAGGACTCACATAAAAAGTTTCAAGATCAACAAGTGGTTGGAAGTTGGATTTTGATTCTTGATTTAAGGAAATAGCCGAATGTGGTCAAATGGGGAGAGTTTGTGTTGCTTGGCTTGTTTCTTGAGAAATAATGCATAAAGTGAAGTGTTTATGATAATATCTAGCATAAAGGGTGATATATTTTATCAAGTGGACAAGTTGCATGCAAGTGAAATATCTTGCATCTTGGTTGGAGTTGCTAAGTACTTGGTTGCTCCTCTTGATTCTAGTTACTCTTGTAACTATATTGGTTACTAGATATTTTCTAGTGGCTTGCACAAGACTCTTGCTCCCTCTGCTTGTTTCTTTGTCCGTTTATTGCTTAATTCGTTGCTCGTTCGAGGGAATAACTCCTTCGTTTCTAGTTAGGGTTTTACCGAAAACTTCTTAATATTTATAATACTATTCTTCATCTTTCTTAATACTTCTCGAATTTAAATACCTTAAATATTAAATATTAAATCCTTAATCTATCAGTGTCTAGGGAAAATCTCGGAGAAAATGAAAGTGCTGTTTTTCTGAATCCGACAGCTTTTGCATACACTTATTTTCCTCCTGGATCACTAATACGAACTCAGAAATCCGTTCCGAATACCGGGTATAACATTATTATAATAATATTCCAAATTCCACCAAAATCACTATTCATCACTTATTTTTATTTAATTCCTATAATTAGGAAAATGAACCTGGTTCACCCTCGAGTGTTCCTTAACCTTTTTACGGAACCGCTGGGCTTATAATAGATATTGATTTGGATGACATGAGGGTATCTATTTCTCTCTAGGGAATCTTACCTTAACTTTCTAGGAGATAGATTATTCTAATCTAAGTTATCACCCAATAGCATCCTTCAGGCCATATAACCTTGGAATATATATCCTTTCATTATTCATCCTTTAAAAGCCAGTATTACATTGTAGTTGTAACCACTGTTCACTCTTACATCAATACATAATAAAAGTTTTAATTCTACCCAAAAATCTGGGTTCTTACAGTCTCCCCTCCTTAAAAGGATTCCGTCCCGGAATCAGGTAGAAGGCAATTGGGTACTTGTTGGTTATTTCGCTTTCCAATTCTCTGGTCGATCCTTACACATTCCAATCTTTCTAAAGCACATCGCACTGGTGTTACAATACACCCTTTATCCGTTCTACCAATTCTCTGATACTTTCGCATGACACATTAACCGGTATACGCTCTTGTCCGGTCTTATACTATTAACCTTATTGGTACGTGCAGTGACTTCGGTATCACTAACGCGCTACGAAATTCGGAGATACCCTCACTCGTAATTTTGCAATTCCTAATCTTCGCAATCTCGATGTATATATATTGAATTAGAAGAATTTATTGAGAGATCACTATGATCAATGAACATTTGTTATATTGCATAGCTAGTACAGAAGGGGGCCAGCCTTTAGTACTTGACAAGCAATTAAACAATTAATGGCATTCCACTTAGACTCCTATCACACAGACAGAGAGTCACGTAGTATTACCTCCCCTCCTTAAAGGGTTGTTCTTCTCATTTTAGAAGAAGGTAAATAAGGGAGAAGGAAAGAATTTCAAAGAATTGTATAAGAAAACTTTCAAGATTGTCAAAAATATCATACTTAGAATTTACCTCCGAACTATAGAGGTTTATTAGAGAAGAAAATAATCGTATTCGTATCAAATACTACTTTTTCGTAATCTCACATATCACATGTCCTTGCTGCTCTGTCCATCATTCTGTGGACCTATACTCTTGTTTGATATTAACATCACTTACTTTTGGAAAATCCTTCAACCTCTCAGGTTAAAATCTTGGATTTCTCGCTTGACATTATTATTACTGGCATTTCATGCCCCGACACTGGCTCTTTCATACTCATAATTCTAACACTATCAGGTTGTCATTCCGAGAGCTCGTTAAGAAAACCCATTCCTCACTCCATTCATAACATTCCTTGCTTCACATTCCATAATTATTTTCCAATCTTTTCTTTATCAATCACATCCTTCATATTATCTAATTCTTATTTACTCTTGTTGTTTAACTCTATCGTCATCTCAGTGTTGAGACACTCGCCACCTTTACTCAATACGTGTTACACGTTTGGGGTCGAATTTTCCTTTGTTCAACCGTCTAGATTTCACTTTCTCATTCCATGAGTCTCTTTATTTCTCAATCAACTATTCCATATTTCCTCGGATTTTCCAAACTTAAAAGGAGTCAATTTGTATGTCATTCATGCTCCTAATTCCAACTTTCCGTTTTGGCCAATACCCTTACCTTGCCAATTCCATACTCTTCTCGCTTCATTACTGGAGCTTCTCATGAGTCTGCCTATCTGACTCTCTTATTAATTCCCAATTCTATTTCCATCTCTATCAGTCTCTTGTCTTTATTTCTACTATAATCATTTTATGAACCATCATAACCTAATTCTTCATTTCAAATATCCCGTCGTTCCCGAAATTACACCATCCGAAATAAACCTGGATGATTTCTCTAATTTAGATTCAATTCTACATTTCCACAGTCGTTACCACCTAATTTCTCAGAAGGATCACCATCGCTTATCGTTTACGCAGTGCTTTAATAACTAAGCATCATAATTATCAATTCAAGATCCTCTAGGAAAACAAAATAATCACTATTTCCTATTCATAAGGAACGCTTCCTGAACTTGACGTAGATATTACATGAAGCAGATAAAATTGTAGGAAAGCTTCCAGCATCGCAGCTGGAACAGGCTAGTGAGATTATTAATCATATATCTCCGGTAGAAGACTAAAAGCTTATCGGTTTGCTTAATCGCTTGCCAACCTCATAATTCTCTATCTTGTTTGCACAGAAATACACCAACATAAACTTGCTTGTCATTCATCATCGTGCCATTTGGCTTATCAGTATTTGTACCCTCTCTATTTCGGGTCATTTACTACCAATTCATTGTTACTTAACCTCCCCTCTCTCTTTCCAAAGAAAAGGCGAGTCTCTTGGGGAATTTGGTCTGGTCTGTCGTAGAGCCTCCTAATGTCGGTAATGTGCTACTGGCAACATCAGGAATCGAATCTTTACTTAAACTATTCTTATAGTTGATCCTGGCAAAATCATTAGACGGAATGTAACTTTCTCTACCACATTATGACCATTAAGGTCCTTACATTATCATCCTATTTCTTTGGTCTGAGCATTTATACTTACTCCCCCATACTTAACGTGTCGGCCACCTCGTTGGCCTTTCCTGATTATAATAATTTCTTGGGATCAATGTTTTCTAGATCTATTCCAACTCAGGGTGGAAGCATTCTCCCTTAAATTCTGCTGAATGAGAGAAAGCATCTATCAGTCTTTTCCAAAAGTCCTTGCTTCCACCTTTCTAGTGCGATCTTGACTACAGGTACTCCAAATCATACCTAGGATATTTCCTTACTTAACTCCCTTCTTGTTTTTAGGATAATCTCAACCTTATTGGTTCAATCCATACTTTTACATGGTTTCACACATGCTTCCTCTGGCCTTATGGTTACTATGTCGTACATTCCTTACCAAACTTCCCTTTTGAAGTTCAGAATATTACCTCTTCCCTTGTAAGGTTTCTTAGGCCATCCTCATCATTCCTCCTGTATCTCCTGGTTACAGGGTATATCAAACATCATTAATCAATTCGATAACAATTCTGTCTATGTACTTTTAGAGACTCCTTTCCACAAATCCTTACAGGTTACTGATACCTTGGTTGATTTCACTTATATCGTCTGATTTCACAATGTCTATATTAGGGGTAATGCTATCCTTTGTGCATCCCCCAAGGTTCGTATTAATCTATGGACATTCTATCCTCAATTCCATTTTCAAGGAATACTTACATCCTGTACTTGGCAATCATATATCCATAATAAGGGTCTCTTTTCAATCATTCCAATCTTGATAATCTATAGGTAGCTTAATGTTACCTCTCCTTTCAAACGAATGTCAGTCTATATGACTTTCCCAAAAGACAACGTATGTCTATCTGTCTTTCTTACAGAACTTGGTAATGGTAGCAAGGATGTTCTGGAAGATATTGGTCATGTTCAACGTGAATCTCTTAATGCCTAATGCTCCTCTTGAGGACACCAAGTTTCAGATAACATTTATGCATCATACTGCACCATCTCTGACAATCCTCATAACCTTTACTGGTCACCATCCTCATTCCTAACACATCCATGGTATTTATAAAATCCCTTATCATGTATCTCAATTTATTTTATATCAAAAGTCCTTGCGGTTGGCGCTTGATTAGAAGCAACCCCGATATATCCTTTCATTGCTGGTCTAGTTAATTGTTAATCCTTTGTGACTTGGCCTCAACTTGCCATACTAAAACATGTGAGTTAGGGGTCGGCTAATAGCATTACTTTTCTAGCAATTGCTGGCATAGTGCCTTCTACTTTGATACCTTTTGATCTTTTCAAAACCCTTCTCCATATAAGTCTCAATCGACTTCTCGGTACCGTCTCCGGTCACCTTTCCTTTTCTTTTATTCTTCTAGTTACTCTTATCAATTCCACGTACCACAAAAGCTTAACACTTCTGGCATAACAACCTTTTCATTTAAGTCAATCCCAGAATTTCTCAGTCCGGCTTGTTTCTTAATTACATTTAACTTCATAATTTTATCCATACATTCAACTGTAATAATCGGGGTATGCCTACCCACCTGTATAGCGGCTACTTTACCCAATCCACAGGGTTCGCTCCAGTTTCCACTCTCTTCAATGACGTCTTTTGATAATCAGAAAGACAAGGTTTGCCAAATTTTGTCCAATTCCTTTCCAGAATTTGGGAAACTTTCAGTTAATCTATTCACCCACTAGTAACATGCCACATCTTCCCGATACATATTCATCCTATTAGTCGATACTACCAAATACCAGTCTTCTTAACAACTAGTCTCAGAAGGAACACTACCGTCGGGGTTAGTCGTTCCTCAACATTGGCACTACCAAGGCCATCCGAATCCGATGAACTGCGCTGTCTAAATGTATTCGAAATTACGCTATCATGCTGCATAAGCGCAGACCTATACCTGTATGAGTTGCATCATAATATCTCCCAAAGTTTCCTTCTTCCATTAGGCAATGCCAACCCTGGTCATCACCAACTTTACCTTTAGCTCCAGGAAGATCTTCTCACGTTTATCTTGTCCATTCAAACTTTTATTCTTATAATAAGTCGGGTTACGGGACTACACTTTCTGTAAAGTCCTGAGCAAATCTTTAGTAATACCTTGTGAATTTTATGAAATTTCTCACCTTTGCCAGTGTGGTTGGCCAATCTTCATTTGAAACTGTCTTTAACTTGGTAGGGCCGACCAACACTACTCTTATTGATCATGTGTCCTATTGCTGGACTTCATTTTGCCAAAACTCTTATTTCGAGAACATGTCCTACACCTGTTCTATCAGGTTGCACCTAGAAGCATTCTCAATTACATCTCGACCACTGCTCGCCTTGCCTAATCCATTTATGATTCAGTGTCAGAATAAACTTAACGTAACTACCATAATTCATTCAAGGAAAAGAAAGAATTTAATATTCCTCTGAATCACATGCAACTGATGTTTCTGGTTCATCATTTCACTGAATTGAACTGAACTTATACTTGGTTTCTTGACGATAGCCTCATTACTAGTTTATCATAGACTCACTGGTCTTTTAGTCTTGTAGGTTCCGAGATCATTGTCTCGCTTACTACTTCCTTATGTAACTTTATCCATTCAGGCCATTGCTTTCCACTATCTTTAATTTCTTAGCCAATCCATTCATAAAATGGACATCTCACTGGATAAACCACCTCATCAATCTCAATTGACTTTATAAATTATAACCTAGGAAATCTGCCTTCTCATGGCGAATTATCATCACTAAGATTCACACTAATCCATTTATCAAATAATGTGGCACTTGCTGCCTCTATCTCAACTGCTCCTGGAGACTCTGCTCCATGTCCTCCATCTGTGTCTTTGATAATCATGTGCCACTCTAACTCTTTTCTCATTAATCTGTAGGTTTCTAAGGATCTTTATCTATCCCCATATAAGATCTCAAGTAATTCCTCAAATCCATCTTACTTGCTGGCACTTCATTCGGTAGTCCGGCTATGAATCCAATATGCCTCTTTAATTCTCTTAATAATATCTCAATTCTTTAAGCTCACTTCTCTGAGCACTATATCTAGATTCTTACAGTCTCTCTGGCTGCAGCCCTCATCTCCTCAAGGTAAACTTCCCTGTCTCTAACAGGATTCTCCCTCTCTGCTGGAACCTCTTCCGGGTCCTCAGTAGGGTACTATATCGAATCCACCATCCGATCTTCAACATCAAAACAAGCATCATTATGTTACTGATCGTAATCCCCAAGGTCTGTCGCCTTACTAGTCGATACAAGAACGAGCTAAGTTACTATCATGATACTTTAGGGTTCCCATAAGGGTTTTATACGTCAGTACTACATTAAGTAGTCCGACTATGAACTTGGCAAGAGTTCTTATTATCTTAATGAATTTATTGTTTTAACGTCGCATCATCTCTGGGATATATGACGCTCTCTCTGATACCATTTCTGTAACACCCCCAGATCCAGGGTCAGGGATCTGGTCGTTACGGTCTCAATAACCAACCACAAAACCAACATAATTTAAATTACAACCTTGTGACCCAAAACAACAACATAAAACACACCCGTTATAGTCCCAGAGATGAAATCAGAGTAACCAACAATATTATTAATCACAAGTTTGAGTTCTTACAAGCCAAAGAATTACAATTGTGCAATTACATACTCTTTGCCATCCATTAATAGATATCATAATATAAATACATTTGAGGCTCAATTGCCAACAACTAGCCTACCAGTAGTTGCATCCTCAACAAAGGTAGCCAAGACCTTAGCGGTAAACCTCTGACGATTGACACCTGCTTACGCTGTGTGCGCCTTGCGCGGCCATCTGATCTAGCTGTTGTTGTAATATAAATAAATAAAGCAAGGGTGAGCAATAGCCCACCGAAAATATAATTGAACGACAATAATATATGACAGTTCAAAATATCTTTGAAACCATATGCCATGCATTAACGATGTAGTACCAATATAAGGTATGAGATGAAGTTACAAGGTAACTCAAAAATATATTTGTTTTGAATAAATATCTGCTATGCAAAAGATAAGCAAGATATTCTCAATTATCATAAAAGAGGAACTTGCAGGAAAATATTGCAATTCCGGTTTCAACGCTTTTTCACCTTGCCAACACCAACAGTGTTGCAGAAATTTCTCACTTTTAGAAGATGAACTAATACGGGAGCATTGCCGCGCCAGATGCCCTGACGTTTACGATGATCAGTCGTATGTCATGCATCTCATCAGTCGTTCTCTACATGTAGAAGGTAGCTCCGATGGAATTACTTATCTACCGCCCTCTGGAACTCCTCAGCCAACGATTGGGCTATTGCTGGACCGGCGCCACTCGGCCACTAACGCGTCTCCTAGTTCGAATATCATCCATGACTCTGAAACGTAAAGTTCGTTTCCCCTTTTCCCCAAGTGTAACACTTGTTGATAGGACTCCACAAAGTAGTCGTATCTCATTGGAAAGGAAAATTCACCAATATTTCCCAAGCTGATGCTTGTTAATGGATATAAACTTGTTACATCAATCATACCCCTCGAGCGTTGAGGAGGTAACCAAAAGACTCATATCGATGCTTGAAAGAATCAAGATGTGAGTGACAAGATAGTTTTAGCAAGTATAGGACCGGGCAGCCCAATAAATAACATCTCTCAAGTGAGGTCCCCTTATATACGTTTTGGAAGTTGAGCGAGTATTTAAATCTTCTTTAAGATAGATTTAAATAAAAATAGAATTTTGGAAACCTCCCCTTAATAAAAATAGTCATAAACTACTCCAAAATATTTTACACCATATCTGAAGGTGACATATAATCTTTGAATAATATGAATCATTATAAAAGAACTTAAAAGGATTTAAATAAATATTCCAAGAATATTTATTAACTCAATATTAATTAAGGAATATGAATAAATCATAATATTACTCGTAAGTAATCCTCGAATGAATATTTAGAATTATTTACTAAATAACTCTCTTCTATAAATGAATATTCAATATAATATTCATTAATTAAATAAACTCAAATAAATATTTAAAATAATATTCACTAAATAAATCAAACCTTAAATGAATATTTGAACATAATATTCATTTAATAATATACCAAATGAATAGCCAAATATTATTCTTAGTAATCAAAACTTTAAAGGAATATTCGAAGCAATATTCCTTAAGTAATTAGAACTTCGAATGAATACTTTTAAATAATATTCATTAAATACATAAAATCTTAAATGAATATTCACGATAACATCCATTTAATGAACAAATTCCAATGAATATCAAAGTAATTATTCATTAATAATCAAACTCTAATGAATATTCAAAAATAATATTCATTTAATATTTCTCGACTGAGATAATACTCAAATAACATTTCTCAAAATATTTCCAAGTATTTGATACTTTTATGGAAATATAAATAATGGTTAATAATAACATTCCTCAAAATGAATACTACTCTGTCGCTGGAATCCCTCCGGGTTTCCACGACTATCTATAACACAAAATACCGACTCCTGGTCTATATTATCGAAGGAATATCATACGCCCTTCACTAAGGGTCTTAACAAATTCCGGCTTATACTGATATATCGTATCTAGTTTATAAGCCAACATCCAAACAGGGAACAAGTATCAATATTACTCTTGAAAACAAACATGCATGCTATGGCATAGGTATAACAACAATCATATATATTATCACAACAACAGTTCCAAGGTATTGGAAACTTGCCTGGGAATCGAGTGCGGGTAGGGGTAATGTGTCCCGGGTCAGCTCGACGATCTATAAACAATCAGAATATTTAAGATTAATCACTTAACGCTTCTTAAAAGGCTAAGTATAAACTCTACTTAAATCGAAATGTGCTTTCGAGTTATCTCGTTACGTCTCTTTTAGTGTAACTCTTTTTTATCACCGATACGATCCGACATTCGTTCATTATCAAGACATGTCATCATGCTTATACTTGGTATATACTTAAGTCGTACAAGTTCTAAGGTCGGTCGTTTACGGATCAAGATTATACCTCGAGTTCTATCGCCCGTTTTCTAAGTTATAACCAAAGTCATACTTTCAAGGGGTTCGTTCGCGTTTAATCTCGATTCAAACATTTTTATAAAATCGAAACACGATCTTTTTAACACGAGGTATTTTCTCACACTATCCTTATGATCTCTAATTTTTAATTATCAAGATTCGCCACTGATTTCGTGGTAATAAAGGGATCCAATTTCAGTTACGAACTTTCGTTTACGGTTTCGAACCACTTTTACGAATTTAATCATAACTCCTAAACCGTAAATTGAAATGCTTCGATTCTTTAGCCAAAGTGATCTATGTTCAAAAATCTAGCAGTAGGGTTCATTATCTTGCCAAGAACAGAGAGTTATGGCTACTGTCCAGTTCGGGTTCTTAGTGTTAATGAAAATCGGGCATTACGACGGTTATAAATCGAACGTTCTACTAATCGTAACACTAAAACCAAGCCACACCGGGCATCCATACAACTTATTCACATGATTTCTCATCCCAAAATGTCCAAGAACATCTTACTTAACCATCATAATCATTGAATCTCTTAATCAACAAAACTAACTACATAATCATGCTTTAATCATTACCATAACCATACTAATTCAAAACTATCAAGAACATCATTAAAACTCAAAGTCAAACTAGGGGTTCATGAGGTTTATACCTTCCTTGTAGAGTGTTAAAGACCTTGCTAAGCCTTGTATAGCCCTTGTATACCCTTTACCAAGCTTAGATCATCCAAGAAATCAAGATCCAAGAATTTTGTTCTTGAAAACACTATTCACCCTCCTTTTAAATCATTTCTTTGAAAATGGAAAAAGATGAGTTTGATGCTAAGATTTTGAGGAGATCATTTTTATGAATTATAGGACTCACATAAAAAGTTTCAAGATCAACAAGTGGTTGGAAGTTGGATTTTGATTCTTGATTTAAGGAAATAGCCGAATATGGTCAAATGGGGAGAGTTTGTGTTGCTTGGCTTGTTTCTTGAGAAATAATGCATAAAGTGAAGTGTTTATGATAATATCTAGCATAAAGAACCTTTATTAAAGGTGTGATGCATTGGGTGATGTATTTGATCAAGTGGACAAGTTGCATGCAAGTGAAATATCTTGCATCTTGGTTGGAGTTGCTAAGTACTTGGTTGCTCCTCTTGATTCTAGTTACTCTTGTAACTATATTGGTTACTAGATATTTTCTAGTGGCTTTCACAAGACTCTTGCTCCCTCTGCTTGTTTCTTTGTCCGTTTATTGCTTAATTCGTTGCTCGTTCGAGGGAATAACTCCTTCGTTTCTAGTTAGGGTTTTACCGAAAACTTCTTAATATTTATAATACTATTCTTCATCTTTCTTAATACTTCTCGAATTTAAATACCTTAAATATTAAATATTAAATCCTTAATCTATCAGTGTCTAGGGAAAATCTCGGAGAAAATGAAAGTGCTGTTTTTCTGAATCCGACAGCTTTTGCATACACTTATTTTCCTCCTGGATCACTAATACGAACTCAGAAATCCGTTCCGAATACCGGGTATAACATTATTATAATAATATTCCAAATTCCACCAAAATCACTATTCATCACTTATTTTTATTTAATTCCTATAATTAGGAAAATGAACCTGGTTCACCCTCGAGTGTTCCTTAACCTTTTTACGGAACCGCTGGGCTTATAATAGATATTGATTTGGATGACATGAGGGTATCTATTTCTCTCTAGGGAATCTTACCTTAACTTTCTAGGAGGTAGATTATTCTAATCTAAGTTATCACCCAATAGCATCCTTCAGGCCATATAACCTTGGAATATATATCCTTTCATTATTCATCCTTTAAAAGCCAGTATTACATTGTAGTTGTAACCACTGTTCACTCTTACATCAATACATAATAAAAGTTTTAATTCTACCCAAAAATCTGGGTTCTTACAGTCTCCCCTCCTTAAAAGGATTCCGTCCCGGAATCAGGTAGAAGGCAATTGGGTACTTGTTGGTTATTTCGCTTTCCAATTCTCTGGTCGATCCTTACACATTCCAATCTTTCTAAAGCACATCGCACTGGTGTTACAATACACCCTTTATCCGTTCTACCAATTCTCTGATACTTTCGCATGACACATTAACCGGTATACGCTCTTGTCCGGTCTTATACTATTAACCTTATTGGTACGTGCAGTGACTTCGGTATCACTAACGCGCTACGAAATTCGGAGATACCCTCACTCGTAATTTTGCAATTCCTAATCTTCGCAATCTCGATGTATATATATTGAATTAGAAGAATTTATTGAGAGATCACTATGATCAATGAACATTTGTTATATTGCATAGCTAGTACAGAAGGGGGCCAGCCTTTAGTACTTGACAAGCAATTAAACAATTAATGGCATTCCACTTAGACTCCTATCACACAGACAGAGAGTCACGTAGTATTACCTCCCCTCCTTAAAGGGTTGTTCTTCTCATTTTAGAAGAAGGTAAATAAGGGAGAAGGAAAGAATTTCAAAGAATTGTATAAGAAAACTTTCAAGATTGTCAAAAATATCATACTTAGAATTTACCTCCGAACTATAGAGGTTTATTAGAGAAGAAAATAATCGTATTCGTATCAAATACTACTTTTTCGTAATCTCACATATCACATGTCCTTGCTGCTCTGTCCATCATTCTGTGGACCTATACTCTTGTTTGATATTAACATCACTTACTTTTGGAAAATCCTTCAACCTCTCAGGTTAAAATCTTGGATTTCTCGCTTGACATTATTATTACTGGCATTTCATGCCCCGACACTGGCTCTTTCATACTCATAATTCTAACACTATCAGGTTGTCATTCCAAGAGCTCGTTAAGAAAACCCATTCCTCACTCCATTCATAACATTCCTTGCTTCACATTCCATAATTATTTTCCAATCTTTTCTTTAACATTCCTTGCCACGCTGGATCTCTAGGCCTCGCTGGACCTCGCGAACTACGACCATGTCACTAGGGCTTCGGGGCACGATCCCGCTGCACTATGATGCGACCCTATCACTATGATGGCAAACTTTAATGACCCATTCTTCATCCCTAGGCCCATTATGTGTGATGCACTGATATTCTAGCCCATTAAGCCTGTTTAGGACTTTATGCCAAATTCGGGCATAACAACTACCCCCCGAGTCCATATTGCCATTAGAAATGCGATGTGGACTCAGAGAATGTCTTTCCAGAAATTAAAATGTGATGTCAAGGCCCATTATCAATTACTCCTATGGGCTCTCATTGCAGGCCCAATGAATCCAAATAGTTGCTAACAGCTGTTATGTCTCGAGATCCGTTCAGGGCTGCTAAGATGATGACACGTGCGACACATCCTTCTCTTTCCTATCCACTATATAAACTCCAAATTTCAAATCATTTCTCACTTTCCTTATTAACAACATACCGAAGTGCTGCCAATTTGCTCCCAGATCAAACAAAGACCCAGCTCGCTTTCCATCAAGAACGACCCCAAGTTTTTTCAAGATCTTCAACAAAAAAGTAAGTTTCTCTCTCTTGTTCTTCATTTGATCGAATGCATGTATAGTTTATAATTTCGTAAATATTTGCTGATAATTGCATGTGATGCGAGCCTGATTAACTGCGACCCCACACACTTAATTTCACGCTGCGAGCCCTGCCTCGCTAGACTAAAGAGCGTGACCCCTTTAATAGGTAAACATACGATCAAAAATAGAGTAAATGTGCGACCCCCCTGTTCTTCGTGAGTGGAGTGAGAACACTTAGATCCTTCTATTGAATCTTTTCTTCCTTTATCTCTTTTGATATTCTGTAAGTGCACACACTAATACTTCACAATCTTTTCAGATGTCCAACGATAGCTCAAGGACTCCTTCACCTCTTCCACACATCTCCATTAGCGAGAAAGCTGCTGCTAACATTGCCAAGGCTGCAAACACAAGCGACAACTCCTTCAAATTATATATGGACCCGCAATGGTCAAAAGAAGATTTCACCAGAGAGACCCCGCTAAATACATGGAGAACCAGACGACCCTCCAGCTCGCAAAGTCAATCCATCAATATCCCCTCAGGCTCAGCAAACCTAACATCCACAGCTGTTCAAGCCTCGTCAGTTCAGGATGAGGTTGATAAACTACTGAAGAAAGAACATGAATTTTTTGCCAGCGTCCCCAAGCTTCTATCTCCTCTTAAAAGAAACCTTCTCAACATAACCCCCATAGTATTGACCAGCACCTCATCAATAGACTCTTTTTGCCATGCTTACTACGAGCTCGAGGGTGGAGGTGATAACGAAGCCAATTCTGACGATTCTGATTACGAAGAACCTTCCTTTGACGATGGCGGTCTGGACGAAGTGGCCAGAGTCGTTAACTTTGAAGATTACAGCTACGTTCCTGAAGATTCCCCACGACCTTACATACCGACCCCTCAGCCTGAGCTAGAGGGCATTATTTATGTTGGGGGACCTCGCCCTGAGAACATTAAAGAGTGTTCGAAGGAGAAGCCAGGTCAGCCTCGCATCTTAGGCTGCAGAGATTTATCTACAACTCTTAATGCTGAATCCTTGAAAAAGGCAGTCGATACATACAGACCGGAAGGCAAAATTATTCTACCAAAGGCTTCAATGCGTTGCTATCGCTTCAACTATACAGAGAATGGAGGAAGAGTACCTCTAATGGTGTTGTCATCTGCTATGATGAAAATTGGTGTCTCCTCACCTCTCCACCCGTTTATTAGAGACGTGTGCGAGACCTACCACCTTGCTCCCATTCAGATCAATCCCAATGGGTACAGAGCAATGATAGCCCTTTACATTCTCTACCACAAACTCGGATATCCTAAGCTCGATGCGAGGACCATGGGATACTTCTTACAATTGAAGAGGTGCGGGCCATCTGACTTCGGCTATGTCTACTTCTCGGTCTGGCCAGAATTTAATAAGAAAGACCTTTATCATAGTACACCAAGCAACGCATGCTCGTGGAAGGGGCCTTATCTCTACGTTCACGAGGTGCCTAGAATAAAGACTTCCTTTAATTACCTTCCAGTAGGTCAAGTGCGAACCGTCCTGAAGGGCGAAGAGAAAACACGGGCTGATGATGTGCTGAAGACGCCTCGTTAAGACAGAAATGTACGAACCCTCCTCACTTTAGAAAACTTAGTCGAATGTGGATTTTTGAAAGAAGGGATCGTGCTTCCCTCTGAGGTGGGGCCTTCAAGTGCGAGGAAGGCCTCGCGAAAGAGAAAAACACGTGAGGAAGCCTCGTCCTCAAAAGTGATGGTCGCAGAGAGTAAGAATATTTTTATTGGTAGCCCAATAACTTTTTCATATTAACTGTCTTTTATTGTCTTCGTATTTTTACTTTTCATAGTAATTATCACTAACTGCTTTCTTTTCCCCTTTTGTAGGCATGTCAGGCAAAGGTCGCAGACCCCCTTTTTGCTCAAAGAATAAAGAGACCCTTGTTGACAATCCAGCGACCACACCTTCAGCAAAGAAAAGCGATCTCGCTCCTCCTCCTCATCCATCAACAACTACCAGGGTCGCTCCTCAACCTCCCCAAGCTACCCCTAAGCAACATGTTCCGAAAAAATGCAAGACTGGCCCACTGCCTCAGGTAACAAAACCTGCGGATACGACGCCAGTGCATCATCTATATGCTAAGCATGGATACACTCATGCTACTGAAGAAGAATGCACTGAGTGGGTGGGGGCTGAGCTAATAGAGAACTCTGAGGCGGTTTCCAAGTGTCTAGCTGAGGGTTTCATTCGCCAAGCCTCGCATCTACGCGAGTTAAGATGTGTTGTCTCTGCTAATGAGAAGCTTGAGAATGAGGTGAAGTTCTTAAAGATCAAGGCTGGAGAGGAAAAGAAACTGATGCTGGAGAACTACAAACGAGTGCTACAAACTGAAATAGCGACCCTCCAATCCGAGCTCAAGAAAGTTAACGATGAAAAAGCAGCACTCCATAAGTCCCTGACTGAGGCGGAGCAACATGAGGAGGAGCTGAAAAGAAAGCATGAGGAGGAGCTGTCCAATTTGAAGAAGGAGCTCGCTGTTGCCAAGGCCAACCGTGAAGATATTGAAGAGGCTGTCCAAACAGAATTTATGAAAAGCTTCATAAGAAAGGTTCCCGACTTCGACTGGTCGCACAGCCGACCTTCTCAAGGAGATTGAAGAGGAGGATGCAAAGGAGGCGGCCAGGCTCGCTAATGAGGCTGCTAAGGCGAATGTTGCCAATCAGGAGAAACCCACCGAACCAGCTACATGATTTGTTAATTTCGATGTTTTGAACTAGGGATGTGGACACCCTTTGAATGTCTCACAGATTGTAATATTCTTTTTGGTAACTTTATTGATAACTCTGTTGGGCTCGCGTAGCGACCCAGTAACTGTCTTCTCTTAACAATTTATATAACTCTATCCTCGTTTCTTCATATTATATCTTGTGCTTGCTTTAGCTTCATAAAATGCTTCCATTCTTTATGTCTCTTAACAAGTAGATTGACCTCGTAACTGCAAAGCTTTCCTTGTTAAACTTGTAACCTTTCCTTTTCAACTTGCTTAACTTCAAGGGGTACCCCATCTCTTTAGAATCAAGACATGCGATGCCTTCCTTGCGAGGTCGCAGACACGATCCGGAGATGGAGGTCGCACCTTGACTTCATTTTACTTTAAACTTTAAACTTTTTTAAGGAGATACTTTAGAACTAAACTTTGAAGACATTCCCTCAGGTCGCAGTAAATGCACGCTCGCGACCATATTGGCCTGAGGGAGTTCGGCCTCGCATTCGCTGTGCTGGCCTAGTCCTGAAAATTTAAAAATACTAACAAAAGAACAAAATTGCACTAACTTCTTGGAGAACAAACTTCATATACATAAATACTAGGGACGAAGCCCAACTTTCAATACATCATAACGAGGAGGTGTCTATATGATCACTACCCCCCGAGTACTTTGTATGAATTTATTCATGCTAAGTAGTAGTAAATAGAGACCACCAGGAACGAAGCTTCTACTGATAGTATTTCCTCAAATGTTCTGCATTCCAAGCCCGTGGTATGACCTTATCATCCATATTAGTTAGATAATAGGTCCCTTCATTGATGATACCATAAAGTTTATAGGGCCCTTCCCAATTGGCTCCAAAGACCCCATGAGACGAGACTTTTGTGTTAGGCATCACTCTCCTAAGCACCAAGCCCCCACGCGAAGATGTGGCACACGAACCTTTCCATTATAATACCTTGCATCTCGCCTTTGATAAGCTGCGAGCCTTAACTGGGCCTCCTCCCTTGACTCTTGTATCATATCCAAATATAACCTGTGATTGACCTCGTTTGCCTCAGGGTTATAGTGTTCTCTTCTGAACGACCCTGAGCCTACCTCAACAGGCACCATGGCCTCGCATCCATATGTCAAAGAAAATGGAGTCTCGCCTGTGGTGGACCTTGGGGTCATGTTATATGACCACAAAACCTTTGGCAACTCCTCGGGCCAACTACCCTTACTCTCCTCCAACTTAGCTTTAAGGGTATGCTTGATTATTTTGTTGATGGCCTCGGTTTGCCCATTTGTCTGAGGGTGGCTCACAGCAGAAAAACTTTTCTTGATTCCCAAACTCTCACAGAATTCTTTCATCACCTTGCTATCAAATTGCTTTCCATTATCTGAAATGAGCTGATATGGGATTCCATAACGACACACAATTGCCCTGTACATGAAGTCCTTCAATTTTTTGGCCGTGATGGTAGCAAGGGGCTCGGCCTCGGCCCACTTAGTAAAATAGTCCACGGCCACGACTGCATACTTACTCCTCCCTTAACTTTAGGAAGTTCACCAATAAGGTCTACTCCCCATATGGCAAAGGGCCAAGGGCTCATCAACGAGGTGAGGTGAGCAACCGGAGCATTACTGAAATTTGCATATCTCTGACATTTATCACATCGCCTAGCGAACTCAAAGGCATCTTTTTTCAATGTAGGCCAAAAATACCCCTGACGTAGAATTTTTTGAGCTAGGGAACTACCCCCCGAGTGATTGCCACATATTCCTTCATGGACCTCCCTCAAAATGTAGTTGCATTCTTCACCATCTACACACCTTAAGAGCGGGGTGTTAAATCCTCTTCGGTATAGCACTTCATCATAAATCACATAACGAGCTGCCTGATACTTGATCTTCCTTGTTTCTTTCTTTTCTTGAGGCAGAGCCCCATTCTTGACATACTCCCATATGGGGGTCATCCATGTCAATTAGACCTGGCAAAATGGGTATGGATCCAAAAACCCGAACCGAATCCGAAATTGGATCCGAACTAGATTATCCGAAATTGTATCCGAAACCGAAACAATCCGAATCCGAACCGAAACCGGTTCAATTTAATCAAATTCGATAACGATCCGAAAACCGATTTGACCCGATCCGAAAATTAACTGAACCAAAAATTTAACCAAAAATTATCCAAAATACTGTATCCAATGATGACCATGTATCCGATTATAATCAGAACCGATCAAATCCGAATAAAAATGTACCGAACCGAATATGACTTGAATCCGATGTAAATCCGAAACTAAAAATAAGTGAATCGAAAAATATTCGATAAAATAATTTTATATAGATTAATATTTTCTTGACCTTTATTTGTTTAGTTTTATCAATTTTTATATTTTCTGATTTGCTATATATTTATTATTATCATTGAATATTGCTTACGATATTTTGTATATAATAATATTTTAATTCAATTTGCAAATATAAATTAATAAATTCTGCACATAATTAGCAAATAAATAAATAAATAAATAAATTCTGCATATTCTGGGCAGAAATTAAAGTGCATTCACTTATATAGCGCTTATTAAAGTGCTTATGGAAGCGTTATATAAGTGATATATCTAATTTTAACATATTCGGTTTTATTTAATAAATTTTGACACATGTATTTTTTTAAAAATATTTTTTATTTTTTGAAAATTTGGAAATATCACTAAAATAGATATATCTTGACATCCGTACGGTTGAATCGTCGAGAAATTATTTTAAAAAAATAAAATCAACAATCCGTGACAAAACAATAGTTACGAGTATTAGTCAATTCGGTAGTTGACTACTAAGATCTCCAACCAAATTAATATTTTATTTTTTGAAAATTTGGGAATATCACTATATTAGATATATCTTGAGATCCGTATCGTTGGATCGTCGAGAAATAATTTTTAAAAAATAGAATCAACAATCCGTGACAAAGCACTAGTTACGAGTACTAGTCAATTCGGTAGTTGACTACAATGTTCTCCAACCAAATTAATTTTTTATTTTTTGAAAATTTGGGAATGTCACTAGATTATATATATCTTGAGATCCGTATGGTTGGATCGTCAAGAAAAAATGTTTAAAAAATAGAATCAACAATCCGTGACAAAGCACTAGTTACGAGTACTAGTCAATTCGGTAGTTGACTCCTAAGATCTCAAACCAAATTAATTTTTTATTTTTTGAAAATTTGAGAATATCACTAGATTTGATATATCTTGAGATCCGTACGGTTGGATCGTCGAGAAATAATTTTTAAAAAATAGAATAAAGAATCTGTGACAAAACACCAGTTACGAGTACTAGTCAATTCGATGGTTGACTACTAAGATTTTAAACAAAATTAATTTTTTATTTTTTACAAATTTGAGAATATCACTAAATTAGATATATCTTGAAATCCGTACGGTTGGATCGTCGAGATATATTTTTTAAAAAATAGAATCAACAATCCGTGATAAAACACTAGTTACGAGTACTAGTCAATTCAGTAGTTGACTACTAAGATCTCCAACCAAATTAATTTTTTCTTTTTTGAAAATTTGGGAATATCACTAGATTAGATATATCTTGAGATCCGTACGGTTGGATCGTCGAGAAATAATTTTTAAAAATAGAATCAACAATCCGTGACAAAGCACTAGTTACGAGAACTAGTCAATTCAATAGTTGACTACTAAAATCTCCAACCAAATTAATTTTTTATTTTTTAGAAATTTTGGAATATCATTAGATTAGATATATCTTGAGATCCGTACGGTTGGATCATCGAGAAATAATTTTAAAAAAATAGAATCAACAATCCGTGACAAAGCACTAGTTACGAGTACTAGTCAATTCGGTAGTTGATTATTAAGATCACCAAACAAATTAATTTTTTATTTTTTGAAAATTTGGGAATATCACTAGATTAGATATATCTTGAGATCCTTATGGTTGGATCGTCGAGAAATAATTTTAAAAAAAATAGAAACAACAATCCGTTACAAAGTACTAGTTACGAGTACTAGTAAATTCGATAGTTGACTACTAAAATCTCCAACCAAATTAATTTTTTATTTTTTAAAAATTTGGAATATCACTAGATTAGATAAATCTTGAGATCCGTATGGTTAGATCTTCGAGAAATAATTTTTAAAAAATAGAATCAACAATCCGTTACAAAGCACTAGTTATGAGTACTAGTCAATTCAATAGTTGACTACTAAAATCTCCAAGCAAATTAGTTTTTTATTTTTTAAAAATTTGGGAATATCACAAGATTAGATATATCTTGAGATCCGTATGGTTGGATCGTCGAGAAATAATTTTTAAAAAATAGAATCAACAATCCGTGACAAAGCACTAGTTACGAGTACTAGTCAATTCGGTAGTTGATTATTAATATCTCCTAACAAATTAATTTTTAATTTTTTTGGAAAATTTGGGAATATCACTAGATTAGATATATCTTGAGATCCGTATGGTTGGATCGTCGAGAAATATTTTTTAAAACATAGAATCTACAATCCGTGACAAAGCACTGGTTACGAGTACTAGTCAATTCGGTAGTTGACTACTAAGATCTCCAACCAAATATATTTTTTATTTTTTGAAAATTAGGAATATCACTAGATTTGATATATCTTGAGATCCGTATCGTTGGATCGTCGAGAAATAATTTTTAAAAAATAGAATCAACAATCCGTGACAAAGCACTAGTTACGAGTACTAGTCAATTCGGTAGTTGACTACTATGTTCTCCAACCAAATTAATTTTTTATTTTATGAAAATTTGGGAATATTACCAGATTAGATACTTGAGATCCGTACGGTTGGATCGTCGAGAAATAATTTTAAAAAAATAGAATCAACAATCCGTGACAAAGCACTAGTTACGAGTACTAGTCAATTCGGTAGTTGATTAGTAAGATCTCCTAACAAATTAATTTTTTATTTTTTTGAAAATTTGGGAATATCACTAGATTAGATATATCTTGAGATCCGTACGGTTGGATCGTCGAGATATATTTTTTAAAACATAGAATCAACAATCCGTGACAAAGCACTGGTTACGAGTACTAGTCAATTCGGTAGTTGACTACTAAGATCTCCAACCAAATATATTTTTTATTTTTTGAAAATTAGGAATATCACTAGATTAGATATATCTTGAGATCCGTATCGCTGGATCGTCGAGAAATAATTTTTAAAAAATAGAATCAACAATCCGTGACAAAGCACTAGTTACGAGTACTAGTCAATTCGGTAGTTGACTACTATTTTCTCCAACCAAATTAATTTTTTATTTTTTGAAAATTTGGGAATGTCACTAGATTAGATATATCTTGAGATCCGTATGGTTGGATCGTCGAGAAAAAATGTTTAAAAAATAGAATCAACAATCCGTGACAAAGCACTAGTTACGAGTACTAGTCAATTCGGTAGTTGACTCCTAAGATCTCAAACCAAATTAATTTTTTATTTTTTTGAAAATTTGAGAATATCACTAGATTTGATATATCTTGAGATTTGTACGGTTGGATGGTCGAGAAATAATTTTTAAAAAATAGAATAAAGAATCCGTGACAAAACACTAGTTACGAGTACTAGTCAATTCGATGGTTGACTACTAAGATTTTAAACAAAATTACTTTTTTATTTTTTACAAATTTGAGAATATCACTAAATTAGATATATCTTGAAATCCGTACGGTTGGATCGTCGAGATATATTTTTTAAAAAATAGAATCAACAATCCATGATAAAACACTAGTTACGAGTACTAGTCAATTCAGTAGTTGACTACTAAGATCTCCAACCAAATTAATTTTTTCTTTTTTGAAAATTTGGGAATATCACTAGATTAGATATATCTTGAGATCCGTACGGTTGGATCGTCGAGAAATAATTTTAAAAATAGAATCAACAATCCGTGACAAAGCACTAGTTACGAGAACTAGTCATTTCAATAGTTGACTACTAAAATCTCCAACCAAATTAATTTTTTATTTTTTAGAAATTTTGGAATATCATTAGATTAGATATATCTTGAGATCCGCACGGTTGGATCGTCGAGAAATAATTTTAAAAAAATAGAATCAACAATCCGTGACAAAGCACTAGTTACGAGTACTAGTCAATTCGGTAGTTGATTATTAAGATCACCAAACAAATTAATTTTTTATTTTTTGAAAATTTGGGAATATCACTAGATTAGATATATCTTGAGATCCTTATGGTTGGATCGTCGAGAAATAATTTTTAAAAAAATAGAATCAACAATCCGTTACAAAGTACTAGTTACGAGTACTAGTCAATTCGATAGTTGACTACTAAAATCTCCAACCAAATTAATTTTTTATTTTTTAAAAATTTGGAATATCACTAGATTAGATAAATCTTGAGATCCGTACGGTTAGATCTTCGAGAAATAATTTTTAAAAAATAGAATAAAGAATCCGTGACAAAACACCAGTTACGAGTACTAGTCAATTCGATGGTTGACTACTAAGATTTTAAACAAAATTAATTTTTTTTTTTTTACAAATTTGAGAATATCACTAAATTAGATATATCTTGAGATCCGTACGGTTGGATCGTCGAGAAATAATTTTTAAAAAATAGAATCAACAATCCGTGACAAAGCACTAGTTACGAGTACTAGTCAATTCGGTAGTTGATTATTAAGATCACCAAACAAATTAATTTTTTTTTTTTGAAAATTTGGGAATATCACTAGATTAGATATATCTTGAGATCCTTATGGTTGGATCGTCGAGAAATAATTTTTAAAAAAATAGAATCAACAATCCGTGACAAAGCACTGGTTACGAGTACAATCAATTCGGTAGTTGATTATTAAGATCTCCTAACAAATTAATTTTTTATATTTTGAAAATTTGGGAATATCACTAGATTAGATATATCTTGAGATCCGTACGGTTGGATCGTCGAGATATATTTTTTAAAACATAGAATCAACAATCCGTGATAAAGCACTGGTTACGAGTACTAGTCAATTCGGTAGTTGACTACTAAGATCTCCAACCAAATATATTTTTTATTTTTTGAAAATTAGGAATATCACTAGATTTGATATATCTTAAGATCCGTACGGTTGGATCGTCAAGAAATAATTCTTAAAAATAGAATAACAATCCGTGACAAAACACTAGTTACGAGTACTAGTCAATTCGGCAGTTGACTACTAAGATCTCCAAACAAATTAATTTTTTATTTTATGAAAATTTGGGAATATTACCAGATTAGATACTTGAGATCCGTACGGTTGGATCGTCGAGAATTAATTTTAAAAAAATAGAATAACAATCCGTGACAAAACACTAGTTACGAGTACTAGTCAATTCGGTAGTTGACTACTAAGATTTCCAACCAAATTAATTTATTTATTTTTGAAAATTTGAGAAATCACTAAATTAGATATATTTTGACATCCGATAGTTGGATCGTCGAAAAATATTTTTTTTTAAAACGAAACAAAAAGCCGTAACAAAGCACTAGTTACTAGTACTAGTCAATTTAGTTGTTCATTGCTAAGATCTCAAGCTAAAATAATTTTTTAGTTTTTGGAAAATTTGGGTACATCAAAAAATTAGATATATCTCGACAATCCGATCCGAACCGAATGTTCCTACATCCAAACAAAATCCGATCCAAACAGTAAAAATCCGAAAGAGAACCGAACCCAATTTGATCCGATCTTAATCCAAAATTTATCTGATTTTAATCCGAATTTTACCCGAACCGAATCAGATCCGATCCGAACCGAACAGGCTTTGAATAGTACCTTAACCGAAAGTGGATCCGAACCGAATCAGATCCGATCCGAACCGAACAGGCTCTAAATAGTACTTTAACCGAAAGTGGATCCTATCCGAAGCAGATCCGATCCGAAACCGATCCGTTTACCCGATTTGCCAGGTCGAATGTCAACCCCTGGCTGATTATTTCCATAACACTTTCCTCCGGTACACTGGGCTTGCTCTGAATCTCCAAATTAATAACCCCAAGTAGGGTCGCTTCGCGGCGCGAACCCAACTTGGTGAGGGCATCAGCTCCTTGATTCTTTTCTCTTCTTATGTGAACCACTTTGACCTCGTTAAACGTCTTAATCAACCTCTGTGCACATCGCAGATACAATTCAATCTGTTCACCTCTAGCTTGCCAACCGCAATAAAGTTGATATGTGTCCAACATAGAATCACTGTATGCTGTAAGATTTTCCACTTTAATCTCTATTGCGAGCTTGAGACCAATGATGAGGGCCTCGTATTCAGCTGCATTATTAGAGGCCTCGAAAGTGAAATGCACAGCACTCCTCAACTTGCGACCCTCAGGTGTAACAAGCTCAATCCCAGCTCCGGCTCCTTCCTTGTTAGATGCCCCATCAACATATAACTCCCACCACGAAGCCGAATTTTCATTTTTGACTTTGTGGTCAACGATCTCCGGGATCTCTACGAGGGCCCGAGCCTCTTCCACAGACTGGGAAGGAAATTCCAATATAAAATCCGCTAAGGCTTGCCCCCTAATTGCACCTCGAGGGTTATATTCGATATCAAACTGGCTTAGCTCTATGGTCCACTTTAAAAGTCTGCCCGAGGCCTCGGGTTTGTGCATTACTTGCCTCAGGGGATATGCAGTGCGAACCTGAATGCTGTGGGCCTGAAAGTATGGCCTCAACTTCCGCGAAGCTAAAACCAAAGCATAGGTGAGCTTCTCCATATTGGTATAGCGAGTCTCAGCATCTAGCAACCTCTTACTGACATAATAAATAGGGAATTGGACCTTCTCCTCCTCGCGAACGAGGACAGTACTGATGGCATATTCTGAAACAGCAAGGTAAACAATAAGAAACTCTCCGTCCTTGGGCTTAGAAAGTAGTGGGGGCGAACCCAAGTGCTCCTTTATTTTATGGAAGGCCTCCTCGCACTCCGGGGTCCACTCAAAATTCTTGCCCATCTTCTTGATTGCTTTGAAGAATTCATGACATTTGTCTGATGATTTAGAAACGAACCGATTGAGTGCTTCGATCCTTCCAGTTAGACTTTGCACCTCCTTGACACTTCTTGGCGACCTCATTTCCATCAAAGCTTTTATCTTGGCTGGATTAGCCTCAATTCATCTGTGATGAACAATGAATCCCAAAAATTTTCCAGATTCGACCCCAAATACACACTTCTGGGGGTTGAGCTTCATCTTATACTTTCTCAGTATACTGAACATTTCTGCGAGGTGGGCCACATGATCCCCAACTTCCTTAGATTTTACGAGCATGTCATCCACATAGACTTCCATTGTTTTCCCAATTTGCTTCGCAAACATCATATTGACGAGCCTTTGATAAGTGGCACCCGCATTGAGGAGGCCAAAGGGCATTCCGATGTAGAAGTAGAGACCCCTGTCTGTGATAAATGAAGTGTGTTCCTGATCGGGGCCATACATGGGTATCTGGTTGTACCCAGAATAGGCGTCCATGAAACTTAGAAGTGCATGACCCGCTGTTGCATCTACCAATTGATCAATCCTCGGAAGTGGGAAACTATCTTTTGGACAATACTTGTTAAGGTCAGTAAAATCCACACATGTCCTCCACTTGCCATTTGGTTTCTTTACGAGGACAGGATTAGCGAGCCAGTCAGGGTAGAAGGATTCCCTGACGAGCCCAACCTCGAGCAACCTATTTTCCTCCTCCTTGAGAGCCTCGGCTCGCTCCCCACTTATCGGCCTTCTTTTCTGCCTTACTCCCTTTTTGTTAGGATCGAGATTTAGTCTATGACACATCACATTGGGATCGATCCCAACCATGTCTTCATGAGACCATGCAAATACATCCAAATTAGCTTTAAGGAACTCAACGAGTTCCCCCTAAGATCAGGGCTCAACTACGACCCGACCTTCAACACCTTGGTTGGATCCTTAGCATCAACAAGAACGTATATTGTATCCTCTGCGGCTCCAGGTCGCTCCACATGTTCAGGAATGCGAGGATCTAAATCAATTTCAACATCACGAGCCCTGCTAGACTCGGCTTTATCCTGCCTCGTGGCTTCTGCCCCCGAGGTCGGGGTCGCTCCCACATTTCTATACTCGGTTATAATTGTCGTTTCTCGTGTGATCCCATTAGGTAAGTCTACCAATGTTTATGTCTCTTTGCGGACCCATTTCCCTTTTCGGGCTCGCACCGCGGCCTGTTCTGGGCTCTCCTCATCATCACTATCCTCTTCGACAATTCCTTCCTGTAGAACCAACACGGGTTGCGAGGCTTCCATCATAATAGCTCCTGGAACCGGCTCCACTTGTATACCCAAGCTATCAAAATAATCATTTGGCAACTCCTCTATAGATATTATATTGCATCATACTGAAGGTTGCGAGGCCAATTTGCGCCCCTTTTCTGCTGACTTAAGGGCCTGATTATAGCATTCTCGGGACTAATATTGAATTCCTCTAACACATCCTACACCTTGCGGGGTAGGGAACTTCATCGAGAGGTGGTAGATAGAAGTCACCACCCTCATTTCTTTCAAGATAGGTCTCCCCACAATAGCATTATAAGCTGATGGTTGATCCACGACCATGAAATCAGCGACCTGAGTAGTGATGCAGGGCTCGTCCCCCAAAGTAATGGGGAGCCTGATGAGGCCTTTCACCCTAACGGAAGCTCCAGTGAACCCATAGAGGTGGCCTACTGTCGGAATGAGGTCTTTGTCTACATATCCCATTTTCTGGTAGACATCATACATCAAAACATTCACAGCACTTCCACTGTCCACCAGTACTCTATAGATATTCTGTGAGCCAATGCGAACTCGAACCACTAGAGCATCGGAATGAGGATGGCACTACGCCATAGATGGCCTATCGCAACCTTTTGGCATGGGTGTTACCACTATGGGTGTTACCATAGCTATCAAAATTTTTACCTATCGCAACCTTTTGATTGTGGTGTTACCATAGGCACAAAAGTATGTTACTTTAGTTATGAAAGGTGTTAACAGTGGGTAACACCATGAGGTGTGTTACCATAGAGTATTCATTAACAAAATTTTTATTTCATTTAAAATTAATGATTTAATAATTATTTGACTTTAAAAATAATTAATTTTAATAAAATCTTTGAAATAATCATTTTAAAACGTAATGTTCCATCAAATAATTAAATTATTGATTTTTCATAAATATTAAAATTTTGTTTATAAATTTCAAATAAAAAGATTTTAAAATAATGTAATATCCAAACATTATTAAATTTTAACTAAATTCATTAAAAGTTTAATAAAGAAATATTTTTATAAAGGTTAAAATATTTTAAGATAAATAATTTTATTTTTATGTTCATTAAATATTATTAAACAAAATTTTAATATGATTTTTTTCTATATATATTATATATTTTAATATAATAATTTTATTTTTATGTTCATTATATATATATTGATTAGCAGTGCTGAGCGGCAAACCAAAATAGAGAGCGGGCAAACGAAAATTCAGAATTGGGGAAAAGCAAGTAAACCCTCACTTCTCTCCTTTCTCTCATTCATTTCTCACTTTCATTCCTCTCACCCTCACTTCTCTCGCCTCTCTCACATATTCAATTAGGGTTCGAGCAGGGTCAATCGAAGCTTCCTTCCACGATTCAATTAGGATTCTAGCCGGGTAAAAACTTAGAAAACGAGGAGGAGATTGTAAATCTCTCTTTGCCTCTCTTTCCGTCCCTCTCTCTCTCTCTCTGTATCTCTCTCCCCCCCTCTCTCTCTCCCCCCCTCTCTCTCCCTCTGTCTCTCCCTCCCTATCTATCTCTCCCCTACTCTCTCATGTATGTATGTTTTTTTTAATTTACTATGTCGTGTTTCTCAAATTTGTGTATACAAGGGTCGAATTATATTACACGATTCTTGTATATATGCCTTTTCTGTGGATTACTTGTATTTCTATTTGGTGGCTTCATCTCTGTGATATGCATAATTAATTTTGATTAACTTATCCATCCCTCTCCAGACTATGTTCACCAGAAGGGTATATCTGCTTTAACTTTTGTACTTTTATCGGTCTCTTAAACTTCTTGAAATTGGATTGCAAACACGTTTCTGTCAATACGTTGAATTTAATAAGTCTGTCTCGTATCAAAATGCTGTCATTCTATTGGGTGCAATCAAACTAAATGTCTAATGTCTGTAGGCGTTTCAAGAAAATCTTAGAATCTTCTACTTAATAATGGTACCATGTTAAACTTTATATACAGAGGTGTTAATGCCATTCTCTCATTTCTCTTGTCCTGAATTTGATTACATACTTCCTGTTTTTAACTGAAGCTACTATAGTGTTATCGACATGATCATGCTGGTTCCTGGCACACTCTTCACTGTACTTTTTCTTCTTACATGTGCAACAACCTGTGATACTTTTTCAGTAGAGGTAAATGTTAGATGTGCCTTTACAGGGAAAATGGAGAGAAGGTAGGTTAGTCGGACGTTACACTTTATAACTAGATCCATCAGATAGTTGTCTGTTAGAGTAAATATTTTCTTTATTAATAAATGTGTCTATTGACTTATGAGCTATAAACATGGTATTCTATAGCCACAAATCAAGCTTCTTGATTAGAAGTCATTATATGAAGATTGACACTTTTAATTAATAATGACTGATATATCAACGTTCAGCATTTAAACCTTTTACTTGTGAATGGTTTTCATTCAAACAAGTAATTTTGCACTGTCGCCTACTTTTTGTTTCTAAAGCGTGACGCATGACTCTGTTTTACGTCTTGTTTGCAGTTGTCTTACGTATGCTAAGCTTTGGTCACGACTACCATTGGGCAAATTGCAATCGTTTTGATCAAAAGGTATCTTCGCTATATCTTCCTTGAAATCCTTTGAAATGCTGCACCTGTTCTGCTCAAACTGCTTCATATGGCGACCTTTTTATTAAGTCTGTTTGCAGATATATTGTATGCTATTGTTGAATTGATTTCGAAAGATTACATTCCTTTCTGTTCTGGGGGTCATGAAATCTAGTTTTAGAGCGTTGCACCTGACCTGGAAGTAAAAAAATCAAATAAGATTATCTTCTTTGGTAGAGGTAGAAGACTAATTACAACTGTTTGAGTTGCTTCTATTTTAATAATGTATCACAGAATGCTTTATGCAATACCAACTTGCATAAGCTCTTCTGAATATATAAATCATCAGAGGAAGCTAACTTTTGCACAAAGAATAGATGAAGTTAAACTTTTATCAATCCGTTCGTAGTGGGTTTTTTTAAAAGACACAAACGAAATACTGTGGATTAGGTGCGACCTTCATTTGAGGCAAGATGCGGTTAGAAGTATAGTTGAATAAATTATTGTGAAAACAATGTTGTTTTCTTCTGTAAGGCTATAAACTACTGTTCACTGGATTTTGGATTTTTAGGTAAGTATATCTATAGGGGACTAGCATGCTAAATACGCTATAATGAATGATGTTAGGGTTGCTTATAGTTGGGGACTCTTGAGAAATTGAAGCGCTATAAAGCTAAATATTTCTTCAAGATTGTTAACTGCATGTACAAACTAAGGTTACTGAAATAATTGTTGAGCTCAACGGTGTTATTTGAACAGTACTGATTCTTGGTCCATGCTATTTTAAATAGCTAACATATGAAGAACAACAAAGTTGAGTGTCCGTAAATTTTCTTGAGTTTCTGTATTCATATTTTCGCGTCCTAGTCCTGGATGGAAACTATGCATACCCACTTTAATATTTTTACACATTGATTAGAATCGTAATGTAATTTTTTTATATATACTATGTTGGCATGTTGCTTGTTTGGGACTAAGGCTCTGTAGTCTGGACAAAGCCAAAAAGCCATTTGTACTTAAACTTTAGTAATAGAAAATGCATTTTCTTTACAAAAGGTCCTCAATTGGCTGCAAGTGCCTGTTGCTTTCCAGCATAAGTAATTTTGTAGATAATACACTTGTAGTCATAGAATGCCCGATTCTCTTGGCAACGAGGAAAGAGATGCCAGAACCTTTGCTGAATGGGTACATTTCCCCCTTTTACATATGATAAGACTTTCTTATCTATCCTGCTATGATTTTAGTACTATGTACTAACTATGAGTGGATTTGTTTATGCAGAATATCGATTATTTGAAGTATAACTAACAATGCTATAAGTGTACTTTATCTCTTCATTTCTCTAATTTTGCGTTTGTCTGATGGATTGGCTAAGGGTGTAAGTTGCATAGTACTATATACATGTATTATATACATGTGTCTCGTTTTTCCGAAAAGTCGCTTTTAGCTGTTTACAAGAAGCTCACGTAGATTAAAGAAGCACCCTAACATATAGCTCTAGTTTACGCTGTTTTAAAATAAAGCACATGATCTACGATTATAGGTATCAACTGATATACCATCTCTTAAGTCTGGCTTGTAGTTTTGAAAAACAAGCTCTATTTTCTATTGCACAATGTGTGGCTGTACTTTACCTTGCTGCAGGTGATCAGGAATGTTCATCCAGGATTCTAGTGCTGAGAAGATAATTAGTCTTCTTTTTAACCACTATGAAATTGAGGATGAAGGCATCCACAATATTGTATCTGAGAGCCTAGGTAAAATCGCCCTTATGATGCCGGCAAAACTTGTTCCCGAACTAAAGGTATTATCTGGAATGGTGAATATCTTTCATAATGTTTTCTTGACATTTATTTTTTATCTGAGGAGACATAACTAAAGTATATTTTGTAGGCGAGATTAACTAGTCCGGCAGCTTTTACCAGAGCAACAGTAGTAATCGCAGTAAAATATTCTATAAATGAGTGTCCAAAGAAGATTGATGAGATTATGTACCTGTGATTTCTTCTTTCTTGATGCTTATCAATGATCAGGATCTTTTATAATTATCTTTACTAGTCCGGAAGCTTTTAGGTGTATGCTTATAATTATCTTGTGTTCATCTATTAGTTGTCATATTTTTTATTTGCTGTATGACTTTGGCTCCTAGCACTACAAAACTACCGCACTGGTCTTGGGGCTCAGATTGCACGTGATGTTTCCTTTTCTGCAATCTGCTGGTCAACCCTTGAGCCTGTAAGACATCATTCTCTAATGAATTCAATAGTAAATCTCGACATGAAATAATGTTTCAATTGAGTGTATGAAGCCAATTGTATGCTTCTATTATTAGCTCAGGAGACAGATTATAGGCCTGGTAGGTGATCAGACAAGCATAGCCACAATCCTTGGAGCAAAGTTTTCTGCTGGTTTTGTTGCAGGAAGCATTGCAGCTTTTGTCACATGTCCTCTGGATGTCGCAAAGACCCGACGACAGATTGAGGTAATTATTTTAATCTGTATACTTCAACTGTTAACATTGGCACCACTATCAAAACCTTTGCTTGTAGTTAACATTGGAGTTCCTACAAGTAATTCTGCTAACCATAATATACTGAATCTATGCTCAAATGAGCCTTCAACCTCTAAACTCTGTAAGTTAATATTTTAAGCAAATCTGATCTAGTGGATTATAGATATCCATGTCTAATTAACTGTAGGACAAAATTTCACCCGACCGAACTCTGTTGCTGACTTTTAATTCATACTGTCCTATAAGTTAGGAAAAAGATGTCTTCCCTATACCAGATCTTAGTCTCAAGTCCAATAAAAAAACCAAGTGAGTTTTTCTGCAAAACTCTTACTGCTAGTGATACAAGCACACACGGTGGATTTTCAGTGCCACGTAGGGCAGCAGAAAAGCTTTTTCCTCAATTGGTAAGACCTCCTATGCTCCCACTTTTTAAAGATAATACTTCACTAGTTGGTAGGACGATGGACCTTTATAGACATATAAGTCCTCCCCACCCAAAAAGATTAATAAAGAGTAGAGATACAGGTCCTCTATTTATTTTCTCGATTTGTTTCAGGACTTCTCAATGCAGCGTCTGACTCAAGAGCTTGTCGTTTGCGACTTGCAAAATAATACCTGGACATTTTGCCATATGTACCGCGGTGAGATGCTTATCAGTTCTCTTAGATTATGTCTTCTTCATTAAGCTGTTTATAATTGTTCTTCATTATGCCTGAGGGTTTGTATTATCTTACACCATAATAAGTGTTGTGAACTGAAGTTAGAAATGTAGGTTTTCTTTCTTAGTCAGCCCCCAATTTGACCTGTCTTGCAATATGTCTCGTTCTTATGATGGTTACTTGGCTGAAGTATTATTTCATTTTTGTGAATTTATTGACCTGTTCAACTATTATTATTAATTTTCCTTTTTTGCAGATTTTGAAGCCATCTTTTACAATATTGGTAGACCACAGAACAAAATATTTTTTGTTATTGATTCGTAAAACTCACAGTAGTAAGGATACTCTGATAGCCAGAAGCAGTAGTTCAATGTTTAAATATTACTGTTGAGACACGTGCTTTTGTGTTATCTTTTCCTAACCCTCCTATGCTGATCCCATGTCCTGGTCCACAATTGACATTGTGAATATATACATTTGAACCTCCAGTCTGTAATGAGATACAGTCATCTCCTGCACAAACACAAAAAAAGAAGGCATTAAAATTCCTACACAAACTGCCCTAATTTGTATATTTGGTTGATACGATGTACAAATATAATTTTAGGAACTTTCAATATTTTTGCTTCTGATTCTGTAATATGTTGTTGACATCTGCTGATTGATGACAATTAAATCATCTTAGGGTTAAGAGTCTATCCAAAGGAACCATCAGCTTCAATAAAGATACACTGTCTTCATCACTAAACATTAGAAGCTCAACAACTTTGCCCGTGTCTTCAGTTTCGACAACTACATAGTGCACCAAGAGGAGGGCTGTACAATTAAGGAGGGCTATAATGGCTACCATAGAAAAAGATGTATCAAAGACTTTGGAAGCTGAGTTTTTTTTTTTGTTTCTTATATTGGTAGAATTGTAAAGATGGATCAAATGATGTAGTTGCTGGTGGATTTGAATTGTTGTTGGTTTGGATTTGATGTAGTTGCTTTTGGATTTGTATTGTTGGTTTGTTTTATGGCAATTCAATATTCTGCTGGTGAATCTTTATTTTGTTTCATTTATGGTGTTACAATAGGTAAAATGTGTGTTGCAATAGGGTGTTGCAATAGGTAATATTAGGTGTTATAATAGGTTATAATAGGTGTTACAATAGGTTACAGTAGGTGTTACAATAGGCCTTGCAGGTGGGCCCCACACGTGTGACACCTGTGCAAAATTATATTATCTATTGTAACACACAAACTATGTTACTATAGAGTGTTTAAGATGTTGCTATAGAGGTTTTTGGTAACCACATTTGCTATGTTACCTTAGGTTGTGTTTTGATGTTACCTTAGATACCTGTAGTTACTGCTGAGAACCTAACACAGCTCAGGTGTTACCATAGCCCTATTTTGGCCTATGGTAACTTCAAAATGGGGTCTATGGTAACACAGTTTGGGGGTTGCTATAGGCCATCTATGGCGTAGTGTGGTGTACCCACTTCGCATCTTCCTTAGTAAACATTATATTTGTGTCTTCCCCCTTGAAAAGCTTTGGGGGTCGCTCTTGCAAGTGATGCACATTGGTGAGGGGCCGCTCCCTTACCTCGCGAGCATATCTCTCTCTTCCCTTATTGCCGTCTCCTCCAATATGTGGCCCTCCAATGATCACATGAATGCTGTTGCCTCGCTCTTCCCTCCCTTTGCAAGGTTCTGTAGTTTGACCTACATGAGGTACAGCGTTATATCCCAGTCCTGATTTGCCAGAATTTCCTTGATGTTTTTTCACTTCACGAACCGCCCACTCAGTTAACTTCCCTTCTCGAATTATTGATCAATTTGTTTTTTAAGTTACCAACAGTCTGCGGTATCATGCCCCTTTTATTCGTGAAAATCACAGTACTTTGCAGTGTTCCAAGTTCCTTGTGGACCCATAGCACGAGGTTTCGTGAACATCCCTTTATTAGCGTTGACAGCATAGATATGATCGATTGAAGCCACTAAGGGAACGAACTTTTCTTCGTCTCTAGCCGGACGAGCCCGAGGTGGGGATCGTCTTGGGGGATCGCGATCCCTTCTTTTCGGGCCTGTCTTCGCCTGGGTCTTCTAGAATCCCTTCTCTTTACCCCTTTGGTTCTACTTCCATTGCTACCAGTCCCCATATTCTTCTTGAGATCTGCCAATGATTTCTCAACGCGCTTAAAGGGCTCAGCGACCCGGTGCAACTCTGAAAGTGTACCAGGGGTTTGCTCCTGTAGTTTCTCCCAAAATTTAGTGCCTTCTCTTACCCCAGCAATAAGGAAATTCTTCACGGCTTCATCATTTGCACCTCGAACGCGAGGTACCTCAACATTGAATCTCTTGAAGTAATCATGCAAAGTTTCTCCTTCCTTCTGTTTTATGTTCACCAATGTAGACACAGGAGGTGCATAGAGCATTGAAGATTGGAACTATTTGATTAAGATACCCACGAGCTGTTCCCATGAATCTATGACCACCATGGATCCTAGCTTCGAGAACCATTGTTGGGCACTTCCCCTTAGCGAAGCTGCAAACAGCCTACACCTCGCTAACAATGATACTTGATACACGTCCATCTCGTTGTTGAATCGAATGACGAACTCAGCTGGATCAGTCTCCCCATTATAGGCCATGTCAGAGTGATGACCTCGAAACACTGCGGGCAGTGGAGCAGTGCAAATTTCATGAGTAAAGGGTGAGGAGGAGCCCATGTTGCTGAAAATCCCTTTCTCATTATTCATCGCATCCAGGGCCTTTTTCAACTCCTCCAGCTTATAATCCCCAATCCTAGCCTCTTTGTCTCCATCCTTCTTTCCTCCATTGCTTGCATGATGAGATTGAGTCCTTTTTGGGGCACTTGATTCCTCTTGGTCATTCCTACGATCCTTATTTTTAAGATCTTCCTCGCGAGGTGGGGTTCGTTCGCGCTCTCGATTGAAAGGGGGTCTGTCCTCGCGATGATGGGACCGCTCACGCTCTCTACGAGGAGAGGGGGGGTCTGTCATCGCGATGATGTGACCGCTCACGATCTTTTCGAGGGGATAAAGGTCGACGAGAACCTTTGCTCTTATTTTTAGAGCCTCCATCCTTGTTGGCCTTAAGCTTCTCCAATTTGAGACGGAGATCGTGCTCGCTGAGTTTCTTTCCAACTCGGTCAAAGATGCTAACAGACCTCCCCTCAGACGAGGCGGGCTTCGCCTTTGATCCTTCCTTATTCAATGTGGCCTCCTCGTCTTCCCAATAAGGGTTCGTTTGATCTATTGCTACATCCTCAAAGTCCCCTATTAATTGCCTAGTGGGGCCTTTGCTACCTTCTGGTTGATGAGTTCGCTCCCCTGTCCTTGCATTCCTCTTGGAGCCCCTAGAACTGTGTCGCTTCTCCATCTTAGCCACCTTATCTTTCACTTCAATCATTTGATCACCGAGACCCTTCAAAAATGTCATGACTTCGCTAGGTAAAGCCACCTATTGAACAGGGGGTGTTCTCTCCTTCTCAAATTCATCCTCGAACTCTTCCACGATTCCTTCTTTATGTGCCTCGCTTTCTGGTGGGTTCTTCTTTTGGGGGTCGTCCTTACTCCTCCTATGCGACCCCGGGGTTTCCCCCTCCACATTCCTCTTCTTGTGTGATTTAGTCATCGTTCTCCCAATCAATGACTAGCCCCTCCTTCTAGCGCCAAATGTTATAGGGAGAATATTGTATAACAATATTTATGGAGGTTGCTGGATTTACGGAGCAAAATACGGATATTTTGCTATTAGAAGAATTGGGATTAGGGTTTGTGTGTTTAGGTGTGGCTGATCTTGTCTATTAATATTCAGTGGTGAACTGTTTCTCAGACTTTACAAGATGCCTACGTACCCTATTTATAGGGATCAAGCCATACGTAGTTCTCTTAAAGAAGAAGTTATCTAGACGGGCTAGGGTTTCTATGGGCTCGGCTTGGCCCAAATCCACTAGTCGTCTCCTTGGGTTATGTTTTACCCATTTATACTGCTCATGACCCATGGCCCATTAAAGGGACCCCACGGCTAGTCATGATGCTATAATTATCATTTATTGGCGAAACTGGCTAGATGACCTCGCGTGCGACCTTGCTGGGCCTAACCATGCGAGGCGATCCTCACTGTATGAAGATAACGTACTTATGCGACCTCGCTGGGCCTGACCATAAGCCTTCGTAATGGACATGCTCTAGGCCACGGTGGACCTCTAGGCCTCGCTGGACCTCGCGAACTGCGACCCTGTCACTAGGGCTTCGGGGCGCGATCCCGCTGCACTATGATGCGACCCTGTCACTATGATGGCAAACTTTAATGACCCATTCTTCATCCCTAGGCCCATTATGTGTGATGCACTGATATTTTAGCCCATTAAGCCTGTTTAGGACTTTATGCCAAATTCAGGCATAACACTAACCTTCCGGATGTTGGGCACTAAGTCGCGGTCTCTGGCTTAGACAGTAATTAGGAGCAACCGGAAAATGAATGTATAATATTACATGGCACTTGGAAAGATGAAGACCGGCTCCAACATCGGAAAGCAAAGAACCAAAAAAGGCTCGATCCCAATTCATGATTGCGATCCAAATCTTGATGCAGACTCAAACGCAAAACATGCCAGACCACAAAAGTTAATTTGATGGATACGTAAGTAAAAGCAAAAGGATTAACCCCTGTCTTAAGAGCCAAAATAGTAAAGTAATTTTATGATAATTAAAAGTGTCATGACTTTTTTCAACTTGTTGGCCTATTAATAGATAAATAGATAGATAGATACATAGATTAATAGATATAGATAAATTGATTTTTAATTATGGAAATGAGACATTCAAAGTCAGGTATTTTATAATTTTATATATCCAAATCTAATCAAGTAGTTGGTACTAGTATAACATGATCTATTGTTCGTGCGAGGCACGAGTACGGTTAAAAATAAATATAATTTATTATTTTATTAATATTATTTATATTTTGTAGTGTTACAACTTACTAAGAGGTTCTTACGAGGAAAAAAAATGTTTTAGTATTGAATAAACTAGTTTTATAGAGAAAAGGCCCTCAATATCACAATTCCAACACAAATGGCCCCCAATATCACAACTCAAAGAGTTTGCACCAAATATCATTCCAAGACAAAGTATCGTCTAGCGTTCAATTTTTCGGGCAAAAACGCTACTTCGTGTAGTGTTTTTTATTTTTTTTTAATTTTTTTAAGAAACGCTAATGCGTTTAGCGTTTTGGAGGGATAAAACGCAGTTTAAAGTGGTGTTTTGGGGAAGACGCTAGATGAAGTTGTGTTTTGGAGAGAGAAGACACAGTTTAAAGTGGTGTTTTGGGGGAAACACTACATGAAGTAGCGTTTATGCAAAAAAAATGAAAACGCTATATTAGACTTTGTCTTGGAGTGATATTTGGGGCCAAGTTTTTGAGTTGTGATATTTGGGGCCATTTTTGTTGGAAAAGTGATAGAAAGGGCCAATGCCCAGTTTTATAGCCCGTGCAAGGCACATGCAAAATCTAGTTTTAGTGTTGTTGAAATCTGATGTCAGGTGAAGTCCTTCCGGAGTTGTTTGGTGTTCTTGAACTTCAATATTACGTAAAAATCTGAATAATTCATGTGCACCACATTTTTCTAAGTATTAATTAATAATCTTGAAGTTTGGATGCTGGTGTGTAGCTAAACTTCCCAGATCTTCTGTCACATGAAAGGCAGATTTTTCAATTTGATGGGGTGTGTCGGGAAAAAAATGGAGGTGACCAAGAGAACAATATTTTATATAGTACTTTTCGAATTTCCATGTGCCGGAAAGTTGCAATGTGATATCTAAGATGTAACGTCCCAAATCCTGGGTCAAAGATTTGGTCGTTACGCAACAATCTCAACACAAAATCACTTGTTTCATAATAAATAATCATTTGTTAGCCATGAAAGCATTTCTGAATAAACATTATAACAAGCCTATGATAAATCCATGATTTATCTATATGACCTCTTAATTGAGGGAACCTTGTCTTTGAACAAGTCATCTTAGATTAGGACTACTTCTGTAATTTACATACTTGTATATGTTTGTCTGAAAATCTGGAAGAAGATCATGTATTGATCATGCCCTAGAACATGGAAGACAACAATAAAGGAATTGCAAAAGAATGGGAAAATCTCTAAATCCTGATTCAAGAAGTCCAACTGTGCTATTCGAGAAGTAGCTGATTCGAGAAGTATCAAAGTATGGATTCGAGAAGTAGCTGATTCGAGAAGTATCAAAGTATGGATTCGAGAAGTAGCATTTGACTATTCGAGAAGTACCATCAATCGAGAAGTCAAACAAAGCTATTCGAGAAGTCCTGAATTCAAAGCTATTCGAGATGTGGCTATTCGAGAAGTACTATTTGAGAAGTCATCAATTCGAGAAGTATTGTTCGATAAGCAAACCATTCGAGAAGTAGCTGTTCGAGAAATACACATTCGAGAAGTCTCACAAATACCTATTCTAGAAATCTCTTAGAATGTACTATTCGACAAGTCCAAAAGAAGCTAATCGAGAAGTCTGCAACAACTATTCGATAAGTCTAACTTATCGAATTGATTAAAGCACAGACAAATCGAATGGATAATAAGATATTTCTGGAGCTGCATAGCAAACCAAGTTGGATAAATTATTGACAGACAAGAATCCTGAGTTTTCTGATCAGTCTAAATCACTGTACAGAAAGCACATGGAAAGCCTACAACAACACACAAACTTTGGGGAGTATCCCAGAGAAATGCAGGAGTGAAGACTTATGTGCTTAAAGTTAAAAGAACATCAAGTTGCCGCTTTCTATTTTTACTAAGTAATATCTCATACTCGAGTGTTATTTTCTAGGGATGTATTTTATTGTAAAAGGCAACTTGGATACATTGTATAAGTATACCAAGTCCTTCACTTTAGCAGTTGAACACTTTTCAAATTAAAAGACGAGTTTACATTTTGTGAACACAGGTTGTAGCAACACTTTGAAATTAATACAACTATTAATTTCCCAGTAATTTATGTGTTCTTGTTTATTTACTTCCGCAATTTAAACAACCACACACATTTGATAAGTTTCACAACACGAGTTAATTGAACTGGATCCATAAAGTTACTTCAACACTTCAGAAGTAATCGAAACACATTCACCCCCCCTCTGTGTTACTTTCGTATTATTCATACCTAACAAGTGGTATCAGAGCAGGCTATTGAATTCTTAACAGTAAACGATCAATATGAATAATCAAAGAACATGCAACATCAAGATCCCATAGTTTGATAAGGAGCATTACAATCTATGGAAGATGAAGTTAGCATAATGCAACAAGCATTATGCTAACTTTTGAACAATTCCTTGCAGCAATAATGCTTACTTTCGTAGCATATTGCACGTCCTCGGGCATATTCCAAGTTAGCATAATGCAACTTTTATTTACTTCCTTCATCTATGGAAGATGAAGTTAGCATAATGCAACTTTTCTATTAATGTTTAAGAGATAATATCTCTTAAACAATTTATAGAAAACGAATTAAGTTCTCTTAAAAAATTAATAGAAAAACAAAATCCAGAATCATCATCCAATAAAGATGAGATTCCTATGATTCAACCTCCAATCCATATTAAAGGATTTAGAACAGAAACTAGTGGAGAAGATTTTCTGCAACTTCTTCAACAGAAGTTTGATAATATGAATTTGAATTTAGCAGTCTTGTCTAAAGACGATTCTTCTCTGCAGTCTGAAAATTCAGAACCTGATGAAGAAATAGAAGAGATTAACGAATTAGCAACTATGTTTGATAAACAAAAAATTAGTAATGCAGAGATAAATCCTATTTATGCTCCAAAACCTTTAGAAAAATTCTATTATCAAAGACCTTCTCCTCAGGATCTTCTATTTGAAGAACCAGAATATATTCAAACATCTTATTCAGGAAAAGCCATTTATGAATGGAATATAGATAGTTTAAATGAAAAACAAATTTTCGATGTTATACATAGAATAATGATGTACTCCACTGTTTGCAAACAAAATGGAAGCACTGATAGTGCAATTGCATCATTTATATCTGCCGGATTTGTAGGACAAATCAGGGGATGGTGGGAACATTATCTTACCTTCGAACAAAGATTAGAAATTCTCAATCATAAGAAGATAATTAAAATAGAAAATGGAGTTGTTACTACAGGAGAAGAAGATGCAGTTTATACCCTGTGTATTGCAATTCTACAACATTTTGTAGGAGCAAATACCCCTGTGTCAGAGAAGTTATGTACCCTTCTCCAAAATCTTAGATATCCTTCCTTGACTCATTTTAGATGGTATAAAGATACATTTTTATCTAGGATTTATCAATTAAGTGACTCTAATTCCATACATTGGAAGTCTAAATTTGTAGACGGTTTACCCCATCTTTTTGCTGAAAGGGTTAGACAATCCTTAAGAAATAAGAATGATGGGATTAATACTAACTATAATTCTCTAACATATGGAGAAATTGTTAGTCACTGTATTAATGAAGGATTAGCTTTATGTAATGACATAAAGTTAAGAAATCAGTTAAAGAAGCAAAAGCTTTCGGAAAAGCACCAATTAGGTGAATTTTGTGATCAATTTGCCTTTGATATAGGAAAAATTCCTAGATATCTGGAAAAAAGAAAGCAAAAGATTTCTTATAAAAGAAATAAGTCTTATAAAAATAATCATTATAAATCAAAATATACTTTTAATAAAAATTCTTATAAAAAGAATTATAAGCGAAAATCTTATAATAAATTAGAGAAAAAACCTTTTATCCCTAATAAAGGAAAAAGAAAAGCCAAAAGGATCGATATAACTTGTCATAAATGCGGCAAAGTTGGTCATTATGCCAACCAATGTTGGACAAAAAAAGCTCTTAATGAAATAGAGGATGAGCAATTACGCTCACAATTAGAAAAGGTTTTGCTTCATAGTTCTGAAGAAGAAAGAGAATCTTCTAATGATGAAGATTTAGCTTTAATTTACGAAAGCTCAAGTGAATCTGATTCACAGGATTCTGATAACAATGATTGTCAGTGTAATGAGCTAAATTATTATCAATCCATAGTAGACATGAATGGATTAAATGTCTTAACGGCTGATCAAGATAGAGCCTTAAAAATTATAGATTCAATTACCGATTTCGAGCTTAAAAAACAAATGTTAGAAGCCCTTATTAAAGATGTTAGTTACAGAGGCATGCCTGTATACATGATAAGTGGATTTATATCCACTTGGAACATTCTAATTCAGCTTAAATTGATTGTCTTGGACTCAAGTTTCTTGTAGTTTTGATGTGTTTTGCTTAGTTGTGCAGGTTTACGAGAATGTTGATTAAGGTGGATGCTACTACAATTTTTTGGGAATTAAATGATTAAAATTCGGATTTTCTGGGAAGGCTGCGCAGCTTATACTGTTTTGGCCATATCTGGAGTTCTGTAAGTCCGTTTTCAGCGATCTTACTGCCCACGCGAAGCTTGAGAGATTTTCTACAACCTGGGATAGGAATCACATGCAAGTAAAGTACTGAGTTAATTCGCGCAGGCAGACTTTGTGAAGCATGGCTGGGAAATTCCTGTTTTGCCCTTTTCGAGTTCTAATTATATTCCGGGCAGGTTTTAGCACCTTAATTAAATTCTAATTGTAATAGAATATTAAATATTTTTATTAGGCAAAAGGGAGAAACGTTTTTTATGTATAAACGTCCTACCCTTGAAAACAGATACATACGTTCATATTGTAACCTAGTTTTATACAGAGGAGAGAGGAGGAGAAGGAATTCTTCCAAGCTAGTGACAAGCAAGGATTATTCTTGAAACCTTTGTATTCTTCTATTGTGGGAGTTCAATTCTAAACTTTATTCTTCTTCTTTATTTTTACTTGTTGATTTTAGAATTATGTTTTCCATAGAACCCATGATGACAATTAGGTCAATTATGGGCTAATTCGTTATCATGGGGTTTTAATGGATTTTGCTATGGATTCTAGTTATTGAGTGTTTTTATGCCTTGGTGTGTGATTGTATGTATTGATTGCCTAGTATGTTTATGCTTATTCGTTATAAGTGCGTCGCGAACACTTGTAATTGCTTGTTTAATCCTAGTGAATGCGAAAGTGGATCTAGGGTTTAGAACAATTCATGCTAGCATAGGTTTTTGCATGTGAAGAACATGTATTAATTTGTGATGTGATTCTAACCGTCTTGCATCGACTATGTGGTTTAATGGGTGCTTGATTTTCAACCGGTATGTGTTCAATTGCTATAGACATATAGGGACTACACATATTTGGTGACTATTTGACTTCTATCAATTGTGGATGATCAGTAGGATGGTATATGCACAACGAAAGTTGGTATGTATCAGTTTAGTGCATCTAATCAGTAATCAACTCGGTCACATGCTAGGCTAAAGGGCATAAGATTCTAGATGAAGTAGTAATTGAAGTTGAAATCCCATGTTTGTTTATTATAAGGTTTAAGTTAAGTTATTTTCTCGTAATTGGCTTAGTTGGTAATCAATCATTAGTTAAATCAACCCAAAATTGTGATTGTCTTAGCAGTGAGTGTAAATCATTAGCTGGTGCATAAGTGAACATAACGAACAATTTGAGTCTCTGTGGGAACGAATCTTATTTACTCTGTATTACTTGTTGACCACGTTCTCTTGCGTGAATAAGTGCGAACAAGTTTTTGGCGCCGCTGCCGGGGACTCGGTTCATTGTTTGTTTAGTTTATGATCTTGTCATCAATTTGGGTTAAATTCACTGACTCGGACGTTTTTTTTATTTGATGGATTATTGGGAGCAGGAATTCGTAATTGTTTGTGAGCTGTGTGCAGGTGGACATTACACTCATCAATGTGAGTATAACAGAAACCGGCCAAATTTCAGCTGGGACTACAATCAGAGTGGTATGGAGCAATCTCAATATCCATTCTACCCGCTCCAAAATCAGCAGTTTGAAGATGAGCCATACAATCCAGGGGGAATTCAGCAGCAACAGGGGCAACAATTTCAGCATCAGTATGCCCCAGTGCATCAACACTTTCAACCTCCTGAATTTCAGCAGCAGCAATTTCAGACTTGGTCTATCCAACAGTCGACCGAAGAAGCTGAATTAGAAGAATTGAGGTTGATGGCTAAAAGCAATGCATTGTCTCTCCAGAGAATAGGAGATCAGATTGGTCAAATTGCAAATGCATTACAAACATTGAATCAAATTGCAAGTGACACAGAAGGCCTAGATGTAGAGGAGGAGGACAAGAACCTTACTATCAGTCTTGACTGGCCTTTCTTAGCCACGGGTGAGACCATGATCGAAGTTCAGGAAGGAGAGTCTGAGGGCAGATATGGGGAAGAAGCAGAACATGAAGCTGATAAGGAAGCAGAGTCGGAGGCAAACCAATCAGAAAATTCAATTCTGAATAATCAACCGCAACCACTTCCTTTGCAATCTGAAAATTTTGAAGAATCAGCCCAAGATCAAGAAAATTCCAAGGCTCAAGCGGCTATGCTAATTCCTTCGAAGGATGAAGAGTGTCTCAGTGTGGAAGATGATGAATTAGAGGAGCATGTTCAGTTGTTGAATGCCGCTTCGTTGCAATCTGACTTCGACCAGCTGGAGGCAGAAGAGGAAAAGAGTATCACTCCTGTTGAAAAATCTACTCCGGAGAAGACTACAAAGATCATCCAAATCAATTTTCCTCCTCCATATCCACAGAGGCTTCAGAAGCAAACTCTAGCCATGAATTTGCCGGTGGAGGATGAGGAGTGTTTTAGCTTGAAATTGGTTGATGCAGGGCAGAGCCAAAAGTATAACACGGAGGAGGAGAAGGCAAAGCATGGCCAACTGAGGATTACAGTGCCTTGGTTGATAGGGTTACGTATTCCACATAAGTTGCTTGGAGTGGAAGATCTCTGGAATTCTCAGGTGCGCCTTAAGCCATCAATTGAAAGAGCTCCCGAACTCGAGCTCAAAACATTGCTAGTTCACCTGGGGTATGCTTCTTGTAATTCATCTCCTTTGCTTGCTATTGTTATTGCTGCTAACTTTTCAGGGAGGCGGGAGAATGTTGTTAAGAGAGCTTGTGAGGAGCGAATACGGGTAAAGCTTGTCGTCGAAGATGTCGCTCCAGAAAAGATCATTAAATGGCCTTATAGAGATGCGGTGTAGAAAATTTTCAAGAGGAAAATTGGGGCCAAGTCTAGCTAAAGACGTTAAAGAAAGGCGCTTCTTGGGAGGCAACCCAAGCATTAGTATAGGAAAAAAGAGAAAAATTTTTGAGTGTTGTGTGAAAAAAAAAAAAAAAAAAAAAAAAAAAAAAAATTAAAAAATCGAATTTTTTGGGTGTCACGCAGGAGCAACCTGCGTTACAGGGCAAATTGCGCCCCTGTTGCGCAAGTTGCGCCTGCGCAACTGGAAGGGAGGCAAGGTGCGGGGCAGACGCGCAATTTGCGTTGCCGCATCTGGAATAGGGGCAACTTGCCTTGGGCGCGTGCTGCTTGCGCGTCTTCCAGGGGTCAGAAAATCAGTTTGAGTGCAGGCCTTGTTATTTCGTGTGTTGCTGTGTATACTTATAAAAAAAAAAATATATATATCCTTCTCACCCCAAATTCTATTTATACCCCCATTCTAATTCTAATTCTTTTCCTATTCCTATTTCAAAACCCCCCATCTTTTCTCCAAAAATTCTAAACCTATTTCTATTCTAATTCTTATTTCTTATTATTATTATTATTATTATTATTATTTATTATTATTATTATTATTATAGTTATTATGTATTATTATTATTATTATTATTATTATTTTCTTTATTATTTTCTTTATTATTTTCTTTATTATTATTATTATTATTATTTATTATTATTATTATTTTATACACACACCTATACATACAAATCCAATTCCTCTTCTATTTTATTTATATCTCTAAAAATTCAATTCTTAAGAGGAATTAATTGCAAGTTCACCTCTTTGATTCGTATTGGGTAAATCTTTTTCTATAATCTTATTTTTATTACGAATTTGTGTTCTTGTCAATTGTGGGTTTTGCAGGTATTCAGGCGAGGTGGCCAGTCTATGGAGCTCGTACGCAGTATCCACCGCCAGATTATGATTCCTCCGAAGAGGAGGACGAGTAGGTATGTTTTCTGCTATCCCTTGTATTTACTTCCATTCAATGCGGACATTGAATATGTTAAGTTTGGGGGTGGTTTGAGGGATTAGTAGTTGTATATATATTGTTGTATTTTGTGTTCATATAGGATATCATGTTTGCATAATAGTGATAGTTCATGCATGATTGTTATGTTTGTATTATCTACGTTTGTTTCATATAGGACATTTTGTTTTATTTTCGTATACCATGTGAGTTTTTCATTTAGTTGCATTTTCATGGCATGCATATTTCATGATCCCTTAGGACGAGCTGATTCTGATTGATAGGGGGATGTTGATTTGGGTGTGATGATGATGAGTAGAGGGCTGATTTATAGTTTCTATGAAATTGACTTGCATGTTACGGGAACAAAATTTATTACACAGTCTCATTGGGGTGCTGTTGGGCTAGGTTAGGGTCATGCCTGTGGGATGTTTTGAGATTTAATCACTTGTTTATATTTAGAATTTTCGTTATTCCCTTTATAGCGTAGGGACATTAAAGTCTAAGTTTGGGGGAAACCAGGAATTTTCATGCTAGTTGTTAATATTTGTCAATAATGGCTAGGTGTCAAATGGCTAGTAGCCAGCTCATATTTATGTGAGTAGTCTAGGGTTGGAAATGAGAAAGGCTCATTCCAGATTAAAACCTTAAAAAAACAAAAAAAACAAAAAAACAAAAAAAGAAAAAAAAAAAAGAAAAAAAAAGGAAAAAAAAAAAGAGTCTAGTATTGTTTGTTAATGCATAATTAACCAGAGTGAGCTCTTTAATACTCGAGTAATTAAGTCTGAGGGGACTTAGTCCTAGTGACCTAAGGCTTTATAGTCTGGGATCCTGCTGACCTAACACTCGCTACATGGGTATTATTGTATAAGCCTTTTGGGGTCTCATTCATTGCACGGTTAAATAAGCATGCGTATTGTATATGTAAGTGTCGTAGTATAGTAATAAAGCATGAGTTTCTGTCTACCTTGGATAAGGGTGGAGGTGTTCCTAGGCTATGGAGTGTCTACAGTCTATTCTAGTTATAAACCTGTGATTGTCTTGACGGAAAGCATGTATGATTTTTGACCTAGTTCTGGGGGTATTTCTGATGAGCATCGCACACACGCACGTTTCTGTTCATGTATTTGTTAGTATACGGGGATTTAGTCGAGCTCTGCTTGGATTTGTTACATTCTTTGAGATATTTGCTTGTTAGTGGTTTTGGTGAGTTTGAAGGGGATCTTGCATTTTCATAGTAGTTGCATTCATGCATTGCATTGCATTAGGTTAAATGGATTTTGTGGGTACATTCGCTATAGGCCCTCACGAGACCTTACTCGTCCACTAGGGCTGCCTAGGGGTTTAAAGGGCTTGTTGCATATGCCAAATGCAACCGTGATCACCTACGGAAGTGGTACTAGTTAGTTAGTTGTAATTGTTTATGCTTGAGGACAAGCATCGGTTTAAGTTTGGGGGTGTGATAAGTGGATTTATATCCACTTGGAACATTCTAATTCGGCTTAAATTGATTGTCTTGGACTCAAGTTTCTTGTAGTTTTGATGTGTTTTGCTTAGTTGTGCAGGTTTACGAGAATGTTGATTAAGGTGGATGCTACTACAATTTTTTGGGAATTAAATGATTAAAATTCGGATTTTCTGGGAAGGCTGCGCAGCTTATACTGTTTTGGCCATATCTGGAGTTCTGTAAGTCCGTTTTCAGCGATCTTACTGCCCACGCGAAGCTTGAGAGATTTTCTACAACCTGGGATAGGAATCACATGCAAGTAAAGTACTGAGTTAATTCGCGCAGGCAGACTTTGTGAAGCATGGCTGGGAAATTCCTGTTTTGCCCTTTTCGAGTTCTAATTATATTCCGGGCAGGTTTTAGCACCTTAATTAAATTCTAATTGTAATAGAATATTAAATATTTTTATTAGGCAAAAGGGAGAAACGTTTTTTATGTATAAACGTCCTACCCTTGAAAACAGATACATACGTTCATATTGTAACCTAGTTTTATACAGAGGAGAGAGGAGGAGAAGGAATTCTTCCAAGCTAGTGACAAGCAAGGATTATTCTTGAAACCTTTGTATTCTTCTATTGTGGGAGTTCAATTCTAAACTTTATTCTTCTTCTTTATTTTTACTTGTTGATTTTAGAATTATGTTTTCCATAGAACCCATGATGACAATTAGGTCAATTATGGGCTAATTCGTTATCATGGGGTTTTAATGGATTTTGCTATGGATTCTTGTTATTGAGTGTTTTTATGCCTTGGTGTGTGATTGTATGTATTGATTGCCTAGTATGTTTATGCTTATTCGTTATAAGTGCGTCGCGAACACTTGTAATTGCTTGTTTAATCCTAGTGAATGCGAAAGTGGATCTAGGGTTTAGAACAATTCATGCTAGCATAGGTTTTTGCATGTGAAGAACATGTATTAATTTGTGATGTGATTCTAACCGTCTTGCATCGACTATGTGGTTTAATGGGTGCTTGATTTTCAACCGGTATGTGTTCAATTGCTATAGACATATAGGGACTACACATATTTGGTGACTATTTGACTTCTATCAATTGTGGATGATCAGTAGGATGGTATATGCACAACGAAAGTTGGTATGTATCAGTTTAGTGCATCTAATCAGTAATCAACTCGGTCACATGCTAGGCTAAAGGGCATAAGATTCTAGATGAAGTAGTAATTGAAGTTGAAATCCCATGTTTGTTTATTATAAGGTTTAAGTTAAGTTATTTTCTCGTAATTGGCTTAGTTGGTAATCAATCATTAGTTAAATCAACCCAAAATTGTGATTGTCTTAGCAGTGAGTGTAAATCATTAGCTGGTGCATAAGTGAACATAACGAACAATTTGAGTCTCTGTGGGAACGAATCTTATTTACTCTGTATTACTTGTTGACCACGTTCTCTTGCGTGAATAAGTGCGAACAATACATCTAATAACAAGCCTAATTGTTTGTAATGCTTTGCATTACTTACTTGACCTCTTAACTGAGGGAACCTCTAGTTGTAGAGTTTCTGTTTGTATTGTACTTGTAATAGGCATCAAATCCTAGTTGTGTAACTGTACAAATAGAGTCTAGAATAATGCTTGAAAGAAGTTCCATGGTTCATGCCTCAAGCAAGGAGTTAAAGACTGCCAAATAATCACAGTTGGGATTTGAAGAAATGAAGAATTTGCCTAAGTACCAATTCGAGAAGTATATTTGTCTATTCGAGAAGTCCAGCATTCGAGAAGTCAGAGATTCGATATCTCAAGACACTATTCGATATCTCTGAATACACTGTTCGATATCTCATTCGATATCTCAGGGATTCGATATGTCTACTACTCTATTCGAGATCTCAAGAAGTCAACAAGTCAAGATGGTATTCGAGTTCTCAAAGAGTCAACAAGTCAAAGTTCCATTCGATATCTCAAAGACTCAGAAAGCTATTCGACAACTCGAGGATTCGATAAGTCAAATGCTCTATTCGACAACTCAAGGAATCCTGATGGAAAAGAGCTATTCGAGAAGTGGTTCGATATGTCACTATAACAGTATTCGAGAACTCAGAGTTATCGATCAAGTCAATTCTAGTTCTCGAATCACTTACTTAGTCACTTCTCGAATACATTCTTGGAGACAAAATACTGAAGAAATTGTACAAGTCAGAAACCTGCAACAAGCCAATGCACTTTATGGACCACAACCTGTAACGTGCTCTGGAAAGCCTACAAGGAAGCTTGGAGAGATATAGAAGAGACAAGGAGCTAAAGAAGTGGATCTAAACAGGCTTTGCAAAGTCAAATCTGTAACCGTTTGGACACTTACTCAAAAAGGATAGACAGACTAGAAAGTAATGTGTTTTAGCTCCTTATTTGTAGTAAGCAGGCTGTATCCATGTTCTATAAGGACACAGCCTCACTTCATAACTTAGTAACTTTGTGAGTCAAGTTTTTCATACACTGTAAGCTATATCTCTCTGAGAAAAACGAAGCTGAGAATACTACCATTTGTATTCACAGATTGTAGCAACCTTTATCTAATATACATTAGATTAAAGTGATATTGTGTCTTGTGTTGTTTACTTATCCGCACCTTAATTTCTGCACACACAGGCACTTATCTGCTACACAGACTCAATCCAAGAAAAGTTCAAGAATCCATTCACCCCCCCCCCCCTCTGTATTCTTTTACCGTGTTCAATACTCAACAAGTGGTATCAGAGCGGGCTGTTTATTCAAAAACAGAGAAACGATCATGAGTTCGAATACACCAAAGACTACAGGAACGGTGAAGGTCCCTAAGTTTGATAAAGAAAACTTCAACCTCTGGAAGATAAAGATGATGTTGTTCATCAAAGCCTCTCATCCCTTGTATCCTGAGATTCTCAAGAATGGTCCTTTTGTTCCACAACAAGAGATACCAGAGAAGACTGTTGGAACCATAACAATCCCTAGAGCTTATGAGGCCAAGGATCCATCAAAGTGGACAGAGTCAGAAAGTGAGAAGGTTGCTCTTGACAGCCACCTCATGTTGCTCATCATTGATTCCATGGATATGTCAATGTTTGCAAACATTGCATCATGCACGTCTGCTAAAGAGATGTGGGATCACATTGAGGTGTTGTGTGAAGGGACTGATGAGGTTAAAGAAAACAGGAAACAGATATTGGTCACACAGTATGAAGCTTTCATGGCACAGCCCAAGGAAAGCATCACTGAGATGTTTGAAAGGTTTCACAAGCTAGTTACTGAGTTGCAGATGAATGGAAAGGTTTACAGCACCAAGGAGTTAAATATGAAATTTCTGTTGTCTTCACCAAATCATCTGGAGCAAAGAGTCATTTCCCTTAGAGAGAGAGATTTGAACAAAGTCACCTATGATGTACTCTATGGAGTCCTAAAGACTCATGAACTTGAGTTGCTTCAGAAGAGGGCTATCCAAGCAAACCAAGGTAGGATGATAAACACATCATGTGCCTTGATTGTCAACAAATCCATCCTGGACCTAGAAGCATCTACAAGCCAACTAAGGATAGAGGAGGTGGCAGATGATGAAGAAACTGAAGCTGGGGTGAGTGAACCTGTTGAGGAAAAGGAGGAAGAAGAAGAGGAGTTTTACACTCTGGAAGAACTTGATGGGATGGAAAATACTTCATATGCTTTCATGGCCAGAAAATTTCCAAACATCAGATTTAAAAGAAATCAACCCTTCAAACCCAAAACTCAAAACCATTCAGCCAACAAGAACAAGGCACCTGTGAAACCAAACAGAAATAAGTTCAAAACCGGTTATGTGGATAGGTCATCTGTAAGGTGTTATAGATGCAATGACCTAGGGCATTTTGCCAGTGAATGCAAGAAGCCTAAAAAGAAGGATAGAGATTATCTTGAGCTAGAAGCTAAGTATGAGGCCCTTCTGAAAAAGCAGACACATGGTAAGGCCTACATAGCTGAAGGGAAGTGTTGGGATGATTCTGAGAGTGATGAAGAGGAACAAGAATTCTGCAATTATGCCTTGATGGCCAACTCCAAGGATGACTCATCTTCATCTGATTCTCAGGTACCATCTCTCACTACTATAGACATGTCTGTTTCTGAATACAAATCCATGATTGAACAATTATCTGTTGAAATGTTTAATATTCATACTAGTATGACTGCTGCTAATGAGGAGATTGCTAAACTGTCTACTAGAAATGAAGTATTAACCAAAAAGAATGAGGAACTTGAGCTAACTGCTATGCAAGTAGAAAACCTTAAGAAAGAAGTTGAATATTTGGAGAACAAGGTTCTATGTGCTAGTCAAGTAGAGAAGGCTCTTAGGGATGAATTAGCTGAGAATGAATTCAAACTTAAAACTTTCAAGAAATCATCTGGTTTAGTGCAATCCTACTGTGAGAAAATTGAAGCTAAACCTAAAGCAGCTATTGGACTTGACTATGACTCTCTCACACAAAGGAAAGGCTATGCTGTCATCGAAGAGGACACAGCTGTTCATGAGAAAGTGCCCCACATTTTGAGAAAAACTGTAAATCCAATTTTTAAGGAATCAACATTTGAAATTGATGAGGATGCCTTACTCATCAAGCAAATGTTGAATGATGAGGATGAGGCACAATCTAGTGAACAGCAAGCATCCTCTAAGGGTGAGAGTGCCAAGTCAAAGACCAAGAAGCCAGTAGTTGATAGGCCAAGACCTAAGAAGTTTGTTAAGTTTGTATCAGATGGGAAGAGTGAATCAGGAAAGGAAGTGACTAAAAAGAAACAGAACAGAAATGGCAAGTTAGGGATTAACAAGGATAACAACTATGCTTATATGTCTAATGCCCCTAGGAAAACTTGTCAGAACTGTTTCAGTACCAACCATCTAACTCATGCATGCAAGAAACCTGTTGGTAGTGTGTCTAAACCTTTCTATGATTGTTCTGTGCCTCTAAGACATAGAGATGCACCCTTCTGTGATAAATTTGACTGTATGCCATGCAATATGAATGTTATGACTAGTTGTTTTAATTTAAGAAGACAGTTCATTGATGGTTGTATCAGTCACAATTCTCACACACACTACACAAGGTCAAAGTCTTCAAGTCCTCCTAAAGCTAGGAAGGTACCTTTGTCACCTAAGTCTGAAACCTCAGGTTCTAAGACTTCCAACAGTGACAAGAAGACTGACACTAAGAAAGTTAACAAGCATGTTGTTTATGATAAAACTGTCTCTAAGTCACATGGACCCAAACTTGTTTGGGTACCAAAGGAAAAGTAATACCTTTGTGTTTGCAGGGCAAAGAAAGTGAGAAGAAGGTCATGTGGATTTTGGACAGTGGATGCTCAAATCATATGACTGGTGATATGGCCCTGCTATCACAGTATGAGGAAAAGGCTGGCCCAATGGTTGCTTTTGGAGATGACAGCATGGGTAACACATTGGGATATGGCAAGCTGAAAGTTGGAAATGTCATCATTGAAGATGTAGCACTAGTCAAGGGGCTCAAGCATAATCTATTAAGTGTTGGTCAGTTTACTGATAGAGGATTCAAAGTGAATTTTGACAAAGATGAATGTTTGATCACCCACAAGAAGACTGGTGATTTTGCTCTATCTGGAGTAAGGAAGGGAAGCCTGTTTGTAGCCAATATGGACTCTGCAAACAAGGACAAAATTTGTTGCTTTTACTCAAAAGCATCAAATGAAGATTGTTGGCTGTGGCACAAGAAACTATCACACCTGAACTTTAAGGCCATTAATTCTCTAGTCAAAAGAGAGTTAGTGAGAGGCATGCCCACACTTGAATTCTGCCAAGAAGGAGTGTGTGAGGCTTGTCAAAAAGGAAAAATGAAGAGATCAAGCCACAAGTCAAAGACAGTGACATCTGTAACCAAGCCACTACAACTTATCCATATGGATTTGTTTGGGCCTGTTAACATAATGTCACTTGGAAGAAAGAAGTATGCCCTGGTAATGGTTGATGATTTTTCAAGGTATACATGGGTAGAATTTCTGGCATCAAAAGATGAGGCTCCACAAGTAATCATTGAGCATATAAAGAAAGTTGACAAGGAAGCAAAGGCAAACGATGCAAGTGTGATTGCATTGAGGAGTGATAATGGAACAGAGTTCAGAAATGCCACACTTGAAGCATTCTGCAAAGAGAATGGCATTTCTCAGCAATTCTCAGCTCCAAGGACTCCACAACAAAATGGAGTTGTTGAGAGAAAGAATAGAACTCTAATTGAGGCTGCTAGAACAATGTTACTTGATGCAAAAATGCCCACATGTTTTTGGGCTGAGGCTGTGAGCACTGCATGCTATATTCAGAACAGAACCCTCATCAACAAAAACACTGGAAAGACTCCTTACAACTTGATGACTGGAAAGAAGCCTACACTGAAGTATATTCATACTTTTGGAAGCAAATTCTTTGTACTTAAGGGCAATTCTGAATATGTTGGAAAGTTTGATGCAAAAGCATTTGAAGGAATTTTTCTTGGTTATTCTATGGAAAGAATTGCATACAAGGTTTATGTCATCAGTCAAAAGAAAGTTATGGAAAGCACAGATGTAACATTTGATGACAGCAAACTACCTGGACTAGAAGAAGCCAATGATGAAGACAAAGATCCATTGAAGTTTGATAATCTAGATGATTCTGATGAAGAGACTGAAACTAGAGTTGAAACTCAAGTTCAACAAACTCAAGTGAATAATGATACAAGAGAAGAATTTGTGCCAATCAATAGTGAAGAAACAAGCATCCAAGACACACCTGTGAGTAATGGCAACTTCACAGGGGGAGGAAATGAGGATGATCATGATGAGGATGATGAAGCAACATCAAGGATGAGAAATCAGGCTGAACACTCAAGGAAATGGGATAGATCACACACTGCAGAGCAAATCATTGGAGATCCTAATGCAGGAGTAAGGACTAGGAGAGCAACTCAAAATGAGTGCCTCTATGGATGTTTTCTATCACAAGTTGAGCCTAAGAAACTTGATGATGCATTGTTGGATCCAGATTGGATTATTGCCATGCAAGAGGAGCTGAATCAATTTGAAAGGAACAAAGTATGGGAACTTGTGCCTGCACCAAAGAATAGAACCATTGTTGGAACAAAATGGGTTCTGAAGAATAAGATGGATGAAGATGGTGTAATAATAAGAAACAAAGCAAGGCTGGTTGCAAAAGGATACTCTCAACAGGAAGGCATTGATTATGATGAGACATTTGCCCCTGTTGCTAGATTGGAAGCCATTAGAATATTCTTGGCATTTGCTGCTCATTCAAACTTTAAAGTTTATCAAATGGATGTCAAGAGTGCATTTCTAAATGGAGAGTTGGAAGAAGAGGTTTATGTTCAACAACCACCTGGCTTTGAGGATCCACATTTCCCAGAATTTGTCTACAGATTGCTTAAGGCACTGTATGGACTTAAGCAAGCTCCAAGAGCATGGTATGATACTCTATCACAATTTCTTCTTGAAAATCAATTCACTCGAGGCACATTGGACAAGACACTGTTTTACAAGAAGCATGGTGATGATATGATCCTAGTTCAAATCTATGTGGATGATATCATTTTTGGTTCTACAAATGAGAAACTGTGTGAGAAATTCTCTAAACTCATGCAGAGCAGATATGAGATGAGTATGATGGGAGAGTTGACATTCTTTCTAGGGTTGCAAGTCAGTCAAAGGAAGGATGATATCTTTATCAGTCAAACCAAGTACATCAAGGATTTATTGAAAAAGTTTGACTTGGAAGATTGTTCACCTGCCAAGACACCCATGGCCACTGCCACTAAATTGGATGAAGATGCTAAAGGCAAGAGAGTAGATATCTCAATCTACAGAGGCATGGTTGGTTCTCTACTCTACCTCACTGCAAGTAGGCCAGACATCATGTTTGCTACATGCTTGTGTGCAAGGTTTCAATCAAATCCAAAGGAATCACATTTGATTGCAATAAAAAGGATCTTTAGATATCTGAAGGGCACTCCTAACTTGGGATTATGGTACCCTAAGGACACAGGGTTCAATCTGGTTGGCTACTCTGATGCTGATTATGCTGGATGCAGAGTGGATAGGAAAAGCACCTCAGGAAGCTGCCAGTTTCTTGGACAAAGGTTAGTTTCTTGGTATAGCAAGAAGCAACAATCTGTGTCAACTTCTACAGCTGAGGCTGAATACATAGCTGCTGGAAGTTGCTGTGCTCAAGTGCTTTGGATTAGAAATCAACTTAGAGATTATGGACTTGTGTTGGAAAGAATTCCAATCATGTGTGACAACACAAGTGCAATCTCTATAGTTGCCAATCCTGTCAATCATTCTAGAACAAAGCACATTGACATCAGATATCATTTCATAAGAGAACATGCAACTAATGGAACCATTGAGTTGCATTATGTCTCTACAGATAAACAACTAGCTGATATATTCACTAAGCCATTAGATGAAGCCACCTTCACAAGGTTGGTAAGTGAGATTGGAATGCTGAATTCTTCAGATTCTGGCTAAGTGAATACATCATCTAGATTGTTGCAGCAGTAAACACTTACTTTATCTAAATCCTCAATATTTTTGAAGTAAGTGTTGGCTGAAATATGATTTATAAATATTTCAAATCTGTTGCATATGTTGAAAATCATATTTTTATTAACTCAAAATTTCTATGAAATTTTGAGAAAATCACTATTTGGTTTGCTAGGATATTTTTCAATGAATATGTCTGGTAAATTTTTACAAGATAGTGAAAATCAAATTTTTATGAGTGATGGGTATAGTTCGATAAGTCAGACTTCTCGAATGATTCACTATTCGACATCTCTAATAAATCTCATTAGAGTACTCTTGAGTTCTCGAATAGAGTCTTTCTGAGATATCGAATAGAGGAATTCTAGACTTCTCGAATATAGTAACTGAGTTCTCGAATGATTGAGTTCTCGAACACTATATTTGAGTTCTCGAATCATTTGAAAAGGCTGAATTCTCGCTGAATTTTAACCGATTTTGGATTTTTATCTAAAAATTTAATTCACTCATAAAAACACATTTTATTTAATTTAGAATTATTTCTAAGTTAGATAACTGCCAGCTGTGAGTTTCTATCTGCTTGAGTTATCGATTAAGCCATTCTTGACTTCTCGAATAGTTGTTTTCTACTTCTCGAATGCCTGACTTGTCGATACAAAACAGTCTGCTAATCGACAATTCAAGTACTTCATACTTATACAATCTCACATCTATTCGATTCATTTCATTCGATTTCTCAAGCATCTACACTCTCTAAACCCCTGAAACCCTAGCTACGAAAAGCCAAATTTCTTCTTCAACCTTCAATTTCTTTTCTCTCTTCTACACGAATGGCAACAGTAAAGTTCAACACCAACTTCATCGCTCTCACTAGTGATGTTGAAGCACCCAATGCAAATTTCAAGTGCTTTGTGAAATGGATGGCTGAGTCATATATCAAGGATGCACTCTCTGCCAACCCAACTCTGTATCTCGATATTCTGGAACAATTCTGGAGTACTGCTATTGTGGAGGTTGTAGCCCTGGAAAACGCAATCACTTCCTATGTCATCTACTGCAAGGTTCAAGATAAGGAAATCACTATCACTACTGCAGACATGAACCAAGCACTAGGACTACAACAAGAGTCATTTGACAGAATGGCCACTAACGCAGAGTTGGAGGAATTCTTTGAGTTCATAAACTACTCAGATGGGATTAACCTTGGAAAGCTAAACAGAAAGAATCTGAGAAAGGAGTGGAGCTATGTGTTTGCAACTCTTCTCCAAGTCTTCACTGCCAGGAAATCAAGCTTTGATCAAATCAGTGCACCTGTGCAGCAAATTGGATATGCTTTGGCCTATGGAAAGAAGATAGATGTTGGCCAAATCATACTTCAAGAATTATATGGGAGACTTGGTAAGAACACAACCAAGAGAGGTACTGATATTTTCTTCCCTCGCTTTATTCAATCTGTACTTAATTATAAAAATGCTTCATTGATTGAATTGCCTGGGATTGATAAAAATAAAATAGGCTATCCTAAGTCCATGACCAAACTCATTTTTGGTAACTTGGAAACTAGGAATGATGTGGATGTAAGACTGAACATAACTCCCCATATGGAGAGTTTGTTTAGGACTTACCCCCACAACATGCCAACATTTGATGCAAAATCTAAGTTAGCACAGCCCAAGCAAGTAGAACAAAATGCTAACCCAGGGCCTGCTAACCAACCCTCTCAACCAAACACTCTACCTCTTACTGAGCCAACTGCATCATCCTCTCAAAAGGGTGATGTTAGTAAAAAGAAGAGAAAGGAAGTAATGTCTGCACCTTTAAATATCTTGTCTGAAGCAGCATTAGCTGTTGAATTAGGTCTAGGAAGTGAGGAATCTGAGTTACCCTTGCACAGAACAAAGAAGAAGAAAACTAAGACCACCTCTTCAGTCACACAAATGGCTGAAGTTGTAAAATCAGGGGCACACAGCTCACTAGATGTATCCTCTCAACAGGGTGCACCTATAGAATCAAGCATTCTCCCCAATGCACCCTCTTGTATAGAGTCAGCACATGGGAGTGATAAGGCTGGCACAACACTGAGTGGAGAGCACATCACTTTTGAAACTCCCTCTATCTCTCAGGGGGAGTTGCCAGAATCTACTCTAAAACACACTTCTCTTCCAGAATCTATCTCTGAAATTTCTTTGGAACCTGCAACTCAGACAACTGAGATGCAAGGTATTGATCATCAAGAATCCTTTTCGCTTGATGAGCCAATAATTTCAAGTGACTTAGTGCATGACACTTTGTTCACCACTCAGAACCCACATTTAGATGGTGAGGGAATGCATGCTGAGGCATATCCTAATGACACCATCACAAACACAGAGGTTCCCCTAGTTTTTACTAGAGACTCTGTGCCTGTGTCAACTGCTGGTGTAATTCATCCCACTTCTGTGGTGACACCAGTAGTAGAGTCAATCCATCCGGTTACAGAAGTTGCATCTGTAACTGAGGAGACTAGCTTGCCTAGCTCTAGCTCTGACTTCATGTCAACATGGCTGAAGCCTGTGCAACATGACAGTGCTTCAGGATCAGGGTCTGTTCCACAACAATTGACGGTTGAAGCACTTCAAAGCTTAATTGTGGATCAGATTCCTGAGTTCACAAAGATTGCTCAGCACCTTCTCACTGCAGACATGCCCAATCCAGACTATGAGGCTATTCTGTTATGCCATAGGGATGATGTGGAAGTGCAGAAATCAAAGATCATTGATGATGCTGAGAGAGATGGCAACATAGATGCCTGGTTGCAAGGAAAATATGATATTACTCTCGATGAAGCACTTCAGTATCTCAGGGAGGAATACATCACTTCACTGGGCTCCAATGCAAAATCCCTGTCACCTGGTGAAGTGTATGAAGCTGTAAATGACTCCTACAAGGGTTTCCTCAAGGCTGCACACTATCTTGGCAAGGGAGTCAAAACTGAAGTCAACAGGGTGTGTGATAAGACAGCCACTTCAGTAGCAGAAGTCAAGAGGGCCTTTGATGCTAAATTTCCTCAATTGGACAGTGTGTTCAAGGACATCAAACACTGCAACTCTACCTGCACTCAGGTGGACAATGGGCTGGCTGTGCTAAAAGATGCTGTCACAGGTCTGGGGCATCAATTTCAGAATCTATCTGACCAGACTACAGATGCCAATGCCATGCTGAGGATAATGTTCAAAAATCTTTATGGAGATAGACTAGTGACTGATGTCCCTGTGCATGAATTGTCTAAATATGAAGTGAAGAGGCTGCAGGATCAATCTTTATCTGGCTTCAAGGCCAATGAGTTATTCACTAAGGTCAACACTCTTGAGCAAGAGGTAGCTACTCTCACCAAGACCAATGCTCATCTCACAGAAAAGGTTGCATTGCTAAATGATCAGTTGGACACTCAAGCATCCACCACAACTGATGTCCTTCTGCATCAACAATCCATGTTAGCTGCAATGATGAAGCATATGGGTCTCCCTCTACCTGATGAATCTTCACTCCCAAAGGACATTTCTACAGCCTCTGTGCCTGACAACAAGCCTAAGGGGGAGAAGAAGGCTAGGAACTCAAATTCAAAGGGGGAGACAAAGGGAGAGAAAGGCATAATAATCAAAGAGGGTGGTCAACAAAGGGCTTCTAAGTCTCTAGCAAATGTGCCTGGCAAGGGAAAAGCCAAAGTAGATGAGCCTCCATCTATCTTGCCAGTTGTCACCTTACCAACTGTGCACATCACTACTCCTGGAGGACAAAAGCAATCCATAACTACCACAGTGGTTGCAGGGAGTATGTCATCTGACAAACCTCCAATCTCTATATCTGAGAGTGCCAAGCCTGTAGAAGTCAAAGTTGTTACTGAGGCCAAGCTACAAGAAGTTGCTAACTCCAATGACTATCATGATAAAGCCTTCTTGGAGTTTCTGAAAGCCATAAGGGAACAGGTTGGTGACACTCAGTTTTATCTGAGGGAGGTGAAGAAGCAGATAGACTACATCACTGTCATCCCCAAGAAAGTCAACAATATATGGGTCAAGGAGATAGTGATGGTTTCCAAACTAAAGATATGGCATCTAACATACCAGACTCTACAAGACCTAAAGCACTCAGAGATAGATGCCATACTTGAGATCATTGAGAAGAAAAATGAGAACAGCAAGAGTCTGTTTGATGATTTGAGGAATGGTCAACCTACAAGGCTACCAGAAGTGATCAAGAAGCCATGGACAATTATTTATCAGTCTGGTACCAGAATTGAAGATATCAAGCAATTGGTCATTCCTCATGATCTCACCTCCAGAAATCACAGACTGATCATTGCTATCATTGATCAATTACAGAAGAAGGTTGGAGCCAGAAATGCTGAAGAAATTGAGGCACTGCATATCCTCAGAACCTATATTGCAACTGGTGAAATTCCAGAGATGGCTCAACCTAGGAGAAATAAGGATGATGATTCTGAAGACAAAGGTGATGGGAGGAGAAGACATCACAGGAGAGATAAGGGTGATGAAGATAAGAAGAAAAAGGGGGACAAGGATGAAAAGGACGATGATGACCAGGGTAAAACATATGTGAGAAAGAGTGGAAGACAGCAAGCCTTAGGCAATGCTAGCAGTAATCTCACCACAACACAAGACTCTAAGTCTAGGGTGAAAACTGTTAGTAGTGACCTAGCAAAATCTACATCTATGGCTTCTGCAACTGTCTTACCATCTCAAGAAAAGAAGAAGATTCAAGTCAAGAAACCATGTGTATGTTTCAGAAAGCAATCTGCTAATGGAATACTACTATGGTCTACCAACCAAGGTCAAAGATTTCTGCCAAGCAACCATGTCAAGAGGATAAAATTTAAACATGCTGCAAGGAGAGTGAAGCTATCCAAATCTAGAGCCCTAACAATCATTCCAGGATTAAAGCTCCAGCCACTTGATGAAGACTTTGATGAAGAGCAACTGCTATTTCTAAGAGCTCAAAAGATATGCTATGCTGCAATTGTGGATGACCACCTTGTAATCAAGTACACTGATGGGAAAGAAATGAAATTCAAACAAGGGGGTTGTCAACATTGGGGTAAATTGTATGAGATAGAAAGAATCATTGCATTGCTGGATTCTAAGGACAAGGTGGAGAAAGTATGGAAGCTGGAATTGATTGACTTTGTGAAAATGAAGAAAGAATATGCTGAGAAGATAAGGAAGGGCTGCTATGAGAAATGGTTAGAAAGGGAGAAAGAAATTGATAGACTGGAGATTGAAGCAGAAAAGCTAAGGGCAAAGGGATTGTGTAGAGTTCAGTTTGATCCCTATGTGGTGAAGTATAGGAGGAGAAATGGAGACAATGTCAATATAAGAATGAACCTACTCAGTCACTATCCTGCCAACATTCTGAAGCCAGTGCTTGAAGATTTCAAAAACTCTATTATGATTGAAGAATTGGATGCTATGACAGAAATCATGAGAGCAGTAGATGAGATTGCAAGAAAGGAGAAAGAAAGGAAACAGAAAGCATATGATGATCTACAAGCCAAGGCAATGGAGATGCAATCAAAAGAAAACGGCTAGTACCTCATCATAATGTAAGAAGTATTTATCTTGTAATTTCATTTATGTGTTCAATCAAATCACATACCTGTACTTTTAAAAGTTTTATCTTTAATGTATGTTAGGCTTGTTATCAGACATGAAATTGTGACTAAGGGTCTCACTCACAATTTGGGGGAGATTGTTAGTTACAGAGGCATGCCTGTATACATCTAATAACAAGCCTAATTGTTTGTAATGCTTTGCATTACTTACTTGACCTCTTAACTGAGGGAACCTCTAGTTGTAGAGTTTCTGTTTGTATTGTACTTGTAATAGGCATCAAATCCTAGTTGTGTAACTGTACAAATAGAGTCTAGAATAATGCTTGAAAGAAGTTCCATGGTTCATGCCTCAAGCAAGGAGTTAAAGACTGCCAAATAATCACAGTTGGGATTTGAAGAAATGAAGAATTTGCCTAAGTACCAATTCGAGAAGTATATTTGTCTATTCGAGAAGTCCAGCATTCGAGAAGTCAGAGATTCGATATCTCAAGACACTATTCGATATCTCTGAATACACTGTTCGATATCTCATTCGATATCTCAGGGATTCGATATGTCTACTACTCTATTCGAGATCTCAAGAAGTCAACAAGTCAAGATGGTATTCGAGTTCTCAAAGAGTCAACAAGTCAAAGTTCCATTCGATATCTCAAAGACTCAGAAAGCTATTCGACAACTCGAGGATTCGATAAGTCAAATGCTCTATTCGACAACTCAAGGAATCCTGATGGAAAAGAGCTATTCGAGAAGTGGTTCGATATGTCACTATAACAGTATTCGAGAACTCAGAGTTATCGATCAAGTCAATTCTAGTTCTCGAATCACTTACTTAGTCACTTCTCGAATACATTCTTGGAGACAAAATACTGAAGAAATTGTACAAGTCAGAAACCTGCAACAAGCCAATGCACTTTATGGACCACAACCTGTAACGTGCTCTGGAAAGCCTACAAGGAAGCTTGGAGAGATATAGAAGAGACAAGGAGCTAAAGAAGTGGATCTAAACAGGCTTTGCAAAGTCAAATCTGTAACCGTTTGGACACTTACTCAAAAAGGATAGACAGACTAGAAAGTAATGTGTTTTAGCTCCTTATTTGTAGTAAGCAGGCTGTATCCATGTTCTATAAGGACACAGCCTCACTTCATAACTTAGTAACTTTGTGAGTCAAGTTTTTCATACACTGTAAGCTATATCTCTCTGAGAAAAACGAAGCTGAGAATACTACCATTTGTATTCACAGATTGTAGCAACCTTTATCTAATATACATTAGATTAAAGTGATATTGTGTCTTGTGTTGTTTACTTATCCGCACCTTAATTTCTGCACACACAGGCACTTATCTGCTACACAGACTCAATCCAAGAAAAGTTCAAGAATCCATTCACCCCCCCCCCTCTGTATTCTTTTACCGTGTTCAATACTCAACAAAAGATAATAAGGAAAAAGAAGCTCCTATAGTCATAGATGCACCTTATCAATTAAGTGAGGTATTAGAAAGATTTCAAAAATCCACTATTAAAGAAACTCCTGTTTCTCTAAATGATTTAAGAAAAGAAGTTAATTTATTAAAATCTGAAATTAATCAGATAAAACAGAATAATACCCTATTAACCCAAAGAATTACTTTATTAGAAAGTAAGTCTGTAATAGCTAGTGAATCAAAGGATATTCCCTCTTCTAGTAATACTAAAGAGATAGAATACTTAGCTTTATTAGAGCAAGTAACATCTCAAAGATGGTATATCAAAGTTACCCTAGTGGTAAGTAGAGAATTTATTCTCAAAGATGAGATAGCCCTTGTTGACAGTGGTGCTGACTTGAATTGTATTCAAGAAGGATTAATTCCTACCAAATATTTTGAAAAAACAACCCAATCCATATCCCATGCTGCTGGAGAAAAACTTCAGGTTAGTTACAAGCTTCCTAATACTTACATTTGTAATGAAGATATTTGTCTTCCTACCTCTTTTATTCTAATAAAGAATATGAACCATAGAATATTCTTAGGAAATCCTTTCCTTCAATGACAGTTTACAGGAAAAAGAATATTTCAAAAATCCTATTACAGAAAATATTCTGTTTCTTGAAGAAGAAGATGTTCAAATGAACCAAGATGGTTGGTCATTAAGAACTAGGTACCTTGAATCCAGAGGATACCCAGGGCTTCAAAATGAAGCAAGACATAATTTAGAAATTCTTCTAACAATTACCGAATCGGTAACTATCAATCATACTTTTCAAAATAGTAATCCTGAAAGTTTTATGAACTTTAGTAAATGCCATCAATAAGATATTGCTACCCAGAGAATGGGGATTAAGTCCCAATACGGAGAAAGCTATCAGAATAGCTGGAGATAACTATATCTATTTCAATTACTGGGATTATATCCAAGCTTTTACCAAAGCTTTTTATTATCAAAATCCAAAGAACAAGCATTCTTGGTTCTTTTCTATTAATCCTGAAGTGGTTAATAGGCACATTCCAAATTGGTTCTATGAATGGTGGTCAAAATTTGGCCCTTCTCTAGAAATTTTGCCGGGAGAAATTAATGATTTATATGCTCCATGGTGTGACAATATTCCTTTAATCTCAAAATTCACAAAATTGATTTATGGACACTGTCTTTTATTGTTCTTTACCAAATTTCAAATCCCTTGGATTTGGAGATGGTCAGTTTCGATAGCAGAGGATAAATTTAATATCCCAATCCTTAGAAGAAATTTCTTCTTCAAATGGTGGACTAACATGCCCAAGGAAGATATTAAAATTATTGTTACCAATATTCAGATGGACATTTCTATCGAAAAGGGAAAAGCTTCTAAAGTCCCTAATTCTCAGCCTTCTTTGGCAAATATGAGGGATTATTTCCATCATAAATATCCATCAGAATCAGAATCAGAATCAGAATGTACCTGATGCACCTAGGGAAAAATGCTATAAGTGTGGAAATCATAATCATTTGGCCCTAGACTGCAATCAAAAACCTTCTTGGAAAACTGAGTCCAGATTCCCCAAGACTCAGAAAATTCAATACCAACCACAAAAAACTTGTTATCATTGTGGTAGTTTACTTCATTCCATTTACATGTGTAGAGAATATCATGAACTGTATTATGACTATTATTCCTTGAAATCTGAAACTCCTAGTCACAAACAGTTTGTGAGATTAGAATCTAAGGTTGACTTTGCAACAGGTAAAATAAAAGTAAAATCTTCAAAGCCTGTTGTTTCTAAATCTAGTAAGAAAGGATCCAATCAAAGTTGGGTCCTAAAAAATTCTAACTAGTTACTTTTTGTTTGCAGGGCACAGGAAAGAAGCATTCAATTATCTTGGACAGTGGATGCTCTGGACATATGACTGGAAAGAAGTCCCTGCTTACAAAGTTTGAGAGGAAAGCTGACCCAGTAATATCTTTTGGAGATGGCAACAAAGGAGAAACTCTGGGATATGGCTCAATTGTTTTGGGAAATGTCATCATAGAAAATGTAGCACTGGTTGAAGGCTTGAAACATACTCTTTTAAGCATAAGTCAACTGGGTGATAAAGGTTACAAATCAATCTTTGACAGAGAAGGATGCAAAGTCTTGAATATGCAGAATGGAGACATTGTTCTAACTGGTCAAAGACATGGTAACATATATGAAGCCAGCTTAAGTGATACATCTAAAGGAATTGTTAGATGTCTCTACAGCAAAGCAACAAGTGATGAAAGCTGGAATTGGCACAAGAAGCTCTCACATCTTAATTTCAAGAAGCTTAATCAACTTGTTAAGCATAATTTGGTGAGAGGCCTACCATAGGCAAATTTTGTGCAAGATGGACTTTGTGATGCATGTCAGCTTGGAAAGCAAAGAAGAACCACTTTCAAGAGCAAGACTGAAAATTCGATTACTGAACCATTTCACATGCTACATCTTGATCTTTTTGGTCCAGTAAACATTATGTCTATCAGCAAGAAAAGATATGCTCTAGTTATGGTGGATGATTTCACAAGGTTCACATGGGTGTTCTTTCTACACAAGAAGGATGAAGCTCCTCAGCAAATCATTGAACTTATCAAGAATATTCATAATAACTCTGAGTACAAAATTAAGGTACTTAGAAGTGACAATGGTACAGAATTCAAGAATTTTACAATGGAGGGATTTTGTGCAGACAATGGAATTACTCAACAGTTTTCTGCACCTGGTACACCTCAGCAGAATGGTGTAGTGGAAAGAAAGAACAGGACTCTCATAGAGGCAGCAAGAACCATGCTTGCAGATGCAAAACTTCCAACCTACTTTGGGCAGAAGCTATTAACACTGCACATTTCACTCAAAATTGTACCTTGGTAAATAGTCATGGAAAAACTCCCTATGAGATGATCAAAGGAAAGAAACCAAGTGTGAAATACTTTCACATCTTTGGATGCAAATGCTATGTCCTTAAAATTCATCCAGAACATCTTGGAAAATTTGAAGCCAAATCGGATGAAGCAATTTTTCTAGGATATTCAGCATCTAAGGCCTTCAAAGTTTATAATCTCAGAACTCACATTGTTATGGAATCAATTCATGTTGCATTTGATGATAAGAAATTTGGAATTTTGCAAACTGATGAAAGCCATGACAAACTGGAATTTGAAAATCTGAAGAATTCTGAGATACTCTTAAGTGATGATGAAGGTTCTTCTGAAGGAATTTCTATTGCTTCTCAAAGGAATGCTACTGTTGAGGGGGAGCAAATAAATCAAAGAGAACACAGTGATCATCAGGAGCAGACTAGCCTTTCAGAGTCTATTCCATCAGGAATTGACGTTTCAGAGTCTACTCCATCAGGAACTGACCTTTCAGAGTCTACTGAGGAAAGATCAGTAACTAGCAGCAATATGGAATCTACTGATTCTATTGATCAAAGGAGAGTTTTTGAAGGTAGAGAGAATTCTTCTACAAGAGATACCACTAACTTAGGGGGAGAGACTAGCAGAGTTAATCTACCACCTGTTAGAAAATGGACAAAGGATCATACTGAAGATTTGATAATTGGTGATCCAAATAGTGGTGTTCGAACTAGAAGATCAATTCAAAATGAATGCTTGTATAGTTGCTTTCTCTCAAAGAATAAACCTAAGAAGGTTGAAGAAGCCTTACAGGATCCTGATTGGGTAATTGCAATGCAGGAGGAGTTAAATGAGTTTGAGAGAAACAAAGTCTGGAAACTGGTACCAAGACCTAAAGATAGATCTATTGTTGGTGCAAGATGGGTTTTCAGAAACAAGCTAGATGAATCTGGTATGATTGTAAGAAACAAAGCAAGACTGGTGGCTAAGGGTTATTCTCAGGAAGAAGGCATTGATTATGATGAGACCTTTGCACCTGTAGCAAGATTGGAAGCAATCAGAATGTTTCTTGCATTTGCAGCTCATTCAAAATTCAAAGTATACCAGATGGATGTAAAGAGTGCTTTTCTAAATGGCAAACTTGATGAGGAAGTGTATGTGGAACAGCCACCTAGATTTGTTGATCCAAAGTTTCCAAATCATGTCTACAAACTTGACAAGGCACTCTATGGACTAAAGCAGGCACCAAGAGCATGGTATGAGACTTTGTCTAAATTTCTTCTTGAAAATGGCTTCACAAGAGGTACAATTGACAAAACTCTATTCTTTAGAAAGATAAAAGGTGAATTGCTTTTAGTTCAAGTTTATGTTGATGATATTATTTTTGGTTCTGCTAATGAAAAGTTGTGTGCTAAGTTTAGCAAGCTTATGCAGTCTAAGTATCAGATGAGCATGATGGGTGAGTTAAATTATTTCTTAGGCTTACAGGTCAAACAGACTGAGACTGGTATTTTCATTAATCAGTCAAAGTATATCAAAGATCTTTTAAGAAGGTTTGACTTTCAAGACTGTGCAGTTGCAAAAACACCCATGGCAACAGCCACTAAACTAGATTCTGATTCTAAGGGGAAGAGTGTGGATAATACTAGTTATAGAGGCATGATAGGCTCATTGTTATATTTAACTGCAAGTAGGCCAGATATAATGTTTTCTACCTGTTTATGTGCTAGATTCCAAAGTGATCCTAAGGAATCTCATTTAATTGCTGTGAAGAGAATTTTTAGATATCTCAAAGGAACTCCAAATCTTGGTTTGTGGTATCCTAGAGAATCTGATTTCTTTCTAATTGGCTATTCAGACTCTGATTATGCAGGGTGTAAGATAGACAGGAAAAGCACTACAGGTACATGTCAATTCTTGGGAAATAGATTGATTTCTTGGGCAAGCAAGAAGCAACAATCTGTTTCAACCTCAACTGCAGAAGCTGAGTACATAGCAGCAGGCAGTTGTTGTGCACAGTGTTATGCAAAATTTACGCAAGCGCACGTTGTCACAATTAATATATGATTAAATCAAGTTCGTTCCCACAGAGATCTAGAATGGTGTTCAATTCAGTAAATATGCCTATGCAACAATGTATGGTTTTAACTCACTGCTAAGAAGAGTAACAAATTGGGGTTGTTTATCTAAATTATACTAAGATGCGAATTATAAAACTAAGAATTAAACAATTAACGAGAATCAAAATCGAATTACTTATATGAGAATAAACATGGAATCCTAGTTTCATTATCTACTTCACTTAGAGTTGCAGCCTTTAATTAAAACATGCGATGGTTTTGATATCTGATCGGATAACACGAAAAGAGTAAAAATTACCTCTCGGTATACTAGTACCAATCTACACATACATCCACAAAAGAGATAAAAGATGAATAGGCACCTATTATGTTTAGACCCTATATCTCTATAGAATTTGAAAACATAAAGGTTGAAGCACAAGTTATCCACTTAGATCACATAGGGTAGCATAATATCTCTATTCATGCCACAAATCATGATGATTAACATCAACCTATCCTATGCTAGCATGGCAAGTTCTAAATCTCAAGATCCACTCTCGTTTAGCAAGAGATTAACAAATTAGATGTTCGCGACGCACCTAAATTCAATAAGCACAACCATACCAGGATATCAAGAATTCACCACACATAAATCTTTAAGGCATACAAACTACTAAGCTACATAGATAAATCCACTAGGATCCCACGACAACGATTAGCCCATAATTGAACCGTTCATCGTCATGGGATTTGATGAAAACATGATATAAAACAAGATATGGAAGAAAGACGTAATAATTTTATTAAAATTAAGAGTTGAGAAAACAAATCTATAATCCAACGTATACAAAAGATGAAGTAGATCTAGATCCTTGCTTGTCACGAGCGTTGAACCCTTCTCTCCTTTTCTCTCTTGCAGATCTCAGCTGTTTACAATAATAATGCGATGATATCTGTATCTCTATTACAATGCTTAGATGTGTTTTTATAGGCTCTAGCTTTCTTGCCCAGCAATAATTTATCTTCTATTACAATTAGAATTTAATTAAGGTGCTAAAACCTGCCCGGAATATAATTAGAACTTGAAAAGGGCAAAACAGGAATTTCCCAGCCATGCTTCACAAAGACTACACGCGCGATTTAATTCATCACTTTACTTGCACGTGATTCCTATCCCAGGTTTTAGAAAATCTCTCAAGCTTCGCGTGGGCAGTAAGATCGCTGAAAACAGACTTACAGAACTCCAGATATGGTCAAAACAGTGTAAGCTGCGCAGCCTTCCCAGAAAATCCGAATTTTAATCAATTAATTCCCAAAAAATTATAGAAGCATCCACCTTAATCAACATTCTCTTAAACCTGCACAACTAAGCAAAACACATCAAAACTACAAGAAACTTGAGTCCAAGACAATCAATTTAAGCCAATTTAGAATGCTCCAAGTAGATATAAAATCCACTTATCACACCCCCAAACTTAAACTGATGCTTGTCCTCAAGCATTAACAATTACAACTAACTAACTAGTACCACTTCCGTAGGTGATCACGGTTGCATTTGGCATATGCAACAAGCCCTTTAAACCCCTAGACAGCCCTAGTGGACGAGTAAGGTCTCGTGAGGGCCTATAGCGAATGTACCCACAAAATCCATTTAACCTAATGCAATGCAATGCATGAATGCAACTACTATGAAAATGCAAGATCCCCTTCAAACTCACCAAAACCAACTAACAAACAAATATCTCAAAGAATGTAACAAATCCAAGCAGAGCTCGACTAAATCCCCGTATACTAACAAATACATGAACAGAAACGTGCGTGTGTGCGATGCTCATCAGAAAAACTCCCAAAACTAGGTCAAAAATCATACATGCTTTCCTTCAAGACAATCACAGGTTTATAATCAGAATAGACTGTAGACACTCCATAACCTAGGAACACCTCCACCCTTATCCAAGGTAGACAGAAACTCATGCTTTATTACTATGACACATAATAGAATATACAATACGCATGCTTATTTAACCGTGCAATGAATGAGACCCCAAAAGGCTTATACAATAATACCCATGTAGCGAGTGTTAGGTCAGCAATCCCAAACCACAAGGGCTTTAGGTTACTAGGACTAAGTCCCCTCAGACTTAATTACTCGAGTATTAAAGAGCTCACTCTGGTTAATTTTGCATATGAACAAATAACTTATTGACTTTTTTTTTTCTTTTTCTTTCTTTCTTTTTTCTCTCTTTTTTTTTTCTCTGCAATCTGGAATGAGCCTTTCTCATTTCCAACCCTAGACTACTCATATAAATATGAGCCGGCTACTAGCCATTTGACGCCTAGCCATTATTAACAATTATGAACAACTAGCATGAAAATTCCTGGTTTCCCCCAAACTTAGACTTTAATGTTCCTACGCTATAAAGGGAATAACGAAAATTCTAAATATAAACAAGTGATTAAATCTCAAAACATCCCACAGGCATGACCCTAACCTAGCCCAAAAGCACCCCAATGAGACTGTGTAATAAATTTTGTTCCCGTAACATGCAAGTCAATTTCATAGAAACTATAAATCAGCCCTCTACTCATCATCATCACACCCAAATCAACATTCACCTATCAATCAGAATCAGCTCGTCCTAAGAGATCATGAAATATGCATGCCATGAAAATGCAACTAAATGAAAACTCACATGGTATACGAAAATAAAACAAAATGTCCTATATGATCACACGTAGATAATACGAACATAACAATCATGCATGAACTATCACTACTATGCAAACATGATATCCTATATGAACACAAAATACAACAATATATATACAACTACTAATCCCTCAAACCACCCCCAAAATTAACATATTCAATGTCCGCATTGAATGGAAGTAAATACAAGGGATAGCAGAAACATACCTACTCGTCCTCCTCTTCGGAGGAATCAGAATCTGGCGGTGGATACTGCGTACGAGCTCCATAGACTGGCCACCTCGCCTGAATACCTGCATCTCTCAAAGCTGTAGCCATATCTTGAGCATACTCCCTGTTACAAGCATGTATAGCATCCATCCGCCTATACAAACGCCTAAAGTGGGCCTCCAAAACTCTTGGTACTTCCGAACCCTGTGGCTGAGCGCCCGCTCCATTACCACTAGCACCATCATCATCAATAATATAACCAAGCCCCCTCGGATGTGGAACCCCACCTTGCCAATCAGGCATTCGATCAATAGACACATCATTAATGGAAGGCAAAGGTGACTGCAACTCCTCATCCGCACCCCAGATAACACCACTTTCCTTACATAAACCAGCTATAACAGAAGCATGGGGCATCGATGATAGCGCATGAGACTTTAAAAATCGTAGAATATTCTGATGAACAATATAGGCTACATCAATGTACTTCCCCTTTAGAATGCCCCAAAGAAGAATCAATCTATCAACTGTGACCTCACTTATATGAGAAGTAGGCATAATATTCGCACAAAGGAATGCATACCATGCACGTGCAAATTTATTCATAGCAGAAGACAGAAAATTAACCGGCGCATTGGTTCCCACTTTATACTTCCAAACCGTACCAGGAACACATAACTCACGAACAATTACCTCCAAATCCACATCCTTACTAGTCTTCCTTGCCCAATCTTCATCCCCCACAAGCTTCGGTGGTTGTCCCAAAATTGCACGAATAGCATCAACACTATACCCCACCTGTTTACCTCGAACCACACACACCTCATCCGGCTCACCCTTAGCATTAGCATAAAACTCCCTAACAACATTCACCGGAACTGGAGCAGGTGCCTTACAAATCTCTCCCCAACGTAACTCACTAATCACATCAACCAACCCATAATGACGAGTTGGTAAAAACCCCCTTTCTTTCACCACCGACTTTGACAACAACCTATTATACTCAACCTCCGCATCCGGAGAAGAAAATCTCCCCACCCTAATAGCACCACCCCTCATTCGCTTAGGCGCCATAATAATCAAAACCCCACTCAACAATAGCACCACCACCAACCACCAAGAAATATCCCACCAAAAACCACCAAACCAAATCACACCAAAAATACCCACGTAACAAGAATAATACAAAAACCCCAATTTACAAGAACACAAATTCGTAATAAAATAAAATAGAGAAAAGAATTCCCACTACGAATCAAAGAGGTGAACTTGTACTAATTTTCCCCCAAACTTGAATTTTTAAGAGATGTAGAGGAGGAAGATAATGAATTGGGTGTGTATGTATGGGTATATATAGGCCATGGAGTGATAGGATGAATATAAGAATTTTAATGTGAAAAGGAAAAAATTTGGGTGGAATTTGGAATTTGATATGGGATAGAAAAAATATTTAATGGATAAAAGAAAAAGATTTAGAAAAGAAATAGGAATTTGAAATTTTTTAGGAGAGATGAGGGGTTTTGGAATTAAAATAGGAAAAGATTTAGGGAAGAGATGAGGATATAAAAATAATTTGGGGTGATGAATTTATTTTTTTATATACATAACAGACCTGGACACACGAACATGGTGCACAGCAGTGAAAAACAATTTCTGACTCTCCTGGAAGACGTGCCAGTTGCGCAAGTTGAATGCAACTTGCTGTTATTCCAGAAACGCAACTGCAAGATGCGCCACACAGGGGCAACTTGCTTCCCTTCCAGAAACGTAGACGCTAGTTGCGTTACAGCGCCGCAAATTGCCTCCATTCCAGAAACGCATACGCAAGTTGCGTTACTGACCTGCAATTTGCTCAGAATTCGATTTTTTTTTTTTTTTTTTTGGAAGAAAGAAAGAGGTAATAATGTATACAACAAAGCTTGGGTTGCCTCCCAAGAAGCGCTCGTTTAATGTCATTAGCTTGACATTCTTTCGAAAAATCACGAACGAGATAAAACAGCGGCAACCTTCTCACGGTTTACCATACCACCAAAATAAGGCTTAAGTCTATGTCCATTCACCTTGAAAGAATCATCAATAGAACCTCTAAATATCTCCACTGCTCCACTAGGAAATACTTCCTTGACTGTAAACGGACCCGACCACTTTGATTTGAGCTTACCCGGAAAAAGTTTAAGACGAGAATTATAAAGCAACACTTGTTGACCCGACACAAATGATTTATGCACCAACTTCTTATCATGCCACCTCTTAACCTTCTCCTTGTACATTTTCGCATTCTCATAAGCCTGTTCACGAAATTCTTCAAGCTCATTTAACTGAAGTAGACGTTTCTCACCCGCAGCCGAGATATCCAAATTCAATTTCTTCAACGCCCAATAGGCTTTGTGCTCTAGCTCGGCAGGCAAATGACATGCCTTACCAAACACCAACTGATAAGGAGACATACCTAGGGGTGTCTTGTAAGCAGTTCTGTACGCCCAAACCGCCTCGTCTAGCTTCAACGATGATAGAGTATATTTTTATATATATTTTAGATGATTTTATTCTCATATTTATTGTGTTTTGCATTGATTTGGATTTTTATTTAATAGATTTTATTGTTTTATTGTAGGAAATAAAGAATTCATGACTTGGAAGGATTTGGAGCAAAAAGAGCTATTTTGGAGATAAAATAGGAGAAAATTCGTAATATTGGGCTATACGGGCTGCCTGCACTGTTTGGGCCATATCTTGAGTTCCAGAAGTCAGAATTTGATGATCTTACTGTCCACGCGAAGCTTAGGGAATTATCTTTAATTCAGAGGTGGTCCAGTAAGCAAAATCCAACTGGAAGAGCCCAGAAACAGAGGAGAAAAAGAAGTGACGAATTTTACAAGAAAATGCTATTCAATTATGGATATCTTTTTGTAAATTGATTAGGATATTAAAAATACTTTTATTTGGAGATAGATATCAGATTTTATTAAGGAGTTTTATTATAAAAGGAAGAGAAAACGTGAGATAGGGAGAGATAGACATATACAGACGTTTTTTACATAAGCTAGGGTTTTTGGTTTTTTCTCTCTCCATCTCTTCTTTTGTAAGCACTTGGTTTAATTTGGATCTTTATTGTTCTTCGTTATTCAAAGGTTTAAGGTATTTCTTATCTCCTTTTTATTAATTACATGTTTATTATGGCTTCTTTCATTATTATTATTATTAGTTTTTATTCTACCATGAGTGAGTAGTTTAATTCTAGGGTATTAAGGGGAGCCATATTTGCACCATGATTTGGGCTTTATTTGATTAGTAGATTGATGGGTAAAGAGTAATTCTGATTGATATGTTCTAATTCTTAATTTGTGTAATTGCGCAATATCATGGATTAATTGATTGAAATAGGAATAATAGATCGAGAGATTTTACTACTAGAGGCTTACATACAATTAGCAGAATTGAAGGTGAGTGTGAGAACATCATTAGATATTCTGAGAGCGTTAATGCTTGAGAAAGATTAACTGTTAATGCTTGAGAAAGATTAACCATTGCTTTAATTACTTAATCCCATTGAAAAGCTATACTTTTGTGATTTGTTTGGTGTAAACATGGTGAACCTGAATTGCCCTAGATCCCTTAATTAATTGATTTAAAACTTTGTTAAATTTGTTTTAGTAGTTTACACAATTTGTTAGATATAATTGATGTGATTTAATGTCAGTGTTTAAGTGTTACAGGTAAAGAGAGTTTAACTTGTTATTGAAAGCAGTTGTAACAGAGTTTGAGTATACGCTGATTGCTGGAAGCGCAAACGCTGACAGAGGAAAGCGTAAACACTGATAGCTGAATACATGGAAGCGCAAACACTGTTAGCGTGGAGAGAACAGAGTTTGCTAAAGTCTGTCTACTGGGAGCGTCTACAAGTCAACAGAGTTTGAAGATTAATTTAATATTAATATGGAAGCGATATCTTTGAAGATTGGATAGCTGTCAAAGAGATTGAGTTGACTTAGAAGACGTGTAGCAATCGTAATTGATATCAATTGTATAGCTTAATTTTAGGAGAATTAATTTATGATTGTACGTAGCTGTATATCTTATAAATACAGTTAGGTTAACCCTAGAAGGGTATCCATCGTGAACGAATATCATTCTTGTAACCTAAGCAGCTCTCTGTGATACTTTACATCACCGAGAGAGGAATTATTAATTCCAAACAGTTTTAAGAGTTAAAACGTGTGTTCTTGTTACTTATTCATACAGTACTTGATTATATATTGTGTATTCGACCTAACAAGTGGTATCAGAGCCAAATCTGTTACTTTATTACAGTTAAAGATCCAAACACAATAGTAATCAATGGCAGAGATACCTCCACCATCTGAGAAAGCCCCTACTACTGTTAGTAGGTATGAAACAATTAGGGTTCCTATACTAAGGCCATTAGAGTATGCAATTTGGAAGGTGAAGATGACCATGTTTCTGGAGGCTACAGATCCAGAATATCTGGACAGAATTTATGAAGGTCCTCACAAACCTACAAAGTTATCTGCTGCTGCTGCTGGTGAGGAATCAAAAGTCATTCCAAAAGAGAAGAAAGATCTAACTGCTGAGGATCTTTCATCTATTGCAAAGGATGCGAAGGTAAGGCATTTACTTCACAGTGCTTTAGACAATGTTATGTCTAATAAAGTGATAAACTGCACAACTGCAAAGGAGATATGGGATGCACTTGAGGTTAGATGTCAAGGAACACCTGCAATTAAGAAGAACAGAAGGAACATACTCACCCAGGAGTATGAGCATTTTGAGGCAACATCTGATGAAACCATGACAGAAACATTTGACAGATTCTGTAAACTGCTCAATGATTTGTCATTGGTGAACAAAGAGTATGATTTAGAAGATTCAAATCTCAAGTTTCTTCTCTCTCTACCTGAAAAGTGGGATGTGAAAACAACCACTATAAGAGATAATTATGAACTTGGTGAAACAGAGATTGATGAAATTTATGGACTGCTCAAAACCCATGAATTGGAATTGGAGCAGAGAAACAAAAGATCTAGTAGAAAGTCAAAGTCTGTTGCTCTTAAGGTTGAGGAGAAACCATCAAAGAAGGAAGCATCAAGGAGAAAGGCAAAAGGAAAAGCTTTAGTCATACATTCAGAGAATGAGTCATCAGACACTGATGTTGACTCAAACACAGATGGATCATCTGATTCTGAAGATGATGAGGAGATGATGCAAATGGCTGCATTGATGGTAAAGACCTTCAAGAAGATGGGATACAAGAACTTCAAGAAGGGAAAGAGATTCTCCAAGGACTACTCAAAGTTTGATAAGAAGAATTTCAAGAAATCTGAGGGAAAGGACTTCAAATCTGGTAAGAAAGATAAGTCTGAAATTCAATGCTACAAGTGTAAGGAGATGGGTCACTATGCTCCTGAGTGCAAGAAAGGTAAAACTGAAAAGGCACTCTACACCAAAGGCAGAGATTGGGCAGACACTTCAGATTCAGATGAGGAAGTCAACTATGCTCTCATGGCTACTACTCAGACTGAAAATGATGATCTCAAGGTACCCCCAACTACCTATGCTTATAATACTGATAATATAACTGAACTGAGAATTTATCTTAAAGCATTGCATATCAGTTATAGGGATCAGACTTTAGAAAATGAGAGGATAAAGTCTGAGTGTTCTCAACTTAAAGAGAGAAATAAACTTGTTGAGGAACAGCTAGAGAACATGAATAAAATTCAGAAAGAGAGAGATGATGCAGTGTTTATTGAACAGGAGTTGCTAGGTAAGTATAAGCAACTAGAATCAGAATTGGAGGATACTAAACACATCATTAAAACTTGGACACACTCTGGTAAAGACACTCAAGAAGTGTTTCAGTCAGATACAGTAGGTCTAGGTTACTCTGTAGGAGATGAACTTAGATTTGAAAATCAGGTAAAAGTTAGACCACATTGTTCATCTGAGGGTAATGTCATGGGAACAGGTGGACCTAAGACTGAAGCACAGAAAAAGGCAGTTAAAGAGTCATATGCTAAAACTTTTGTTAAAGAGGCTAACATTGGCTTAATGACAGATAAGCAACTTAAGCATAAGCTTAAAGAAATAAAGTCTGTCAACAAACAAAGAATGCCTAAGAAAAACAGAAATGGAAAAGTAGGCATATCCTCAGGAATTAAGCCAATGCTTGCTTCATTAGCTCCCAGGAAAACATGCTTTAATTGTGGTAGTACTAATCATCTTGCTAGTTTCTGCAGTAAGAATAAAAACATTAATTCTTTGCCCTCTAAAACTGCAGTAAAGAGTGATTATGTGAGAACAAGACCACAGACTTTGTGTAAACACTGTGGTAGTACATGGCATTCAATTTACACTTGCAGAGATTATCATGCTATTTACTATAATTACTATGAACCCAAGCCAAATTTGAAATGGGTTAAAGTAAACTCTGCTAATGTAAACTCTGAAAAAGTTAGCTTAAACTCTGTTAATGTGAATTCCGCTGCAAAAGCTAACAGAATTAAGAAAGCCAAAGGATCCAAGCAAGTCTGGATCCTTAAAACTAATAATCAGTGATTGTTTGTGATTGCAGGGCAACAGGGTTAGTACCCTAGTCGTGGACAGTGGATGTTCAGGACACATGACTGGAAATAAAGCCCTGCTATCAGAGTATGAGGAGAAGGCTGGCCCAGAAGTTTCCTATGGAGATGGCAACATAGGACATACACTGGGATATGGCAATATTAATCTTGGAAATGTCATCATCACAAATGTAGCTCTGGTTCCAGGACTCAAGCATGATTTGCTATCTGTGAGTCAAATCTGTGACAGAGGATATCATGTAGATTTTCAGCCTGAATATTGCCAAGTGATCAGTAAATCTACAGGGAAAGTTGCTCTAGTTGGAAACAGACACAACAACATCTATGAAATAAAATTGTCAACAAACACTGATGGCAAAGCAGTATGTCTGTCAACAAGAATCTCCAGTGAAGAGAGTTGGAAGTGGCACAAGAAACTCTCTCATTTGAATCTGAACAACATCAATGAGCTCATAAAGAATGATCTTGCAAGAGGACTACCAAAGTCATTGTTGAATGTAGAAGGCCTGTGTGATTCTTGTCAAAAGGCCAAACAAAGAAAAACCTCTTTCAAAAGCAAATCTGAGTCTTCAATTGCTGATCCTTATCATCTACTACATGTTGATCTTTTTGGTCCAGTAAATGTGATGTCTCTTGGAAAGAAGAAATATGCATTAGTCATTGTTGATGAATATACCAGATTCACATGGGTATATTTTCTTGCAAAGAAGGATGAAACAGCATTAACACTGACAGAACATATAATCCAACTGGACAAAGGGTCAGAGCATCAAGTGAAGATAATCAGAAGTGACAATGGAACTGAGTTCAGGAATTCATCTATGGAAGAATTTTGCAAGAGTAAAGGGATCAAACAAGAGTTTTCTGCACCTGGCACTCCACAACAAAATGGTGTAGTGGAGAGGAAGAACAGAACTTTGATAGAAGCTGCCAGAACCATGCTAGATGAAGCAAAGTTGCCAACATATTTCTGGGCAGAAGCAGTTCAAACTGCTTGTTTTACTCAAAATGCAACACTGATCAACAAGCATGGTAAAACACCATATAAAATGGTGAAGAAGAAGAAGCCAAATCTAAAATATTTTCATATTTTTGGATGTAAGTGCTTTGTGTTGAAGACTCATCCTGAACAGTTGACCAAATTTGACCTAAAGGCAGATGAAGGAATTTTTGTTGGCTATCCACTGTCAACAAAGGCATTCAGAGTTTTTAATCTGAGAACCAGAGTGATCATGGAGTCTATTCATGTGTCATTTGATGACAAGAAAATAACTGGACTTGAAGATGTTAATGAGCATGATCAACTGCACTTTGAAAATGAAGATTTATTAAACTCGGATGATACAGATCTGACAAACACTGTTGAGGTCAATTCTGAACCTCTACTGGTAAACACTGAAGAAACTTTTCAATCAGAAACAAGGGAAGAACCAGTTGAGGGGGAGCATGAAGAATCACATCAAAGTGATAATTCAAACACTGAAAGTGACTCAATTGATAACTCTGAATCAAACACTGTTGATTCAAACTCTGATCATTCAAATTCTGAGCAGTCACATTCAGGGGGAGCATCAGAAAATGAAGAAAGGCACCAAGAAAATCAGGAGAGCATGGATCAAGGGGGAGGATCACATGATGACAGAAGCAATCTGCCTTCTGCAAGAAAATGGACTAAATCTCACACACCTGATTTGATTATTGGTGATCCAGATGCAAGAGTAAGGACAAGAAGTGCAACAACAAATGAATGTCTGTTTCATGCATTCTTGTCACAAACTGAGCCAAAGAAAGTAGAAGAAGCTCTGAAAGATGCTGACTGGATAACAGCAATGCAAGAAGAGCTAAATGAATTTGAGAGAAATGAGGTGTGGACCCTTGTACCAAGGCCAAAGAACAGATCTATTGTTGGTACTAAATGGGTTTTCAGAAATAAAACTGACAGTGATGGTGTGATCACAAGGAACAAAGCAAGACTGGTAGCTAAAGGCTATTCACAGCAAGAAGGAATAGATTATGATGAGACTTTTGCACCAGTTGCCAGATTGGAGGCAATAAGGATTTTTCTTGCCTATGCTTCTCACAAGAAATTCAAGGTTTTTCAAATGGATGTGAAAAGTGCTTTTCTGAATGGAAAACTTGAAGAAGAAGTATTTGTTGAACAACCACCTGGTTTTGTAGATCCAAAATATCCAGATCATGTCTACAGGTTAGACAAGGCACTCTATGGACTTAAACAGGCACCTAGGGCATGGTATGAAACACTTGCTAAATTTCTACTAGAAAGTGGGTTTCACAGAGGTACTATTGACAAAACTCTGTTTTACTTTCAATCTGGTAATGACCTGCTCTTAGTACAGATATATGTAGATGATATCATTTTTGGATCTACTAATGATAAACTCTGTAAGAAATTTGCCAAGCTCATGCAGTCTAGATATCAAATGAGTATGATGGGAGAGTTAAGCTATTTTCTAGGCTTACAGGTGAAGCAAACAGATGATGGAATTTTCATAAATCAAGCAAAATATACCAGAAATCTTCTCTTTGGCATGCTTGACTGTTCATCTGCAACAAATCCCATGGCAACTGCAACAAAACTGGACAAAGATACAGGTTCATCAGTGGATATGACAAGCTACAGAGGGATGATTGGTTCTCTACTCTATTTAACAGCTAGTAGACCTGATATCATGTATGCCACCTGTCTGTGTGCAAGATTTCAGGCAGATCCAAGGGAACCACATTTAACAGCTGTGAAGAGGATTTTCAAATATCTCAAGGGCACTGTAACTTTAGGACTGTGGTACCCAAGAGAATCAGATTTTAAGCTACTTGGTTACTCTGATGCAGATTTTGCTGGCTGTAAGATTGACAGAAAAAGCACAAGTGGAAGTTGTCAATTTCTTGGTGACAGACTAGTGTCTTGGTACAGCAAGAAACAGAAGTCAATATCTACATCTACAGCTGAAGCAGAGTATATTGCTGCTGGTAGCTGTTGTGCACAGATTTTATGGATGAAGAATCAACTACTGGATTATGGGTTGAGGTATAGTAAAATACCTATTTTCTGTGATAATCAAAGTGCTATTGCAATGACAGGTAATCCAGTACAACACTCAATGACCAAGCACATCAGCATAAGGTATCACTTTATCAGAGAGCATGTAGAGGAAGGCAATATTGAGCTTCACTTTGTGTCTACAGATCAACAACTTGCAGATGTTTTCACAAAGCCTCTAAGTGAAGCAACATTTACAAGACTGGTCAATGAACTAGGGATGGTATCTGGTTTTGACTAAACATGTTGGTTAGACTCAAATTCTTTCAAATAAAATGTGTTGCTCATATCTCTGTAAATTGCTAAAGTGCTATGTGAACCTTATTAATTAAACTCTGTCAGCATGATTATTGGTCATACACTGTTAATACGTTTGTTAAACTCTGTGAATTCTGAATTGATTTTTGTCTGAATGAAAATACCGATGAAGAAAAATGTATAGAGCATGATTTTCAGTGAAAAATCAAGATTCTTTTTGAGTCACTGTAATCTAATCAGAAATTGCACAGTAAGTTAACACAGCATGATACTGTTTCATATTTAGAGCATCTCTTAGTTTATTTGATCCTAAACTCTGAATCTATGAATACTGCATGTATTGCCTCTCATGAATAACTCTGATATTGATGAATTCTAAACTCTGATTAGTGACACTCTGTTTCCAAGTCATACTTGATTCTTGATGATTCTGTGTTTGCACTTGTGAAAATTTTAAAACTTGAGATATGTCATTGTTTAGTTTGGTGAGAAACAGTTCATGTCTGAACCCTGTGAGATTTTGAGCTGAATAAGTGGTTGATACATTTTATATCAATCAGATTTTATTGTTGTGTGATGTTCATCAGTAAGTATGTTGCTCTAGAACTTGCATTAAACCATTTTGGGACTACATGATATATGTGTGCATGAAGATGATAAAGGCATTAGGATTAACCATCCTTCTTCAAACACTGTTCAAAACATCTTTGAACACTGATCATAAACACTGTTCATAAAACACTACCCTTAGTAAACCCCTTTGAGCCAAATTAACTGCTCATTTTTCTTGAATACTGAAGTATTAAGAGCAGTTATATTCGTTTGTTAAATCAAATTCAAGCAGGTGAGTATTTCTTAAGAAAAGATATCTTACTCAGTATATATATATATGAAAAAAAAAAAAAGAAAAAAAAAGGGGGTATATATACTGATCATCTTGTACAAATATGTACTAATCATTTGCCTGAACATTTTGATCAAATAAATTGTTCAGTTAGAAATTCTCATCTCTTCTCATCTGTTTGATTTCACTCAATTACAACCCTGAACAAAGTCCTTTTGATTTGTGCATGTATGTAATCGAAGTGGTGTAGATTTGGTGGACATTCAAGCTTATGGTAGTATCTGCTTTTACTGATTGAATCTGAGAGTAAACACTTCACCTAAACACTTGTGTGATGTGAGAGTTTGTGAGAAAATCCTTGACATGTAACTCACTGAATGATGCTTTGATGTTTATCTCCTGATCTTTTTGTCTTTAATGTCTGTGTGCTTACGTGGATAATCATGATCATAAACTGGAACAGGGATATTCAGATTTCTGTAATTAAGGAACTACAGAGTTTAGCATTCATCATATACTCTGTGTTTAATATGAGAGTTTGTGCATTCAGTGTTTATTGTTTTTGACTTATGGATTTTATGAAATATTAGATGCTATAAAAATTGATTTGGTAAACTCTGCTACTCACACACGAAAATCATGACTGTGCATTTTTGAAAGGGTTTTGTGATAAAGATTGAAAATTTGACAAACACTGATTGATTGTGCTATGTACTCTAAGGTATATTTTCATTAAGATAATTTGAAAATTTTGGAGTAAATGGAGTAGTTGACAACTGTTAATTAGTGTAATTAGTGGTAACGTGTCTTGATAAACGGAACGACAGCGGTAATAATGGCTTTTACTGCGCATGTATTAAGTGAACCGTTGCATGTGTGACACCTGTCCCACTCACTCATCATTATGTCTCACTTTTACACTTTTCAAGGGAACAGTTGCGTGTTTTCAAGGAAAATCGTTTGAGTTTAGTTTTTAATTAAAACTCAAATTACTTTTTACCACAATCACTTTTACCCACTCGTATTCACTTTACCAAAACAGAGAACATCTTTGTTTTTCACTTTGGCATTTTCACAAACACCTTTCTTGCAAAACATTTTCACAGTTGTTTCTTGCTTATTTCTTGATTCAATGGCAACTAAACCTTTCACTGTGTTTGGTCTACGCTTTGTGCCTAACAATTATGCAGCTTTACTTGAGAACGACCGGGCTCCAGAGGCGTTTCATCTAATGCAAAATTTTCTTCGAGATTCTGAGATTGGGCAAGCGCTGGTTGAACCGGCTACTCTATCTGCTTCTCAGGTTGTTAATTTCTGGAAAAACTCAAGATATATAGAAGGAGGAGAGAATGGAACTCCGTCTATCATCTTCTCTCATGAAGAACAAGAGTTTGTGATCACTCCACAAACTGTTCGCGACGCCATGGGTTTTGACACACATACTTCGTATGCTGTTGTCTCTGAGCAAAATCTGAGAGAAATGCTAACAGAGATTGGGTACATGGAATCACTTGCCAAGCTAGGCAGTGTGAGGAGGCCAAACTTGAGAAAAGAGTGGAATTTTTTCTTTGATTGTATCACCAGGACATTCCAGAAGAAGGTCACCAACTGGGATGCTATTCCAATGGACAGTCTGCAAATTGGGTATTCTCTACTCTATGGCAGTAATTTTGATTTTGGTAGATATGTTTTAATGAATTTGGGTGATAAGTTGTCAGAGTCTACTACAGTTTACTTTGCTAGATTTTGTCAACTTCTGTTCAATGCATGTGTTTCTGGGTTAACTATTGATGAAGCTGATGAAATTCAACCTTTTCGAGTCACTAAGAGAATATTCTCTGATATGACTAACAAAGATGTTGGAAAAGACATACCTCCTCTCGTATTACCACTTGCTTTACAGAACTTTGTCAATCAACCACAAAATTCTCCATCACCAAACCATGAACCACATGAACCACATCAACCAGAACCACAATCTATGCCTGAACCTTTAGCCACTGATCGTACAGAAAACATCCCATCTTAACCTACTCAATCACCTGAGCCAATACCAACAACCACTGATCAACCCATATCACCTCAAACACAAACAGAACCTCAAACACAACCTGATCAAATGACTACTGAACCAACAAACCCTGTCACTACCACTCATCCACAACCACCACCAAAGACAAAAAGGAAGAAACATACTGCAATCAACACCAAACATTCTAAGGCTAAACAGTCATCTCCAAAGGCTGTTTATTCTAGAAGATTCATACAAAGGGCAAATAGACCTTCACTACCATCAGTTGAGGAAAGTTCTAGTGAAAGTTCCAGTGAAGATGCAGAACAGGTTGCAGTGCCTCAAGCTAAGAGGAGGAGGCTCATTCTTACTGATTCTGATGATGAGCAGGAAGTTGAAGCTCCAGAGGTGGTTTCACAGCAAACACCTACTGTTGAGGTTGTAGAGAAGGTTGCTATATCTGCAGAGGTTGAAATGCCTGCACAGGATGATGCTCCTGTAAACACTGATTTACCTGCAGAGGATGACATGCCTGCAGAAGAGGGTCACAAAGATGGTTTTTCACCAGTGAATGATGTTCTTGATTCAGTTCTACAATTCTCTGATCCTATCTCATTTGCCGAAACTCCAATTTCTTTTAATGAGGTTATACATTCTATTGATACTGGTGTTGCTGATGGGCCTACTGTTGTTCTTGAAGACACTGTGGTTGCATCACACACTGAGTTAAACTCTGATGCCCATCATGGTTCTGAGCATGGTGAGGAGATTGATAAACCAGAGAAGGTTATTTCTTCAGAGCAGATTCAAGCTGATAAAGGAAAACAGGTTGCTCAAGAATCTGTTGTTGCTCAAGATGAAGATATTGCTTCTGTTGCTCCTACTCATGAGTCTGTGAGTGATTCGTTTGAAGACAACAGTACAGGAGCTGAAAATGACCAATTTCAAACTGATGGTCAGAAAACAGGAGAAAAGCCAGATTTTGCTGGGCCTTCTGCTAATGAGGTTGATGATGCTTATTTGAAAAAGCAAACTGCTGATTGGTACAAGTCAGAGTGTATTTTTCCTCCTGGAAGGGCAGCAATGTTTCTTGAAGCCAATTCTAAGAAGATAAAAAATCCAGAAATATTCACTTGTTTGCAAGGCACAGTGATTCAAATCAAAACTTTGAATAATAGATTTGATGATACTCAGAAATCTATTGTTGATCTTCGAACAGAGGTTGCTACTCATGAGGAGAAAGCTCAACTAGCTAATGCTAAGCTCTTTCAACAATTCGCCAAAGCTCAAGCAAATATAAATGACAGACTGAGCACAGTTGAAAAGAATCAGGTTTTACTAAATGAGAAGGTTGATTCCATTGCAAACTCTCTTGAGTTAATCACCTACATTCTGATTCAAGATGGTGATGATGTCAAAAAGGGGGAGAGAATTGCTAAAACCAAGTGTAAGCAAACTCAAACTCTGTCAAAGAAAGATCATCTTGATGATGAAGGTACCAATGCTGAGAAGGGCTTAAGAAATGCAAATTCTAGACAAGGACATGGAAGGTCTTCAAGGTCAAAGCCGAATTTGGTGATAGATTCAAATACTCAGAGTACTTCTGGTTCAAAGCCAAAGGATTTGTCATTCTCTGACAATCCACAAACAGATGAAGAATTGGCTGCAAAATTATTTCGTGAAGAGAATGCTGAAGCTACACTTGAGGGTATTCAAGCTGAAGAAAAGCTGTTGCAGAAAGAGCATTTAAAAGCTCAAAAGTCCAAAAAGGTGAAGAAAGTTGTTAAAGCTTCAAAGTCTGCAAGGTCTGTAATGAAAGGATTTGAAATCAAAGAAAAACTATCTGGTATTCAAGAAGAAGAAGAAGAAGAAGATACTGGCAAGCTGGTTAGAAAGTCTTCTCTTGATGCCAAGTTGAAGTTAAAAGGGAAAATTAGTGAAGAGAGCAAGGGCAAAATGATAGTTACAACCTCTGTTGCTACACAAGTTGTACAGACTCAAAGTAAACTCTTACCTGGTTTTTCAAGGCCAAAGATTCCAGTGCAAGAAGAAGCAGGAGTGACTGGTGGATATCAACATAATGTTGCATGTTCAGGAAAGCCACCAGGCAGGAATACTTCTGGCTTAGGTTCAAGAAGAGATTTGAGGGTTAATAACAGTCCAAGAGATCCTTCTGCACTTGTATCTCTTGGTTCTGGTATAACTCAAGAAAATCTAGACAAGTTGGAGTCAGTTCAGGTAGTTCGTCAAAAGAGCTTAGACATTCACTTTCTACTATACTTTATGGCAGATGGGTCAGTGTATAGAGTGAATGAAGAAGCAATCAAGCTAAAATTATTTGAGGAACTTCAGTATGTCTTGCATATCTTCAGAGTTAGAAATCAACGAACACAGCTTATTGCTAATTCTATAAGGGAGTATATGCAGAAAGCTAAAGTTGCTACAGGAACAAAGTCTGCTGAAAAGTATGTTCCTAAGTACAGAGACTGGAATGGGAATCTGATTGAAATGCAGAAGGGAACTACAAAGCTGAAGACTGATCTTGGAATTACAGTTCTGGATTTCAATGTAAAGTCTGAAGAATTAAAGTACATCAGATTGGGAAATGAAATGAGAAGAAACAAGATCTATGATCTCAGGGCTGCTATTTTTCAAACTGATGAGAATGATCCAGATTTAAGAGAGATCAAGCAGGCTATGGAGATTGAACTTGAAAATGCTGAGAGGAGATTGTTGATTGATTATCTCAGAACAACTCCAGATCTTGAGGAGGTTAGGTAGACAGAATTTGTAAGTAATTCGTATTTTCTGTAAATTTTGCTAAGTCAAGTTTAAACTCTGATTATATGTTAAACACTGTGTTTTTATTTGTTAGTTTTGACATCATCAATTATTGTGAACTTGTACATTTTTCTAATGAACAAGTTGGGGGAGATTGTTAGATATAATTGATGTGATTTAATGTCAGTGTTTAAGTGTTACAGGTAAAGAGAGTTTAACTTGTTATTGAAAGCAGTTGTAACAGAGTTTGAGTATACGCTGATTGCTGGAAGCGCAAACGCTGACAGAGGAAAGCGTAAACACTGATAGCTGAATACATGGAAGCGCAAACACTGTTAGCGTGGAGAGAACAGAGTTTGCTAAAGTCTGTCTACTGGGATCGTCTACAAGTCAACAGAGTTTGAAGATTAATTTAATATTAATATGGAAGCGATATCTTTGAAGATTGGATAGCTGTCAAAGAGATTGAGTTGACTTAGAAGACGTGTAGCAATCGTAATTGATATCAATTGTATAGATTAATTTTAGGAGAATTAATTTACGATTGTACGTAGCTGTATATCTTATAAATACAGTTAGGTTAACCCTAGAAGGGTATCCATCGTGAACGAATATCATTCTTGTAACCTAAGCAGCTCTCTGTGATACTTTACATCACCGAGAGAGGAATTATTAATTCCAAACAGTTTTAAGAGTTAAAACGTGTGTTCTTGTTACTTATTCATACAGTACTTGATTATATATTGTGTATTCGACCTAACACAATTCTCAAACAATCGTTGTGACTAGAAACAATTGATAGCAATTGAATTGAAACTGAAACTGTCTCCTTGAGGATTCGACCCGTATTTGCTAGTATCTACTACAATTGATACCGTGCGCTTGCGGTTAGACAAAATTTAACATATCAAGTTTTTGGCACCGCTGCCGGGGAGACGCCTAGTTTCTCTAATTTTAGTTTGATTGTTTTATATTGTTTCTCTTGTCTCTTTGGAACACTTGTTCCAATTGAGACCGATCTTACTGTTTTTCCTTGTTTAGTTGTTGATGCCCAAGACCAGGTCTCAAACGAAAATTGATCAAGCGAAAGAGGATACAACCCCTCTTAGTCCAGATTCTGGAATTACTTGTCAACAATACATAGATCAATAAAGGGAAAAGAAGCAGCAAAGGATATCTAAACCAAAGATTAAAATGGCGGACCTTCCTCCTAAATCTTTGAAGAATTACTCACAGCCCTCTCCGAGTGGGGTACCTACTGGCCTTGCTATGCCAGCGATTCAAGCAACAAATTTCGAGATCAAGCCTGCTTTGCTTACTATGATCCAACAGAATCAATTTGCTGGGCTTGCCTCTGAAGACCCTACAAATCATCTGCAACGGTTTCAACAGCTCTGTTCTACAATTAAACATTAGGGAGTCACTCCAGACCAGTTGAAAGTCATGTTGTTCGGTTTCTCTCTTCGTGATAAAGCTCAAAAGTGGTTGAACGATATTGAATTGACCAAGTGGGATGAGATTGCTCAAGCCTTCTTAACTGAGTTCTTCCCTCTTAACAGAACCGACAATTTGATCGACAAGATGATGGGTTTTAAGCAAGATTATTGTGAATCTCTACGGGATGCTTGGGACAGATTTAAGGATTATCAACGTGCATGCCCTCACCATGGTCTTGAGAAGTGGTTTCTGCTTAAACGCTTCTACAATGGTCTAGATCCTGAGACAAAAGGTATGGTTGATAACGCTGCAGGTGGTGTATTTCTAGACAAAGGAGTTGATGATGCATATGCTTTTCTTTCAAATTTGGCTGCCAATCACTTCAGTAATCCGAGAGCAACCAAGAAAGGGGGTAAACTTGAAGTGGATGCTTATTCTTTATTATCTTCTCAACTCGCTGCATTGACTCAAGAGATCCACTCATTGAAGACATCTCAGCCCTCTACTCAACCTATGAGCATCAATGCATTGTCATCCATGGCTCCTATGAATAATCCTGTTTGTGAAGTCTGTGGCATCCAAGGCCACTATGGTAATGATTGCCAATACAATGCTCAAAATTCACATAATTTTCAGATGGAGCAAGCAAATGTTTTCCAACAGAGGCAGCAGTATAATCCATACTCCAACACTTACAATCCTGGTTGGAAAGATCATCCTAACTTCTCATATAGGAACAATAATGCTCAGAATTCAAATGTTCCTAATCAGCAGCAATATCAGCAGTCGTACCAGCCTCCTCCACAGCAGCAGTATAGGCCTCCTCAAGGACCTATGAATCCCCCTGGATTCCAAAAGCCTCCTCAGAATTTTGCTCCTCAAGCCAATCAAGCTGCACAGGCTGATAATCAAGGTGACATGATGAAGATATTGTTACAAATGCAAAAGAGTATGGATGATACCAACAGAAAGATGAACCAGATGGAGATTCACAACAAGATGCTGGAAACTCAGATTGCTCAAATGGCTAGTTCTTCGTCTACAAGGCAACAAGGCTCTTTACCAGCACAATCAACTCAGCCAAAGGAAAATGTGAATGCCATTACTCTTAGGAGTGGTCGTACATATGATGCTCCTCCAATGCCTACTGACGATGTTCCTACTGAGAAATAAGAAGAGAATTCTGAGGAAGACAAGGTAGAGAAAGTTGTTGAAGATACAAATGAGGATGGAACTGAGGAAAGCAAGAAAAAGGACAAAGAGAAGACTGCAGTTACTCCTCCACCATTTGTGCCAAAGCTCCCATTCCCTAGCAGGATGAACAGAACTAAGGTGGACCAACAGTTTGGTAAGTTCATGACACTTGTCAAGAATCTTGAGGTAACAGTTCCTTTCACTGATTTAATTTCTCAAGTTCCATCATATGCAAAGTTTCTTAAGGATATTCTCACTAAGAAAAGGTCTTTTGGTGAGGTAGAGACAGTAGCTTTTACTGAAGAGTGTAGTGCTGTTTTACAGAATAAGTCTCCACCTAAGCTTAAAGATCCTGGTAGTTTTTCGATCCCGTGTCATTTAGGTGCATTGTTTGTTGATAAAGCTTTATGTGATTTAGGCGCTAGTGTCTCAGTCATGCCTCTCTCGGTTTTTCAAAAACTAAATATGGGAGAATTAAAATGTACACAGATGACTTTGCAAATGGCAGACCGTTCGATAAAATATCCCCTTGGAATTCTAGAGGATGTGCCTGTTAGGGTTGGAAAATTCTATATTCCTGTAGACTTTGTAGTTCTAGATATGGAAGAGGACAGCCAAATACCTATTATTTTAGGTAGACCATTTCTCTGTACTGCAGGTGCTGTAATTGATGTTAAAAGTGGGACTCTCACATTGAGCGTTGGTGATGATATGTTGAGTATTGAACACGGTAAAAGAATACAGAGGGGGGGGTGAATGGATTCTTGAACTTTTCTTGGGTTGAGTCTGTGTAGCAGATAAGTGCCTGTGTGTGCAGAAATTAAGGTGCGGATAAATAAACAACACAAGACACAATATCACTTTAATCTAATGTATATTAGATAAAGGTCGCTACAATCTGTGAATACAAATGGTAGTATTCTCAGCTTCGTTTTTCTCAGAGAGATATAGCTTACAGTGTATGAAAAACTAGACTCACAAAAGTTACTAAGTTATGAAGTGAGGCTGTGTCCTTATAGAACATGGATACAGCCTGCTTACTACAAATAAGGTAGCTAAACAAATTATTTTCTAGTCTGTCTATCCTTTTTGAGTAAGCGTCCAAACGGTTACAGATTTGACTTTGCAAAGCCTGTTTAGATCCACTTCTTTAGCTCCTTGTCTCTTCTATATCTCTCCAAGCTTCCTTGTAGGCTTTCCAGAGCACGTTACAGGTTGTGGTCCATAAAGTGCATTGGCTTGTTGCAGGTTTCTGACTTGTACAATTTCTTCAGTATTTTGTCTCCAAGAATGTATTCGAGAAGTGACTAAGTAAGTGATTCGAGAACTAGAATTGACTTGATCGATAACCCTGAGTTCTCGAATGCTGTTATAGTGACATATCGAACCACTTCTCGAATAGCTCTTTTCCATCAGGATTCCTTGAGTTGTCGAATAGAGCATTTGACTTATCGAATCCTCGAGTTGTCGAATAGCTTTCTGAGTCTTTGAGATATCGAATGGAACTTTGACTTGTTGACTCTTTGAGAACTCGAATACCATCTTGACTTGTTGACTTCTTGAGTTCTCGAATAGAGTAGTAGACATATCGAATCCCTGAGATATCGAATGAGATATCGAACAGTGTATTCAGAGATATCGAATAGTGTCTTGAGATATCGAATCTCTGACTTCTCGAATGCTGGACTTCTCGAATAGACAAATATACTTCTCGAATTGGTACTTAGGCAAATTCTTCATTTCTTCAAATCCCAACTGTGATTATTTGGTAGTCTTTAACTCCTTGCTTGAGGCATGAACCATGGAACTTCTTTCAAGCATTATTCTAGACTATATTTGTACAGTTACACAACTAGGATTTGATGCCTATTACAAGTACAATACAAACAGAAACTCTACAACTAGAGGTTCCCTCAGTTAAGAGGTCATGTAAGTAATGCAAGGCATTACAAACAATTAGGCTTGTTATTAGATGTATACAGGCATGCCTCTGTAACTAACAATCTCCCCCAAATTGTGAGTGAGACCCTTAGTCACAATTTCATGTCTGATAACAAGCCTAACATACATAAAGATAAAACTTTAAAAGTACAGGTATGTGATTTGATTGAACACATAAATGAAATTACAAGATAAATACTTCTCACAGTATGATGAGGTACTAGCCGTTTTCTTTTGATTGCATCTCCGTTGCCTTGGCTTGTAGATCATCATATGCTTTCTGTTTCCTTTCTTTCTCCTTTCTTGCAATCTCATCTACTGCTCTCATGATTTCTGTCATAGCATCCAATTCTTCAATCATAATAGAGTTTTTGAAATCTTCAAGCACTGGCTTCAGAATGTTGGCAGGATAGTGACTGAGTAGGTTCATTCTTATATTGACACTATCTCCATTTCTCCTCCTATACTTCACCACATAGGGATCAAACTGAACTCTACACAATCCCTTTGCCCTTAGCTTTTCTGCTTCAATCTCCAGTCTATCAATTTCTTTCTCCCTTTCTAACCATTTCTCATAGCAGCCCTTCCTTATCTTCTCAGCATAGTCTTTCTTCATTTTCACAAAGTCAATCAATTCCAGCTTCCATACTTTCTCCACCTTGTCCTTAGAATCCAGCAATGCAATGATTCTTTCTATCTCATACAATTTACCCCAATGTTGACAACCCCCTTGTTTGAATTTCATTTCTTTCCCATCAGTGTACTTGATTACAAGGTGGTCATCCACAATTGCAGCATAGCATATCTTTTGAGCTCTTAGAAATAGCAGTTGCTCTTCATCAAAGTCTTCATCAAGTGGCTGGAGCTTTAATCCTGGAATGATTGTTAGGGCTCTAGATTTGGATAGCTTCACTCTCCTTGCAGTATGTTTAAACTTTATCCTCTTGACATGGTTGCTTGGCAGAAATCTTTGACCTTGGTTGGTAGACCATAGTAGTATTCCATTAGCAGATTGCTTTCTGAAACATACACATGGTTTCTTGACTTGAATCTTCTTCTTTTCTTGAGATGGTAAGACAGTTGCAGAAGCCATAGATGTAGATTTTGCTAGGTCACTACTAACAGTATTCACCCTAGACTTAGAGTCTTGTGTTGTGGTGAGATTACTGCTAGCAGTGCCTAAGGCTTGCTGTCTTCCACTCTTTCTCACATATGTTTTACCCTGGTCATCATCATCCTTTCCATCCTTGTCCCCCTTTTTCTTCTTATCTTCATCACCCTTATCTCTCCTGTGATGTCTTCTCCTCCCATCACCTTTGTCTTCAGAATCATCATCCTTATTTCTCCTAGGTTGAGCCATCTCTGGAATTTCACCAGTTGCAATATAGGTTCTGAGGATATGCAGTGCCTCAATTTCTTCAGCATTTCTGGCTCCAACCTTCTTCTGTAATTGATCAATGATAGCAATGATCAGTCTGTGATTTCTAGTGGTGAGATCATGGGGAATGACCAGTTGCTTGATATCTTCAATTCTGGTACCAGACTGATAAATGATTGTCCATGGCTTCTTGATCACTTCTGGTAGCCTTGTAGGTTGACCATTCCTCAAATCATCAAACAGACTCTTGCTGTTCTCATTCTTCTTCTCAATGAGCTCAAGTATGGCATCTATCTCTGAGTGCTTTAGGTCTTGTAGAGTCTGGTATGTTAGATGCCATATCTTTAGTTTGGAAACCATCACTATCTCCTTGACCCATAAATTGTTGACTTTCTTGGGGATGACAGTGATGTAGTCTATCTGCTTCTTCACCTCCCTCAGATAAAACTGAGTGTCACCAACCTGTTCCCTTATGGCTTTCAGAAACTCCAAGAAGGCTTTATCATGATAGTCATTGGAGTTAGCAACTTCTTGTAGCTTGGCCTCAGTAACAACTTTGACTTCTACAGGCTTGGCACTCTCAGATATAGAGATTGGAGGTTTGTCAGATGGCATACTCCCTGCAACCACTGTGGTAGTTATGGATTGCTTTTGTCCTCCAGGAGTAGTGATGTGCACAGTTGGTAAGGTGACAACTGGCAAGATAGATGGAGGCGCATCTACTTTGGCTTTTCCCTTGCCAGGCACATTTGCTAGAGACTTAGAAGCCCTTTGTTGACCACCCTCTTTGATTATTATGCCTTTCTCTCCCTTTGTCTCCCCCTTTGAATTTGAGTTCCTCCTAGCCTTCTTCTCCCCCTTAGGCTTGTTGTCAGGCACAGAGGCTGTAGAAATGTCCTTTGGGATTGAAGATTCATCAGGTAGAGGGAGACCCATATGCTTCATCATTGCAGCTAACATGGTTTGTTGATGCAGAAGGACATCAGATGTGGTGGATGCTTGAGTGTCCAACTGATCATTTAGCAATGCAACCTTGTCTGTGAGATGAGCATTGGTCTTGGTGAGAGTAGCTACCTCCTGCTCAAGAGTGTTGACCTTAGTGAATAGCTCATTGGCCTTAAAACCAGATAAAGATTGATCCTGCAGCCTCTTCACTTCATATTTAGACAATTCATGCACAGGAACATCAGTCACTAGCCTATCTCCATAGAGATTCTTGAACATTATCCTCAACATGGCATTGGCATCTGTAGTCTGGTCAGATAGATTCTGAAATTTATGCCCCAGACCTGTGACAGCATCTTTTAGCACAGCCAGCCCATTGTCCACCTGAGTGCAGGTAGAGTTGCAGTGTTTGATGTCCTTGAACACACTGTCCAATTGAGGAAATTTAGCATCAAAGGCCCTCTTGACTTCTGCTACTGAAGTGGCTGTCTTATCACACACCCTGTTGACTTCAGTTTTGACTCCCTTGCCAAGATAGTGTGCAGCCTTGAGGAAACCCTTGTAGGAATCATTTACAGCTTCATACACTTCACCAGGTGACAGGGATTTTGCATTGGAGCCCAGTGAAGTGATGTATTCCTCCCTGAAATACTGAAGTGCTTCATCGAGAGTAATATCATATTTTCCTTGCAACCAGGCATCTATGTTGCCATCTCTCTCAGCATCATCAATGATCTTTGACTTCTGCACTTCCACATCATCCCTATGGCATAACAGAATAGCCTCATAGTCTGGATTGGGCATGTCTGCAGTGAGAAGGTGTTGAGCAATCTTTGTGAACTCAGGAATCTGATCCACAATTAAGCTTTGAAGTGCTTCAACCGTCAATTGTTGTGGAACAGACCCTGATCCTGAAGCACTGTCATGTTGCACAGGCTTCAGCCATGTTGACATGAAGTCAGAGCTAGAGCTAGGCAAGCTAGTCTCCTCAGTTACAGATGCAACTTCTGTAACCGGATGGATTGACTCTACTACTGGTGTCACCACAGAAGCGGGATGAATTACACCAGCAGTTGACACAGGCACAGAGTCTCTAGTAAAAACTAGGGGAACCTCTGTGTTTGTGATGGTGTCATTAGGATATGCCTCAGCATGCATTCCCTCACCATCTAAATGTGGGTTCTGAGTGGTGAACAAAGCGTCATGCACTAAGTCACTTGAAATTATTGGCTCATCAAGAGAAAAGAATTCTTGATGATCAATACCTTGTATCTCAGTTGTCTGAGTTGCAGGCTCCAAAGAAATTTCAGAGATAGATTCTGGAAGAGAAGTGTGTTTTAGAGTAGATTTTGGCAACTCCCCCTGAGAGATAGAGGGAGTTTCAAAAGTGATGTGCTCTCCACTCAGTGTTGTGCCAGCCTTATCACTCCCATGTGCTGACTCTATACAAGAAGGAGCATTGGGGAGGATGCTTGATTCTATAGGTGCACCCTGTTGAGAGGATACACCTAGTGAGCTGTGTGCCCCTGATTTTACAACTTCAGCCATTTGTGTGACTGAAGAGGTGGTCTTAGTTTTCTTCTTCTTTGTTCTGTGCAAGGGTAACTCAGATTCCTCACTTCCTAGACCTAATTCAACAGCTAATGCTGCTTCAGACAAGATATTTAAAGGTGCAGACATTACTTCCTTTCTCTTCTTTTTACTAACATCACCCTTTTGAGAGGATGATGCAGTTGGCTCAGTAGGAGGTAGAGTGTTTGGTTGAGAGGGTTGGTTAGCAGGCCCTGGGTTAGCATTTTGTTCTACTTGCTTGGGCTGTGCTAACTTAGATTTTGCATCAAATGTTGGCATGTTGTGGGGGTAAGTCCTAAACAAATTCTCCATATGGGGAGTTATGTTCAGTCTTACATCCACATCATTCCTAGTTTCCAAGTTACCAAAAATGAGTTTGGTCATGGACTTAGGATAGCCTATTTTATTTTTATCAATCCCAGGCAATTCAATCAATGAAGCATTTTTATAATTAAGTACAGATTGAATAAAGCGAGGGAAGAAAATATCAGTACCTCTCTTGGTTGTGTTCTTACCAAGTCTCCCATATAATTCTTGAAGTATGATTTGGCCAACATCTATCTTCTTTCCATAGGCCAAAGCATATCCAATTTGCTGCACAGGTGCACTGATTTGATCAAAGCTTGACTTCCTGGCAGTGAAGACTTGGAGAAGAGTTGCAAACACATAGCTCCACTCCTTTCTCAGATTCTTTCTGTTTAGCTTTCCAAGGTTAATCCCATCTGAGTAGTTTATGAATTCAAAGAATTCCTCCAACTCTGCGTTAGTGGCCATTCTGTCAAATGACTCTTGTTGTAGTCCTAGTGCTTGGTTCATGTCTGCAGTAGTGATAGTGATTTCCTTATCTTGAACCTTGCAGTAGATGACATATGAAGTGATTGCGTTTTCCAGGGCTACAACCTCCACAATAGCAGTACTCCAGAATTGTTCCAGAATATCGAGATACAGAGTTGGGTTGGCAGAGAGTGCATCCTTGATATATGACTCAGCCATCCATTTCACAAAGCACTTGAAATTTGCATTGGGTGCTTCAACATCACTAGTGAGAGCGATGAAGTTGGTGTTGAACTTTACTGTTTCCATTTGTGTAGAAGAGAGAAAAGAAATTGAAGGTTGAAGAAGAAATTTGGCTTTTCGTAGCTAGGGTTTCAGGGGTTTGGAGAGTGTAGATGCTTGAGAAATCGAATGAAATGAATCGAATAGATGTGAGATTGTATAAGTATGAAGTGCTTGAATTGTCGATTAGCAGACTGTTTTGTATCGACAAGTCAGGCATTCGAGAAGTAGAAAACAACTATTCGAGAAGTCAAGAATGGCTTAATCGATAACTCAAGCAGATAGAAACTCACAGCTGGCAGTTATCTAACTTAGAGATAATTCTAAATTAAATAAAATGTGTTTTTATGAGTGAATTAAATTTTTAGACAAAAAGTCCAAAATCGATTAAAATTCAGCGAGAATTCAGCCTTTTCAAATGATTCGAGAACTCAAATATAGTGTTCGAGAACTCAGTCATTCGAGAACTCAGTTACTATATTCGAGAAGTCAATAATTCCTCTATTCGATATCTCAGAAAGACTCTATTCGAGAACTCAAGGGTACTCTAATGAGACTTATTAGAGATGTCGAATAGCGAATCATTCGAGAAGTCTGACTTATCGAACTATACCCATCACTCATAAAAATTTGATTTTCACTATCTTGTAAAAAATTTACCAGACATATTCATTGAAAAATATCCTAGCAAATCAAATAGTGATTTTCTCAAAATTTCATAGAAATTTTAAGTTAATAAAAATATGATTTTCAACATATGCAACAGATTTGAAATATTTATAAATCATATTTCAGCCAACACTTACTTCAGAAATATTGAGGATTTAGATAAAGTAAGTGTTTACTGCTGCAACAATCTAGATGATGTATTCACTTAGCCAGAATCTGAAGAATTCAGCATTCCAATCTCACTTACCAACCTTGTGAAGGTGGCTTCATCTAATGGCTTAGTGAATATATCAGCTAGTTGTTTATCTGTAGAGACATAATGCAACTCAATGGTTCAATTAGTTGCATGTTCTCTTATGAAATGATATCTGATGTCAATGTGCTTTGTTCTAGAATGATTGACAGGATTGGCAACTATAGAGATTGCACTTGTGTTGTCACACATGATTGGAATTCTTTCCAACACAAGTCCATAATCTCTAAGTTGATTTCTAATCCAAAGCACTTGAGCACAGCAACTTCCAGCAGCTATGTATTCAGCCTCAGCTGTAGAAGTTGACACAGATTGTTGCTTCTTGCTATACCAAGAAACTAACCTTTGTCCAAGAAACTGGCAGCTTCCTGAGGTGCTTTTCCTATCCACTCTGCATCCAGCATAATCAGCATCCGAATAACCAACCAGATTGAACCCTGTGTCCTTAGGATACCATAATCCCAAGTTAGGAGTGCCCTTCAGATATCTAAAGATCCTTTTTATTGCAATCAAATGTGATTCCTTTGGATTTGATTGAAACCTTGCACACAAGCATGTAGCAAACATGATGTCTGGCCTACTTGCAGTGAGGTAGAGTAGAGAACCAACCATGCCTCTGTAGACTGAGATATCTACTCTCTTGCCTTTAGCATCTTCATCCAATTTAGTGGCAGTGGCCATGGGTGTCTTGGCAGGTGAACAATCTTCCAAGTCAAATTTTTTCAATAAATCCTTGATGTACTTGGTTTGACTGATAAAGATACCATCCTTCCTTTGACTGACTTGCAACCCTAGAAAGAATGTCAACTCTCCCATCATACTCATCTCATATCTGCTCTGCATGAGTTTAGAGAATTTCTCACACAGTTTCTCATTTGTAGAACCAAAAATGATATCATCCACATAGATTTGAACTAGGATCATATCATCACCATGCTTCTTGTAAAACAGTGTCTTGTCCAATGTGCCTCGAGTGAATTGATTTTCAAGAAGAAATTGTGATAGAGTATCATACCATGCTCTTGGAGCTTGCTTAAGTCCATACAGTGCCTTAAGCAATCTGTAGACAAATTCTGGGAAATGTGGATCCTCAAAGCCAGGTGGTTGTTGCACATAAACCTCTTCTTCCAACTCTCCATTTAGAAATGCACTCTTGACATCCATTTGATAAACTTTAAAGTTTGAATGAGCAGCAAATGCCAAGAATATTCTAATGGCTTCCAATCTAGCAACAGGGGCAAATGTCTCATCATAATCAATGCCTTCCTGTTGAGAGTATCCTTTTGCAACCAGCCTTGCTTTGTTTCTAATTATTACACCATCTTCATCCATCTTATTCTTCAGAACCCATTTTGTTCCAACAATGGTTCTATTCTTTGGTGCAGGCACAAGTTCCCATACTTTGTTCCTTTCAAATTGATTCAGCTCCTCTTGCATGGCAATAATCCAATCTGGATCCAACAATGCATCATCAAGTTTCTTAGGCTCAACTTGTGATAGAAAACATCCATAGAGGCACTCATTTTGAGTTGCTCTCCTAGTCCTTACTCCTGCATTAGGATCTCCAATGATTTGCTCTGCAGTGTGTGATCTATCCCATTTCCTTGAGTGTTCAGCCTGATTTCTCATCCTTGATGTTGCTTCATCATCCTCAACATGATCATCCTCATTTCCTCCCCCTGTGAAGTTGCCATTACTCACAGGTGTGTCTTGGATGCTTGTTTCTTCACTATTGATTGGCACAAATTCTTCTCTTGTATCATTATTCACTTGAGTTTGTTGAACTTGAGTTTCAACTCTAGTTTCAGTCTCTTCATCAGAATCATCTAGATTATCAAACTTCAATGGATCTTTGTCTTCATCATTGGCTTCTTCTAGTCCAGGTAGTTTGCTGTCATCAAATGTTACATTTGTGCTTTCCATAACTTTCTTTTGACTGATGACATAAACCTTGTATGCAATTCTTTCCATAGAATAGCCAAGAAAAATTCCTTCAAATGCTTTTGCATCAAACTTTCCAACATATTCAGAATTGTCCTTAAGTACAAAGCATTTGCTTCCAAAAGTATGAATATACTTCAGTGTAGGCTTCTTTCCAGTCATCAAGTTGTAAGGAGTCTTTCCAGTGTTTTTGTTGATGAGGGTTCTGTTCTGAATATAGCATGCAGTGCTCACAGCCTCAGCCCAAAAACATGTGGGCATTTTTGCATCAAGTAACATTGTTCTAGCAGCCTCAATTAGAGTTCTATTCTTTCTCTCAACAACTCCATTTTGTTGTGGAGTCCTTGGAGCTGAGAATTGCTGAGAAATGCCATTCTCTTTGCAGAATGCTTCAAGTGTGGCATTTCTGAACTCTGTTCCATTATCACTCCTTAATGCAATCACACTTGCATCGTTTGCCTTTGCTTCCTTGTCAACTTTCTTTATATGCTCAATGATTACTTGTGGAGCCTCATCTTTTGATGCCAGAAATTCTACCCATGTATACCTTGAAAAATCATCAACCATTACCAGGGCATACTTCTTTCTTCCAAGTGATATTATGTTAACAGGCCCAAACAAATCCATATGGATAAGTTGTAGTGGCTTGGTTACAGATGTCACTGTCTTTGACTTGTGGCTTGATCTCTTCATTTTTCCTTTTTGACAAGCCTCACACACTCCTTCTTGGCAGAATTCAAGTGTGGGCATGCCTCTCACTAGCTCTCTTTTGACTAGAGAATTAATGGCCTTAAAGTTCAGGTGTGATAGTTTCTTGTGCCACAGCCAACAATCTTCATTTGATGCTTTTGAGTAAAAGCAACAAATTTTGTCCTTGCTTGCAGAGTCCATATTGGCTACAAACAGGCTTCCCTTCCTTACTCCAGATAGAGCAAAATCACCAGTCTTCTTGTGGGTGATCAAGCATTCATCTTTGTCAAAATTCACTTTGAATCCTCTATCAGTAAACTGACCAACACTTAACAGATTATGCTTGAGCCCCTTGACTAGTGCTACATCTTCAATGATGACATTTCCAACTTTCAGCTTGCCATATCCCAATGTGTTACCCATGCTGTCATCTCCAAAAGCAACCATTGGGCCAGCCTTTTCCTCATACTGTGATAGCAGGGCCATATCACCAGTCATATGATTTGAGCATCCACTGTCCAAAATCCACATGACCTTCTTCTCACTTTCTTTGCCCTGCAACCACAAAGGTATTACTTTTCCTTTGGTACCCAAACAAGTTTGGGTCCATGTGACTTAGAGACAGTTTTATCATAAACAACATGCTTGTTAACTTTCTTAGTGTCAGTCTTCTTGTCACTGTTGGAAGTCTTAGAACCTGAGGTTTCAGACTTAGGTGACAAAGGTACCTTCCTAGCTTTAGGAGGACTTGAAGACTTTGACCTTGTGTAGTGTGTGTGAGAATTGTGACTGATACAACCATCAATGAACTGTCTTCTTAAATTAAAACAACTAGTCATTACATTCATATTGCATGGCATACAGTCAAATTTATCACAGAAGGGTGCATCTCTATGTCTTAGAGGCACAGAACAATCATAGAAAGGTTTAGACACACTACCAACAGGTTTCTTGCATGCATGAGTTAGATGATTGGTACTGAAACAGTTCTGACAAGTTTTCCTAGGGGCATTAGGCATATAAGCATAGTTGTTATCCTTGTTAATCCCTAACTTGCCATTTCTGTTCTGTTTCTTTTTAGTCACTTCCTTTCCTGATTCACTCTTCCCAGCTGATACAAACTTAACAAACTTCTTAGGTCTTGGCCTATCAACTACTGGCTTCTTGGTCTTTGACTTGGCACTCTCACCCTTAGAGGATGCTTGCTGTTCACTAGATTGTGCCTCATCCTCATCATTCAACATTTGCTTGATGAGTAAGGCATCCTCATCAATTTCAAATGTTGATTCCTTAAAAATTGGATTTTCAGTTTTTCTCAAAACGTGAGGCACTTTCTCATGAACAGCTGTGTCCTCTTCAATGACAGCATAGCCTTTCCTTTGTTTGAGAGAGTCATAGTCAAGTCCAATAGCTGCTTTGGGTTTAGCTTCAATTTTCTCACAGTAGGATTGCACTAAACCAGATGATTTCTTGAAAGTTTTAAGTTTGAATTCATTCTCAGCTAATTCATCCCTAAGAGCCTTCTCTACTTGACTAGCACATAGAACCTTGTTCTCCAAATATTCAACTTCTTTCTTAAGGTTTTCTACTTGCATAGCAGTTAGCTCAAGTTCCTCATTCTTTTTGGTTAATACTTCATTTCTAGTAGACAGTTTAGCAATCTCCTCATTAGCAGCAGTCATACTAGTATGAATAGTAAACATTTCAACAGATAATTGTTCAATCATGGATTTGTATTCAGAAACAGACATGTCTATAGTAGTGAGAGATGGTACCTGAGAATCAGATGAAGATGAGTCATCCTTGGAGTTGGCCATCAAGGCATAATTGCAGAATTCTTGTTCCTCTTCATCACTCTCAGAATCATCCCAACACTTCCCTTCAGCTATGTAGGCCTTACCATGTGTCTGCTTTTTCAGAAGGGCCTCATACTTAGCTTCTAGCTCAAGATAATCTCTATCCTTCTTTTTAGGCTTCTTGCATTCACTGGCAAAATGCCCTAGGTCATTGCATCTATAACACCTTACAGATGACCTATCCACATAACCGGTTTTGAACTTATTTCTGTTTGGTTTCACAGGTGCCTTGTTCTTGTTGGCTGAATGGTTTTGAGTTTTGGGTTTGAAGGGTTGATTTCTTTTAAATCTGATGTTTGGAAATTTTCTGGCCATGAAAGCATATGAAGTATTTTCCATCCCATCAAGTTCTTCCAGAGTGTAAAACTCCTCTTCTTCTTCCTCCTTTTCCTCAACAGGTTCACTCACCCCAGCTTCAGTTTCTTCATCATCTGCCACCTCCTCTATCCTTAGTTGGCTTGTAGATGCTTCTAAGTCCAGAATGGATTTGTTGACAATCAAGGCACATGATGTGTTTATCATCCTACCTTGGTTGGCTTGGATAGCCCTCTTCTGAAGCAACTCAAGTTCATGAGTCTTTAGGACTCCATAGAGTACATCATGGGTGACTTTGTTCAAATCTCTCTCTCTAAGGGAAATGACTCTTTGCTCCAGATGATTTGGTGAAGACAACAGAAATTTCATATTTAACTCCTTGGTGCTGTAAACCTTTCCATTCATCTGCAACTCAGTAACTAGCTTGTGAAACCTTTCAAACATCTCAGTGATGCTTTCCTTGGGCTGTGCCATGAAAGCTTCATACTGTGTGACCAATATCTGTTTCCTGTTTTCTTTAACCTCATCAGTCCCTTCACACAACACCTCAATGTGATCCCACATCTCTTTAGCAGACGTGCATGATGCAATGTTTGCAAACATTGACATATCCATGGAATCAATGATGAGCAACATGAGGTGGCTGTCAAGAGCAACCTTCTCCCTTTCTGACTCTGTCCACTTTGATGGATCTTTGGCCTCATAAGCTCTAGGGATTGTTATGGTTCCAACAGTCTTCTCTGGTATCTCTTGTTGTGGAACAAAAGGACCATTCTTGAGAATCTCAGGATACAAGGGATGAGAGGCTTTGATGAACAACATCATCTTTATCTTCCAGAGGTTGAAGTTTTCTTTATCAAACTTAGGGACCTTCACCGTTCCTGTAGTCTTTGGTGTATTCGAACTCATGATCGTTTCTCTGTTTTTGAATAAACAGCCCGCTCTGATACCACTTGTTGAGTATTGAACACGGTAAAAGAATACAGAGGGGGGGGGGGGGTGAATGGATTCTTGAACTTTTCTTGGGTTGAGTCTGTGTAGCAGATAAGTGCCTGTGTGTGCAGAAATTAAGGTGCGGATAAATAAACAACACAAGACACAATATCACTTTAATCTAATGTATATTAGATAAAGGTCGCTACAATCTGTGAATACAAATGGTAGTATTCTCAGCTTCGTTTTTCTCAGAGAGATATAGCTTACAGTGTATGAAAAACTAGACTCACAAAAGTTACTAAGTTATGAAGTGAGGCTGTGTCCTTATAGAACATGGATACAGCCTGCTTACTACAAATAAGGTAGCTAAACAAATTACTTTCTAGTCTGTCTATCCTTTTTGAGTAAGCGTCCAAACGGTTACAGATTTGACTTTGCAAAGCCTGTTTAGATCCACTTCTTTAGCTCCTTGTCTCTTCTATATCTCTCCAAGCTTCCTTGTAGGCTTTCCAGAGCACGTTACAGGTTGTGGTCCATAAAGTGCATTGGCTTGTTGCAGGTTTCTGACTTGTACAATTTCTTCAGTATTTTGTCTCCAAGAATGTATTCGAGAAGTGACTAAGTAAGTGATTCGAGAACTAGAATTGACTTGATCGATAACTCTGAGTTCTCGAATGCTGTTATAGTGACATATCGAACCACTTCTCGAATAGCTCTTTTCCATCAGGATTCCTTGAGTTGTCGAATAGAGCATTTGACTTATCGAATCCTCGAGTTGTCGAATAGCTTTCTGAGTCTTTGAGATATCGAATGGAACTTTGACTTGTTGACTCTTTGAGAACTCGAATACCATCTTGACTTGTTGACTTCTTGAGTTCTCGAATAGAGTAGTAGACATATCGAATCCCTGAGATATCGAATGAGATATCGAACAGTGTATTCAGAGATATCGAATAGTGTCTTGAGATATCGAATCTCTGACTTCTCGAATGCTGGACTTCTCGAATAGACAAATATACTTCTCGAATTGGTACTTAGGCAAATTCTTCATTTCTTCAAATCCCAACTGTGATTATTTGGTAGTCTTTAACTCCTTGCTTGAGGCATGAACCATGGAACTTCTTTCAAGCATTATTCTAGACTATATTTGTACAGTTACACAACTAGGATTTGATGCCTATTACAAGTACAATACAAACAGAAACTCTACAACTAGAGGTTCCCTCAGTTAAGAGGTCATGTAAGTAATGCAAGGCATTACAAACAATTAGGCTTGTTATTAGATGTATACAGGCATGCCTCTGTAACTAACATGATAAAATTACTTTTACTCTAACCTCTGCTCTTAAATCCCCTTTGTTTGAGAATACTTGCTGCAGGATTGATGTTATAGATGAAATTGTCCAAGATGAGACGCCTCGGATTCTATTGAATGATGCATTGGAAGTAGTGCTCATGCTTGAAGCTTCAGAAAGAGAAGGACATGCTGAAGTCGATTCATTGATTCTTGAGTTGGATGGTGCAGCTGATCCGAATTGTGAGGTAACCAACACTGTCACTTCTTGTGGTGAACCTCAGGTAAACAAATTAGAGTTAAAGTCTTTGCCATCTAATCTTAAATATGTGTTTCTTGATGATGAAAAGACTTGTCATGTGATTGTTAGCTCTAGTCTTGATGATAACCAGGTTTTTAAGCTTCTTACTGTTTTGCGTGCACATAGAAAAGCTATTGGGTATAGTATTGATGATCTCACGGGGATTAGCCCAGACTTTTGCATGCATAGAATTCACTTAGATGATGACCATAAGCCTTGCATTCAGGGACAACGTCGCTTGAACCATAACATGCAAGAGGTTGTTAAAAAAGAAGTTTTGAAATTGTTTGATGCGGGCATCATTTACCCAATTTCTGATTCTAAATGGGTAAGCCCAGTTCAGGTAGTCCCTAAGAAAGGAGGAACAACGGTAATTAAGAATGATAAAGATGAATTAATTCCCACTCGAATTGTCACCGGTTGGCGAATGTGCATTGATTACCGTAAGTTAAACACTGCTACTAGAAAAGACCATTATCCTCTCCCTTTCATTGATCAGATGTTAGAAAGACTTGCTAAGCATAAGTACTTTTGCTATTTAGATGGATATTCAGGGTTCTTTCAGATCCCTATACATCCTGATGACCAAGAAAAGACTACATTTACATGCCCATATGGTACCTTTGCCTATCGTAGAGTGCCTTTTGGTTTGTGCAATGCCCCTGCTACTTTTCAGCGTTGCATGACTGCAATATTTTCTGATTTCATAGAGTCTATCATGGAAGTATTTATGGATGATTTCAGTGTTTATGGGTCTGATTTTGATGTATGTCTGCATAATCTTTCTAAAGTGCTTAAACGTTGTGAAGAGGTGAATTTGGTTTTGAATTGGGAAAAGTGCCACTTCATGGTCAATGAAGGAGTGGTACTTGGTCATTTGATTTCTGAACGTGGCATCCAGGTTGACAAAGCAAAAATTGAGGTGATTGAGAAACTTCCTCCTCCTGTTAATGTCAAGGGAGTGAGGAGTTTCCTTGGTCATGCGGGTTTTTATCGTCGTTTTATAAAAGATTTTTCAAAAATTGCAAAACCCCTCACTCAATTGTTGCTTAAGGATGCCACCTTTGTGTTTACTGACGCTTGTTTGGAGTCTTTCAACAGGATTAAGGAAGCTTTGATAAGTGCACCAATCATTCAATCTCCAGATTGGAATCTTCCATTTGAAATCATGTGTGATGCAAGTGATTATGCAGTTGGAGCAGTTCTCGGTCAAAGGAAAGACAAGGTATTGCACGCCATCTACTATGCAAGTAAAACCTTGGATGAAGCTCAAGTCAATTATGCTACGATTGAGAAGGAACTTCTAGCTGTGGTCTACGCTCTTGACAAATTCCGATCCTATCTCATTGGCTCAAAGGTCATTGTTCACACTGATCATTCTGCACTTAAATATCTTCTGGCGAAGAAGGAAGCAAAGCCAAGGCTTATTCGTTGGATTCTGTTACTCCAAGAATTTGACTTGGAAATCAAAGACAAAAAGGGTGCTGAGAATGTAGTTGCGGATCATCTCTCACGGTTGCGTTTCAAATCTGATATTGCGTCAAACACTCTTATTGACGATTCTTTTCCAGATGATCACTTGTTTTCGGTTGCTACTCAAACTCCATGGTATGCAGATTTTGCAAATTTCTGTGTTAGTGGATCTCACCCTCCAGAATTGACTTATCAGCAAAGGAAGCGGTTTTATCATGATGCTAAACAATATTTTTGGGATGACCCTTTCTTGTATCGCAAGTGTGCTGATGGAATTTTTCGAAGATGTGTCCCTGAGTTCGAAGTACATGACATTCTCAAGCATTGTCATTCTCTCGCATGTGGAGGCCACCATGGTCCTTCCAAAACTGCTGCTAAGGTACTTCAATCTGGGTTCTTTTGGCCTTCTCTATTTAAGGATGCTCGTACTTTCTGTTTGACGTGTGATGCATGTCAAAGGACGGGTAATATTTCTAAACGCCATGAGATGCCTCAAACCGGTATTCTTGAAGTCGAGATATTTGACGTATGGGGTGTTGATTTTATGGGACCATTCCCGAGTTCTTGTGGAATGAGATACATCTTAGTTGCTGTCGATTATGTGTCCAAGTGGGTTGAAGTAGTTGGATCAGTAACCAATGATTCCAAGGTGGTTATGAAGCTTTTCAAGAATATTATCTTCCCTCGATTTGGAGTTCCAAGGACAGTGATAAGTGATGGTGGTTCTCATTTTCGCCATCGATAGTTCGAAACTTTATTGAAGAAATATGGCGTTACTCACAAGGTTGCTCTTGCATATCACCCTCAAACAAGCGGCCAAGTGGAGGTTTCTAATCGCCAAATTAAGAGCATTTTGGAGAAGATGGTTGCAAAGTCAAGGAAAGATTGGTACTTGAAGTTAGATGATGCTTTGTGGGCTTATCGGACGGCTTATAAAACACCTATAGGAACCACTCCTTATCGGTTGATCTATGGTAAAGCATGTCACTTGCCAGTGGAGTTGGAACATCGCGCCTTTTGGGCTATCAAAGAACTCAACATGGATTTGAAGGCTGCGGGGCAAGCGAGACTTCTTCAACTTAATGAGTTAGATGAGCTTCGTTTTGATGCTTATGACAATTCTCGGCTTTACAAGGAGAGAACGAAGAAGATGCATGATAAGATGATTCAGAGAAGAGATTTTCAGGTTGGTGACAAGGTGTTGTTGTTCAATTCCAGACTTCGACTTTTTCCGGGGAAGCTCAAATCAAGATGGTCTAGACCTTTTACGGTCACCGATGTCAAATTTTATGGTGCTATTGAAATTTTGGGACGAGATGGAACAAAATTTAAGGTCAATGGTCAACGCCTTAAATTATATGTGGATGGTGCATTCGTAGGAGAGATGGAAGCGATTTATCTCGACAATCCCTCAACAGAGAGCTGAACCAGCTGAGTCGAGCCAACGACGTTAAACAAAAGCGCTTCTTGGGAGGCAACCCAAGTCTTGTTGAAAAAAAAAATGAGTGTTGTTGAAAAAAAAAATAAAAATAAAATTAAAATAAAATAATTTTGAGCAGGTTGCAGCTCTGTAACGCAGGCTGCACCTGCGTTTCTGGCAGTAAGGCAGTTTGCGGGGGTGTAACGCAGGCTGCGCCTGCGTTACTGGAGTAGAAGCAGTTTGCGTCCCTGATGCGCAGCTTGCGCTGGCGCATCTGCTCTTAACGCAGTTTGCTTGCCACGCGCGCAAGCTGCGTTGCCCAGTTGATCTGTTCAGTTTTGTGCGGCTGTTTATAAAAAAAAATAAAAAAATTCTTTACACCCCCATTCTATTTATACCCCTATTTCACCTCATTCTTTTCCTATTTCAATTCCAAAACCTCCCATCTCTCCACCAAAATTCTAAACCTATATCTATTCTAATTCTTATTTATTATTATTATTTATTATTTATTATTATTATTATTTATTATTATTATTATTATTTTTATTTTTATTATTATTATTATTATTATTCATATTTATTATTATTATTATTATTTCTTATTATTATTATTTATTATATTTATTATTATTATTTATTCTTATTCTTATTATTATTATTATTATTCTATACCCACCTATACATACAAATCCAATTCCTCTTCTATTTTCTTTAAATCTCTAAAAATTCAATTCTAAAGAGGAATTAGTACAAGTTCACCTCTTTGATTCGTAGTTGGGATATCTCTTCTCTATTTTATTTTTTTATTACGAATTTGTGTTCTTGTAAATTGGGGGTTTTGTAATATTCTTGTTAATTGGGTATTTTTGGTGTGATATTGTTTGGTGGTTTTTGTAGGATATTTCTTGGTGGTTGTTGGTGGTGCGTGGGTGGTTTCTAAGCGACTGAGGGGTGGTTATGCACACTCGACACCTTGATTCCAGGGGAGTTTTTCTTTTCTTTTCTTTTTAGTGTAGTTTTATTTTGTTTTTAGTTGTAGTTTTGTATCTTGTTCTTTAGTTCATTGGGGACAATGAACCGCTTAAGTGTGGGGAGGTGTTCTCAACGTAGTGTATTACTTGTTTAAAAAAAAAATCCAAAAAAATTTAAAAAATTAAAAATACCAAAAATAATTCTAGCCATGCAATTTGATTAGTTGTTGTATTTTGCTTGATACACCCATGCATGCTTAGGAATCTTGTGTTTATGGACGCTTTTGTATGAGAAGTGACGTGCTTTGTTCTTGTGCACACACTTACACTAGCAAGTTGAAGCTGGTAGACTTAATTGGATGTTGTAAGTGATTAGAATGACATGAATATGTGCAAGATGACTTGGTTTTCATGCTTTGAGTACAAGTAGGTGCGTTAGAGAGTCTTGTTACTTGGGATTGATTATGTTTTGTCACACCAAGTGAGTTTTGAGCATATATGCATATCTTTTGCATGATTTTTCGTTTGATTGAGTGTCCACATGTTGTTTACATTGCTAGCACTTACTTGAGATCTTTCTTGAAATGCATGACCTTACTTGATGATGAGATGATAAAGGCACTTAGGTTTAACCTCGTATTTCCCATATTTCCACACCTTTTAAACATGATCAATTATTTAACCCTTTGAGCCTAATCCTATTCTTTCGGTGACACACCACATTACTTGCCATTATCCTTTTTATTTTATTGGCCTTACATTAAATTTGAACCTAAATTGTCAAAGGCTAGTATTGTGTTTAAGGGAGTAATAAGGTGTCAAGGGTTTTATTGTTGGTCATACTTTTGGGGAATTATTGATTTTGGTTGATGCTTGTTAGTCGAAACTCATAAAATATCTATGGATCATTGTGCTTATTCCTTGGCTCTCAGAAAAAAAAGAAAAAAAAATAGAAAAAAAAATGAATAAATTCGAGAGCATTCTTATGTTTGTATGATCCTTCTTCATTCGACTAGTCAAGTTATTATGTAAGGGTTATTGAAAAATCCAAGTGTGGGGAAGTATTTGTTTTAATAGAAAGGGAATGGAATGAATTATATTGTTGGGTACTAGCTTTTGACTTAACCTTCTTTAGCTTTCTTGACATACCTGGTCCCTAGCCCACGCCACAACCCGAATAAAGACCTTTTGATTGTCATCAGTGGTGTATGTTGTGTTGAGAGTGAGATTGATTGCGAGTGTCAAGTTGTGTTTATGATTTTGTTGGAATTGAGTGATACACTTAACCTTGTTCTTGAGTGAATATTCGTTTTTGAGTGAAAGGTGAGTTATTACTTGTTTTGGCATAGGAGATCCCAGGTTTAGACTTAAAGATGTGTTTCTTGTGGGCTTAGCATGATTACCAACGATTTTTACACTTGACATGAATTTTTATGACCTTCTGCATGTTGGTTGAGTAGACTACGTGAATACTTGCACTTTCGACACCAAGACATCGTATGTTTACTTTGATTCTTAAGTTGATGTGGCATGAGAGGACATGTGTGTGTGGTGTTGTGTTAGCATTGATCTTTTGCATGGTTGGATGAATTTTGTGGGTACATTCACTATAAACCCTCACGAGACAACACTCGTCCTACTAGGGCTGCCTAGAGGTTTAACGGCTTGTTGCATACGCTCAATGCAATCGTGTCATCTACGAAAGTGATGTTTGTTAGGACTTAGTTTTTATTTCACTTATTTTCCCGAGGACGTGCAAATGCTAAGTGTGGGGATGTTTGATAGAGTATATTTTTATATATATTTTAGATGATTTTATTCTCATATTTATTGTGTTTTGCATTGATTTGGATTTTTATTTAATAGATTTTATTGTTTTATTGTAGGAAATAAAGAATTCATGACTTGGAAGGATTTGGAGCAAAAAGAGCTATTTTGGAGATAAAATAGGAGAAAATTCGTAATATTGGGCTATACGGGCTGCCTGCACTGTTTGGGCCATATCTTGAGTTCCAGAAGTCAGAATTTGACGATCTTAATGTCCACGCGAAGCTTAGGGAATTATCTTTAATTCAGAGGTGGTCCAGTAAGCAAAATCCAACTGGAAGAGCCCAGAAACAGAGGAGAAAAAGAAGTGACGAATTTTACAAGAAAATGCTATTCAATTATGGATATCTTTTTGTAAATTGATTAGGATATTAAAAATACTTTTATTTGGAGATAGATATCAGATTTTATTAAGGAGTTTTATTATAAAAGGAAGAGAAAACGTGAGATAGGGAGAGATAGACATATACAGATGTTTTTTACATAAGCTAGGGTTTTTGGTTTTTTCTCTCTCCATCTCTTCTTTTGTAAGCACTTGGTTTAATTTGGATCTTTATTGTTCTTCATTATTCAAAGGTTTAAGGTATTTCTTATCTCCTTTTTATTAATTACATGTTTATTATGGCTTCTTTCATTATTATTATTATTAGTTTTTATTCTACCATGAGTGAGTAGTTTAATTCTAGGGTATTAAGGGGAGCCATATTTGCACCATGATTTGGGTTTAATTTGATTAGTAGATTGATGGGTAAAGAGTAATTCTGATTGATATGTTCTAATTCTTAATTTGTGTAATTGTGCAATATCATGGATTAATTGATTGCAATAGGAGTAATAGATCGAGAGATTTTACTACTAGAGGCTTACATACAATTAGCAGAATTGAAGGTGAGTGTGAGAACATCATTAGATATTCTGAGAGCGTTAATGCTTGAGAAAGATTAACTGTTAATGCTTGAGAAAGATTAACCATTGCTTTAATTACTTAATCCCATTGAAAAGCTATACTTTTGTGATTTGTTTGGTGTAAACATGGTGAACCTGAATTGCCCTAGATCCCTTAATTAATTGATTTAAAACTTTGTTAAATTTGTTTTAGTAGTTAACACAATTCTCAAACAATCGTTGTGACTAGAAACAATTGATAGCAATTGAATTGAAACTGAAACTGTCTCCTTGAGGATTCGACCCGTATTTGCTAGTATCTACTACAATTGATACCGTGCGCTTGCGGTTAGACATAATTTAACATATCAAACGACCAATCCTTACGAGATGGATTCACCACTTTCTCAAGAATTCTTTTGATTTCACGATTAGAAACCTCCGCTTGACCATTAGTTTGAGGATGATAAGCAGTGGCAACACGATGCGTCACATTATACTTTGCCATCAATGTAGTAAACTGACGATTACAGAAGTGTGTCCCCTCATCACTGATTATAGCTCGTGGAGTTCCAAAACGTGTGAAAATCTGCTTGTGAAGAAAATTCAGCACTACCTTAGCATCATTGGTTGGTAAGGCTTTCACCTCAACCCATTTAGACACGTAATCCACAGCTAGCAAGATATACTGATTATTGCAAGACGAAACAAACGGCCCCATGAAATCAATTCCCCACACATCAAAGATCTCAACTTCAAGAATAGTATTCAGAGGCATCTCATTCCTCCTAGAGATATTACCAACCCTTTGACATCGATCACAACTCATCACGAACCTGTGAGAATCTTTAAACAGAGTCGGCCAATAGAATCCCGCTTGAAGTACTTTCTGAGCTGTTTTATCACCACCATAATGGCCTCCATATGTGGTAGAATGACAATCATACAAAATACTTTCCGTCTCACTATAAGGAATGCACCTCCTCAAAATCTGATCCACACCAAGCTTGAACAAGAATGGCTCGTCCCAACGGTACCACTTCACATCATGCATAAACTTCTTCTTTTGAGCATAGGAGAATTCCGGAGGGATGACATTACTAACAAGATAGTTCACATAATCTGCAAACCATGGCTCTTCACCTTGCACCCCAAAAAGTTGCTCATCTGGAAAAGATTCATTAATTAGAGATTTAGCATGTGAATCCTTACCGTGGTCCTCCAAACGTGAAAGATGATTAGCTACTTGATTTTTCGTGCCCTTTCTATCCTTGATCTCCACATCAAATTCTTGCAAGAGAAGCACCCAACGAATCAGTCTAGGCTTTGAATCCTTCTTCGCCATGAGATATCGAATAGCAGCATGATCCGTATACACAATCACCTTCGTACCAAGCAAGTAAGATCTGAATTTCTCGAAAGCATAAACAACTGCTAGCAACTCCTTCTCCGTAGTGGTGTAGTTAAGTTGAGCCTCATTGAGGGTTTTACTAGCATAGTAAACCACATGAAAAATTTTGTCCTTCCTTTGCCCAAGCACAGCTCCCACAGCATAGTCACTAGCATCACACATTAGCTCAAACGGTTCCTCCCAACTAGGTGCAGTAATAACAGGTGTAGTGGTCAGCTTCTTCTTCAATAGCTCAAAAGCCGCAAGGCACTCATCATCAAACTTAAAAGGAACATCCTTCTCTAACAGGTTGCACAAAGGTTTAGAGATTTTTGAGAAGTCTTGAATGAATCGCCTATTGAATCCCGCATGACCAAGAAAACTGCGAATTCCTTTAACAGAGATAGGTGGAGGAAGATTTTCGATTGTCTCCACCTTAGCCCTATCCACTTCAAGCCCCTTGCTAGATACCTTGTGCCTAAGAATAATTCCTTCTTGCACCATAAAGTGACATTTCTCCCAATTAAGAACCAAATTAGTCTCCACACAACATTTCAATACCAAGCCAAGATTATGCAAGCATTCGTCATATGAAGTACCAAAAACTGAGAAGTCATCCATGAAAACCTCCACATTAGTGCCAATCATATCTGAGAAAATAGCCATCATACACCTTTGAAAAGTGGCTGGAGCACCACAAAGTCCAAAAGAAACTCGACGAAAAGCAAAAGTGCCAAAAGGACATGTGAATGTGGTCTTCTCTTGATCTTCTGGAGCAATGCAAATCTGATTATAACCAGAATAACCATCAAGCAAACAATAATATTCGTGTCTAGCCAACCTGTCTAACATCTGATCAATGAATGGAAGAGGAAAGTGATCTTTTCTTATGGCTTTGTTGAGCTTCCGATAATCCATACAAACTCTCCACCCCGTGACTGTCCGAGTAGGGATGAGCTCATTCTTCTCATTAGCAACAACTGTCATGCCTCCTTTCTTTGGCACACATTGAACCGGACTCACCCAAGAACTGTCCGAGATAGGGTAGATAATACCAGCATCTAACCACTTTAGAATTTCCTTCTTCACCACCTCTTTCATAATAGGATTAAGTCGTCGCTGATGTTCAACAGTAGGCTTAGCTCCTTCCTCTAGCAGAATGTTGTGCATGCAATAAGAAGGGCTGATTCCCTTGATATCTGCTATAGTCCAACCAATTGGTGACTTGAACTCCCTCAAAATTCGCAAGAGCTTTTCTTCCTCGATATCTGACAGATTAGAAGAAATAATAACAGGTAGCGTAGAGGTATCACCAAGAAAAGCATACCTCAAGTGATTAGGCAAAGGTTTGAGTTCAAGAGTAGGAGCCTCCTCAATAGATGGTTTAAGACGGATTTGTGACTTTTCCAGCTCCTTTAAACCAAGAGACTCGAAAGGCATGTCAAATTTTCTATTCCACGTATTTGCATTCAACATCTGAATTTGCATCACTTCATCTTCATCTTTTACCTCAGAGTCCCCACTCAATGCTTTTTCCAAAGAATCTGTTAGCAACAAATGATCAAGATCCTTGGCTACCACGGAATCAACCAAATCAACATTGAAACATTCTTCTTCATCAGATGGAAGCTTCATAGCATTGAACACATTAAAGGTGACATTCTGATTTTGTACCCTCATGGTGAGCTCTCCTTTCTGCACATCGATCAAGGTACTACCCGTAGCTAGGAATGGCCTTCCCAAGATTATGGGAATCTTCTTATCTTCCTCAAAATCTAAGATAACAAAATCAGCAGGGAAGATGAGTTTATCAACTTTCACCAAGACATCCTCCACTATGCCTCTAGGATAAGTAATTGAACGATCAGCCAACTGTAGCGAGATGTTAGTTGGCTTTGGATCCGGTAGACCAAGTTGCAAGAAAACTGACAAGGGAATGAGATTGATGCTAGCTCCCAAGTCTTTAGCTTTGGAGGCAACTTCTGTTGCAGAACGGCACTACACTCTTCCATTAAGGCAACGGTCTCTAATGCATCAAGCTTCAACTTACGAGAGAGAATTCCTTTCATGAACTTGGCATAGCTTGGCATCTTTTCAAGAGCTTCCGCAAAAGGAATGTTAATATGCAACTTCTTGAACACCTCGAGGAACTTAGCAAACTTTTTATCCAAATTCTGCTTCTGCAGTCTTCTAGGATATGGAGGAGGAGGATAGATCTGAGTAGACTGATCCACTGAAGCTTGAACAGGTTCCTTGCTCTTCTCTTTGTCACCATCTAGCTCATCCGCTACTAAGTCAGATTTTTCAAATTCAGGCATTGCAGATTTTTCCACTTGCTGATTCTGCACTTCTTCATCTTCTTTAACGGTTGATTTAGGATCTGATGTAACCTTTCCCTATCTCAAAGTTACGGCCTTCACCTGCTCCTTGAAATCCCTCCTACCTGGATTTGCTTCCGTATCACTGGGAAGAGTTCCTTGTGGCCTACTACCTAAAGCACTTGCAATCTGTCCTATCTGAGTTTCCAAGAGCTTCTGACCAGCTTGTAGGTTCTTTAATGCTATCCACATCTCATCAGATTTATCATTAGATGATTGCCCCGCATGAGTCTGAGGTTGTTGCTGTTGAAATCCTGGAGGTTGATATGGTGCCCTATAAGGTTGTTGATAGCCCTGATTGTATGGCTTCGTTTGCTGATAAGATTGTTGAGTATTCTGATTGTTGCTCCAGCTGAAGTTAGGATGATTCCGATTGTTGGGATGATAAGTGGCTGGAACTGGTGTAGCAGGTCTCTGGAAATTACTCACGAACTGTGCTGATTCGGAAGAGATAGCACACTGATTCGTCTCATGTGCGCCCGCACATAACTCACAAACACTAGCCACCTGCTGAACTCCATAATTAGCAAGAGAGTCCACTTTCATAGCAAGAGCCTTCAACTGAGCCGTAATCATTGAAGCTGTATCTACTTCCAAAACTCCTGCTACCTTGCCTTGAGAAAGTCTCTGGGTTGGATTCTGATATTCGTTAGCAGCCATCATCTCTATAAGATCATAAGCTTCATCATAACTCTTCGCCCAAAGAGCTCCACCTGATGCTGCATCTAGTAAAGGTCTAGATTGTGCTCCCAATCCATTATAAAAACCATTAATAACCATCCAATCAGGCATGCCATGATGAGGACACTTCCTTAGCATCTCCTTGTAGCGTTCCCAAGCCTCACACAATGACTCACCAGATTGCTGTTGAAATTGAGTCAACTGGTTCCTTATTGCTGCAGTTTTCGCCATAGGGAAGAATTTAGTAAGGAACTTCTGAGCAAGATCTTCCCATGTAGTAATGGAACCAGGTGGCAAAGAGTGTAGCCAGCTCTTAGCCTTATCCCTTAGAGAGAATGGGAAAAGCCTCAACCTAATAGCATCATCCGTCACACCATTACACTTGAAAGTGTCGCAGATTTCGATAAAGTCCCTAACATGCATGTTAGGATCCTCCGTAGAAGCTCCCCCAAACTGGACTGAATTCTGCACCATCTGAATTGTGCCCGGCTTGATCTCAAAGTTGTTCGCTGCAATAGCTGGCCTAACAATGCTAGACTGAATGTCATTGAGTTTCGGCTGAGAATAGTCCTTCAAAGCCTTAGCTGCTGCTGCATCTGCCATTGCTACTGTAGTTTCAGATTCCTCTTCCTTATTCTCTTTATTCTCTACAAGATCGTCTTCCGCCAGTCTTTGCAAACGAGCTTGCGAACGTGTTTGCATACAAACTCAAGTGCCTGAAACACCACGATGCAAACAAACTAAGTAAGAATCCAAGTCAGTGAATGCTAACGACCACTGATGACAAACACATAAACTAAAATAAAAACACCGATGATCCCCGGCAGCGGCGCCAAAAACTTGTTATGCAAAATTTACGCAAGCGCACGTTGTCACAAGTAATATATGATTAAATCAAGTTCGTTCCCACAGAGATCTAGAATGGTGTTCAATTCAGTAAATATGCCTATGCAACAATGTATGGTTTTAACTCACTGCTAAGAAGAGTAACAAATTGGGGTTGTTTATCTAAATTATACTAAGATGCGAATTATAAAACTAAGAATTAAACAATTAACGAGAATAAAAATCGAATTACTTATATGAGAATAAACATGGAATCCTAGTTTCATTATCTACTTCACTTAGAGTTGCAGCCTTTAATTAAAACATGCGATGGTTTTGATATCTGATCGGATAACACGAAAAGAGTAAAAGTTACCTCTCGGTATACTAGTACCAATCTACACATACATCCATAAAAGAGATAGAAGATGAATAGGCACCTATTATGTTTAGACCCGATATCTCTATAGAATTTGAAAACATAAAGGTTGAAGCACAAGTTATCCACTTAGATCACATAGGGTAGCATAATATCTCTATTCATGCCACAAATCATGATGATTAACATCAACCTATCCTATGCTAGCATGGCAAGTTCTAAATCTCAAGATCCACTCTCGTTTAGCAAGAGATTAACAAATTAGATGTTCGCGACGCACCTAAATTCAATAAGCACAACCATACCAGGATATCAAGTCTCTGATGCCACGTGGAAACTTCATATTAAGTCTCTGATGATATTGATCAGGATTTCATGTATGATCATCAGGATTTGATGAGAGGTCATCAGGAAAAGGAAGCTGATCAGTATTGCTTATTTATACCCTGATTTATTTCATGAAAATCAATTTTGGATTTTATTTTCCAAAAATCGTGGGTAACCGCATTTTTCAGGAACAGACACCTGTCAATCTACGTGTCAACGTGGGATAGTGGTCTGAAAGATTTGTGAAATATATTTGTTTTGAAATTCTAATCGTGTAATTGCTTTCTCTAATTTTACATTCTCTAAAGCAAAAATCACTCTTGAGTTTTCAAAATCACTAATCTATTTCAAGAATTTTTCAAGTTCTTTTCAGATCAAAAATGGCAGCTCAGAGAAGATTACCTAAATCAGTAGCCTTCAAGTTTGGTGACTTTGATTTTATGACAAACAATCATGTTGCAGCTATCACCAACAAGGAAGGAGTATCATCTGATTTTCATCCAATCATGGACTTTCTGGTGTATGGACCATTAAGTTATGCATTGACAGCATCTCCACAGATTAATCAAGTAGCTGTTTCACAAGCTTGGGAGAATGCTGAGGTAATTGATTCTACTCAGAGTCAATCAAGTAAGATTGTTCTACATTTAGGACAAGATTCATTTGACATTACTGAATCTGTTGTTAATTCAGTACTTTGCTTACCTGTTACTGATAGTTATGAGAATGTACCATCTGATGATAATATAAGAACTATGTTGTCTGAATTAGGTTATAGTGGACCTCTAGATAATATGAGCCAGTTGAATAGGTCTTTTCTTAGAAAGGAATGGTCTTTTTACTTTGATCAAATTGCTAAATGTTTTACTGGCAAATGTAGTTCTTTTCAGCAAATTACTTCTGTTACATCACATATTGCTTATAGCTTGCTTTATGACAGAGTAATTAACATTGGTCATATTATCTTAAGTTAGATGAGTATTAAACTTGGGTCAAGAGATCAAAACAGGAAAATGGTTTATTATCATAGATTTATGCAAATGTTTGTTAACCATTTCATTCCTGATGTTGAAGCTAGATTTGGTAGAGAACATTGTGTTTCTTCTTATGAACAGCAAAAGAGAATTTTCTCTGATATTACAAAGAAGGACAATGAAAAGAATCTAGATGAAATACCTGCAATTCATTATCCACATCATGTTCAGGTAATTCTTAAAACTCATCTTCCTACTCTCTACAATTCTTCTTTCTTTTGTGGTGAAATGGCTCAGGAATCTCAATTGGAGGAGAACCTACCTGTGTCTACCCAAGTAGCCCAAAACATTATAGTCTCTGAAACAATTCAAGAACCAAATTTTGATCCACAGCCTATTGTTTCAAAGAAACCAACCTCTGGTGTTTCTCAAAAGACATCAGTTGTAAGGAAGAGAAGATTTGTTGTGTCAAGTAGTAGTAGTAATTCTAGTGAAGATGATGATGATTTAACTCTTGCTGAGAGAGCAGAATTGAAGGCTGCAATTCAACTTTCTTTGTTAGCACAAAGAGATGAAAAACCTAGTCACAGCCAGGCTGCAGTCTCCCAAAAGGCTGTAGTTCTTAAAAAGGGAAAACAGTTACTGGATACTGTCTCTCAAAAGACTATGTCTATTGAACAAAGATCTCATCCCAAGATCACTTCTGTGTCTACACCTCTTGAGTCTTCTCAGGATAAATCTTTTGTTCACTATATCAGGAGAACAAGGAGAAATATTCAATTGTCACCTACACACACAGAGTCTAGTCCATCTAATATCATGCAGGTTTCTACAAATCAAGCTACATCTATGTCAGTATTTGACAAGAGAGATCTGGATATTGATTCTTCATGGGAAACTACATTATCATACAGACTGGCTATGGGACTAATTTCTCTCAAAGTGAAGTTGTCAAGGCCTGTTCTAGATTTTCTGGTTGAAAGAGTACCAAAACTTTTATTTCCAGATGAATATGGACTTCTACATCAAAGACTTGACTTAATGAAGATGTATTTCTATGTATCTGTCAGAAGACAATTAGTCAAGAAATTTGGACTCTCAAGGCATGTTGCACTTCAATCACTTCATGCATATTTATTTGACAAGGATGTCATTATTGAAGATGCTTCAGCTCAAGGTGAACAACTGGAGGAAGTAGATAGAGGAAAGCAGTCAACAGAAGATATTATTGCACCAGTGGTGAATAGTAGGAAAGATCAGATCACAGTCACTGCAACACAAGAACCATCTAGTCAGAGGAAGGATGACTCAGGAGCTGTGATAGCTGATGTTGAAAGGTCTTCTGTGATGACTGAGAATGCAAGTGAAATACCCTATGATATGGGAGGAATGACTTTGGTTGATTTTTCTGAAGATCAAACAAATTTTGTTCAGTCAGAGTCTATCCACCTTGAGGGTGTGTCTCAGCAAACAACACTTAAAGACGGTGATATACTAACTATGGTGTCTAATGAAGTATTACTGAAGACATCAGAGTCTAGTAAAGAGCCTGAAAGTGGTATACTGGAGCCTGTAGTTTCTGAAAGGAAAGAAGATGATTGTAAGGGTTCAGAGACTATAGCAGCTCACTCCTTGGAGAAAACCTCAAGCCACATGCCAAATGAGGAACCCTCTCTCCATGTGAGTTCAGGTATAAAAACTCCTTCTAAACCCTATTTTTCTGTAGGTCATGAGAGCACTTATCTAAATTTGAGTGATACACTTGAAAAGATGGACTTAGATCCACAATTTGAGCGGCTGGCTCCTGACCAGGCAAAAGGTGAGGTAGAAAGAGTGTTGACTTTAGTAAGTCAAAGTGAGAATGAGGGTATGGATGATCAACTCCATAGTGAGGAAGAGAAAATTAGGAAACCATCATTTGATTTCTGGGATCAGGTTTTTCTTGAATCTTGGTCTGAAAATTTGGATATGGATGCTGGTACTTATTCACTCATCAAAATGTATCAGAAGAATGACCTAGCACATCACAATGCAAAGCCAGAAGTTAAAGCTCAGAAGCAAAAGGAGAGGCTTGCAGAAATCATTAACAGAAGAGGTGACAGGATAAAGCAATCTCTTGATACATATGTACCAGATGAAGATCCTAATGATCCTAGTGTTCCTTTGTATGTACTTCCAATATCAGCTAGAATTGAGACATCAACAGTCTCTGATCACTCTAAGGAGGAGTCAGGATTTGAAGATGTTATTACACAGAATACTGGTGAGGGAGATGATGATCATGTTTCAGTTCTAGATCAGAAAGATGAAGATGTTGATACTACTAATCAGGTTTTATTACTTGAATATCATACAACTCAAGCAACTTCTTCTACAAGACTTGAAGATACAGTTCTTTCTGATTCTGATACTGAAGATACTAGAAGCACTTCCAACATTGAAGTTCATTCTGATGTTTTGAAAGATATTCAGAATTCTCAAATTGCTATTCAAACAAGACTTCAATCACTTGAAGATAATCAAGTCACAATTATGGAAAATCAAGCAGTTCTTATGAATCTCATTTGTTCTGTTTCTGAATCTCTTGGAATAAATGTTGCTGATGTCAAAAAGGGGGAGATAAAGACAATTCAAAGACAACAACAACACCACCAGACTGAGGATAATAAAGCTGGGGGAGACAAAGAGCAGACAAAGGGTAGTAAAAAGAAGAACCAGGAGTGACAGTGGTGAATCTCAGCTAGGAAGAGGTAAAAGAAGAGCAGCATTAATAGTTAAAATTCTTTCTTCAAAGTACTAGATAAATGTCTACATCTGAGGAGGAGGTACTTAACTTCATAATTCTACATTCATAAATTCTATTCTGGTTGTATTGTTTTATGTTTTGACATCCACAACTTAGATTTATGCTTCAGATTTTAAAGCATAAATAGGGGGAGATTGTTAGGAATAATTCATAAGTTTTGATGTTAAGAATAGAATTTACACATTATACTTCTTGTAATCCTGATCTTATAAAGGATTAGTACTTTATATAGGATTTATGTGTAAGACAGTTATCTGTATAGTTTAGTCAGGAATGAACAGTGTATCGGAGACTACATGTCAGGAACAGAGGGCAAATCCTGATGATGGTCTAATACTGATGGTTGATCAGATACTGATGCAGTGTACAGATCCTGATATCAGTCTTGTTACTGATGATGTCATTATGGATGCTACAGAAACTGGCAAGTGCTATAAAACAGGATCGTTGTTTGAAGAACAAGCAAGAAGATATTATGAAGGAAAAGAGTTTTCTATTGATGGAAACTATCGACTAGAAGGCAGAACATTGTCATGTATAGATTATATCTTTCTGTTATTAGTTGATAGGTAGCATTATAAATACTCTCTCAATATCATTGTAAAGAGCGTGTGACGAAGTTGTGAGTTCGTGTGCGTAGCTCTGTATAAGGTTTGTATTCGAGAGTTCGAAACAAACAGAGAGAGATATTTGTTTTGTCAGCAGCTGCTAAAGGTATTTGTACACCTTTGGTAGAGTTTGTATTTGATATTATTAATACAAACAGAGTTTGATTCATTCGTTTATTCTTGTTCATATAATCAAGCAAAAATCAGACACGGTTATATAACTTGTATTCAACCCCCCCCCCCTTCTACAAGTTATTCAAGTTAACAGGGGCTGTGATATAATCACTAGCAGTAGACTACCTAGCAGACATAGTCCTGGGTAATCTAATAGATCTTTGAGGAGTAAATCTAATTTCTACATCCCCTTCTATGGTTTGGATAATCTGATCAATGTCTTTATTGACCTGAGGTTCTGGTTCTAATTCTTGAGGAAGAGACCAAGTTTCTGGGAAATTAATCTCTTTCCATTTTATCAACCTATTAGTTACTACATTTGAGGTTAACAAATTGGTTTGAACTAAGGTTGTAGTTCCTTGAAAAGTAAATTGTCTAGCCTTAGGATTTAATGTATTTAAAACCTTATAATAAATTCTATAGCATATGGCTATCACCTCACTTCCTGGTTTAAAATTATAACCATTAGTATGTATTGTCAGTTGCATAGCATCTAACAAGTTACTATCAGATAAAGATAGTGTCAAATTGGGAGCTACATCGAAGTAGACTGGTCCATGACATAGACTGGTTTCTATTAAAGCAGCTAGAGATTGTTTAAAATCTCTGCATCTACCATCCCTTACATGGGCCATAATACTAGAATTTAAACCCAACAAAGTTAAAGGTTTAAATGCTATTTGAATTAATCCGATATGGATAAAATTATAACTTTTATGAGGGAGTAAATCTTTTTTACTCAATAAACTAATAGTTTGATTACTATCAGAAATCCTAATTGTTTGTTCCATCGTTTTGATGACCTGACGAGATTTAAAGTCAAGCATACCAATAGTATAAATTTGGTTAAAGGGAACAAAGGGTATAACCCACTTATTGAGCTTATCCAATTTTTTTGGATATTCTACTAATTCAGCATTTTTAATCAAATCATTTTGATATATATATATATATATATATATATATATATATATATGTTGGGATTTATGGGTGATGGAATAGACAACTTAACTAGTTTTATTGGTATACTTAGTTTTTGCTAAGTAGAACATACTGTCGTAGCCTGAAATGTATTCTTGTAATTTAAATAAATACTGTCATGTAATAAGTGTAATTCTTGGAAGAAGTTCGATTATGTTCAAGCCTCAAGAAATACATAAGTTCGACAGAAGGAATAAATGTTACTGTCAAACTCTGACAGTAAGGTTACAAGGAAACAACATGTTGCCTAGGTCGACAGCAAGTTTCACGAAGTCGACAGCAAGTTTCAACTTGACAGCAACATTGGCGGAGATTCTAATGACAACAACTTTGATGTACAGTTTGCGATAGTAAGTTTGGAATTCCTGACAGCAATCTCTGCGGGAAAAACATGCTGTCAATCAAAGCACAACTCCTGACAGCAATCTCTGCGGGAATTCATACTGTCAACTAAAGCAAAATTCTTGACAGTAATATCTGCGGGAAATTCATACTGTCAACCAAAGCGTAATCCATTGACAGCAAACTTTGTGGCAAACATACTGTCATATAGAATTAACCTGATTTAGGAATTTTCTAAGTCAAATTAAACGACAGAGTACATGTTCAAAAGAAGCAGGCGTGTTGTAATATTCAACCTTTACAGCAAGCTTGGAAAGTCTATAACTGAAGCTCGAGAGATCACATGGAACAACCTGTAAAGTCTAGAGCAGATAAAATTGAATACGGCTAGATCTGGGTGGCTCAAATGTGGAAAGCATCTTTAAGTTACTTTGTGATGATCACATGGGAATAAATCATGGAATGAGCTGCAAAAGGAATATAACAGCAACTCAACAATCAATGATGATGATAGTACAGTAGATTATCACACTATAAATTGAGCACTCTATTTATACAGAAATAACGCTCAACAACTGTAATCTCTTGAGTATTTGTAGCTTGAGAATTATTTTCTCAAGGTTGTAGCAAAACTTTGCAAAATAAATAAAACATTTATTTTGTGAAATCCTCGTATTTGATTTTACTTGTGTTTGCATTTCTTCTACTAGTAAATCACAAATTCTATTTAAGTTGTTGAAATAGTTTTTAAAATTTATTAGTATTGCATTCAACCCCCCTTCTGCAATACTTTCCTGGACCAACAATATATATATATATATATATATATATATATATATATATATATATATATAAGTCCCTTCTAGAGAGAACATCTTATATGGAAAATTGGAGAGAACCATTCTACACCACACATCTAATACATCCACACCCAATTAAAATGCACCCACACACACTAGATCATTTTTTTTTTAATTTCAAAAAAAAATGGATGAACAGTGACTGCCACGTGGCATGCACGTCAGCATTTTGCCACGTATCATGCCACGTGGCAGTCACTGTTCATCCCTTTTTTTATTGAATTTTTTTTTTAATCTGGTATGTGAGAATGCATTTTAATTGTGTGTGCCCCTGGCGGGGCCATAAAAAATAAATGGTTCAGATTGGTTCTCTCAAATTCTCTATATAAGATGGTTCTCTATAGAATAATGACATATATATATATATATATATATATATGACCCCCCCTTTATATGGAATCCAATGGAGACCCCATCTAGACCATTTATTTTTTATGGTCCAGCTAGGGGCACACACAATTAAAATACACCCTCACATACTAGATTAAAAAAAATAAAAAAAAAAAATTCCATCTGCTGACCTGGCAATGCCACGTGGCAGTATTGTTCATCGATTTTTTTTTTGAATTTTTTTTTTAAATTTAAAAAAAATATTTTTTTAAATCTAGTGTGTGAGGGTGCATTCTAATTTGGTGTGGATGTATTAGATGTGTGGTTTAGATGGGTCTCCATTGGACTGTTAAATTATCATTCTAGAAAGAATCCCCTAACTTGAAGTTAGGGGTATTTGGTGTGGTAAACACCATAACTTGAAGTTACGGGTAAAACTAACTCTCACAATAAAACACCATAACTTGAAGTTATGGGTATTTGGTGTGTTGTCAACAAAGGGCAACAACAAAGATCAAAGATGGCTGCAAGAAAGATCCAGGATCAAAGAACAAAGTGCATACACAGCCAATTGTCAATAAAAATTGATGTCTACTTGGAACTTACACATCGATTAGAGACAAAAAAACGATGTACTAATAGACATTGCACATCGTTCATCATTATAAAAACTGTTATATTAGAAGTCTTAAACATCAGCTAAAAACGATGTCTGATGGACCTTAGACATCGGTTTTAAAAATATGTAACCAATGCAATAGTTATCTTCAGCATCGTCTAAAACCGATGTCTATGAGCACTTTATACATCGGTTTTCTTTATAGAAACCGATGTTAATAAAGGCTTAGACATCAATATTTGAAAAAAAAACAGATGTCTATGTCGAATTATTCTATGTTTGCTATATGTTAAATAACAGCTAGACCTCTAATATAACAATTAAAAAGATCACCTCATGCAGTTAACCCAAGAAGAAAGTTCATAAACATCAGAAATATGTTTAAAACTGATGTATTGTATGCTAGTAGACATCGGCCAGAAACCGATGTCTAAAACAAAGACATCGGTTAGAATTTTGCAAAGACATCGGCCAGAAACCGATGTCTATTAGCGTTTTTTTAGTAGTGAAAGATCAAAGATGGCTGCAAGAAAGATCCAGGATGGCTGCAACAAATTCAACAATAATGTCTAGTCAATTGTAGGCTAGTAAATGATGTAAGCCATGATGTATTTAGAGTACGTAGAGGCTATAAATAAGTCTATGAAGTTGTACTACGAAGTAAGTGTTAAGTATGAAATAAGATTCATTCTTCCACTAATTTTAAGTTGGTATCAGAGATTGGCCATCGTTGTCATGCTTCAGAAAAATTATTACCATTCAATACAATAAAATGTTTGACAAAGAAAGTGAGGCAACTGGTGAGAAATCCAGCGAAACAGGAATGGGATCTGTCCCCATATACGTGCAATCTGAAAGTGCATTCAATGCAGGAATGATCCTTACAGAATCAAACTATGATGTGTGGTCTCAGATTATGGAGATGCACATCACCGAAAGAGAGAAGTTATCATATATCAATGGAAAGAAAGAACCACCAAAGAAAGAAGATGATGGTTACGACAAATGGCAATCTGAGAATCAAAAGGTAAAAAGATGGCTTCTAATGTCAATGTTTCCGGACATAATGAAACGCTATCTACGTTTACCTACTGCTCGTGAAGTTTGGAGTGCCCTGGAAAAAGCTTTTTCAGATGACAAGGATGAATTGCAAGTTTTCACATTGAATCGACAACCCTTCGCTGCAAAACAAAATGGAAGACCGCTATCCGTATACTATGGAGAGCTCACAGAAATTTTCTAAGAACTTGATCATCGTGACAAAACAAAGATGAAGGATCCTGATGATGTCCTCAAATATAAGAAGTCTGTTGATCGATTATGTGTACACATCTTTCTTGTCGGATTGGATGGAGACTTCGAACAAATCTGTAGAGAAATTCTACGAAAGGATACTATTGCGGACATGGAAGAATGTTATTCGATTGTACGGAGGGAGGCAGTGCGTCAGAGTACCTTCACTTCAACAATACAAGATGCTACCACTTTGGCCACCATGCATCGACCTAACTACCCCAGGTCTGAAAATATGGACAAGTCATCTTTGAAGTGCTTTCACTGCCAGAAAATTAGTCATATGAAAAAGCAATGCTTTGAACTAGTTGGCTATCCAGAATGGTGGGATCGTAGTCGCAAGACTCAACAAAGTGGAACAAAAAATTTTCAAGGGTCCTCTAATATAGCATCTGGTGGAACAAAAAAGGAAGACACAAGTACCAAACAATCTTCAGCACTTGTCATGTCTTCAAACAGTGATGGTAAGGTCTTTACTACGTCTACACCTATTGCACATAATACGTGGATAATTGATTCTGGCGCCACCGATCATATGACAGTTGAGTCTAGACATGTTTCACCTATTAAATCTTCAAATCAAAAATGTGTGTCTACTGCTAATGGAAGTTCAGCCCCAGTCATCGGGGAAGGATCATTAACCTTAACTGATTCCATAAATCTGAATTCTGTTCTAGTTGTCCCATCTTAAGAAAATAATTTATTGTCCGTTTCTCAAATAACAACTAACCTATCTTGTGTTGTAATTTTTTGGCCGGATTTCTGTATTTTTAAGGACATCAATACCAGGAAGACGATTGGTTGTGGTATTAGAAGAGGGAAGCTATATTATTTAGATATGGAGTCAAAGAGTATTGAAGATCTTCGACAAGCTTTGGTAGTAGGAGTTAAAAAAAGGGAAACAAGGGAAGCAAACATCTGGTTATGGCATCGTCGGTTCGGGCATGCATCTTTGGGGTATTTAAAAAAATTATTTCCCAGTTTATTTCAGCAAATTGATGTCTCTTCTTTTCAATGTGATATTTGTGAACTTGCAAGGATTCATTGCACTTCTTTCCCGTTACAATTAAATAAAAGTCGCATTCCTTTTATGACTATTCACTCTGATGTTTGGGGACCCTCTAAAGTTAATACTTTAGGTGGATCAAGATGGTTTGTAACTTTTATCGATGATTATACGAGGATGACATGGGTATGTATGATGAAATCTAAAGGCGAGGTAAACTCACTATTTCAGGAATTTCATAAATTTGTTCAAATTCAGTACAAAACAAATATTCAAGTCCTTCGCAGTGATAATGGCGGAGAATATCTAAGTACTGATTTTCAAAAATATTTGGAAGATCAAGGAATGATTCATCACACTACTTGTTCTAACACACCCCAACAAAACGGGGTAGCAAAACGAAAAAATCGACACCTTCTTGAGGTTGTTCGAGCTTTCTTAATTAGTGCTCACCTTCCCTTATCTTATTGGGGGGAAGCTCTAGCTTCTGCAGCATACTTGATCAACCGAGTTCCTTCAAGTACTCTTGATTTCAAAACCCCATTCCAGACTCTTACTGAGATTGATGTTGCTCCACCAGATTTAAATTTAACCCCGCGTATATTTGGATGTGTAGTATTTGTTCATCTTCATAAACACCAACGTACGAAATTAACACCTCGAGCTTTGCGGTGTATTTTTGTCGGGTATGCTACTCATCAAAAAGGCTACAGGTGCTATCATCCTCCAATTCATCGAGTATTTGTCACAATGGATGTTGTTTTCCATGAAAATATTATGTACTTCTCTAAGACTGAATTTCAGGGGGAGTATAAGAGAGAAATTCAAACTCTCATTTATGATGAAGACGACAATCACAATGTAATTGTTTTGGATGAAAGTGGTGATATCACACAAACTGATCAAAATCGGGAAACATATGAAAGTGATCAAAGTAGTGGTATACCTCCTTTAGTTGAGGACCGTAGTGATGATGCATCTCCAGATCGATCAAATTCTGATAATATAGCTTCCACCTCGGACGATATACCACAACAATATCTTACGGAGGATGTTCCTGAGATGCAAAGAAGACAACTGCCCCCACGTCACAACAGAGGTATCCCTAAGTTCACATATGAACCTGAAATATCCTCCAAAGTCAAATATCCAATGAGCCACTATGCTTCCAACCATCTCTTATCAGAATCAAATGTGTCTTTCATGAATAAATTAACTGCTGTATCTATTCCTAAAAGTGTACAGGAAGCCTCTCTTGATCCCAGATGGAAAGAAGCCATGAACGAGGAGATGAAATCTCTGCAGAAAAATAAAACATGGGAACTTGTCGAGCTTCCACCTGGAAAGAAAACAATTGGTTGTCGATGGGTTTACACAATCAAATACAAAGCTGAAGGTACAATCGAGCGATGTAAAGCGAGAGTGGTGGCAAAGGGGTACACCCAGACCTATGGAATCGATTATGTAACACCCTCACTACCAATATTAAAATATGAACTTTTTATGATAAATTAAATATTAATATAGGGAGATTTTAGAAATTTTTGACATGTACTATTTGAAAAATGAGCTAACCACCTGTATTATATCCAAAACATTACCAAGTTCAACATCCCTGCTTGCATGCATAATAAGGCTTAAACCAAAAGATAATACAACTAATAACTATCCAAGATCGCTCACAGTTCACAGTATGAAACAACATTAAACTATCTATTACAAACCAGCTCTAAATAAAATAGTTTACAACCCAAAACAAAACAACATAGTATAACTACACTGATAATAATTCTAGCATAAAAAAGAGCTAGAAGCTTACTACCCATCCCAAGACCTCAACTCGCTGGCTGCCTGTATGGGACTGTCCGCTTCTCCTAGACATCTTCGGATTTAACTGGAGAAACAGGGTTAATATAAAAGTGAGCCAAAAGTGCTCAGCAAGTAATATAATAAATGAATGTAAAATATGAATTCAATCTGCAAATCTGTTTAAGGAAGGATAATCACTTTTAATTTCGGGTGCTCAATGAATTCAAAATATCATTTTATTTAAATCAGAAAATGGATTAGAATTGGACTATTATGCATTTTATATAAAAAAAACATCAATAAGGTTAGGCTGCTGATCAGTCAGACACTAACCCCGAACAAGCTCTCACAGCACTGTCCTTAATTGGATCCATGGCACACATTGGCCTTAATTATTTCTGACCTTCACGGTCCGACCTTCACGGTCCACAATTTTTTTTAAAAAAAAACAACAGTCCAATCATATAACTGACTACCAGGTGTCGGAACAATCGACCACCTCAATCCGCCAAACACCCTGGAATCTCACGTTCCAGGTCAACAACTCAAATCTCCAAAAAGAAATGAGGTCTAACAATTTCTGACCTAGATATCGACAAGTTCGATATAAAAAGGGTATTGGTTCAAATTATATTATCAAAAAGAATTAACAAGCTCAATTTTTATGGTTTGGGACAGGATAACAGATATTCATACTTATCAAAATTTAAATGGAGAATAATTTCAACAACAGGTCTGACTGATATAAAGTTCAAGTTAAGATAAGCATAGTTCACTTGAAAGATAAGTGAAATGATTTACTTGCCTTAACCAGATGTTTACTGTAGTCGCTGATTCCCTACGACCTCGGCTATTGCCTTTCCTTTGTCCTTGATATCTACACACAATATAAACACTACTTTAGATTTCTACTCGACATTCGCTAATCAACGTCAATATTAAATCTTAATCTACCCTCGCGAGTAATTTCCTAATTTAATTTATTTAATCATATATCATCAATTAATAACTCAATAATGTAGGCATTTAATTACAGCCAACAAACGTTTATCACATAATCAAATAAATAAATAAATAAATAAATAGGTAATTCAACCAACACTTTATTGTAGTTGTACAATTACATTCACATATATCTGAGAAAATATTTTAGGATTTTTAGAAAATTTGACGGCGTCCCCTTTATACGGGTGACTGCCAGTCGGAACATAACCGACAAAACCCAACAGATATCAATACACATCATATTCCATAACTCGGATTACAATCCCAAATCGTTATATCATCAATCCAATCCATTCTCACAATTTTAAATAATTAACATTAAATCAATAAAAGATTACAAATTAGTACATAAATATTAATTTTAAATAATTGGCTCACGAGTCATCATCGCCAATTTATACCCCCGACTCAAATTAAATCACTGTCGAGGGGGCAAAATCACGACCCGAGACTTCGCACTTAAAAATTTTCGAACAATTAGCAATCTATTTCTCGAAATTCAACAAGTGGAGTTTCAGCTTTTTAACCAAATGATATTGCAGAATTGCTCAAGCAATGCACTGAATGATATCACGATTCAATTCGGACTTCACAGGATAAAAAGGATTATAACTTGTCCACACTTTGCAGAACCATAGCCTAATACAGTTAACTAACTGAACCAGGAAAGTCATTTTCTTGCAGTAGCAATTCAAACATACCAGGACCCCAAGACAGGGAAAAATAGAACTGAATGCACACAAGACCACGACCCATTCATACCAACGGAACACACCCATTGACGTACGCACACACACATACACAACATCACCGCAGAACACACTCACATAAGCTGCATAACCACGCGAGTTGCAAGAAGACAGGTAAAACCGAACAGGAAAATAGAGGAAGGGTGGGTGGTTTCTACCTGCTAGAACCGGATAGAAATCGGAGCCAAGGAAAATAACCGTCAAGAACACAAGGGGGTACAGAGTGAAATACAGCCAAACCCACACACACACGCCCTCTGGTTTCATTGATACACAGACTCAACACACCCACTGCACAGGCTTGACACACACACACACAGGAGGGAATACACAATAAGAACAGGGGAGTAACGGGGTGAAATACACCCTCGCACACAGCTCGCTGCACACACATATATACCACGAATTCATGGCACAACAAGGGGGAAACAAGAAGGCCCGATTATCGAACCCATCAACACCCACACACATATACAACACAGATATATGCTAATGGGAGAGAGGAGAGCTTTACCCAAAGATATCCCGCTGAATAACAATCCTGGAGAGATTTAATTTAGAGGAATCGCCGGGATTAGAGAGAGGTTATACAGAGGATTCGAGAGAGACTCGAGAGAGAGAACTTTCCAGATTGCTTTGGTGAGACCGAGAGATTGATGTTAATTTGGGGAAATGTCTGGAGGATTAGGGATTTAAAGATTTTAAGAGTGAAAGAAATGAATGAACTATTGTATTTTCTAAATAAACGACTAAATTCATTTTAAATAAATTCCAATAATCGAATTAGCAGAAATTGACTGGAACATTAAATTTCAAGTTCTAAAATAAAGAGTACAAAATTACGATCACCCCCATATTTTTAAAATATTATTCGGGTCAAAAACGAATTAAATATGAATTTTACAAGATTAAATCCATAAAATGGAAAATAATTCATAAAATCATTTTAAAATCCTTAAAAGCCAAAAGTAATCCATCAAATATTTTTAAAAGTCAATTAAACTCATAAAGTTAATATTGCAAAAGATTTCAGGATTTATACTAATCCCGATGATTTTTACAAATTCACATAAGGTAAATATAACACAATTACATAGAAATAAATTCCCAAAAATATAATTAAAAATACCCGGGCTTACACATCTCATATAAATCATCAACTAAGCCCACAAATATTATACCACACATACTTCACTTCCTCAACAATTTGATACGCCACATAATTCACATTTCATATTAAATAATTAATTATTATTAATAAATTTCTAAGGCGTTATAACCTTCCCCCCTTAAAAGGATTCTGTCCCCAGAATCTCACCTAAGTAAATAAATGAGGATAATTCTTGAGCATGTCACTCTCAAGCTCCCAAGTTGACTCTTCCACTCTGGGATTTCTCCACAAAACTCTCACTATAGGTATTGTCTTATTTCGCAGTACTTTCTCTTTACGATCTAATATCTTGATGGGTTGTTAGGGATGGCAAAATAATCTGAACCGACGGATACCCGATCCAAAACCCGACTTTTTGGATATCCAAACCCCGACTTTTTGGATATGGATATGGATATGGATTTGAATTTCATACCCGAAATTTTTTGGATATGGATATGGATTTCATGTATACCGATCCGAAACCCGATCCGAAACCCGAAACCCGATCAAAACCCGAGCCGAACCCGAAACCCGAAAAATACCCGAATTTTATTTATTATATTTTATATTTTCTATATTATATATTTTATATATTATATATTAAATATAAATGTATATTATAAATACATATTATACATACACTTATATATATATATATATTATATAAATGTATATTATAAATATATATTATACATACACATATCTTTGAGACATGAGATATGGAAAGATCGAGAAAATAAATTGTCATGGATGTAGCGGTATTTTTTAACTTACTTACACAATTTTTTTTTATTTTTTTGTTAACCAACTTATTTACACTATTTTTAATTTTGAATACCCGAAAAAACCCGATCCGATCCGAAACCCGATGGATTTGGATTTGGATATTGAGTTTTGGATCCGAAACCCGATACGATCCGAAACCCGAAACCCGAAAATATTTGGATTTGGATTTGGATTTTGCAAAACCCGAGCCGAACCCGACCCGTTGCCATCCCTATGGGTTGTTCCACATAAGATAAATCTGACTGGATCTCTATCGGCTCATATTCAATAACATGTTTAGAATCTGGATGGTATTTCTTAAGCATTGATACATGGAACACGTTGTGGATATGTTGCATATGAGGAGGTAAGGCTAGCTCGTAGGCAACTTTTCCAACCTTCTTCAATACCTCAAAAGGCCCGACAAATCTTGGACTTAATTTTCCCTTCTTACCAAATCTTACTAACCCCTTCCACGGAGATACTTTCAACAAAACTTGTTCTCCTTCTTCGAAATCCATATTCTTCCTGGCTAAGTCGGCATACTTCTTTTGTCGATTCTGAGCCGTCACTAAGCGCTTCTGTATAAGCTGAACCACTTCCTTGGTTTGCTGTACTAACTCAGGTCCGAGTATCTTTCGCTCGCCCACTTCTTCCCAGTATACTGGAGATCGACACTTTCGCCCATATAGTGCTTCGTATGGTGGCATCCCAATGCTGGCATGAAAACTGTTGTTATATGAAAATTCCACTAATGGCAAGTGTTCATCCCAATTTCCTGTGAAATCCAGGGCACAAACTCGGGGCATGTCATCAATTGTTTGAATCGTTCTTTCACTCTGACCATCGGTCTGAGGATGATAAGCAGTACTCATTTTTAATTCAGTGCCCAAACATTCTTGAAAACTTCTCCAGAATCTCGAATTAAATCTTGGATCTCGATCTGATACAATTGATACTGGAACTCCATGTCGCACCACAATCTCTTTTATGTACAGGTGAACCAATTTGTCTAATGAAAACCTCTCATTTATCGAAAGAAAGTGTGCAGATTTCGTTAGTCGATCAACAATTACCCAGATAGCATCATGATTAGCTCTCGTCCTTGGCAATCCTACCACAAAGTCCATAGCAATATGCTCCCATTTCCACTCGGGGATTTCTAATGGTTGTAGCATCCCACTTGGTCTCTGATGTTCAGCTTTCACCCTCTGACATGCCAAACACTTACTCACCCATTCGGCAATATCCCTCTTCATATCCGGCCACCAGAAGTTTCTTTTCAAGTCTCGATACATTTTTGTACTTCCAGGATAAATCGAATACTTCGAACTGTGAGCTTCCTATAGAATCTCATTCTTTAACTCTGTCACATTGGGTACCCAAATACGTGAAGAAAATCTCAATACTCCACTGTCATCTACTTGAGTGCATATTTCCTCACCTGTTAATTTGTTGACATCCCCACTCATGACTTCTTCCTGGTATCTGCGAATCTTTTCTAGCAACTCTGGCTGAAATGTCATAGTGTAGACCTTATCTGTACTACTTGCAAGCAGGCATACCTCTATTTCTAATTTCTCAAATTCCCTGTATAACTCCTCAGGCATTGTTAACACATTGATTTTCTCCTTTCTACTTAGAGCGTCTGCCACCATATTCGCTTTTCCGGGGTGATAGTTAATGGTACAATCATAATCCTTGAGCAATTCTAACCATCTTCTTTGTCTCATGTTTAACTCTTTTTGGGTGAAAATGTACTTTAAGCTCTTATGGTCCGTGTAAATTTCACACTTTTCCCCATACAAATAGTGTCTCCAGATCTTCAAAGCGAAAACAATCGCAGCCAATTCCAAATCGTGGGTAGGATATTTCTGCTCGTGAGGTTTCAATTATCTCGAAGCGTAAGCAATTACCTTACCGTGCTGCATTAGCACACATCCTAAACCCTAGTGAGACGCATCACTATAGATCTCAAAAATTTCCTTTCTCGTCCGGCAACGTCAATACAGGTGTAGTCACTAATCTCTTCTTCAACTCTTGAAAACTTTCCTCACATTTCTCATTCCACACGAACCTTTCATTCTTCCTTGTCAACATTATTAGTGGGGTGGCTATCTTCGCAAAGTCCTGAACAAATCTTCGATAATATCCTGCCAACCCTAAGAAACTTCGGATTTCAGTAGGTGTCTTAGGTCTCTCCCAACTCATCACAGCCTCAATCTTAGCGGGGTCCACTTTAATCCCTTCACTACTGATCACATGCCCTAAAAACTGCACTTCTTTCAACAAAAACTCACACTTAGAAAACTTTGCATATAATTTCTCTTTTCTTAATGTTTCTAGAGCAATCCTCAAATGCCCTGCATGCTCTTCTTCAGTCTTTGAGTATATCAAAATATCATCTATAAACACAATCACAAACTTATCCAGATATTTCTTAAAAACCCTATTCATTAAATCCATGAACGCTGCCGGTGCATTAGTTAACCCAAACGCCATCACCAAAAATTCATAATGCCCATATCTAGTCCGAAACGCGGTCTTTGGAACGTCTTCCGGTCTAATCTTCAACTGGAAATACCCTAATCATAGATCAATCTTAAAGAAACAAGTCGCTCCCTTCAACTGGTCAAACAAATCATCAATCCTCGGTAAAGGGTACTTATTCTTGATGGTCAACTTATTTAACTCTCGATAATCAACACATAATCTCATACTCCCATCCTTCTTCGTTACAAACAATAATGGAGCCCCCCACGGAGACATATTAGGTCTGATAATACCTTTCTCTAGAAGATCTTGTAACTGGATAGCCAATTCTTTCATCTCTACGGGTGCCATACGATAAGGAGCCTTCGACACGGGTTCGGTTCCTGGCACTAAGTCAATGCTAAACTCTATTTCTCTATCCGGAGGTAACCCGGGAAGTTCATCTGGGAAAAAGTCGAGAAACTCATTCACCACTGGTATTTCTTCTATCTTAGGCACTTCTTGTTGGGTATCCATAATGTAAGCCATATAGCCCTCGCATCCTTGTCTCAACAGCCTCTTAGTTTGCATAATTGTAAAAATCTCCTAGTCTGTCTCTGACCCCTAAAGATAACTTCTACATTATCGGGGGATTTGAGTATTACCTTTTTATTCTTACATTAATTTGCGCATTATTGTCTGTTAACCAATCCATTCCTAGAATTACATCAAACTCACCTAACTGGAAAGGTATCAAATTAGCGTAAAAGCAATGACCCGAGATATCAATTTCACAACGAGGACACACTTGAGTAACTGGGATTCGCTCTAAATTATCTATCTCTATAACTATAGCTTCATGCAGCATACACATTTCACAATTCAACTTTCGAGCAATTCTTTAGATATAATAAATTTAGTGGCCCCTGAATCAATCAATACTTTGGCATGTACGAAACTTATAGGGAGCGTACCTGCCATCACATATGAATCTTTAACAGCTTCATTCGTTGTCATATTAAAAGTACTGGCTATTGGTTGAACATTCAGTGCTGGAGGTGCCTCAATCGCTTGAATCATGGGATTAGCTGGAACTGGAGGCTTAACTAAAGATACCTTACAATCTTTCATCACATGTTCCAGCTTTCCACAACGATGACAAACAATCCCTACCTTGCATTCCCTAGCGCAGTATCCCTTCTGATTGCACTTATAACATGTCACCTCCAACTTAGCACATACTCCCGAATGCCTTTTTCCACAGATCTTACATTTTGCCAAAGGTGGCCTAGGAAGCTTCTGTTGATTTGAATCTTGGGGTCGACTTCCTTGTCCTTCATTCCCTTTTACTAATTTGTATTTTCTGTTAACTTTCTGGTTTCTCTGTCTTCCTCTTCACTGACATTTTATTCCATCTTGGTCAACTTCCCCCATCCCTGATAATCACGACTTCCTACAATGGATTACACAAGTTATTTATTCCACATAGTTACTTTACCCCTCATTCAATCCTGGTACTTCTCGATAATTTTTACAAACCTTTCCGTATTTCTTCACTCCGCTTTACTCAAGTCAACCTTCATTGATAATAAAATCTTATATCCAACGATGGATTTAAAACATTCAGAATTTTATGACATTTCATTTACTATCTCTGCCCTTCGATAAGTGTCCAAAACAATCTTTCTTCGGCATTGAACATCTTATACTTAATATCTCCATTACCATTCTCTTTTCGCCCTTAATAATATCTACAATCATGCCCTCTTTCCTTTTTCCTGTATTCAATTCTCATTAGCCTCAGACCTTGTGCATGGTTTATCGATTCAGTAATTATTCCAATTTGACACGACGTATCTGTCTTAATCACTAAACTCTTAAACTTGCATTACCAATTCTTCGTCCATGCAGTTATAGTTCTTTCATTTAAGACATCGTCACGCCCATCTTCGCATTTGTTCATCATTAAGAATTTTTGAAAACATCAAATTTCTGACAAAGGAAGTCAATAGAATGAATGGCATCAAGTATGAATATACACCAAGTTTATTTGATAAAGCTTTTAAAAAAAAGAGTTCAACCGAGAGATCAATATGATCTTTGAACTATTTTCAGGTTGCATTTGTCACTTGGTCAACCACCATAGTACATAAAGATGGCCAGTCTTTAGTACCTTCATGACAAACACAATCAGTGGCGTCCCACTGGACTTCTATCATAAAGATAAGATGTCCCTGAATCCCTATTTCCATAGGTTGTTCATCTCAGCTGGAATAGAGAAAAATCATTCATTCATGAAAATGGAAGGGATTCAAAAGTTTCAAAAATCTTCATGTAAAATTGGATCAAGCATTCTCTGGAAAATATAGATATTTCTGAAAGAAATGGGATTGAATTTGAATAAATCTGACATACAAAGCTCATTATCAATTGATAAATAAAAGACTTTCCAATAGATGCATCAATAATCGATCAAGCAAACATTCAAGAAATTCATAATTATCCATAACCTTACTCTTGTCGACTAAGCACTAATGTACTTAGCTGCCAAAAAACCGGCCTGACAATAATGAGTTGAATAATTAAGAAGATCTCAATTCATTCTCGATTTTGAACCGTCACTGCGCAACGAATGCCTCAGCAACGATACCAACCGGGAATTAATTTACGACAATTCAAAAGAATAGGAATTTTCTTCAAGTAATGAATTTGAACGAATCAACGATTAAGGGTGCACAGCCCCGCTTAACTTCCAATTCTTGCTGATATCACTTCCCAATTCACGTTCTTAACTTTCTCGTACCATCTCCACAACGTTTACATCGAAACCAAAATCGTAGAAAGTTCTAGATTCTATGCAAAAATCTCAAGATAACGTCCCTCGGATTGATGGCTCCAGTTTCCCACTTAGCTTATGCCGCTTCGGGTTCGCTGTTTCGCTCATAGCCAAATCCTTAAACGATTCGAACTTCTACTCGCGCGATATGCCGAAAGACCGTTCAATGTCGCAACGCTTGCCAAAGTATCCTTTCACGATCCTTATCCTAAGTCGTTCTACCCGACATCTACCTTATACATGTACCCTCTCATTACTCGTACTAACTCTCGTAAAAAAATTCTAATCCTTCCTATTCCTCTAACCCTACTTTCCCACCTAATTGTTTCAGTGACTGTGACCTGTAGCTCTGATACCAACTTGTAACACCCTCACTACCAATATTAAAATATGAACTTTTTATGATAAATTAAATATTAATATAGGGAGATTTTAGAAATTTTTGACATGTACTATTTGAAAAATGAGCTAACCACCTGTATTATATCCAAAACATTACCAAGTTCAACATCCCTGCTTGCATGCATAATAAGGCTTAAACCAAAAGATAATACAACTAATAACTATCCAAGATCGCTCACAGTTCACAGTATGAAACAACATTAAACTATCTATTACAAACCAGCTCTAAATAAAATAGTTTACAACCCAAAACAAAACAACATAGTATAACTACACTGATAATAATTCTAGCATAAAAAAGAGCTAGAAGCTTACTACCCATCCCAAGACCTCAACTCGCTGGCTGCCTGTATGGGACTGTCCGCTTCTCCTAGACATCTTCGGATTTAACTGGAGAAACAGGGTTAATATAAAAGTGAGCCAAAAGTGCTCAGCAAGTAATATAATAAATGAATGTAAAATATGAATTCAATCTGCAAATCTGTTTAAGGAAGGATAATCACTTTTAATTTCGGGTGCTCAATGAATTCAAAATATCATTTTATTTAAATCAGAAAATGGATTAGAATTGGACTATTATGCATTTTATATAAAAAAAACATCAATAAGGTTAGGCTGTTGATCAGTCAGACACTAACCCCGGACAAGCTCTCACAGCACTGTCCTTAATTGGATCCATGGCACACATTGGCCTTAATTATTTCTGACCTTCACGGTCCGACCTTCACGGTCCACAATTTTTTTTAAAAAAAACAACAGTCCAATCCTATAACTGACTACCAGGTGTCGGAACAATCGACCACCTCAATCCGCCAAACACCCTGGAATCTCACGTTCCAGGTCAACAACTCAAATCTCCAAAAAGAAATGAGGTCTAACAATTTCTGACCTAGATATCGACAAGTTCGATATAAAAAGAGTATTGGTTCAGATTATATTATCAAAAAGAATTTATAAGCTCAATTTTTATGGTTTGGGACAGGATAACAGATATTCATACTTATCAAAATTTAAATGGAGAATAATTTCAACAACAGGTATGACTGATATAAAGTTAGAGTTAATATAAGCATAGTTCACTTGAAAGATAAGTGAAATGATTTACTTGCCTTAACCAGATGTTTACTGTAGTCGCTGATTCCCTACAACCTCGGCTATTGCCTTTCCTTTGTCCTTGATATCTACACACAATATAAACACTACTTTAGATTTCTACTCGACATTCGCTAATCAACGTCAATATTAAATCTTAATCTACCCTCGCGAGTAATTTCCTAATTTAATTTATTTAATCATATATCATCAATTAATAACTCAATAATGTAGGCATTTAATTACAGCCAACAAACGTTTATCACATAATCAAATAAATAAATAAATAAATAAATAAATAAATAGGTAATTCAACCAACACTTTATTCTAGTTGTTCAATTACATTCACATATATCTGAGAAAATATTTTAGGATTTTTAGAAAATTTGACGGCGTCCCCTTTATACGGGTGACTGCCAGTCGGAACATAACCGACACAACCCAACAGATATCAATACACATCATATTCCATAACTCGGATTACAATCCCAAATCGTTATATCATCAATCCAATCCATTCTCACAATTTTAAATAATTAACATTAAATCAATAAAAGATTACAAATTAGTACATAAATATTAATTTTAAATAATTGGCTCACGAGTCATCATCGCCAATTTATACCCCCGACTCAAATTAAATCACTGTCGAGGGGGCAAAATCACGACGGTACCCTAAATTTGGGTCTCCGACCCGAGACTTCGCACTTAAAATTTTTCGAACAATTAGCAATCTATTTCTCGAAATTCAACAAGTGGAGTTTCATCTTTTTAACCAAATGATATTGCAGAATTGCTCAAGCAATGCACTGAATGATATCACGATTCAATTCGGACTTCACAGGATAAAAAGGATTATAACTTGTCCACACTTTGCAGAACCATAGCCTAATACAGTTAACCAACTGAACCAGGAAAGTCATTTTCTTGCAGTAACAATTCAAACATACCAGGACCCCAAGACAGGGAAAAATAGAACTGAAAGCACACAAGACCACGACCCATTCATACCAATGGAACACACCCATTGACGTACGCACACACACACACACAACATCACCGCAGAACACACTCACACAAGCTGCATAACCATGCGAGTTGCAAGAAGACAGGTAAAACCGAACAGGAAAACAGAGGAAGGGTGGGTGGTTTCTACCTGCTAGAACCGGACAGAAATCGGAGCCAAGGAAAATAACCGTCAAGAACACAAGGGGGTAGAGAGTGAAATACAGCCAAACCCACACACACACGCCCTCTGGTTTCATTGATACACAGACTCAACACACCCACTGCACAGGCTTGACACACACACACACAGGAGGGAATACATAATAAGAACAGGGGAGTAACGGGGTGAAATACACCCTCGCACACAGCTCGCTGCACACACATATATACCACGAATTCATGGCACAACAAGGGGGAAACAAGAAGGCCCGATTATCGAACCCATCAACACCCACACACATATACAACACAGATATATGCGAATGGGAGAGAGGAGAGCTTTACCCAAAGATATCCCGCTGAATAACAATCCTGGAGAGATTTAATTTAGAGGAATCGCCGGGATTAGAGAGAGGTTATACAGAGGATTCGAGAGAGACTCGAGAGAGAGAACTTTCCAGATTGCTTTGGTGAGACCGAGAGATTGATGTTAATTTGGGGAAATGTCTGGAGGATTAGGGATTTAAAGATTTTAAGAGTGAAAGAAATAAATGAACTATTGTATTTTCTAAATAAACGACTAAATTCATTTTAAATAAATTCCAATAATCGAATTAGCAGAAATTGACTGGAACATTAAATTTCAAGTTCTAAAATAAAGAGTACAAAATTACGATCACCCCCATATTTTTAAAATATTATTCGGGTCAAAAACGAATTAAATATGAATTTTACAAGATTAAATCCATAAAATGGAAAATAATTCATAAAATCATTTTTAAATCCTTAAAAGCCAAAAGTAATCCATCAAATATTTTTAAAAGTCAATTAAACTCATAAAGTTAATATTTCAAAAGATTTCAGGATTTATACTAATCCCGATGATTTTTACAAATTCACATAAGGTAAATATAACACAATTACATAGAAATAAATTCCCAAAAATATAATTAAAAATACCCGGGCTTACACATCTCATGTAAATCATCAACTAAGCCCACAAATATTATACCACACATACTTCACTTCCTCAACAATTTGATACGCCACATAATTCACATTTCATATTAAATAATTAATTATTATTAATAAATTTCTAAGGCGTTATAGATTACACCGAGACTTTTGCCCCCGTGGCGAAAATTAACACAATACGAGTTATATTGTCTCTTGCTGCAAATATGGATTGGCCATTACAACAATTTGACGTAAAAAATGCCTTTTTACATGGTGAATTACAAGAAGAAGTTTACATGGAACTGCCACCAGGATGCATGGTTCCAGAAAAGTATAAACAAATGGTGTGCATGTTGAAGAAATCTATATATGGGTTGAAACAATCTCCAAGAGTTTGGTTTGGACGATTTACAAGGGTAATGAAAGCCTTTGGATATCAACAAAGTAATTCTGATCATACTTTGGTCATAAAGAAAAAACAAGGAAAGGTCACAACACTTATCATTTATGTTGACGACATGATAGTCACAGGAGATGATCCAGAAGAAAGAAAAGCTTTACAAGAACATTTAGCCAAAGAATTTGAGATGAAAGATCTTGGTAATTTAAAATACTTCCTTGGGATAGAAGTATCAAGATCAGAGAAAGGCATTTATTTATCTCAAAGAAAGTATGTCCTAGACTTGTTAGAAGAAACGGGAATGTCAGCTTGTCAACCTATTGATACTCCTGTTGAAGAAGGATTAAAGCTATGTATCAAAAAGGACCAAGTTTCAATTGACAAAGGTAGATATCAAAGACTTGTTGGCAGATTAATGTACTTGGCCCATACAAGACCAGACCTTGCATATGCATTAAGCGTTATCAGTCAATTTATGCATAACCCTGGAGAACAACACATGAATGCAGTTATGCGCATTTTGAGATACTTGAAGTCAGCTCCAGGTAGAGGAATTTTATTTTCTAGAAATAAAGGGGAGCAGACCATAGATATATATACTGATGCAGATTGGGCAGGAGACAAGACAGATAGAAGGTCCACTTCTGGATATTTTACATTTGTAGGTGGCAATTTAGTCACATGGAGGAGCAGAAAACAACATGTTGTTTCTCGATCAAGTGGAGAATCTGAACTCAGGGGGTTGGCTCTGGGAATGTGTGAAGGTTTATGACTGAAGTTCATATTACAAGATGTGGGATATGCAACAAAGAAACCAATTCAGTTGTATTGTGATAATAAGTCTGCTCGTGACATGGTTTACAATCCTGTTAACCATGATCAGACTAAACATGTTGAGGTGGATAGATTCTTTATCAAAGAAAAAAAGAAGACAATACTTTAGAACTTCCAGAAATAAGATCAGAAGATCAATTGGCGGACATCCTCACCAAAGCTGTATCAACCCGAGTGTTCTCAAATTTCTTGGACAAGTTGGGCTTATATGACATCTATGCACCAACTTGAGAGGGGGTGTTAAATTATCATTCTAGAAAGAATCCCCTAACTTGAAGTTAGGGGTATTTGGTGTGGTAAACACCATAACTTGAAGTTACGGGTAAAACTAACTCTCACAATAAAACACCATAACTTGAAGTTATGGGTATTTGGTGTGTTGTCAACAAAGGGCTACAACAAACACTTCTAAAAATCTGTTAATAGACATCACCGTTTTTAACATCGATTAAAATAAAATCGATGTTAAAAATCGAATTAACATCGATCGTATTAAACCGATGTCTTTTAAACATTCAGACATCACTTCATTTGTTAACCGATGTCTAAACGTTTTCTTAAAAATATTTAGACATCACTTCATTTGTGAACCGATGTCTAAATCTCTCCATTAAAAAATAAACGCCGCTCTTTTCCCCCCTTAGTTTTATTTTCCCCCTTTCTAAGTTTCATTTGCCCGGTCTTTGCAAAATCTGTTCCCCCCTTAGCCAAAATTTTGTATTTCCCCCATTCCCACAATTCTATTACTACATTCACAGACAAAATTAAATCAAAATAATTCATTAAAATTACTAAAAACAAAACCCATCTCATCTCTCTCTCGACAGACCTAATTAACCTCACCTTTCTCTCTCGACTCTCACCTCTCTCTCTCTCGCGACTCTCACCTCTCTCGACTCTCACCTTTCTCCACTCTCACCTCTCTCTTTCGACTATCACCTCTCTCTCTTGTTGGGATTTATGGGTGATGGAATAGACAACTTAACTAGTTTTAAGTGGTATACTTAGTTTTTACTAAGTAGAACATACTGTCATAGCCTGAAATGTATTCTTGTAATTTAAATAAATAATGTCATGTAATAATTGTAATTCTTGGAAGAAGTTCGATTTTGTTCAAGCCTCAAGAAATACATAAGTTCGACAGAAGGAATAAAAGTTACTGTCAAGCCCTGATAGTAAGGTTACAAGGAAACAACATGTTGTCTAGGTCGACAGCAAGTTTCACGGAGTCGACAGCAGGTTTCAACTTGACAGCAACATTGGCGGAGATTCTAATGACAGCAACTTTGATGTACAGTTTGCGACAGTAAGTTTGGAATTCCTGACAGCAATCTCTACGGGAAATACATGCTGTCAATCAAAGCACAATTCTTGACAGCAATCTCTGCGGGAATTCATACTGTCAACCAAAGCAAAATTCTTGACAGTAATATCTGCGGGAAATTCATACTGTCAACCAAAGCATAATCAATTGACAGCAAACTTTGTGGCAAACATACTGTCATATAGAATCAGCTTGATTTAGGAATTTTCTAAGTCAAATTAAGCGACAGAGTACATGTTCAAAAGAAGCAGACGTGTTGTAATATTCAACCTTTACAGCAAGCTTGGAAAGTCTATAACTGAAGCTCGAGAGATCACATGGAACATCCTGTAAAGTCTAGAGCAGATAAAATTGAATACGGCTAGATCTGGGTGGCTCAAATGTGGAAAGTATCTTAAAGTTACTTTGTGATGATCACATGGTAATGAATCATAGAATGAGCTGCAAAAGGAATATAACAGCAACTCAACAACCCATGTTGATGGTGGTAGTACAGTAGATTATCATACTATAAATAGAACACTCTATTTATACAATTAAGATAACTCAACAACTGTAATCTCTTGAGTATTTGTAGCTTGAGAATTATTTTGTTCTCAAGGTTGTAGCAAAACTTTGCAAAATAAATAAAACATTTATTTTGTGAAATCCTCGTATTTGATTTTACTTGTGTTTGCATTTCTTCTACTAGTAAATCACAAATTCTATTTAAGTTGTTGAAATAGTTTTTGAAATTTATTAGTATTGCATTCAACCCCCCTTCTGCAATACTTTCCTGGACCAACAACTGGTATCAGAGCAATCAGATTAATACACATATCTGAGATCCAAATGGCAAGTATTCAAAGGTCAAGTAATATCAAGATTCCAGCTTTTGATAAAGAAAACTACAACATATGGAAAAAGAAGATTATGTTATTTATCAAAGCTCAGAATCCACTATTCCTAGGTATTCTGGAAAATGGCCCCTTCATTCCTCAAAAGGAAATTCCATCTGCTACAGTTAATGATGTAGTAATCCCAGCTCATTGGGTTGCTAAGAAGCCTTCTGAGTATAATGACTCAGAAAAAGAAAAGGTAGCACTGGATGATCATCTGCAACTCATTCTACTAGATGCACTTACCCTGGACAAAGCTATGAGTGGAAATATAATAGCATGCAACTCTGCCAGGGATATGTGGAAAAAGATAGAACTGTTATGTGAAGGAAGTGAAGAGGTCAGAGAGAATCAAAAACAAATACTGGGGTCATAATATGAAGCGTTTATGGGCAAGCATGGAGAAGAGCTAACTCACATGTTTGAAAGATTTAGAAAACTGATAGCTGAGCTCCAGATTCATGGAAAGTTTTATGAAAAGAAGGAAGTCAATATCAAGTTTCTGCTAACTCTTCCAGAACACCTTGAGCATAGAGTAACAGCCATAAGAGAAGGAAGAGATTTAAACTCTGTCTCTCTTGAAACATTGTATGGAGTTCTAAAATCTTATGAACTTGAATATTATCAAAAGAAAGCTATACAAAGTGGATCCAAAGGATTGATGGCAAACATGGCTGGTGCTCTAGTTGCTCAAGGACCATCATATTTTCAAGCAAGTGAGCAAATTCAAAATGATCAACAACCTCAATTTTCATCTGTGAAAATTGAAGAGGTGGTTGAAGATGAAGAAAAGGTTGTCCTTCAACTAGAAGATGTTGAAGATGAAGAATTCTTCACTCTAGAAGAAATGGAGAAAATGGATAATCCAACCATGGCTTTTATGGCAAGAAAATTCAAAAATATAAGGTTCAGGAGGAACAAGCCATATAAGCCTCAAGGTCAATTTCCAAAATATAACCAAGGAAGCTCATCAAAACCTGCTACTGGCACCAAGGGAGGATACAAAACAGGAATGGTAGATAGGTCAAAGTTTAGATGCTACAATTGCAATGAACTTGGTCACTTTGCTACTGAATGCAAAAGACCAAAACAAATACAAAGAATGGAGAGAGGAACTGGGAGTCAATTTAAGAAAGGACAAGGAAAAGCCTATGTGGCTGAAGGAAAATGCTGGGATGAATCTGATAATGAAGAAGAAGAGGAATTTTTGAATTTAGCCTTGATGGCTGGAGAGGATGAAGAAGCATCAACCTCGTCAAGTCAGGTACCATCTCTAGTATTACTAGATATGTCTTTAAATGACTATAAGCAAACCATTGAGGAAATGAGTACTGAAATGTTTAATATTCATACTAGTTTATCTGCTGCAAATGAAGAAATTGCTAGATTAACTAAAGAAAATGAAGTACTCAGATCCAACAATGATGTGTTGTTGCTTAAGACCAGTTCTATTGATTCTTTAGCTCAGGAAAACGAAAGACTAAAAAATGATTTAATCTGTGCTAAAGAGATAGAGGATTATCTAAGAAAAGAAATTTCTGAGAATGAATTTAAGCTAAAGGCATTTAGAAATTCCTCTAAAATAGTTCAAGATTATCATAAGAAACATACTGAAAGTAAGAAGATAGGCATAGGCTATGATTATAGCAGGAGACCTGGTAAAGAGGCTGTTATACAGAACAATGATGATAATAATACTGTAAGACCTCACATCCTAAAAAATGTGAGCAATCCAATCTTCAAAAGTACAGAGTTTGAGGTTAATGAAAATTCCCTAATTATTAATCAAGAACTCTGTGATGAAGATGAGAGGATTGATAGTGAATCTAAGAAAGAAAAAGATTCTGTCAAAATGTCTATGACAGAAACAGTATTAAACAGTCCAACCAAGTGTTCAAAAGATACTGTCAAGAAGTCATCCAAGACAGTAACTTTCAAACCTACTGTCAAGACAGCAAGTACAAAAGATGCTGTCAAAAATAGCTCGACAGCATCTTCTGAACAAATTGTCAAGACAGTTGTCTCCAAGTCCAAAAACAGAAATGGGAAGCTAGGCATTGATAAAAAGAATAATTATGCGTATTTTAAGCAGGCACCAAGGAAACTTTGCAATAATTGTGGCTCCTCACATCATTTAACTCATGTTTGTAAGAAATCAACTAGTAGCATATCTAATGCAACAGAGTTGAAAGGGAACTTACATAGAACCCCCATTATGCAAAGAGAATTGGTAGTTTGTAATAACATTGACTGTATGCCATGCAAAATTACTGCCATGAGTACATGTTTTAATTTGCAAATTTCATCTAATGAATTATGTTCTTATATGCAAACTGCAAAGACTTTTGAATCCACTAAAGAAAGTGAGAAGTCTGCTCTCACTAAGAAAAAGCCCAAGTCAAAAACTAAGTGGGTAATAAAAGAAGTCAAGGAACCATCTTCTGATAATATTGTTTCAAATATTGATAAAGTTTCTAATGATACTGAGTATGCAGGACCCAACAAGACTTGGGTACCAAATGCAAATTAAACTCTTTCTGACTTGCAGGGAAAGAAAGGTAAACAGGTCATGTGGATAATCGACAGTGGATGTTCCAAACACATGACTGGTGATATATCCCTGCTATCACAATATGTTGAGAAGGCTGGCCCAACAATAACCTTTGGAGACAACGGCAAAGGTTACACTGTGGGATATGGCTGTTTAAAAGCTGGAAATGTTGTCATTGAAGAAATCTCTCTTGTGGAAGGTTTGAAACATAATCTGCTCAGTGTCAGTCAATTCACTGACAAAGGATTCAAAGTAAACTTTGGCATGATGGAATGCACAATCCACCACAAGAAGGATAGAAACCTATCTCTGAAAGGAGTAAGGAAAGGAAGCCTATTTGTTGCAGACTTAAACTCAACAAATGAGGAAAGAATATTTTGCTTCTACAGCAAAGCAAGTGTTGGAGATAGCATGCTTTGGCACAAGAAACTTTCCCATCTCAACTTCAAAACAATGAACATGCTAATGAAGAAGGAATTGGTGAGAGGACTACCTCAACAGGAATTCTGTCAAGAAGGACTGTGTGAAGATTGTCAAATGGGAAAATTGAGGAAAGCAATGCATAAATCAAAGCAAGTCAACACTAACACTGAAGCACTCAAGTTGATTCACATGGATCTTTTTGGACCAGTGAATGTTCAATCACTATCCAGAAAAAGATATGCACTGGTCATGATAGATGACTATTCTAGGTACACTTGGGTGAAATTTTTAGAATCAAAAGATGAAGCTGCTCAAGAAATCATTGATCACATAAGGGTACTTGACAGGACCCCTGAAGCAAAAGTTCAATTTCTAAGAAGTGACAATGGAACTGAATTCAGAAATGCTACACTTGGAAACTTCTGCAAAGATCAAGGAATTGTTCAACAATTCTCTGTTGCAAGAACTCCACAGCAAAATGGAGTTGTAGAAAGGAAAAATAGGACTCTTATTGAAGCTGCAAGGACTATGCTGAGTAATGCTAAATTACCAACATATTTCTGGGCAGAAGCCATCAACACTGCTTGTTACACACAGAACAAGACAATAATCAACAAGGCTCATGGCAATACTCCTTACTATCTTTTGACAGGAAAGAAACCTACTGTCAAGTACTTTCATATTTTTGGAAGCAAGTGCTTTTTGATGAAAGACAACCATGAAAGAAAAGGCAAGTTTGATACTAAAGCATATGAAGGCATTTTCATGGGATATGGGATAGAAAGGACTGCCTACAGAGTCTATATCATGGAGCACAAAACAATTGAAGAAAGTGTCAATGTCACGTTTGATGAAACCAAGTTTCCAGGGCTACATGAGGATGGTCAAATGCAACCCTTCAGATTTGAGAATCAAGGATACTTGGAAAAAGTAGAATATGTTGATGAAGAACCAAGTCTCATTCAATCAATGGGATATGAGAAAGAATCTGTCAATACTCATAATCTAAATCAAACCTCAGCTCAATCACAGACAATTTCAGGCATCAATCAACAAGAATGTGAGACTGGAGAATTTGAGCTAAATGAGCAGAACAATGAAAATGGTGGAGAATCAAATCCTCATATTGATGAAAGACAATCTCATCAAACAAGTAGCTTGCCTCAATCAACAAAGTGGAACAGAGATCATACCAGTAATCTAATTATTGGAGATCCCACTACTGGTGTAAGGACAAGGAGGAATATCTCTGCTGAAAGCATGTTTTCATGTTTCTTATCTCAAATGGAACCAAAAATAGTTGAAGAAGCATTGTTGGATTCTGATTGGGTGATGGCCATGCAGGAGGAGCTCAATCAATTTGAAAGAAACAATGTTTGGAAACTAGTTCCAAGGCCAAAAGGAAAATCAGTCATTGAGACAAAATGGGTTTTCAGAAACAAGATAGATGAGAGTGGAAATGTGACAAGAAATAAGGCAAGGCTAGTGGCCAAAGGTTACTGTCAACAGGAAGGGATAGATTATGATGAAACATTTGCTCCTGTTGCCAGACTTGAAGCCATAAGAATTTTCTTAGCCTTTGTTGCACACTGCAAATTCAAGGTATTTCAAATGGATGTTAAAAGTGCCTTTCTAAATGGAGAATTAGAAGAAGAAGTGTATGTTGAACAGCCTCCTGGATTTGAAAATGACAAACTGCATAATTTTGTCTACAAGCTGTTCAAGGCTCTATATGGCTTAAAGCAAGCACCAAGAGCCTGGTATGACACATTATCCACTTTTCTCCTGGAAAATCAATTTATAAGAGGTATGGTGGATAAAACTTTATTCTATAAATACCATGGCAAAGACATCATTCTTGTGCAGATATATGTTGATGACATAATCTTTGGCTCAACAAACGAAAAATTGTGTGAAAAGTTCTCATCTCTAATGAGAAACAAGTATGAAATGAGCATGATGGGAGAATTAGCATTCTTTCTTGGTCTTCAAATCTATCAGAAGAAGGAAGGAATCTTCATCTGTCAATCTAAGTATGTCAAAGAACTTCTCAAGAAGTTTAACTTAGAAGATTCATCACCTGCCAATACACCTATCTCAACAGCCACCAAATTAGAGTTAGATCCTAAAGGCAAGAAAGTGGATTCTAGTACCTACAGAGGCATGGTTGGATCATTGCTTTACTTAACAGCAAGCAGGCCAGACATAATGTTTGCTACATGTCTCTGTGCAAGGTTTCAGGCTGATCCAAAAGAATCACACTTAGTTGCAATTAAAAGAATCTTTAGATATCTCAAAGGCACCCCAAATCTAGGTCTTTGGTACCCTAAGGAAACTGGATTTGATCTAATTGGATATTCTGATTCAGACTATGCTGGCTGCAAAATTGACAGAAAAAGTACTACAGGAAGCTGTCAATTTCTTGGGGGGAGATTGGTGTCATGGTTCAGTAAGAAGCAACACTCAGTTTCTACATCAACTGCAGAAGCTGAATATATTGCAGCTGGAAGTTGTTGTGCACAAATTCTTTGGATGAAGAATCAATTAATGGATTATGGACTAGAGTTGTCAAATATTCCTATCTACTGTGACAACACTAGTGCCATAGCCATATCAGACAATCCAGTTCAACACTCCAGAACAAAGCACATTGATATAAGGCATCATTTCATCAGGGAGCATGTTGAAAAGGGAGATGTAAAATTGGTTTATGTTCCAACAGACAAGCAACTTGCAGACATATTCACCAAGCCATTGGATGAAGCAACATTTATCAGGTTGGTGAGTGAATTAGGAATGCTAAATCAGGTATGATCATCTAACTGGTTTATCAATTCTCAATCGCAGCTCATGACAGAAACTTTCAAGGTACTGTAACTAGAAGGTACTGTCATGAGAAGTTAAGGTTCTATGTGCTACTTGTTCAGACAACATGTTTGCTATGACTATGCTAAAAGGATTTTTAGATATCATGTTTGCTATGACTATGCTAAAAGGATTTTTAGATATCATGTTTGCTATGACTATGCTAAAAGGATTTTTAGATATCATGCTTGCTATGACTATGCTAAAATAGTTTTACATGTCTGACTTAATACGACTTTAAGAAAACATGTGTCCTTAACTTAAGTTATGTGTGAACAGTGACAGCATGATCTTATGATAAGTTTACTGTCAGATAAAACTTACTGTCACTCATGAAGCTGATTGACAGAAATGTTGTTAGCGCACAAGTTGCTGTCAATGAAAGTTGCTGTCACAAGAAATTGCTGTCAGAATTGGTAGAGAAAGAAAAGCGCACAGGTTATTGTCAATGAAAGTTGCTGTCACGAGAAGTTGCTGTCAAAGATAGTGGAAAGATATATATATATATATATATATATATATATATATATATATATATATATATATTAATTTATATATATATATACGTATATTTCTTTTCACCAATCCACGATCTAATAGCAACTGCCACGTAATATAGCAAGTGGAGTTAATGGGTAATATCATTATCACACGTTCAATTAAGAGAGGTTAAATCGATTCATATTAGAAACTGAATCTACCGTTTAATCTACTATCACTTTCATTTGCAAAAACCTCTCAACCTTCTGCATCCAAAAACCGCATTTTCTCTCTCATTTTTCAAAGCATTCAACAATGGCACCTAAACAAAGTGTTGCTCAAACCAACTTTGCCGGTATCTTTTCTCCTAGTGATGCTGGTGAAAACTTCAAAGGACTTTTCCTTCTTAAATAAATCCTACCTAGGTCATGCAATAACCTCTTCCCCCAAAATTGATGCTGTTAGAATTGAAAAATTCTGGAAATCAACAAGTGTTCAAGGAACTGGAGAGAATGAAACAATTAAGTTCAATATAGATGATGCAAGTCATTCTCTTTCAGTAAAGAATATCAATGAGGCTTTGGGTATTGTGTTGACCAGTGAAGAAAGCTTTAAGGAACTAGCAACTGATGATACTCTGAAGAAGTTCTTTCTGAAGATTGGATATTCAGGCTCTAAGATTGATGAAACTTCTGATAAATGGTATAAAATGGGAGAAATGGACAGAAAATATCTAAGAAAAGAGTGGAGCATGATCTTTGATGTTATGGTGAAGGTGTTCTCTACCAAGTCTACAGGTTGGAATGGAATACCATCATACATCAAGAAACTCACTCATTCTGTAGTCCATGGATACAAGGTGAACGTTGGAAAGCTGATTATGGCACAGTTGAAAAGCGCCATAGGCAAAAAGGTATCCATATATCCTCGCTTTTTAACTATGTGTATTAATAATATTTGTGGAAATGTGGTAGATACTTCTAATTTTGAAGAATGTCCTGTTTTAAAGAAAAACACACACACATCTCTTAACACACAAAATTTGAATGCACATATTCCACTATGTTTCATACAACACATGGTTAATCAAGTGCCCAACCTTGGTTTTCCATTTCCAACAGATTACACTGTTTTCACAATTGAGAATGAAGCTGAATTAGACCCAAATTCAGTTAACCCACATTCTACACCATACATTCCACCTAGGGAATCTAGACTACCAAAAGCCCTTAAAATTGCCAAACAGGAATCCAAGAAAAGATCCCTAGAGAGTGAAACTGGTGACAATGTGGTGAGTCAAGAGGGAGTTACTGCACCTAGTGCATCAAATAAGGATGGTAGTGGAATAGAACCCACAGTAGCCCCTTCTGAGCCTAAGAAGAAGAGAGCTAGAAGGGCCAAGGTTACTGTCAGCCACCCTATAGTTTCCCAAAAGACTGTAGAGGATGATAGGGAAATAAACTCATCTCTAGGTGTCTCTTCTCAACAAGGGACATCTATTGAAATTGGCCTGTCTCCCAAGGCATCTTGTAAAGAGTCTGCACAAACTCAAGAACTCACTCTTGAGGAACCTGTATTTGAAGATACACACATTGAGATAGAGCACAGTGAGGAATTCATTCATACTATTGATGTTCCACAATCTTTTTCTGTGGAACAGCCAATTAATCAATCTGAAATTCAATCTTCTTCTTTCATTCCTACATCTGTTGTTTCTTCTAAACAACCTAGAGAGGGGGACAGTACCAACCCCTCAGGTTTTGATCATCCATCTCAAATCTTGGATGAGCCCCCATCTAGTGGTCCACAAGAACCCATTTCTCAAAGTGAAATGGATACCACCCCATCAAACACTGGATTAGATCAAGATGCAAATTTGCCAGAAATTGAAACAGCCAGCATCTTGATCGATTCCCTCAAAGCATCTTACCCTAAGGAAGTTGCTGTCACAGCCAAAGATGCTGTCAATGACAAAACAGAAGGTGCTGTCAAACAATCAAGTGACAGTACCATTCTGACAAAAGATACTGTCAAAGGTATTTCTAAAGATGTTGTCATCACTGTTCAACCACAACTACAAGAAGGATTAGTTGAAGATATCTCTGATGATGACTTGCCTCTTTCCAAGGCCTTCAAGGTAAAATCTACTCTTTTGCATGTTAGTACTGCTCATACTAATGCATCTAGGATGAGTGAGGGAGTGAAAAATCAAAGAGAGATAAAAGAACAGAGAAGTGAGGATAAAAATGAGAGGCAGCCAAATGTGCTGGCAAAAGGAGAGGGACTTGAGCATGTCCAGAGTGAGCTTGAGGGAGCCAGTAAACAAAAGGCATTAGGCCTTGAGGGAATTTTTGTGAGAAATGATGAGATCATCTATAAAAACACTGAGAGTGTGAGAACCCCAACAGCCTCCATGCCCCAGACTTATCCCTTACCTCCTAAAAGGCTTAGGTCTGGTGGTCTTTCTACATCCACAAATGACAGGCTCCAAGCACTTGAAAATCGATGTGCTACAATGGAAAGCAAGCTGGACAACCTGTCATCTACTGTGAAGACTGGTTTTGCTGAAATTCAAGCCACACTACTGTCACTTTCTTCATTGATTCATGCTGCAAACTTAACTAAGGGGGAGAAAGTAATAGATCAGAAAAAGGCTGAGCAACCAGAAAGAAAGGTGGAGTTACAAGGGGAAGCTAAAAGACAGGGGGAGCAAAGGAGTAAGGGGGAGCAAGAGCAAAGAGTGAAAACTGCAATAGCCTCTGGAACTGAGGAGCTTTTTGAAACTGAAGTAGATGGGGAACAAATGTTAGTATCTAAGGAGGTATTAAGACAGATACAAGGAAACCAAGCATCCTCAATCAAAATCAATGAACCAGTTCCTGAGAAGAAAGAATCCACATTAGAGAGGCTATGGAGAGAAAAAGAGGAATCAAATAGGATGGGTAAAGGCAAAAGCAAGTTGCCTGAATATGTGTTTTCTTCAGAGTTTATCACTTGGACTGATGGAAGCACATATTCCCAAGAAGAAGCTGACTCAATAACAGTAAGTCATATGGAGAGCACCTTGAATAATAAGGATGAGGAATTTAACAATCTGGTGAATGAAGCAATCACAGTGACTAAAGGAAAACCTGCTAAGTTGGCAGAAGCTTTGAAAGAAAAGATTGTAAATCTTTCTGTGAAGATTAGCTCAGAGAAGAGGTGGGCAGTTGAAGTGTACCTGAAGAGTGGACATTCAATATTCATAACAACTCAACTGTTGGAAACTTTCTCTGCCAGAGTGCAATACATCCTTGGGATTCTAGTGAAGAAAAACTCTACCATCTTTGATGAAAGTCTCTATATGCAACTGGGCACAATGGTCAACAACAAACTTCCAGAAGTAAGTCTCCAGCCATATGGTGTAAGCTTTAAACAGACAACAGCCAAAGGAACTAAAGGTCTTGGATTCTTAACTCTTGAAGGCAAAACATCTCTAAAAAGCAAAGTCATCATGGATGTACTTAAGTTATTGCTGAAAGCACCCATCACCAAGGAAAGGATTCAGGCAGTCAAAGATATTCACAAGATATTGGCAAAGAGAGATATGGAGTACAGTGCCAAAATTAAAAAGCTCATTGCCAAAGCAAATTCAAGCAGAAATGCTCAAGGTGGAAACTGTACTTTTGATGACATCTTGGAAAAAGATGATGATGACAATCAAGATGGAGGTGAAGCTGGAGGACCTAAGAAAACAGAACTGAGAGACTCTTCAAAAGAGCAAACTCAAGTCAAAGAAGCAGAATCAAAGGAAACCTCTGAAAATACTAGCACAAGCAAGAAAGTTGATGAAAAGAAAGAGGAAGAAGTACTTGAAGCATTGAAAGGAAATCAAGAAGAAATGGAAATTGACAGTATACAACTTGAAAAAGATACTGTCAACAAAGATGCTGTCAAGGATGTCAACAAAGATGCTGTCAGTCAGGATGAAGTCACAGTCATTAAAGATACTGTCACAGAAGACACTGTCAGAAGCCCTATAAAAGATACTGTCAACGATCCTACTGTCAAAACCTCCAAGACAGTAAGAATCAAGAGAAAATTAAAAAGACCAACAAAGGGAAAGACTGTCTACAAAGGAGAAGGAAAAGCTACAGGGTTAGGACTCAAGAAACCTCTCATGAGAAGAAGAATGAATAGCTTTGAAATGATGCAGCTGAAGGCCAAAGATACAATCACCTCTGTATCCATAGAATTTGATGAATCAAAAGAAGAAGTTGCAAGATACATTCTATGGCAAAACAATGAAAGGTTGATTACAGTGGAATCTGACTTCACTCAGATAACAAAATCAAAGGTGATCTCCAAGAAACTCATTCAAACTTCTGAAACAGTAAAACGAAGAATTGATTTCTTCAATCTGGAAAGGATGGTTGAGCTTCTGCAAACCTATGATAATGTTTCAAAGAAGATCATGGACCAAGTTCTCAAGTACTATGAAGCCAGGCATGTTGAATTTATTGAGAAGTTTGGTGATTGGACACTTCACAATGATGATGATGTCTATCAAATCCTTGGTTTGGAGTATGAAGAAGACAATCCTATTCCTGAGTATAACTGGAAAGAAATGGAGAAACCTTATTCAGAACATGAAATGAAGATGTATGAAGCAGAGCAGAGATTCAGAGAAGAATTAGCATCAAGGAAAAAATCTCGTCAACAGATAGAAGATGAGATTGAAGCTCAAATGAAGGAAAGCTACAGTAAAATCAATAAGATCAACAGTGAAGAATCCAACTATCAGCCATGCGTACTGGACAATCCTTTGAGAATCAAGTATGGCAAAGAAGAAATTTATGCAGATAGTTTCTCTAAGTTGAAGACCAGTGTGTTAAAAGAATTATACTGGCAAGTGGTTGGATCAACTAACAGTCTTGAAACATTGTGTTCTTGGGAGCTTGATATGATTTTTGATCAGATGAGAGGAGAGGATCCCAGCCTGGACAAACAAAGAAGGGAAACTCTAAATCAGCTTCCTGGCAGGAGATTCAAGATGGAGGGAGATGTGCTAAAATTCAGATCAATTGTAAAGCAAAATGTTTACTGGATGGAACTCAGAGATGTATTAAACATTGCTTCCTCAATGATCAGAAAATACATTGTGGAAAATGAAGATGATGCACAGTCCCCTGAAGAAAAAGAGTTAATTGAAAATCTCAGAAGAGCTCTAAGGGAAAAGGAGCAAAGTGAAAAGTTCAAATCAAGATAAGTAAAGTTTTTTTTGTGAACTTTTGTGATATATTGTTTGAAAACAATTCAGTTTAATCATTGGTCAGAAATGAAGAGTTTATTCTTTCTGATCTATGTTAGTTAAGTTGTCAGCATGATATTTGTAAATTTGTCCTTATTGTCCATAAAAACAAATTGGGGGAGATTGTTGGGATTTATGGGTGATGGAATAGACAACTTAACTAGTTTTAAGTGGTATACTTAGTTTTTACTAAGTAGAACATACTGTCATAGCCTGAAATGTATTCTTGTAATTTAAATAAATACTGTCATGTAATAAGTGTAATTCTTGGAAGAAGTTCGATTTTGTTCAAGCCTCAAGAAATACATAAGTTCGACAGAAGGAATAAAAGTTACTGTCAAGCCCTGATAGTAAGGTTACAAGGAAACAACATGTTGTCTAGGTCGACAGCAAGTTTCACGGAGTCGACACCAAGTTTTAACTTGACAGCAACATTGGCGGAGATTCTAATGACAGCAACTTTGATGTACAGTTTGCGACAGTAAGTTTGGAATTCCTGACAGCAATCTCTGCGGGAAATACATGCTGTCAATCAAAGCACAATTCTTGACAGCAATCTCTGCGGGAATTCATACTGTCAACCAAAGCAAAATTCTTGACAGTAATATCTGCGGGAAATTCATACTGTCAACCAAAGCATAATCAATTGACAGCAAACTTTGTGGCAAACATACTGTCATATAGAATCAGCTTGATTTAGGAATTTTCTAAGTCAAATTAAGCGACAGAGTACATGTTCAAAAGAAGCAGGCGTGTTGTAATATTCAACCTTTACAGCAAGCTTGGAAAGTCTATAACTGAAGCTCGAGAGATCACATGGAACATCCTGTAAAGTCTAGAGCAGATAAAATTGAATACGGCTAGATCTGGGTGGCTCAAATGTGGAAAGTATCTTAAAGTTACTTTGTGATGATCACATGGGAATGAATCATGGAATGAGCTGCAAAAGGAATATAACAGCAACTCAACAACCCATGTTGATGGTGGTAGTACAGTAGATTATCATACTATAAATAGAACACTCTATTTATACAATTAAGATAACTCAACAACTGTAATCTCTTGAGTATTTGTAGCTTGAGAATTATTTTGTTCTCAAGGTTGTAGCAAAACTTTGCAAAATAAATAAAACATTTATTTTGTGAAATCCTCGTATTTGATTTTACTTGTGTTTGCATTTCTTCTACTAGTAAATCACAAATTCTATTTAAGTTGTTGAAATAGTTTTTGAAATTTATTAGTATTGCATTCAACCCCCCTTCTGCAATACTTTCCTGGACCAACATCTCTCCACTCTCACTAGCTGTCTCTCCTCTCTCCCGACTCTCTCTCAATTCGAAGCTCTATCACTGCTCAAAGCTGCTCTCTCTCACACACTCGGATCCGCTCTCTCTCACTGCTCAAATCTGCTCGAAATCCATTTGTTCAAAGCTTGAATTAGTTCAATTTGTAAGTCGGTAAGATTGATTTTATAATAAAAGATCGATTAGTTAAATTTCATTATAAATTGGGGGTTTTAAATCGAAACCCTAAGTTTTTAATTCATTTTTTTTGTTTTAAATACAGGAGCATTAGATACAAGAAACATTTGTTTGGGTAAGCATTAATTATTTTGATTCACTAATTTTTGATTTTGTTTTTTTATACAGGACCATTGTTTAAAGGAGCATTTTTTTGGGTAAGACATCTATGAAATGCATTGTTTAGTTCTTATATTACTTACTGATTGATTGTTTGAGTGTTTAATTATTTTTGGCATTGTAAATTTCAGCCAAATGAATGTGTGTTATAGTGCAGAACAAGGTGTTAAACATTTATTAAGCATGTTAATAACACTGGTTTGGTGTCCTTTTACATGTTTGTGTTTAAGCTTGAGAGATACTTGATTATACATGTTTGCTTCTTGTACTTCTTTGGGTGATTTGAAGTCGACTTGATGGAATTTTTTTTGTTACACATTGCAAATATTTAATTTGACACTTTGCTATATTTTTCTTTTGTTTAGTTTGATTTCTAGATGTGCAGCAATGAATTGTCCAGGACACTCTCTAATATATGAAAACAGAGTACCTTCATACAGGGGTGAGATTTTTATTTCCTGTTGCTTTTTCTTGCAATTAAATTCGGTCTTTTATTTGTAATTTATAACTCTAGACGCCTTGCCAATATAAAAATTTTAATGTACTTGTGTACGCTGCCACATGTCTATAAATTTTAATATTTAGAGTGTAGTCTTGATCGATGCATATCATTAAGGTATATTTACCCATGGAGTCAGCTTTGTGGACTCTGGGCTCCAACCTTGGTATGTCGTCTCGAACATCTGAACCCTCTTATTTAGGACTAATGGCCATGGGAAATGTAAGTATTAATGATTTACAAGTTAATTCTCTTATTTGTTATGCTCTTCATGTATGCTAATACGAGGTTATGTTTGCGATAATGTATCAGATCCTATTCGTATCAGGAATGATGTTAACCATTAGTTTGAAGTCTTCCCTCCAGTTCTTCATGAAACGGAGCAATTTTTAGGTTTTCCTTGCTGCCTCTCCATCTTTTTCTCTATCTACACCTGCAACCAATTTACTCTTTGTTAAACTTTATTTTTCTATTGTTTTGGTTTTCATGTATACAGGGAACAATATCTTTTGGAGTTGGGTTTTTCTTTGTTATCATTGGATGGCCCATTCTTGGAATGATTTTGGAGGCGTATGGGTTCGTTGTACTCTTCAGGTGTTCATTTCTCCCGCATCATTTCATGTGTACCACTTATATATAAATTTTGTTTGCTCATAAGGTGTTTATGCAGCGATTTTTGGCCTACTCTGGCAGTTTTCGTGCAGAAGATACCTATTATTGGTTGGCTGTTCCAACAGCCATTTATTAGATCGGTATGTTTTATTCACTAGTCTTTTTATAATATTCACCGATGTTCTTTTCTATTAAATTCAAATCGTTATGATCCTTATATCAGCTTAATGTAGTTTTCATCAGTTTATGTATTATTATTCATGAGTGTTTTCTCTTCAAAGCCTGCCTAGAATATGAAATGCACAAGATTATATATTTCCCCTTAAGTAAGATTGTTCGATGCCATAACATTGGCATGACATCCAAGATGGAGAAATGGAAAGATTAAAGATCTTAGTGATACGAAAACGTTAGGAGGATGATATAGCAAGACTTTCTGCAGTTCTTTCCATACCAAGAGTTTCTGCATGCATGCTACTTCGCCAGTATAAATGTGAATCCCTTCTATTTTTTTTATTTACTTGCAGTGATCATATTTTCTTTCTATTCCTGATACCATAAAAAGCTGAATGATTATGTCACTCCTTTCTTATTATTAAATTTTTTAATCATTTTGTTTATGGATTGGTGAGTCATCTCTGATTTCCTTTCACAAGTTTCTAATAATAGCTTTGGTTATTGGATTGGATAGAGGGATTATCATCTGATACTTATGAGGCTCGTTCATGTTGTGTTCCTTATTTCCATATTTGTGACTTGCAGAATATGATGTATATATATACTGTCATTGGGGTATGTATGCAAGTATATTATTAACATATTACGAAATACCAAATTACAGATATAGTGAAATTACCGTTTCTGTATATAACGTATGGACATGTATCTGATGAGAAAATTTGACAATGTAGGAGTGTCAATAATGTACATGAGGAATGGTTTTCGGATGAAGATAGAGTTCGCAAGGCTGTGGGTCTAGTGGAAGAGCGAGCTGTTAAATCTGAAAATGATAGAGAAGTACACCAATCTATTATAATTGTTAGTTTTATTTGGTGACTCACATTCCCCGTTTGTATTGTTGTTGATGGCTTCACATTTTTGGCAGCTGACCTGTGGGATCTGTTTTGAATCCTATCCAATTGATAAGATAAATAGTGCTGCATGTGGCCATCCTTATTGTTGTACATGTTGGGCAGGTATGTTTCTCAGCCATGGTCAACCTAAAATTATCTTGGAGATCTGATTTACATCTCTTGTTACTGCTCTTCCATGATTGTGGTATTTTTTTGTTACAGAATATGACTAATTAGATTTTCTTGGAAAATTGATGCTAATACAAGCACATATGTCAATTTGATATGTCTAGAGCTACATGCTTTTTTGTTGCAGAATATGACTAATTAGATTTTCTTAGAAAGTTGATGCTAAGACAAGCACGGGTTGATATGTCAATTTTGATGTGTCTGGAGCTACATGCTTTTTTGTTATGTTTCTTCCTTGGTTGTATTAATATTTTCGACTTTTGGTAGATTTTAAGCGTCACAATAATGTACTATTCTTGGAGTTTCCATTTGTGGATCATGTATAGAAATCTAATTGCATTTGTGTACTTTCTGATTTTAGCATATATTAGAACGTCTATCAATGATGGGCCCGGATGCTTGACGCTAAGTTGTCCAGACCCATCATGTGATGATGCTGTCAGTCAGGATATGATCAATACATTGGTGTCCAGTGAAGATAGGGAGAAGTATTATCGTTACCTTCTTCGATCTTATATTGAAGATAACTGAAAGGTATGCTTCTCTAAGCCTTGAAGCTTGAATCCAAATAAATAAAGAAATAGGCACATCTATAGAAGGAATTCAAGGATTAGAGATAATTAAAAGAATTGTGTATGGAGGATTAGTAGAATCGATAACAAGCCTCAGCATTGTCTCTTCTGTGGCTGGCTCTGATGCTCTCACCGGTAACTTCCCTATATTTTGTTGTGCTGTACCTACGTTTTGGATAATTTGCATGCTTTTATTCAAAGTTTCCAGTAATAATACATGTAGTGTGAGATGTGTTTAAGTGTCTATTTATTAATACTTGAGAGTAAATTATAGCTGGCACATACTCTGAAAGACAATAAATTATACTTCAGTTTAGCTATAGTATAATAAGGGTGATATTTGATTCATAACTATAAATAAAATGTACACAGAGATATGCTAACGGAAACATGATATGGTCTGTTTTGATATGTTTGTTGGGTTGTTTCTTGGTTTTTTGGTTGTAAGGGTTATCAATATCTTGCAATGTGAAATGCTGATGATTAGCAGTTCTTACTTGAGTAGCTAAGAAGTTTTTTCTGTAGCTAAGAAGTTAGACGTGAAACCTTTTCTTCTTCTTTTTTTTTTGCTCATATTAGATGTGAAACTTATTAAAACAAAAATTATTATCACAATTGTATGAACTACATCTTTGAGTCTTATAAGCCAGATTTTAGTTGGACTGACTTTTTAGTTCCCAGTGTTTACCTATCTGTTAATATCTAAGAAATTAGCATATGAACGATATTCGGAAGCTGAAAATGAGATTCTCACACAGGATCCAGAATCATCATCAGGAAAAAAGAAGGTACCTCAATTTTTGGACTCAATAAAGTACTCTTAAAAACCCCTTGCAATATTGAAACTGTTCTTTCCAGTAGTATCCAATTTTTGCTTGCTTAGAGTATAGTAATACATTATGTCTGATCTACTTCCAGCTCATGCACTAATGTTCTACTAAATCCCATGTCATCTACACTCAGTTTAGTCAAATTGTAGTCAAAATTCCTTGCTATTGCTGTATCGATGGTGTGTCTTTTTTTGTTCTGGAGGAACGCCTTGTAGACAATGGCATTGGTCAACTGTTGATATGTAACATAGAAAATATTTGCTATCTCTGATCAGTGTTTGATGTTTCTGTCATATGACTTGTAAAATTTTCTTAACAGGGGGAAGAGGTAGAAACAGGGGTAGCTACCATATGGATTCATCAAAGGGACGTTTCAGTGATCGTAACTTTAATAGTGGTGGTGGTCAAAATGGTGACTATATCAGACCTCAAGTGAACGGAAATGGATACTATCGACCAAGTCAATGTCAAGGATTAGCTATGTTCCGGTACATTGGAATAAAGTGTTGGTTTTGGTCGGATATGATGATTTGGACTTGATTAATATAGTTATATGTTTGCTACTGTCTAGAATTTTTTTTTGGTATAACTTTGATTATAGTAGTCATTTTGGCTTTGCTCACTGATGTAAGAATGATGTAAATGCTGGATTGTTTTTGTTAATGATATATTCATTTTTTTTTTAAGTGCATACATAGCCAATTGTCAATAAAAATTGATGTCTACTTGGAACTTACACATCGATTAGAGACAAAAAAATGATGTACTAATAGACATTGCACATCGTTCATCATTATAAAAATTGTTATATTAGAAGTCTTAAACATCAGCTGAAAACGATGTCTGATGGACCTTAGACATCGGTTTTAAAAATATGTAACCAATGCAATAGTTATCTTCAGCATCGTCTAAAACCGATGTCTATGAGTACTTTATACATCGGTTTTCTTTATAGAAACCGATGTTAATAAAGGTTTAGACATCAATATTTGAAAAAAAAAACAGATGTCTATGTCGAATTATTCTATGTTTGCTATCTATACTATACTATTATAAGCAAAACAGGGTATATTTAGTTTGGTACTCTTTTTTTGGTCACTCTTTTTTGGTATCCTTTTTTTTTGTCACTCTTTGATTTGGTTAAATATTCTCTATTATTAATAAAATTCAAAAAAAAACACACATAGCCTAAATAATATGTATTAATATTAATATGCACCGCATACACAAATATAATAATTCAAAATACAACTATAATAATTCAAAATATAAGCAAAACATTGTATATTTGGTTTGATACTCTTTTTTTTGTCACTCTTTTTTTTTGTCACTCTTTGGTTTGGTTAAATCTCTATTATTAATAAAATTCAAAAAAAAACACACATAGCCTAAATAATATGTATTAATATTAATATGCACCACATACACAAATATAATAATTCAAAATACAACTATAATAATTCAAAATATAAGCAAAACAGTGTATATTTGGTTTGATACTCTTTTTTTTGTCACTCTTTTTTTGTACTCTTTTTTTTGTCACTCTTTGGTTTGGTTAAAAATCTATTATTAATAAAATTAAAAAAAAACACATAGCCTAAATAATATGTATTAATATTAATATGCACCACATACACAAATATAATAATTCAAAATAAATATTTTTAATAATATTTTTATACATGGGATTATAAAGTTATAAATTATTTTATTAATAAAAATATATATACAACTTAAAACTTTAATAATAAAATATAATTAAAAAATTTACAAGCAACCGTGCATCGCACGGGTTATAGGCTAGTATGTTAAATAACAGCTAAGACCTCTAATATAACAATTAAAAAGATCACCACATGCAGTTAACCCAAGAAGAAAGTTCATAAACATCATAAATATGTTTAAAATTGATGTATTGTATGCTAATAGACATCGGCCAGAAACCGATGTCTAAAACAAAGACATCGGTTAGAATTTTGCAAAGACATCGGCCAGAAACCGATGTCTATTAGCGTTTTTTTAGTAGTGAAACATCAAAGATGGCTGCAAGAAAGATCCAGGATGGCTGCAACAAATTCAACAATAATGTCTAGTCAATTGTAGGCTAGTAAATGATGTAAGCCATGATGTATTTAGAGTATGTAGAGGCTATAAATAAGTCTATGAAGTTGTACTACGAAGTAAGTGTTAAATATGAAATAAGATTCATTCTTCCACTAATTTTAAGTTGGACTCCATATAAGAGGGGTATCCATATAATGTTACTCTATATATATATATAATTTTCTTCAACTGAAGTCACTAATATTGATAATCAAAGATCACGACTGTTTGTCTGACTGTCAGTTACTTGTACGTAGTTCTTGCTTGGTTTATTAGTTGTACAATAAAAATTCTTACCTTCGATTGTCTTTTAGTTACTAATGGATATTTGGTGGGGAGGGGGTAAAGATGCAGGTTGGCTCTGCTGTGCTACGTAGTCTAACGACTATGAGTTTTCTTTTAACTTGTCTTATTGCTTATGTGTAGCAATTTATGGAGCACTTCACTTCAGCTTGGACTATTATTATTGAGAGAGAATCCTTGACTCTGAAGGATCTCCACTATGCAAAAGTTAGGATGACGAAAGGTGAGAATGATGTACGAGTAAAACCAGATAGATATGAGACACTCCCTAAGAAGATGAAGAAGAAAACTGGCAGTCTTCCTCGAATCCAGTATGCGTCAATAGACCCAATGAACATAACTTTGGTCTACCTAAAGAGGGATTTAGTTAGGAAGCTTCTGATGGGACCTAGAACCTTGTTTAATGACAAGTTAATCGGAAGTTTCATTAAAATCAAAGCAGATCGGGGTAACTGTTTGGGTGAAGTGCCAAAATAGCACAATTTTGAGGAAAAATGTCCAAAATAGCACTTTCTGGAGAGTGTGCCCGCGCATGGCACATACATAACGCATCTGATACATGCGTTAGGGGGGTAACGCATTTGATACATGCGTTACTCGTGTTATTTGTTCATTCCCCAGCTGAAAAAACACAAAAAACGCATCAATCACTTGCGTTTTGGGTGTAACGCAAGTGCGTGATGCGTTATGGGTGTAACGCATCACGCACTTGCGTTACACCCAAAACGCAAGTGATTGATGCGTTTTTTGTGTTTTTTCAGTTGGTTTGTGTTAAAATAACACGAGTAACGCATGTATAACATGCGTTACCCCCTAACGCAACTGCTAGTTGCGTTATGTATGTGCCATGCGCGGACACCTTTTTCCAGAAGTGCTATTTTGGACATTCAACCCCCATTTTTGTGCCATTTTGGGCATTTTCTCTAACTGTTTCGACGAGAACATTTTTAAGCTCTTGCAAGTCACAGGTTAGTGTTGCTGTATTGGTAGATGCATATATCTTGTTAGAGCATATGCACCCCTAACGGGCATCAATTCATCAATTCATCAATTGAATCAATTGAGTTAGTTACTATTCACACTAAATTCAGTTTTTTCCTTAGTTTTTAATCCACCGGCTCCTTCTTTGGAGTAGTCATGGCCGAGTCCAAATCTTCTACACCACTTTAGGTGTGCCACTCCATGTTCCACTTTAGGTGATTGTTTTTTATTGGCTCACCTCTTATTAATATAAATGGGACCCCCCTACATTCACACCAACCATCCAATCAAAAACAACCACCTAAAATGGAACATGGAGTGACACACCTAAAGTGGTGTAGAAGATTTGGACTCGTCATGGCCCTTGTTGATGGGCAGCAGCTCCTTGCAGAACAGCAACTCTTCCTATCCATTTTACAGTGTCTCAACAATGTACAGCTGATCAAAAGAGTCAATAAAATTTTATGGGTAAAATATGTGGAGAATGTAGTGAGCAAAATAGAGATATATATACTTGCATAGTTTGGCTTTTGGAATCCTTACAGTGCATGAACGCATGTAGATGTTAAATAAATGTAAATGCATTGTGTAAATTAAAAAAGGTTGGCCTTTGAGTTCCGAGGTGTTGATGTACCTCAAAAATAAATCTAGTAACAAAAGAACAGTTAATGAATTGGATATACGAATTAGATGGTCTATTAGATCTTGTGTTCATTGCATGTGTGCATCACTGGATCCTCGTGCGTTACATACACAAAGAAACTAGAGGTCCAGAACAACTTTGTAGTTTCAAGACCAACAAATTAAAAATGCAAATTCATTTCATATGAAATTAGATTGAGGTTTTCTAGTGTCAAGAAATAGAAAGTTTTCATTGTATTTATTTTGAAAAAGAGGTTCTTGGGATTGCAAGAACAGCAAGGCAAGGTCGGAACATGTAATGCACACCATAACAGTGTCTATGTTTTGAGTTTAACACAAGATATTCCTAAGGAACATATACTTTGAGTTCAAAACATTTGCGCATATATACTTTTGTTTAAAGTATGAAATTGGACAAGATGAATCATTATTAATTATTTGCGCACCTTTCATTTATTATTTTTGAATTTTTTTTCTTTTTCTTTCTCGAAAGTTTTCTTTATCTTCGGGTTCAGTGATTCGTGCCATTGGTTGCTAGCAACTAAAAGTTCGATTTCTTTTCTTATAACCGATGATGACACGATGTATAATATGAACACACATTGCGTGCATATATCCTACTAAAATTAAGGTTTAAGACCAAGAAAAGAGATACAGAAGGAAATGAAGCACTTCAGCCACGACCATTTACTTATCCTAAATGAGGAATACATTGCTAGGGAGGGTGATGTATGTCGTGGCTGCAACGATCAAATAATTTCGTGCAAATCATTTGTTTATAGTTGCAGCCGCATCACTGCTAGCATCAGTACTGATACTAGTGCTACTGTCGATGATGAATGTTTTCGATTCTTACTCCACAAAACCTGTGCAGAATTACCCCCTAGACTACAAATGCAACTCGTAGAAAGCTGTGCTGAATTTCCCAAAGAACTTTTAGAGGAGATCGGTGTTAAATTTCTTTTGCTACGTTCAACACCCATTCGACCAGATGTGCTGTTCAGATATCCTATGTACCAATTGAGGAATATGTGTGCCATTTGCGGCATAAAATGGAAATGGTTCTCCTACTGTCAATTGCTTGGCAACTATTTTGTTTGCCTCAAATGTGCTGTTTACCTTTTTCAGTCCGTAGAGGACACAAAGTTTTACCATTCATCTCACACTCAACACCCATTAGCCTTTGTCCAGAATCTGTCCTCATTCAGATGTTATGCTTGCAAAGTAGAGGATAATATCAAAGACTTGTCTTATAAATGCACCTTATGTCAGTTTTGGATTCACAAAAGTTGTGCTGATGCTCCTACTTCTTTCCTATTTCAATTTCATGATCAACACCCTCTTTTCCTCACATTTTCTCTTCCAAAAGTTTATCACAAGTTTTCTCAGTATTGTAAGCTCTGCCATGAAACACTGAATCGATTGAATTGGCTTTACTATTGTCCAAAATGCAGATTTTTTGTCCACTTTCACTGTGCTAGATCAAAACGAATGTTGAGGTAATACTGCTCTCAAATATCAATCTTTACATTTATCTTTTCTATTTTTAATTCAGTGTCTAGTCATTTCCACTTTCTGCATATATATTTTATTAATTCCTGCCGGTATTAATATTTCTAAACTTTTATGGCATTTTCAGCTCTAGTGAAAATGTTACAAATCCTAATCTGGTGCACCTCCCAGGAACTTATGAATCATCATTAATTGAGCAATTTGTCAAGGCAGTGAGTGCTTTGGACCATAGTATCTTAGGCACAACGAAACGTATTATGGATTCGGCTCACAGTGAACATCATCTACAACTAATAACTCATATTGAGCTGCATGATCAGAAAGATATAGATGAGATGTTATTGTTATGTGATGGTTGTGTCAAACCCATCCAAGCGGAGGGCCAGCTATTTTATGGTTGTGTACCTTGCAAATACTTTCTGCATAAAGTTTGTACAGAGTTGCCCAGAGAGATTGAGCACCACCTTTGGCCTGGAAAGAAGTTTTTTGCATTAAAGTGCGGGGAACCAGCCAATCTCAAATGTAATGTTTGTAGAAATATCTGCAATGGTGTAGTCTTCGGGAATTGCGGTACTAATCTACATTCAGCAAATATAAAGCTTCATATAGAATGTGCCATGCTACCAAAAATGATCAAACATGAAGCCCATCCTCACCAACTTACTCAACTTTACACACCTTATTATGGTTGTAAAGCATGTGGACGATATGATTTGCAATATAAACATGGTTGTAAAAACTGTGATTTCTATATATGTGGAGGATATATTATAAAGGCAAGAACATTTAAACACAGGTGGGATCCCCACCCCCTTCAATTGATATATGACCCCAGTATGGTCATGGATCATGAATTATCATTAGTATTTTCTGTACAAGTATTGCAGTGTTCTTTGTTGTCAAAATTATCATTAGTATTTTCTGTGGAAAATACTAATGATAATTGATATATGACCCCAGTATGGTCATGGATCATGAATTATCATTAGTATTAGTGTACAGAAATAAGTGTTCTTCAATTGATGTATGAGCACGAATTCAATTGCGAGCTTTGCTCTGAAGACATAGACACAAACTTTTGGTTCTATCATTGCAGTGATTGTGATCTCACATTTCACGAGAGATGTGCTGTTACAAATAAAAGATTTACCGCAAGTGAAGGCTTTCATCCGCACCCTCTTATCCTCTCTTCTTCCCTTCCAACAGTTTATCGAAAATTTACTCGGCATTGCCGCCTCTGCAATCGGAAACTGAATCCATCAGACTGGATTTACTACTGTGTTTTTTGCACATATTTCATCCACGTTGATTGTGGTATAAAGATCTAGATTTATTTTTGAGGTACTTCCTTTTTCAATTTTCTTTTACTTCATTTTATATGTGAGTGTATAGACTTTGGTTCAGATGAGAATAACACTAAAAGTACTGAATCAGACCTTGGTTTTTTGCCCGTTGTCCGAAGGCCTCCAAAAGTATTGAATTTCGAGCTGCCGTCTTTTACCTGCCTCAAACAATGAAAGCCAAAGAAAACAGACTAGCTGCAGCAACCCGTTGTTCTAAAAGTGACAACGGTTTCTGTTTAAACTGTAGCCAATAAAGGAATCACTCAACAACTTGTTTCAGAACAAGGGTAATGTTTAGCTTATAAATATTGTTGTTGTAATGACATAGCACACTAATACACTATATCACTGTAATGGTCGATACCTTTGTTTTTGTGCATTTCAAACAATACTTTGCAACTGTTGTACAAATTTTTTCAATCTACAAACAATTGTTGCTGTTGAATATCACAATGGTTTGGTAATTACGCAGCTTTGTTTTTATTACTCTCGCTTGGTTATTTGCTGGTTGAGAAACATTGTTTCTACTTCTTTGCACATGGATTTCCAGTGAAAATATCATTGTTGTAGTGTTATAAGACATCAGTTCTGTACTGCACAATATTTTAGTGCCTGACCAATTTAGTTATTTCTATAGTGAGGATCCCAAATCAAATGCACAAGATCCTATAGTTAATATTGTACTTTGACACCCTAGGCATTAGGACAATCAATATTATGGAAGGCTGAAGTATAAAAGAGGTTTACTGACTTTTGATCAGATGCTGTTAACGAGCCCATTGACGTCTAAAATTGTGTGGTATAATGCTAGATTTGCATCGACTTGGAGTGTTAACTTTGCAGCTGCAATGGTGTGAGTATGGGCTCTATAGAAGTCCTCGTAGGGACACAAGGGGAGATTAGAAAACAAATTTACTAATCTTTGCAGCTGCAATGGTGTGTATGGTGTGTTAACTTTGTAGCTTGCTTTGGTACCTGATTAAGTTCTTGTTTAGTTGAACACATAATCTTTTGTTATTCCTCTGACATGCACAACTAAAGCACATATAAGATGTAAATCCATATAGTAATAAGAGATCTGAAATTTGTATTTGGAGTATAACATTGGCAAACCATTACATCACCATGTAAAATAAAGATTCAGATGCCCGTATATTATATTAAATATATATATAGGCCTTTGCTCCATAAAGAACACTCTTATATAAAGAACAATAAAGAACACTATAAAATCATTTATTCCAATAGATCCATTGGCCCCGCCAGGGGCACCCAATACAAAAAGTTCTTATTTTTTTAGGCTCTATCCATCCAGCAAAAAAAAAAAAAAAAAAAAAATTTTGAAAATTTTACTGTTCATGATGACGTCACTGATGACGTCATCGATGAACAGTAAAATTTTCAAAATTTTTTTTTTTTTTTTTTTTTTTTGCTGGATGGATAGAGCCTAAAAAAATAAGAACTTTTTGTATTGGGTGGCCCCGCCAGGGGCAATGGATCTATTAGATATGAGGTGTTCTTTGTTGTTCTTTATTTAAAGTGTTCTTTATGGAGTCCAACCCTATATATATATATATAGTTCTTATATCATTGACGAAATTTAATGGCAATTAGAAGCACCTCCTCCACAGCCAATGTTAACCTTAACAGCCTCCTCTTTCTTGACGCTAGTAACATTCGCAGTCTCTCTTTTTTCAACCTTGACAGGAGTCACCTGATAATTTTCAACTTTTTTAACTGGTTCGGGCTTCACAACTTCTACTTTCGGTGTCTTCATGGTCACCACCGGCTCTTTATTTGGAGTAGTCATAGCCCTTGCCGACGGGCAGCAGCTCCTTGCAGAACAGCAGCTCTTCCTATCCATTTTACAAGGTTTTTCTTTCTCGACAATGTATTGATCAAAGATTTAATAAAATATGGGTAAATTATGTGGACAATGTAGTGAGCAAAATAGAGGTATATATACTTGCATAGTTTGGCTTTTGGAATCCTTGCAGTGCATGAATGTATGTAGATGTTAAATGTAAATGCACTGTGTAAACTGAAAGGTTGCCCTTTGATCAGTTCCAACTTCCAAGGGGTTCATGTAATCATGTACCTGAAAATTTTATGTGGTAACACAAGAATATTAGGTTTTGCATTGGATGAATGTGATTGTCCAAGAGATTCAATGATTATAAACAACCAACCAAACTTTTGTAATTCTTTAATATTCAACATTTTCTTTAAATATTTTTCAAACTTCTAATAATTTTTTGAGTAAATCTTATTTTAATGGCCTGTAACATTAGTTTTTGTGTAGTCCAGTGGCTCCATTTCAATTTTAGCACTTGATGGCGTATATTATTATTCCTTGAACACTTGGGGGACACACGTAGTAACCTTGTTCAAAAAATTTTCAACATTGCCGCGTGTGACTTTTTTAGTTTTCTCCTCCTCCTGTGTGACTTTTTTAGTTTTCTCCTCCTCCTGTCCGCTAAAGCGCACAGAAGGAGTGGGGGGCAATGATAGGTACCCGCTGTAAGCGCTTACAGCGGGCACCCGCTGTTGACCAACCAAAAACATTACTTGTTTTTCTATACACGTGTCATAAAATATTATCTTTCCTAAATTACTCAACTTGACAAACAAATATCCTATCACCCACTTGCACAACAAATATCATATCACCCACTTGACAACAAATATCCTATCACCCACTTGCATACCAAATATCCTATCACCCACTTGCATGCCACAAAGATCTTATACCCACTTGCGTGCATAAAGCATTTGGTACAGTAGCCAAAAGGCTCAGCCTATAAATACATGTCTTTGCTCACATAAGAAGGGGGACTCTCTCTCTCACAATTTTTATACGCTCAGGCTGACAATTTTCATACAAAAAAAGCTCATAAATATACACAGGCAATCTCAGACACACAAAAGCTTACAATTACATATTTACATCAGATATATTTTCACCAGCTTGATTATTATTATTCCGATTACTGATTCTCACACCGGAGGTGCTTGACGGCCACCACCCCCGGGCAAGCATTGTTTTGCAGATACCCCAAACTCAGGTGAAGTATCCCCGGAACAGTGATCGGAACAGTGATCGGAAGCCATTAATCGACCGTGAGAATTATCATTTGGCGCTAGAAGGAGGGGGTTTTTTCTTTAAGAAAAGCCTCCACCAGCTCTACCATCTCAGCACTGGGCAAACCAATATGCGTGCGTCCGTTGTCAAAAACGGACCCGCTGTCAGAAAAACGTCCGCTGTCAAAAACGGACCCGCTGTAAGAAAAATGTCCTCTGACAAAATGTCCTCTGACGAAATGTCTTCTGACAAAATGTCCTCTGACAAAATGTCCTCTGACGAAATGTCTTCTGACAAAATGTCCTCTGACAAAATGTCCTCTGACGAAATGTCTTCTGACGAAATGTCCTCTGACGAAATATCCTCTGACGAAATGTCCTCTGACAAAATGTCCTCTGACAAAATGTCCTCTGAAGCAACCAACTACAATAGCAAATTTCTCAAAGTCCCTTAAGCGGGGAAGCAACCAACTACAAAATTACAGAAGTCCCAATGGGCCAGCAACCATTCACAAATTACAAAGTCCCTCAGCGGACCATTACACAATTACAAATCCCAAATATTACAAAGTCCCTCTGTGGACACTTACACAATTACACATTGCAAACATTACAAAGTCCCTCTGTGGACACTTACACAATTACACATTGCAAACATTACAAAGTCCCTCTGTGGACACTTACATAATTACACATTGCAAACATTACAAAGTCCCTCTGTGGACACTTACACAATTACACATTGCAAACATTACAAAGTCCCTCTGTGGACACTTACACAATTACACATTGCAAACATTACAAAGTCCCTCTGCGGACATTTACACAAGTTACACATTGCAAATATTACAAAGTCCCTCTGCGGACATTTACACAAGTTACACATTGCAAATATTACAAAGTCCCTCTGCGGACATTTACACAAGTTACACATTGCAAATATTACAAAGTCCCTCTGCGGACATTTACACAAGTTACACATTGCAAATATTACAAAGTCCCTCTGCGGACATTTACACAAGTTACACATTGCAAATATTACAAAGTCCCTCTGCGGACATTTACACAAGTTACACATTGCAAATATTACAAAGTCCCTCTGCGGACATTTACACAAGTTACACATTGCAAACATTACAAAGTCCCTCTGTGGACACTTACACAATTACACATTGCAAACATTACAAAGTCCCTCTGTGGACACTTACACAATTACACATTGCAAACATTACAAAGTCCCTCTGTGGACACTTACACAATTACACATTGCAAACATTACAAAGTCCCTCTGTGGACACTTACACAGTTACACATTGCAAATATTACAAAGTCCCTCAGCGGACCATTACACAATTACAAATCCCAAACTTTACAAAGTCCCTCAGCGGACCATTACACAATTACAAATCCCAAACTTTACAAGTCCCTTAAGCGGGGAAGCTACCAACTACAATAGCAACCAACAAAGTCTAAGTCCCTTGATGGGCAACAAATATCAACAAAGAAGTGCTGCTTACAAAAGCTCGCGTACTTGGCAAACAAAAGCAAGCACACAACAAAAGCAAAAAAGCAAGCAAGTAACAAAAACTCCGTCAAGCATACCTCCGGATCACTACGACAACTACAGGTTTTCCCTTCAATACTAAAAGCACTATTTATATCCACTGATGCTATCACATACCTGCTTATCTTATTTTTACTTATGTAATCGCATCATCTTTATAGCTATAATATCCACACCACTTCCCATAAATTCATGCTACAAATTGCGCACACTAAACAAAAATGTTTCAACTTACAAGCCCGTCAAGCACCACATCCAGCTACACCAAACGACCGTCCAACAAATTTTAGCAAAATTTCTCTAACTCCTAAGTGTTGTCCGCCAACACTTGGGGGGCATATTTTCAGAAATTTTTCCAACTCCTAAGTGTTGTCCGCCAACACTTGGGGGGCATATTTTCAGAAATTTTTCCAACTCCTAAGTGTTGTCCGCCAACACTTGGGGGGCATATTTTCAGAAATTTTTTCTAACTCCCAAGTGAAGACCGCCAACACTTGGGGGGCACCAATAGCACAAAATTTAGCAAAATTTTTCTAACTCCCAAGTGATGACCGCCAACACTTGGGGGACACACGTAGTAACCTTGTTCAAAAAAATTTCAACATTGCCGCGTGTGACTTTTTTAGTTTTCTCCTCCTCCTGTCCGCTAAAGCGCACAGAAGGAGTGGGGGGCAATGATAGGTACCCGCTGTAAACGCTTACAGCGGGCACCCGCTGTTGACCAACCAAAAACATTACTTGCTTTTCTATACACGTGTCATAAAATATTATCTTTCCTAAATTACTCAACTTGACAAACAAATATCCTATCACCCACTTGCACAACAAATATCATATCACCCACTTGACAACAAATATCCTATCACCCACTTGCATACCAAATATCCTATCACCCACTTGCATGCCACAAAGATCTTATACCCACTTGCGTGCATAAAGCATTTGGTACAGTAGCTAAAAAGGCTCAGCCTATAAATACATGTCTTTGCTCACATAAGAAGGGGGACTCTCTCTCTCACAATTTTTATACGCTCAGGCTGACAATTTTCATACAAAAAAAGCTCATAAATATACACAGGCAATCTCAGACACACAAAAGCTTACAATTACATATTTACATCAGATATATTTTCACCAACTTGATTATTATTATTCCGATTACTGATTCTCACACCGGAGGTGCTTGATGGCCACCACCCCCGGGCAAGCATTGTTTTGCAGATACCCCAAACTCAGGTGAAGTATCCCCGGAACAGTGATCGGAACAGTGATCGGAAGCCATTAATCGACCGTGAAAATTATCATATATATATAATTCTTATATCATTGACGAAATTTAATGGCAATTAGAAGCACCTCCTCCACAGCCAATGTTAACCTTAACAGCCTCCTCTTTCTTGACGCTAGTAACATTCGCAGTCTCTCTTTTTTCAACCTTGACAGGAGTCACCTGATAATTTTCAACTTTTTTAACTGGTTCGGGCTTCACAACTTCTACTTTCGGTGTCTTCATGGTCACCACCGGCTCTTTATTTGGAGTAGTCATAGCCCTTGCCGACGGGCAGCAGCTCCTTGCAGAACAGCAGCTCTTCCTATCCATTTTACAAGGTTTTTCTTTCTCGACAATGTATTGATCAAAGATTTAATAAAATATGGGTAAATTATGTGGACAATGTAGTGAGCAAAATAGAGGTATATATACTTGCATAGTTTGGCTTTTGGAATCCTTGCAGTGCATGAATGTATGTAGATGTTAAATGTAAATGCACTGTGTAAACTGAAAGGTTGCCCTTTGATCAGTTCCAACTTCCAAGGGGTTCATGTAATCATGTACCTGAAAATTTTATGTGGTAACACAAGAATATTAGGTTTTGCATTGGATGAATGTGATTGTCCAAGAGATTCAATGATTATAAACAACCAACCAAACTTTTGTAATTCTTTAATATTCAACATTTTTTTTAAATATTTTTCAAACTTCTAATAATTTTTTGAGTAAATCTTATTTTAATGGCCTGTAACATTAGTTTTTGTGTAGTCCAGTGGCTCCATTTCAATTTTAGCACTTGATGGCGTATATTATTATTCCTTGAACATTTAAATGGCTCTAGTCCCGTATCAACAAACTCCGTCAAATAAAAATAAGACTACAAGCTTCTTTACGCCTTTTTACAAAAGAAATTAAGAAATTGAGCTTCTTTTTTTGTTTTTCTTATTTAAAATCTTTTTTTTCTTCGATAAGTTTCCAATTTATTTGGGTTTTGTTTAATGAGAGTTTGATTTTGTTTTGTTATGATTTGATGTTATTCATATCCGAGATTATATATCGGCAGGATTTTTATGGGTTTGATTCAGTGATATAAAGGTTTTTATGGGATCGCATCTACGATTGATTGCTCAAAACAATCATGTGAAAACAAGTACTGTATATACATTCAAATCATCTTCAAAATATCGTTTGATTGCCACTCCAAGAAGAAAGGATTCATCATTGATATGATTAAGCATTTGTTTGCCGTAAAAAGGGGCTCGAACTTCTTTTTTATTTGTTTTAAAGTCACAAAAAGCAAATTTTTAGAGTCACAAAAAGCAAACTAACCATAATAAAGTGTCATGGTACGTCCGTCGGTCTCTTTGATTCCGTTCCCAATCATAAACGTAAACACCTCATTCGTAGTCTTAGGTCTCATTTGTTAACAAAGGAATTAGGTCTCATTTGTTAACAAAGGAATGAGACCAAACTGAACGACTTCCCTTGTTAAGATCCTTTGTTAAATTATTATTTAACTGAATGACTCAAAATTTTTCTGAACAACACAAAAAAATGTAACAATGATTCGGGAGCTTATTACCTTTTCTTTTATCCTTCTCAATTTGGTGCTTTATTATGTATAGTAGTAAGTAATTTTCTATAAAAAACAATAGAGATTAGGGAGCCTGAGATATATCTCAGGTAAATTCCCTGAGATAGTTAGTTTTTATATATAAAAATGGGATGGGTATTTTAGTAAATTCAAAAAAATTTAATTAGCCCTGCGGGCCCAACAAGATTTAAAGGATATTTAGCATGTATCTTAGGAAAAGTTCTCAGGGTCCTTTTTCTCAAAATATGTGATATTTTGTTTTAACTTTCATCTTGAAATAAAAATATTAATACTGATTTAATATGTCGTTCTTTCAACGAGTAATTTTAACCAAAACAACCTTATTAATATAATTAAGCAACTGAATTATTCAATTACATTTAATTTTCTTGAATTAAATAATTATAACAAAAAATATTAATTATAGTATTGCATAACAAAGATTTTTTTTAAGTTATCTAAATTATTTGTTTAATAAACATAAGAATAATTAAATATAATATAATATATAAATATCATCATTCAGAAATTTTTTATCAAACAATATTTGTTCATTCAGCGTTTAAAAATTTTAATCATCCAAAAATTATCATTCAAATTTAACAAATGACCCCTTAGTCTCTTTAATTCCGTTCCCAATTATAAACGTAAACACCTAATTCGTGGTTGAGTCTCTTATTCTTCCAAAATGAAGAAGGCCTGCTGCGCATTTGGTCTAATTTTGATTGTATTTGTAGATTTCGTATGACTTTTGACTAATGAATTGATTTCCATTTTTCAAAAAAGAAAAATAGTACAACACTAAATTTTTGAATAATACTCCCTCCGTCCTACTCATTTTTTTACACTTTCTTAACATTGCTTGGCACACATTTTAAGATGTATATAAAGTATAGTTTCATTATTTATTTTTATTTTTTTTGAATAAAAATTTAAACATTAAATTTTTATTCAGAAGAACAAAAAATAAAAAAAATTATGAGACTATACTTTATCGGAGCCTTAAAATGCATGATGGCCAACAATACCACAAAAATGTATATCACATGACAAGAATACCACAAAACAAATCATTGATAGTGGTCATAAATACTAGTCTATTACGCATTTGAAAGAGGGGTCCTAGGTTTTATACTAATTACGCATTTTACATATGGGTAGTAGGCTTCCCTGACGAGGCTTATTACGCATTTGGAGAATGGACAATGCTATTATGCATTCTTCAAATGTGTAATAGGCAAAAAAATTTATGCCCCTATATCAAATGCGTAATAAAATTACCCCTATATGAAATTCGTAATAGACTGGTAGAATAAGAATTGATCGTTCCTGGCAATTTGTGGTATTCTTATCACTTGTGACCAATTTTATAGTAAAAATGTCATTATTTTCCTTAAAATACGTGCCGAATCCTCGTAAACAATTAGTTATGACAGAGTGAGTAACACCTGCTTTCAATATATTTTAATCATTTTCAATCACACATATAGATACTAGAAGTAGATACACACTTATCACATACTCCCTCCGTTTTTTTTATTTCTTTACGTTTGTTTTTTGCACGGAAACCAAGATAGTGGATGTAATATTGTTAAAATAAATGTAGTAGTGGGTGTAATAGTAATTTTATTGTTAAAATAAGTGAAGTAGTGGGTGTAATAGTGTAAAGGGTTGAAAAGGTGGAGTGAGGTAGTGGATGTAATAATGTATTTTATTGTTAAAAGTTACTATTTTTAGTAATGTAAAGAAATGGAATAGACGACCCAAAATAGAAAGTGTAAAGAAATGAAATGGACGGAGGGAGTACATTTTTGTAACAACTACAAGAAAGTATATAAAAAAATATACATATAAATTGGTTTCACCTACATTTTTACCATTTGTACCATTCTTTATTGATTGTATTATAATATATAATAAAATTAGATAAGATAAGATAAATTAATGATCTAAATAATTTATTTTTATCATCTCGACTTGGATAAAGTTATGATCTAAATAATTTATAAAATTCTTTATTGATTGTATTATAATATATAATAAAATTAGATAAGATAAACTAATGATCTAAATAATTTATTTTTATGATCTCGACTTGGATAAAGTTATGACCTAAATAATTTATTTTTATGATCTTGACTTGTGTGAATAAATTTTTGAATATATTGAAAATAATATTTGTTCATAAGTAGCATTTAACCGTTTATCATGTTGCTACAAGTACACTATCTTAATATAAATGAATTTCAATATTAATACCGAAAATCTGTAACAACTACGAGAAAATATATAACAAAATATACATATAAATTTCTTTAAAATAATGAAATATTAGTGTTTTGAAATCTATACTATTATATAAAAGCCGAAACATTAAAAGTTTGGTTGGTCGTACGGTACATGTTGATTTTACTTATTTACCCTTACTTAATTACAGATAAATAAAATCTTCTTTTATATTTTATCTAACTAAAATGTTTCCTTTACTAATCAATTTCCTATTTCAGTTTAAACATATTACATTTTCTATATTTTAATAACTAAGCAGTTTTCCTTTTAAGGTAAAATATAATATCTTTTATATTTTATCTAACTAAAAAGCATATAATAATTACTATTAACTAATCAATTAATTTTTTAAACCAAAACACGTTACCTTTTCTATTTTCTCTAACTAAAATATCTCTTTTTCCAATTATATCAGGGGTTGCCTTTTTCAGCCAATGTACCTGTTGATTTAACTTATTTACCCTTACTTAATTATAGATAAATAAAAATCTTTTTTTATATTTTATCTAACTAAAATTTTTCCTTAACTAATCAATTTCCTTTTTCAGGTTAAACATATTACATTTTCTATATTTTAATAACTAAACAGTTTCTCTTTTAAGGTAAAATATAATATCTTTTACATTTTATCTAACTAAAAGGCATATTATAATTACTATTAACTAATCAATTAATTTTTTAAACTAAAACACGTTACCTTTTCTATTTTCTCTAACTAAAATATCTCTTTTTCCAATTATATCACGGGTTGCCTTTTTCAGGCAAAACAAGTTACCTTTTTATTTTTCTAACTAAAACCTCTATTTTTCAAATTATTTCACAGGCGATTCTATTTAATAAAAATAAAATAAAAATATTATAATGCATATAATATCTTTTATATTTGATGTAACTAAAAAGCATTTTATAATTACTATTAACTAATCAATTAACTTTTTAAACCAAAACACGTTACCTTTTCTCTTTTCTCTAATTAAAATATCTCTTTTTACAATTATATTACGGGTTACCTTTTTCAGCCAAAACAAGTTACCTTTTTTATTTTCTCTAACTAAAACCTACTTTTTTTCAAATTATATAACGGCCGATTCTATTTAATAAAAATAAAATAATAATATAATAATGCTATTAATTAACCTATTATCTTTTCAGCTAAAAACACATCATCTTTTTTATTTTTTGTTAATTAAATTCCATTTTTTTTCTAGGAATATCATGGGTAACATTAATTTCTTATTTTCTAAAAACACTACGAGCAATTTAATTTGGTAAACTGACAATTAAATTATAATTATTATAAACTAATCAATTACCTTTTTCACCTAAAGTATGTCACCTTTTTAATTTTCACGTTATCTTTTCTATTTTATCAAACTAAAATCTCTAACTTTCCAATTATATCACGGACGGTTCTATTTATTAAAATAAATAATAATATTATAATACTAATAATTAACCGATTACCTTTTTTAGCTAAACCGTACCATCTTTTCTATGTTTTCTAACTAAGATCCCTCTCTAGAAATATCACAGGCAACATTAATTCCTTCTTTTCTAAAAATACTACGAGCAATTTTATTTTGTAAAATTAAATAATTAAACTATAATTACTATAAACTAATCAATGACCTTTTTCACCTAAAACATGTTATATTTTTAATTTTATCTAACTAAATCCTCTCTTTTTCGAATTATATCACGGGCATTCTATTCAATAAAGTAAAATAATAATTTTAGAATTACTAATAATTAACTGATTATCTTTTCTAACTAAAATCACTCCTTTTCTAAAAATATCACAGATAATATTTATGTAATTATGAATATCATCTCATTTAAAAATTTAAGCTCTAAAATTCATATTTTAAAAAAATTAATTTAAATTAATGAAAAAATTAATAGAATATTAAAAAAATTCCGTGCATTGCACGGGTTTTAAGCTGATAACATTTATTACTGTTTCTTTATAATAATTAAAAGATAATATGGTCCGGACAAGATATGGTGTCGTCTACTTTTGTGGCATGTCTTGTACTTGAACGCAAAATTCATATCCCATCAGTTTTGAATTGAGTAAATTCACTACACAAACTCACTACCATTAATTTAGGGATTAATTGTTGATTCAATCCTTTAATATTATTCACACTTCAATATTTTAATTATTTTTGTAAAAAATAAATAAGGTAATTGTAGTGATAAATCATCCCTCTAAATTAATGGTAGTAGTGAGTTTGTGTAGTGAATTAGTGTGTATGCCAAGATTTATTCTTTTGAATTTGTTCACTTAATTTCAAACACATTTTCGATTAGTAATGTGTCGTGTACTTTTTTGTCATATTTTTTTTCATTAATTAAAAATATTAATTTAATTTGAATTTGTATATAAGAAAAATAGATTTTAATTAATTGTTTATGAAATTTATATTCAAAGTGTATATATACATACAATTCAATAAAGCTTGTAAATTGTGTATGTTTTTTTATTTCAAAATGTATATTTTATACATAAAAGAATAATTATTTAACAATTAATATACTTACATTTGTGTATCTTGTCATGTATTTACGATAAAAATTGTGCTAAATTTATAGAATTTTTTTATTCATGTATTTTCATATTTTGTGTATCATAAAATCAAGTTCAAATACTAAATATTTAAATTATTTTAATGTTATGTTATCGTGGCCTATAAAAAAATTACATTCAAGATTGTAACAGAATTTGTTAGTCACAGAGGCATGTCTGTATACATCTAATAACAAGCCTAATTGTTTGTAATGCTTTGCATTACTTACATGACCTCTTAACTGAGGGAACTTCTAGTTGTAGAGTTTCTATTTGTATTGTACTTGTAGTAGGCATCAAATCCTAGTTGTGTAACTGTACTTATAGAGTCTAGAATAATGCTTGAAAGAAGTTTCAAGGTTCATGCCTCAAGCAAGAAGATAAAGGCTGTCAAATAATCAAAGTTGGGATTTGAAGAAATGAAGAATTTGCCTAAGTACCAATTCGAGAAGTATATTTGTCTATTCGAGAAGTCCAGCATTCGAGAAGTCAGGGATTCGATATCTCAGGACACTATTCGATATCTCTGTATATACTGTTCGATATCTCATTCGATATCTCAGAGATTCGATATGTCTATTTACTCTATTCGAGAACTCAGGAAGTCAACAAGTCAAAGTAGTATTCGAGTTCTCAAGGAGTCAACAAGTCAAAGTTCCATTCGATATCTCAAGGACTCAGAAAGCTATTCGATATCTCGAGGATTCGATAAGTCAAATGTTCTATTCGACAACTCAAGGAATCCTGATGGAAAATAGCTATTCGAGAAGTGGTTCGATATGTCAATATAACAGTGTTCGAGAACTCAGAGTTATCGATCAAGTTAATTCCAGTTCTCGAATCACTTACTTAGTCACTTCTCGAATACATTCTTGGAGACAAAATACTGAAGAAATTGTACAAGTCAGAAACCTGCAACAAGCCAATGCACTTTATGGACCACAATCTGTAATGTGCTCTGGAAAGCCTACAAGGAAGCTTGGAGAGATATAGAAGAGACAAGGAGCTAAAGAAGTGGATCTAAACAGGCTTTGCAAAGTCAAATCTGTAACCGTTTGGACACTTACTCAAAAAGGATAGACAGACTAGAAAGTAATTTGTTTAGCTACCTTATTTGCAGTAAGTAGGCTATATCCATGTTCTATAAGGACACAGCCTCACTTCTGAACTTAGCAACTTTGTGAGTCAAGTTTTTCATACACCAAACTGTATCTCTCTGAGAAAAACGAAGCTCAGAATACTATCATTTGTATTCACAGATTGTAGCAACCTTTATCTAATAATACATTAGATTAAAGTGATATTGTGTTTTTTATTATTCTTTATCTGCACCTTCAATCTTGCACACACAAACACTCTTGCTACATAGACTCGAAGAAGAAAAGTTCGAGAATCCATTCACCCCCCCCTCTGTATTCTCTTATCGTATTCAATACTCAACAAGTGGTATCAGAGCGGGTTGTTTATTCAAAAACAGAAAAATGATCATGAGTTCGAATACACCAAAGACTACAGGAACGGTGAAGGTCCCTAAGTTTGACAAAGAGAATTACAACCTCTGGAAGATAAAGATGATGTTGTTCATCAAAGCCTCTCATCCTTTGTATCCTGAGATTCTCAAGAATGGTCCTTTTGTTCCACAACAAGAGATACCAGAGAAGACTGTTGGAACCACAACTATCCCAAGATCTTATGAGGCCAAGGATCCATCAAAATGGACAGAATCAGAAAGGGAGAAGGTTGCTCTTGACAGCCACCTCATGTTGCTTATCATTGATTCCATGGACATGTCAATGTTTGCAAACATTGCATCATGTACATCTGCCAAAGAAATGTGGGATCACATTGAGGTGTTGTGTGAAGGAACTGATGAGGTTAAGGAAAACAAGAAACAGATACTGGTCACACAGTATGAAGCTTTCATGGTACAGTCCAAGGAAAGCATTACTGAGATGTTTGAGAGATTTCACAAGCTAGTTACTGAGTTGCAGATGAATGGCAAGGTTTACAGTACCAAGGAGTTAAACATGAAGTTTCTGCTATCCTCACCAAACCATCTAGAGCAAAGAGTCATTTCTCTGAGGGAAAGAGATTTGAACAAAGTTACATATGATGTGCTCTATGGAGTTTTGAAAACTCATGAGCTTGAGTTGCTTCAGAAAAGGGCTATCCAAGCCAATCAAGGTAGAATGGTAAACACATCATGTGCCCTGATTGTCAATAAATCTATTCAAGACCTGGAAGCATCTACAAGTCAGTTAAGGATAGAGGAGGTAGTAGAAGAGGAAGAAACTGAACCTGAGGTGAGTGAACCTGTTGAGGAGAAGGAGGAAGAAGAGTTCTACACTCTTGAAGAACTAGATGGGATGGAAAACACTTCATATGCTTTCATGGCCAGAAAATTTCCAAACATCAGATTCAAAAGGAATAAATCCTTCAAACCCAAAACCCAAAACCATTCATTCAACAAAAGCAAGGCAATTGTGAAACCAAACAAGAATAAGTTTAAAACCAGCCATGTGGATAGGTCATCTATAAGGTGCTATAGATGCAATGACCTAGGGCATTTTGCCAGTGAATGCAAAAAGCCTAAAAAGAAGGATAGAGACTATCTTGAGCTTGAAGCTAAGTATGAGGCCTTTCTGAAAAAGCAGACACAAGGTAAGGCCTACATAGCTGAAGGGAAGTGCTGGGATGATTCTGACAGTGATGGAGAGGAGCAAGAATTCTGCAATTATGCCTTGATGGCCAAATCCAAGGATGACCCATCTCCATCTGATTCTCAGGTACCATCTCTCACTACTATAGATATGTCTGTTTCAGAGTATAAATGCATGATTGAACAACTATCTGTTGAAATGTTTAACATTCATACTAGTATGACTGCTGCTAATGAAGAGATTGCTAAACTGTCTACTAGAAATGAAATGTTAACCAAAAAGAATGAGGAACTTGAGCTAACTGCTATGCAAATAGAAAACCTTAAGAAAGAAGTTGAATATCTGCAGAATAAGGTTTTGTGTGCTAGTCAGGTTGAAAAGGCTCTTAGGGATGAATTAGCTGAAAATGAATTCAAACTAAAAACTTTCAAGAAATCATCTGGTCTAGTGAAATCCTACTATGAGAAAATTGAAGCAAAACCCAAGGCTGCTATTGGACTTGATTATGACACTCTTAAACAGAGAAAAGGCTATGCTATCATTGAAGATGACACAGTTGTTCATGAGGAAGTGCCTCACATTTTGAAAAAGACTGAAAATCCAATTTTTAAGGAACCAACATTTGAAATTGATGAGGATGCCTTACTCATCAAACAAATGTTGAATGATGAGGATAAGGCACAATCAAATGAACAACAAGCATCATCTAAGAGTGAGAGTGTCAAGTCAAAAGACAAGGAGCCAGTGGTTGATAGGCCAAGACCTAAGAAGTTTGTTAAGTTTATTTCAGCTGGGAAGAGTGAATCAGAAAAGAAAGTGACTAAGAAGAAACAGAAAAGAAATGGCAAGTTAGGGATTAACAAGGATAACAACTATGTTTATATGCCTAATGCCCCTAGGAAAACTTGTCAGAATTGTTTCAATACCAATCATTTAACTCATGCATGCAAGAAACCTACTGGTAGTGTATCTAAACCTTTCTATGATTGTTCTGTGCCTCTAAGACATAGAGATGCACCATTTTGTGATAAATTTGATTGTATGCCATGCAATATGAATGTTATGACTAGTTGTTTCAATCTGAGAAGGCAATTCATTGATGGTTGTATCAGTCACAATTCTCACACACACTACACCAGGTCAAAGTCTTCGAGTCCTCCTAAAGTTAGGAAGGTACCTCTGTCACCTAAGTCTGAAACCTCAGGTTCCAAGACTTCTAACAGTGACAAGAAGACTAATGCCAAGAAAGTTGACAAGCATGTTGTTTATGATAAAACTGTTTCTAAGTCACATGGACCCAAACTTGTTTGGGTACCAAAGGAAAAGTAATACCTTTGTGTTTGCAGGGCAAAGAAAGTGAAAAGAAGGTCATGTGGATTTTGGACAGTGGATGCTCAAATCATATGACTGGTGATATGGCCCTGCTATCACAGTACGAGGAAAAGGCTGGCCCAATGGTTGCTTTTGGAGATGACGGCATGGGTAACACATTGGGATATGGCAAGTTGAAAGTTGGTAATGTCATCATTGAAGATGTAGCACTAGTCAAGGGGCTCAAGCATAATCTGCTAAGTGTTGGTCAGTTTACTGATAGGGGATTCAAGGTGGATTTTGACAAAGATGAATGTCTGATCACCCATAAGAAGACTGGTGATTTTGCTCTATCTGGAGTAAGGAAGGGAAGCCTGTTTGTAGCCAATATGGATTCTGCAAACAAGGACAAAATCTGTTGCTTTTACTCAAAAGCATCAAATGAAGATTGTTGGCTGTGGCACAAGAAACTATCACACCTGAACTTCAAAGCCATTAACTCTCTAGTCAAAAGAGAGTTAGTGAGAGGCATGCCCACACTTGAATTCTATCAAGAAGGAGTGTGTGAGGCTTGTCAAAAAGGAAAGATGAAAAGATCAAGCCACAAGACAAAGACAGTGACATCTATAACCAAGCCCCTACAACTCATTCATATGGATTTGTTTGGGCCTGTCAATATTATGTCACTAGGAAGAAAGAAGAATGCCTTGGTGATGGTTGATGATTTTTCAAGGTATACATGGGTGGAATTTCTGGCATCAAAAGATGAGGCTCCACAAGTAATCATTGAGGCTGCTAGAACAATGTTACTTGATGCAAAAATGCCTACATGTTTTTGGGCTGAGGCTGTGAGCACTGCATGCTATATCCAGAACAGAACCCTCATCAACAAAAACACTGGAAAGACACCTTATAACTTGATGACTGGAAAGAAGCCTACTCTAAAGTATGTTCATACTTTTGGAAGCAAATGCTTTGTATTGAAGGATAATTCTGAATATGTTGGAAAATTTGATGCAAAAGCATTTGAAGGAATTTTTCTTGGCTACTCTATGGAAAGAATTGCATACAAGGTTTATGTCATCAGTCAAAAGAAAGTTATGGAAAGCACAGATGTGACATTTGATGACAACAAACTACCTGGACTAGAAGAAGCCAATGATGAAGATAAAGATCCATTGAAGTTTGATAATCTAGATGATTCTGATGAAGAGACTGAAACTGAAGTTGAAACTCGAGTTCAACAAACTCAAGTGAATGATGATACAAGAGAAGAATTTGTGCCAATCAATAGTGAAGGAACAAGCATCCAAGACACACCTGTGAGTAGTGGCAACTTCACAGGGGGAGGAAATGAGAATGACCATGATGTGGATGATGAAGCAACATCAAGAATGAGAAATCAGGCTGAGCACTCAAGGAAATGGGATAGATAACACACTGCAGAGCAAATCATTGGAGATCCTAATGCAGAAGTAAGGACTAGGAGAGCAACTCAGAATGAGTGCCTCTATGGTTGTTTTCTATCATAAGTTGAGCCTAAGAAACTTGATGATGCACTGTTGGATCCAGATTGGATTATTGCTATGCAAGAGGAGCTGAATCAATTTGAAAGGAACAAAGTATGGGAACTTGTGCCTGCACCAAAGAACAGAACCATTGTTGGAACAAAATGGGTTCTAAAGAATAAGATGGATGAAGATGGTGTAATTATAAGGAACAAAGCAAGGTTGGTTGTAAAAGGATACTCCCAACAGGAAGGCATTGATTATGATGTGACATTTGCTCATGTTGCTAGATTGGAAGCCATCAGAATATTCTTGGCATTTGCTGCTCATTCAAACTTTAAAGTATATCAAATGGATGTCAAGAGTGCATTTCTGAATGGAGAGTTGGAAGAAGAAGTTTATGTGCAACAACCACCTGGTTTTGAGGATCCACACTTCCCAGAATTCGTCTACAGATTGCTTAAGGCATTGTATGGACTTAAGCAGGCTCCAAGAGCATGGTATGATACTTTATCACAATTTCTTCTTGAGAATCAATTCACTAGAGGCACACTGGACAAGACATTGTTTTACAAGAAGCATGGTGATGATCTTATCTTAGTTCAGATATATGTGGATGATATCATTTTTGGTTCTACAAATGAGAAGCTGTGTGAGAAATTTTCTAAACTCATGCAGAGCAGATATGAGATGAGTATGATGGGAGAGTTGACATTCTTTCTTGGGTTGCAAGTCAGTCAAAGGAAGGATGGTATCTTTATCAGTCAGACCAAGTATATCAAGGATTTATTGAAGAAGTTTGACTTGGAAGATTGCTCACCTGCAAAGACACCCATGGCCACTGCCACTAAATTGGATGAAGATGCTAAAGGCAAGAAGGTAGATATCTCAGTCTACAGAGGCATGGTTGGTTCTCTGCTCTATCTCACTGCAAGTAGGCCAGACATCATGTTTGCTACATGCTTGTGTGCAAGGTTTCAATCAAATCCGAAAGAATCACATTTGATTGCTATAAAAAGGATCTTTAGATATCTGAAGGGCACTCCAAACTTGGGACTATGGTATCCTAAGGACATAGGGTTCAATCTGGTTGGTTATTCTGATGCTGATTATGCTGGATGCAGAGTGGATAGGAAAAGCACCTCAGATAGCTGCCAGTTTCTTGGACAAAGGTTAGTCTCTTGGTATAGCAAGAAACAACAATCTGTGTCAACTTCTACAGCTGAGGCTGAATACATAGCTGCTGAAAGTTGCTGTGCTCAAGTGCTTTGGATTAGAAATCAACTTAGAGATTATGGACTTGTGTTGGAAAGAATTCCAATCATGTGTGACAACACAAGTGCAATCTCTATAGTTGCCAATCCTGTCAATCATTCTAGAACAAAGCACATTGACATCAGATATTATTTCATTAGAGAACATGCAACTAATGGAACCATTGAGTTGCATTATGTCTCTACAAATAAACAACTAGCTGACATATTCACTAAGCCACTAGATGAAGCCACCTTCACAAGGTTGGTTAGTGAGATTGGAATGCTGAATTCTTCAGATTCTGGCTAAGTGAATATATCATCTAGATTGTTGCAGCAGTAAACACTTACTTTATCTAAATTTTCAATATTTTTGGAGTAAGTGTTGGCTGAAATATGATTTATAAATATTTCAAATCTGTTGCATATGTTGGAAAATCATATTTTTGCTAACTTGAAATTTCTATGAAATTTTGAGAAAATCACTATTTAATTTGCTAGAATATTCTTCAATGAATATGGCTGGTCAATTTTAAAAGATAGTGAAAATCAATTTTTTTTATGAGTGATGGGTATAGTTCGATAAGTCAAACTTCTCGAATGATTCACTATTCGACAATTCTAACAAGTCTCATTAGAGTACTCTTGAGTTCTCGAATAGAGTCTTTTAAGTTCTCGAATAGAGATTTCCTTGACTTCTCGAATATAGTGTGTTAGTTCTCGATTGACTGAGTTCTCGAATACTATATTTGAGTTCTCGAATCATTTGAAAAGGCTGAATTCTCGCTGAATTTTAACCGATTTTGGACTTTTGTCTAAAAGTTTAATTCACTCATAAAAACACATTTTATTTAATTTAGAATTATTTCTGAGTTAGATAACTGCCAGCTGTGAGTTTCTATCTGCTTGAGTTATCGATTAAGCCTTTCTTGACTTCTCGAATAGTTGTTTTATACTTCTCGAATGCCTGACTTGTCGATACAAAACATACTTCTAATCAACAATTCAAGTACTTCATACTTATACAATTCTACACCTATTCGATACATTTCATTCGATTTCTCAAGCATCTACACTCTCTAAACCTCTGAAACCCTAACTGCAAAAAGCCAAATTTCTTCTTCAACCTTCAATTTCTTTCTTCTCCTCCATACAAATGGCAACAGTAAAGTTCAACACCAACTTCATTGCCCTAACTAGTGATGTGGAAGCACCCAACGCCAATTTCAAGTGCTTTATGAAATGGATGGCTGAGTCATACATCAAGGATGCACTCTCTGCCAACCCAACTCTATATCTGGATATCCTGGAACAGTTTTGGGGCACTGCTACTGTGGAGGTTGTAGCCCTGGAAAACGCAATCACTTCATATATCATCTACTGCAAGATTCAGGATCAGTAAATCACTATCACTACTGCAGACATGAATCAAGCACTGGGCCTACAACAAGAGTCATTTGACAGACTGGCCACGAATGCAGAGTTAGAGGAATTCTTTGAGTTCATCAACTACTCAGATGGGATCAATCTTGGCAAGCTGAACAGAAAGAATCTGAGAAAGGAGTGGAGCTATGTGTTTGCAACTCTTCTTCAAGTCTTCACTGCCAGGAAATCAAGCTTTGATCAAATCAGTGCACCTGTGCAGCAAATTGGCTATGCATTGGCCTATGGAAAGAAGATAGATGTTGGCCAAATCATCCTACAAGAACTATATGGGAGACTTGGTAAGAACACAACCAAGAGAGGTACTGATATTTTCTTCCCTCGCTTTATTCAATCTGTATTTAACTTTAAAAATGCTCAATTGATTGAATTGCCTGGGATAGATAAAAATAAAATAGGCTATCCTAAGTCCATGACCAAACTCATTTTTGGTAATTTGGAGACTAGGAATGATGTGGATGTAAGACTTAACATAACTCCCCATATGGAGAGTTTGTTTAGAACTTACCCCCACAACATGCCAACATTTGATGCAAAATCTCAGTTAGCTAAGCCCAAGCAAGTAGAACAAAATGCTAACCCAGGGCTAGCTAACCAACCCTCTCAACCAAACACTCTACCAATTACTGAACCAACTGCATCATCCTCTCAAAAGGGTGATGTTAGTAAAAAGAAGAGAAAGGAAGTAATGTCTGCACCCTTGAATATCTTATCTGAAGCAGCATTAGCTGTTGAACTAGGTCTAGAAAGTGAGGAACCTGAGTCACCCTTACTAAGGCCAAAGAAGAAGAAGAAAACTAAGACAACCTCTTCAGTCACACAAATGGCTGAAGTTGAAAAATCAGGGGCAAACAGCTCACTAGATGTATCCTCTCAACAGGGTGCATCTATAGAATCAAGCATCCTCCCCAATGCACCTTCTTGTATTGAGTCAGCACATGGGAGTGATAAGGATGACACTACACTGAGTGGAGATCACATCACACTTGAAACTCCCTCTATCTCTCAGGGGGAGTTGCCAAAATCTACTCTACAACACACTCCTCTTCCAGAATCTAACACTGAAATTTCTTTGGAGCCTGTAATTCAAGAAATTGAAGAGCAAGGCATTGATCACCAAGAATCCTTTTCTCTTGGTGAGCCAATGGACTCAAGTGACTTAGTGCATGACACTTTGTTCACCACCCAGGACCCACATTTAGATGGTGAGGGAATACATGCTGGGGCATATCCTGATGACACCATCACAAACACAGAGGCTTCACTAGTTTTTACTAGAGACTCTGTGCCTGTGTCAACTGCTGGTGTAACTCATCCCACTTCTGTGGAGACACCAGTAGTAGAGTCAATCCATCCGGTTACAGAAGTTGCATCTGTAACTGAGGAGTCTAGTTTACCTAGCTCTAGCTCTGACTTTATGTCACAATGGCTGAAGCCTGTGCAACATGACAGTGCTTCAGGATCAGGGTCTGTTCCACACAAATTGACGGTTGAAGCACTTCAAAGCTTAATTGTGGATCAGATTCCTGAGTTTGTAAAAATAGCTCAGAACCTTGTCACCTCCAACATCTCTAATCCAGACTATGAGGCCATCCTACTATGCCATTGAGATGATGTGGAGATGCAGAAGGCCAAGATTATTGATGATGCTGAGAGAGATGGCAATGCAGATGCCTGGCTGCAAGGAAAGAATGATGTAACTCTCAGTGAAGCACTTCAATATCTTAGAGAGGAATACATCACTTCACTAGGCTCCAATGCAAAATCCCTGTCTCCTGGTGAAGTGTATGAAGCTGTCAATGATTCCTACAAGGGCTTCCTCAAGGCTGCACACTATATTGGCAAGGGAGTCAAAACTGAAGTCAACAGGGTGTGTGACAAAACAGCCACTTCAGTACCAGAAGTAAAGAGGGCCTTTGATGCTAAATTTCCTCAACTAGACAGTGTGGTCAAAGATCTCAAACACTGCAACACCACCTGCACCAAGGTGGACCATGGCCTGGCCCTCCTCACAAATACAGTCAAAGGCCTAGGCACAAGATTTCAAAATCTATCTGACCAGACTACAGAGGCCAATGCCATGCTCAGAATACTGTTCAAAAATTAGTATGGGGACAAGTTGGTCACTGAAGTCCCTGTGCATGAAATGTCCAAGTCTGAAGTGAAAAGACTACAAGATCAATCCCTAACTGGTTTCAAGGCCACTGCACTTTTCACCAAGGTTGATTCTCTTGAAAGGGAGGTGGTGTCTCTCAAAGAATCCAATGCCCATCTGGCAGACAAGGTTACACATCTAACTGAGCAATTGGACACTCAAGCCTCTACCACTGCTAATGTTCTTTTGGATCAACAATCTATGCTGTCTGCCATGATGAAGCACATGGGTATCCCTCTACTTGAAGAATCTTCGACTCCAAAGGCTCCTACTACAGCCTTTGTGCCTGACAACAAGCCTAAGGGGGAGAAGAGGACATCAAGGAACTCAAAATCTAAGGGGGAGCCTCAAGCTAAGGAGGAGAAACCTAAGGAGAAGGGCATACAGTTAAATGAGGGTGGTCATCAAAGAGCCTCAAAATCTATAACCAATGTGCCAGGAAAAGGTAAAACAAAGGTTGATGAGCCCCCATCTCTGTCTGAGAAACCTAAGCCAGCATCCAAGGATGACAAGCTGAAGAAAGTGGCTGTAGATGAAGTTGCCAAGGAAGAATATGAATTTGACATCCCTGACATTGCTAAACAATCTCTTCAAGCTGAACCCTCAGAATTCAAAAATGTGCTTACTCAAAGAGTATGTCAAGAAACTGCAAACTCCAGACTATACCATGACATAGCCTTTCTGAAGCATTTACAAGAGTTAAGGAAAAGAGTCAACTTCCACTACTTTGACTACATCAAGCTTCTTGTGCAAGATGTGTTTCTAGTCACTGTAATGAGAAGAGAAATTGTGCAAACCAATCCCCATGCCATCATTCTTTCTAATGAAAGAGAAGTCTTAGTTCACACTGCCAAGAACCTTTTTCACATCCATATTGAAGCCTTTCAAATTCTATCTAGCTCTGAACTTAGAACAATCATCAAGAAGATAGAAAGGAAGAACTCACCAGACAATGATATGCTCAAGGAGATTCTCACCAAGTGCATGAAATCTCAACTGCCTCAAGTGATTCCTCAGCCTCATTGTATTCTATATGAAAAGGGTCAAGACATTGTTGCATTCAGATTTAGTCAACATCTAAAGGCAAACAACATGTCCACCATAAAGTTTCTGGCTGGGGTTCTACATTCAAGGAGTGGAAAATCTAAATCTGAAAAGGAAGCTCTTGACATCCTGGTGAAGTTCATCAATTCTCAATCTGACATCAAGCCTATTGCTGAAGGTGGAAAGTCAAATCAAGACAAGGATGATCATGGTAAAAGTGGAAGCAGGGGTAGAGATCAAGGGAGATATAAGGGCAGTGATGACAAGAAGAAAAGGGATGATAAAAGCAGAAAGAAGAATGATGACAAGGGTGGAAAAAAGGTCTATGAAAAGAAGAGTAGAAAACAACAAGCCATGAACATTACTAACGACACTCCTACCACAACACAAGGCTCAATGTCTAGGGTGGATGTCACTAGTAATGATTCATCAAAATCTACATCTCTGGCCTCTGCAAGTGTTTTACTACCTCAAGAAGAGAAAGGGATTCAAGTCAAGAAACCATATGTATGTTTCAAAAAGCAAACTGCTAATGGAACACTACTATGGTCAGCCAACAAAGGTCAGAAGTTTCTGCCAAACAATCGAGTGAAAAAGTTTAAACTCAAGCATGCTGCTAGGAGAGTAAAGTCATCCAGGTCAAGGGCCCTAACAATATATCCAGGCTTAAAACTCCAACCATTAGATGAAGACTTTGATGAAGACCAATTGCAATATCTAAGAGCTCAAAGAATCTACTATGCTGCCATTATGAATAACTGCCTTGAGATTAAATATACTGATGGAAGGGAGAAGAAATTCAAACAAGGACAGTGTCAAAATTGGGGCAAGCTATATGAAATAGAAAGAATCATTGCATTATTGGATTCTGAAGACAAAGTGGAGAAAGTATGGAAGCTGGAGTTGATTGATTTTGTAAAAATGAAGAGAGACTATGCTGAGAAGATAAGAAAGGGGTGCTTTGAGAAATGGCTAGAAAGGGAGAAGGAGATTGATAGGCTGGAAGTTGAAGCAGATAAGCTAAGGGCCAAGGGATTGTGTAGAGTTCAGTTTGATCCCTATATGGTGAAGTATAGGAGGAGAAATGGAGACAATGTCAATATCAGAATGAATCTACTCAGTCACTATCCTGCCAACATTCTAAAGCCAGTACTTGAAGATTTCAAAAACTCTATTCTACTCGAAGAACTGGATATGATATGTTAAATTATACCTAACCGCAAGCGCACGGTGTCTATTGCTAGTACAGATGGCAAGCGGGTCGAATCCACAAGGAGACAGGTTCTACTAATTCCTTTTCAGTTATCGCTAATTGTTTCAAGGGCAAACGATTATGTGAAATTATTAATTAACTAATTAAACTAAATTAACACTAATTAAACAGATGATAAACAAATTATTTAAAACCTAGGGCAATCAGGTCCACCATGCTTACATAATTGGCTCTTAAGCTAAAGCAATCAATGTGATCCTATAACTAGAGTATGTTAATCTCTCTCAAGCATTAACACTCTCGAAACATTCAACAAAATTAACCACTTTTAGTAATTCAATCAATCAGGTAATTAGAGTCAAGTTAATCTCTTTCAAGAATTAACGCTCTCAGAAATCCAATGATGCTTTCGCACTCAAATTCAATTCTGCTAATCGTATGTGTGCCTCTAGTAAGTAAATCTCTCGATCCATACCCCTATTTGCATATAATTAATCCATGATATCGGCCGATTACACAAATTAATGATTAAAACATATCAATCAGAATTAACCATAACCAATCAAATCACTATGAAAATCATGCCAATATTAGTGCAAACATGGCTTCCCTTTAAGCCCTAGAAATAACTACTCGCTAATAATTAAACAAGTAAAACAACTAGTAAAACAAGAAAACATAATTAAACTAATAAGAATTGAGAAGAAATTCAGATAAGAAAACCTGCAATCATCAATCCTGTCACAAGAATGAAATTCATGGTCTCCTCTCCAAAACCCTAGCTCCTAAGAGTAGGAGCACGTATGTATCTCCCCATAAAATAATACCCTAGATGTGTTTATATAGGCTCTAAAAGTCTTGCCCAATAAAAGTATTTTAATACTCTAAATAAATTACAAATAGGATTCCATAACTGAATAGGATTCCTTAATTAAAATTCGTCACTTCTTTTTCTCCTCTGTTTCTGGGCTCTTCCAGTTGGATTTTGCTTACTGGACCACCTCTAAATTAAATATAATTCCACAAGCTTCGCGTGGACAGCAAGATCGTCAAATTCTGACTTCTGGAACTCAAGATATGGCCCAAACAGTGCAGGCAGCCCGTATAGCCCAATATTACGAATTTTCTCCTATTTTATCTCCAAAATAGCTCTTTTTGCTCCTAATCCTTCCAAGTTATGAATTCTTTATTTCCTACAATAAAACAATCAAATCTATTAAATAAAAATCCAAATCAATGCAAAACACAATAAATATGAGAATAAAATCATCTAAAATATATATAAAAATATACTCTATCAAACATCCACACACTTAGCATTTGCACGTCCTCGGGCAAATAAGTGAAATAAAAACTAAGTCCTAACAAACATCACTTTCGTAGATGACACGATTGCATTGAGCATATGCAACAAGCCGTTAAACCCCTAGGCAGCCCTAGTAGGACGAGTGTTGTCTCGTGAGGGTTTATAGTGAATGTACCCACAAAATTCATCCAACCATGCAAAAGATCAATGCTAACACAACGCCACACACACAAGTCCTCTCATGCCATATCAACTTAAGAATCAAAGCAAACATACGATGTCTTGGTGTCGAAAGTGCAAGTATTCACGTAGTCTACTCAACCAATATGCAGAAGGTCATAAAAATTCATGTCAAGTGTAAAAATCGTTGGTAATCATGCTAAGCCCACAAGAAATACATCTTTAAGTCTAAACCTGGGATCTCCTATGCCAAAACAAGCAATAACTCACCTTTCACTCAAAAACGAATATTCACTCAAGAACAAGGTTAAGTGTATCACTCAATTCCAACAAAATCATAAACACAACTTGACACTCGCAATCAATCTCACTCTCAACACAACATACATCACTGATGACAATCAAAAGGTCTTTATTCGGGTTGTAGCGTGGGCTAGGGATCAGGTATGTCAAGTAAAGCTAAAACAGGTTAAATGTCAAAAGCTAGTACCCAACAATAATTATTATTCAATTCCCTTTCTACTAAAACAACAAATACTTCCCCACACTTGGATTTTTCAATAACCCTTACATAATAACTTGACTAGTCGAATGAAGAAGGATCATACAAACATAAGAATGCTCTCATATTTATTCATTTTTTTTCTTTTTTTTTCTGTTTTTTTTTTCTTTTTTTTTTCTTTTTTTTTTCTTTTTTTTCTTGAGAGCTAAAGAATAAACACAATGATCCATAGATATTTTATGAATTTCGACTAGCAAGCATCAACCCAAAATCAATATTCCCCAAAAGTATGATCATCAATAACCCCCCTTTTATGAACACCTTATTACTCCCTTAAGCACGATACTAGCCTTTGACAATTTAGGTTCAAATTCAATGTAAGGCCAATAGAATAAAAAGGTTTTCTTTTTTTTTTTTTCTGTTTTTTTTTTCTTTTTTTTTCTTTTTTTTTCTTGAGAGCTAAAGAATAAACACAATGATCCATAGATATTTTATGAATTTCGACTAGCAAGCATCAACCCAAAATCAATATTCCCCAAAAGTATGATCATCAATAACCCCCCTTTTATGAACACCTTATTACTCCCTTAAGCACGATACTAGCCTTTGACAATTTAGGTTCAAATTCAATGTAAGGCCAATAGAATAAAAAGGATAATGGCAAGTAATGTGGTGTGTCACCGAAAGAATAGGATTAGGCTCAAAGGGTTAACTAATTGATCATGTATAAAAGGTGTGGAAATATGGGAAATACAAGGTTAAAAACCTAAGTGCCTTTATCATTTCATCATCAAGTAATATCATGAATTTCAAGAAAGATCTCAAGTAAGTGCTAGCAATGTAAACAACATGTGGACACTCAAGCAAACGAAAAATCATGCAAAAGATATGCATATAGGCTCAAAACTCACTTGGTGTGACAAAACATAATCAATCCCAAGTAACAAGACTCTCTAACGCACCTACTTGTACTCAAAGCATGAAAACCAAGTCATCTTGCACATATTCATATCATTCTAATCACTTACAACATCCGATTAAGTCTACCAGCTTCAACTTGCTAGTGAAAGTGTGTGCACAAGAACAAAGCACGTCACTTCTCATACAAAAGCGTCAATAAACACAAAATTTCTACGCATGCATGGGTGTATCAAGCAAAATACAACAACTAATCAAATTGCATGGCTAGAATTATTTTTGGTATTTTTAATTTTTTAATTTTTTTGGATTTTTTTTTTTTAAACAAATAATACACTACGTTGAGAACACCTCCCCACACTTAAGCGGTTCATTGTCCCCAATGAACTAATAAACAAGATATAAAACTACAACTAAAAACAAAATAAAACTACACTAAAAAGAAAAGAAAGAAAACTCCCCTGGAATCAAGGTGTCCTACTCAGCCTCGCTGTCGTCACCCTCGTCATCCTCATCAGATGAATCAGGCGGAGGGTACGGAAATTTCACAACACTAGCACAACCTCTCCCACGCTTAGAAGCCAAAAGAATCAATCCCCAACTCACAAGAAGCTCCACCAATAATTACCAAGCAATATCACACCACAAAATAGCCCAAATTCCAAGAATAATACAAAATCCCAATTTACAAGAACACAAATTCGTAATAAAAATAAGATTAGAGAAAAGAATTACCCAATACGAATCGGAGAGGTGAACTTGCAATTAATTCCTCTTTATAATTGAATTTTTAGAGATTTAAAGAAATAGAAGAGGAATTGGATTTGTATGGATAGGTGGGTATAAATATAAGATGATGGATAGGTTGAATAAAAAAAAAAATTTAGAGTGTAGGAGAGATTTGGGATGGTATGGAATTGATCTAGGATAGATATAAGAATTAGGGATTGAAGAAATTGGGGTTAGGATAAAATTTGGGGTTGATTTTGTAGGCAAAACACAAAAAATTCGAACAGAAAAAATCCTGGAAAGGCTGTAACGCAGGGGCAGGCTGCGTTACACCTGTGCAGACTGCGCTAGATGCAGTAACGCAGGCGCAGCCTGCGTTACAGGGGGCGATCTGCGCGGCAAGCAGAAACGCAGGTGCAGCCTGCGTTATAGGTGTGCAGCCTGCGCGAAAATCACTGTTCCTTTTTTTTTTTTTTTTTTACAAATACAACACAAATTTTTTTTTTTTTTTAAGGAAATGAAATAAAAAAAAAAAATCTACTAACCTTATAAAAATCATGGGTTGCCTCCCAAGCAGCGCTTCTTTAACGTCAATAGCTTGACGTCTCAAAAATACTCCGGTAAAGGCGTAATATCCACTTTCTCGATCATAAACTCGTCACCACAAAAAGTATCAAGAGTGTTAGTGGTTGTCTTTATCCTGCAGAAAGTCTCCAAACAAGCATCAGTAAAATAAAATATGTCATTAATAAGCAATAGAGAGAGTGCTTGTGCAGTTTTGGAAAACTTTGTGATAAAACAGCGATAAAATTCGACACCACGAAAATATTGAACTCCCTTGACATAAGGTGGAGGTTCTGGTGGTGGCTTTTCTTCACTCCTCACTTTCACTGGAGTCATTCGGACATCTTGGCTTATCACATCATTGGCTAATAAGACACTTCCATCTTCTCCCTCTTCTCGAGCTTGAAACGTATGAGCCACTTTGTATGGATCCTCAACCAGAATTTGAGAAATATCATCTTGGACAATATTTGTTATCACATCAACCTTGAAATAAGTAGTCTTGAGCAAAGAAGTCTTGTAAGTAGAGGCTAGATCGAGAGAAAATTTATCAATACGTGGTAGCTTAGGCACAGGTTGTGGAAGAGAAACAACAACCATCTCTGTATTGCTTTCCTTTGTAGCCTCATCATCAGTCACATTGTTCTCAGTAGCAGCAACATCATTGATCTCGTCATCGGTGGCATGCTCCTTCTCTTTATCAATGGCCTCATCATCAACATACATGGAGAAACTATCATATTCCTGATCGCTTGTGAGATTGATAGCAATCAGGTCCTCTTCGGATCGGATAGATGATGATGGTAAATAGTCGAGCTGCCCTGTAGTAGAAGAGTTAGCCAACTTTGCAATTTGAGATTCAATCGCCAAACTTTGAGTTTCTAATCCTTTGATCTTCTCGGCTTGTTCTTCAGAACTCTTTAGCAGTTTATTCAAGATATCCCACATCTCATTTGTCTGATCAGCTTGCACATCTACACTGGGTTGAGAAACATGTAGATCTTCTTGTAGAGGAGGATATTGATATTCTTGCTGTGGCGGCTGCTCATATGACTGATAATATTGTTGCTCAAACTGTTGCTGATTATGATATGAAAAATTTTGAGCACCATTGTCCTGGTAGTAGAAATCTGGTTGATTCACGTATTCTTGATCAAAAGTGTTTGAATACTGATTGTACCCATATCCTTCTTCAAAAGAATTCATTTGTCCCAACTGAGCACTCTGAGAATTATAGACATTGTAAGAGCATTCCAAACCATAATGACCCCGGACACCACAAATTGGACAGAAGTTGTAAGTTTTAGGGGCCACTTGTGACATCTCATTGATACTCATTGGACGCATAGTGGGCTCTGTAGGGTTGAATGAGGCAATTTCTTGAGTGCGTGCCTCCAACATGGAAGAGAGTAGTGCAAAAGTATCAACTTCACCCATTGCAAACCTGTAGACACTCAACAAAGCCAAGAAAACGTAGTAAAATCTGCCTCAATTGGAACAAAGGTTCCAACGAGACAATGGAAACAATCTAAACAACTAAATTAAAATCAATAGAAACTCGCTGTCTCCCCGGCAGCGGCGCCAAAAACTTGATATGTTAAATTATACCTAACCGCAAGCGCACGGTGTCTATTGCTAGTACAGATGGCAAGCGGGTCGAATCCACAAGGAGACAGGTTCTACTAATTCCTTTTCAGTTATCGCTAATTGTTTCAAGGGCAAACGATTATGTGAAATTATTAATTAACTAATTAAACTAAATTAACACTAATTAAACAGATGATAAACAAATTATTTAAAACCTAGGGCAATCAGGTCTACCATGCTTACACAATTGGCTCTTAAGCTAAAGCAATCAATGTGATCCTATAACTAGAGTATGTTAATCTCTCTCAAGCATTAACACTCTCGAAACATTCAACACAATTAACCACTTTTAGTAATTCAATCAATCAGGTAATTAGAGTCAAGTTAATCTCTTTCAAGAATTAACGCTCTCAGAAATCCAATGATGCTTTCGCACTCAAATTCAATTCTGCTAATCGTATGTGTGCCTCTAGTAAGTAAATCTCTCGATCCATACCCCTATTTGCATATAATTAATCCATGATATCGGCCGATTACACAAATTAATGATTAAAACATATCAATCAGAATTAACCATAACCAATCAAATCACTATGAAAATCATGCCAATATTAGTGCAAACATGGCTTCCCTTTAAGCCCTAGAAATAACTACTCGCTAATAATTAAACAAGTAAAACAACTAGTAAAACAAGAAAACATAATTAAACTAATAAGAATTGAGAAGAAATTCAGATAAGAAAACCTGCAATCATCAATCCTGTCACAAGAATGAAATTCATGGTCTCCTCTCCAAAACCCTAGCTCCTAAGAGTAGGAGCACGTATGTATCTCCCCATAAAATAATACCCTAGATGTGTTTATATAGGCTCTAAAAGTCTTGCCCAATAAAAGTATTTTAATACTCTAAATAAATTACAAATAGGATTCCATAACTGAATAGGATTCCTTAATTAAAATTCGTCACTTCTTTTTCTCCTCTGTTTCTGGGCTCTTCCAGTTGGATTTTGCTTACTGGACCACCTCTAAATTAAAGATAATTCCACAAGCTTCGCGTGGACAGCAAGATCGTCAAATTCTGACTTCTGGAACTCAAGATATGGCCCAAACAGTGCAGGCAGCCCGTATAGCCCAATATTACGAATTTTCTCCTATTTTATCTCCAAAATAGCTCTTTTTGCTCCAAATCCTTCCAAGTTATGAATTCTTTATTTCCTACAATAAAACAATCAAATCTATTAAATAAAAATCCAAATCAATGCAAAACACAATAAATATGAGAATAAAATCATCTAAAATATATATAAAAATATACTCTATCAGGATACTATGGCAGAAATCATAAGAGCTATGGATGAGAATGCAAGGAGGGAGAAGGAAAGAAAACAGAAAGCATATGATGATTTACAGGCCAAGGCAATGGAGATGGAATCAAATGAGAATGGCTAGTATTTCATCATACTGTAAGATTATTTATCTTGTAACTTCATTCATGTGCTCAATCAATCTATATACCTGTACTTTTAAAGTTTTATCTTTATGTATGTTAGGCTTGTTATTAGACATGAAATTGTGACTAAGGGTCTTACTCACAATTTGGGGGAGATTATTAGTCACAGAGGCATGTCTGTATACATCTAATAACAAGCCTAATTGTTTGTAATGCTTTGCATTACTTACATGACCTCTTAACTGAGGGAACCTCTAGTTGTAGAGTTTCTATTTGTATTGTACTTGTAGTAGGCATCAAATCCTAGTTGTGTAACTGTACTTATAGAGTCTAGAATAATGCTTGAAAGAAGTTCCAAAGTTCATGCCTCAAGCAAGAAGATAAAGGCTGTCAAATAATCATAGTTGGGATTTGAAGAAATGAAGAATTTGCCTAAGTACCAATTCGAGAAGTATATTTGTCTATTCGAGAAGTCCAGCATTCGAGAAGTCAGGGATTCGATATCTTAGGACACTATTCGATATCTCTGTATATACTGTTCGATATCTCATTCGATATCTTAGAGATTTGATATGTCTATGTACTCTATTCGAGAACTCAGGAAGTCAACAAGTCAAAGTAGTATTCGAGTTCTCAAGGAGTCAATAAGTCAAAGTTCCATTCGATATCTCAAGGACTCAGAAAGCTATTCGATATCTCGATGATTCGATAAGTCAAATGTTCTATTCGACAACTCAAGGAATCCTGATGGAAAAGAGCTATTCGAGAAGTGGTTCGATATGTCAATATAACAGTGTTCGAGAACTCAGAGTTATCGATCAAGTCAATTCCAGTTCTCGAATCACTTACTTAGTCACTTCTCGAATACATTCTTGGAGACAAAATACTGAAGAAATTGTACAAGTCAGAAACCTGTAACAAGCCAATGCACTTTCTGGACCACAATCTGTAACGTGCTCTGGAAAGCCTACAAGGAAGCTTGGAGAGATATAGAAGAGACAAGGAGCTAAAGAAGTGGATCTAAACAGGCTTTGCAAAGTCAAATCTGTAACCGTTTGGACACTTACTCAAAAAGGATAGACAGACTAGAAAGTAATTTGTTTAGCTACCTTATTTGCAGTAAGTAGGCTGTATCCATGTTCTATAAGGACACAGCCTCACTTCTGAACTTAGCAACTTTGTGAGTCAAGTTTTTTATACACCAAGTTGTATCTCTCTGAGAAAAACGAAGCTGAGAATACTATCATTTGTATTCACAGATTGTAGCAACCTTTATCTAATAATACATTAGATTAAAGTGATATTGTGTTTTGTGTTATTCTTTATCCGCACCTTCAATCTTGCACACACAAACACTCTTGCTACATAGACTCGTAGAAGAAAAGTTCGAGAATCCATTCACCCCCTCTGTATTATCTTATCGTATTCAATACTCAACAGAATTATTAAATAATATTATTTACTCTGTCCCATTTTATATATACTTTTTAGAAAAATGCATATTAAGAAAAAAAATATTTAAATAAAATGCTCCAATAAATACTTTTAATTAATGCATTGAAAATTGAAAATAAAGTTAAGCTTTAAATAAAACGAACATTACAACTAATAAATGTGAAGATAATTTTAAAAAATTAACTTTAAATTTATATGGAAAGGAGAGGAAAAGGAGAAAACATAACTTCGAACAAATTTTTTTTCCAAAAAAAAAACGTGTATTTTTTTTTGATAATCCGGTGTCCGGGCCAGCTTTCGCGCACCTCGACTAATCCGGAGGACTGCTAGCACACTCGGATGATGGAATGGGACTAGTTTAAACAACGGGTCGGTTCATATGAATCCAACCCGATTTTATAACATGAACAAACTGAGATTGGGAACAGAAATTGAAGGCAAGACCATATATTCTGACAGGCAGCAGCTGTATAATTGTCATAGTTGAGCTTTTTCATCGGCTAAAAAATCAGAAACAGAAGCAAAATGGCTAGTGCAGCAGCATTAGTATCGTCCTCAACAAGCCCCAGTTTAAGTAGAAAAGCATTCTCTAGTTTCATTCAGAAACCCAATATTTCATGTTGCAGAGGCTCTCCATTATCATCTTTATCAACCCGTAAGATGTTCTTGAAATACCCATATACATCAAGGCTCCACAAAAGATTTAAACCCTTTTCTCCTGTCATGGAATGGCAGGATTCCAAGTAATTCTTTCCCTCTCCTCATCTTGTCTTGTGTGTGTGTGTTTTCTAGTTATGTTGCCAAGTTAGAGTTTTAATTTTTTGGGCAAGTCACTTCTTTTTAAATGTATTAGTTTTAGAATGAGGATTCGAACCTTTGACCTTTGGTTTGCGGAGGGGAGATGAGTCTTGTTAGTAGGCTATTAGTGAATTAGAAAAGTTGGAATTTTGATGCTAAATATATTGAATTTATTTCAAGTATGGATGTGATTGTTGTGGTCTTTCACTATTTTACTTGTTAGTTGTAGTACATCAGTCCATGTATGATCTTTAATTTAGTGACATTTCCGTAAATTGCGTTTGTCAGTTTAGTTTCAGACAGCTATCAGTTAAGTGTTTTATCTGTAGTCTTAAAAGGAAGATAAATCTTCTAGTAAAATATAATCTGGCATTTGTGGTGGTTATTATGTAATCATTTCGGCTAGATAATTCGAGGTCAATCTTGAATTTGTAGTTTGTCTCTGTAACCTTTAGCTTCCTGATTGCATTGACTACAAAAGTGTTTGTACTGCAGGGTTAAAATGGAAATTGATGTGCCTGTATCAGTTGCTTATGATAGTTATCTAGATCGGGAAGCCATTCCCCGTTGGATGCCATTCATTTCATCTGTAAAGGTGTGTTTGAACATGTATTTGATAAAGTGATTCCCCTTGTTTCAGCTGATTTTACTTGATATATTTCTGCACACTAAAAAGATCTAGTTTCTGGGGTAAACCTTTCCATCCCACCATTTTTTTTACAAATCTCCCTCTTGAAACATTGTATATTTGATATACATATAGGTGTATTTGAACATGCATTTGATGAAGTGATTCCCCCTTGTTTCAGCTGATTAGGGATGGGAACGGGTCGGGTTCGGCTCGGGTTTTGCAAAATCCAAATCCAAATCCAAATATTTTCGGGTTTCGGGTTTCGGATCGTATCGGGTTTCGGATCCAAAACTCAATATCCAAATCCAAATCCGTCGGGTTTCGGATAAGATCGGGTTTTTTTCGGGTATTCAAAATTAAAAATAGTGTAAATAAGTTGCTTAACAAAAAAATAAAAAAAAATTGTGTAAGTTAAAAAATACCGTTACATCCATGATAATTTATTTTCTCGATCTTTCCATATCTTATGTCTCAAAGATATGTGTATGTATAATATGTATTTATAATATACATTTATATAATATATATATATATATATATAAAAATAGTGTATGTATAATATGTATTTATAATATACATTTATATATAATATATAATATATAAAATATAATAAATAAAAGTCGGGTATTTTTCGGGTTTCGGGTTCGGCTCGGGTTTTGATCGGGTTTCGGGTTTCGGATCGGGTTTCGGATCGGGTTTCATGAAATCCATATCCATATCCAAAATCTTTCGGGTTTAAAATTTAAATCCATATCCATATCCAAATCCAAAATATCGGGTTCGGATCGGATAAAAAATCGGATTTCGAATCGGGTATCCGTCGGATCGGATTTTTTTCCCATCCCTACAGCTGATTTTACTTGATATATTTCTGCACACTAAAAAGATCTAGTTTCTGGGGTAAACCTTTCCATCCCAATAATTTTTTTTACAAATCTCCCTCTTAAAACATTGTATATTTGATCTACATATCTATTTCTTCTTTTTTTGCTGTAAATTTCTTCAATTTCTTATCGTACGGCTTTCTGTAGTAATGAAAAACCGGACCATTGCTGCAATTTAGGTTTAATATTATAAATACTTTTGCTTGTTATGATTTAAAGGATCTTTGTACTAAAAATGTGCCTTGATAAAAGTGTTCATACCTCATCATTAATCACCACTGGCTTAATTATTCTTTCCCATAATCATAAAACTGATGCATTAGCAAATTTGCTAATGCATATTACACCGGCAATGTCCTGAAAGAGGGCTTTTATATTGTCGAGCCAAACTCGAATATATTACGAGCCGAGTTCGAGTAGCTCACGCACCGTTTGTCTTATTTACATCCCTACTTATACCTATGAGTTCGCTGTATACGACAACTTAGGTTGGGTCCACTTGGAAAAAATGGAATGAAATTTTACGTATAAAATAAGAGGTATGATAAAGATCTACTATTGAGAGTAAAAAATATGAGAGGAATGCATATTCCCTATGATATGAATTTTAAAGAAAATGGTGCAAGGAATAAGCATGTAAACCAGAACCCTCTGAAGTGATATTTTCGGGACCAGAAAAAAATATCATTTTAGAGAGGTTATCACATAAAAGAGGTTTAGGTTTTTATGTTTTAAAATAATTAAAATTAGATTTTAACTAATAGTACATACAATATCATTAATTTATATGAATTTTTAGAAAATATACTAGCATTTATATGCGTTAACACTTACAAGTTAAAAATTATTAATATATTCGGTAACTTTGTGTACATTTATGAACATTTTTGATAAATGCAATATATCAACGATCAATGAAGAACGATTTAGATGATAATGGAAGGTGTAAATTTTATTAGCATAAAAATCTAGCATAATAAGTATCATAAAATATTTTTCATATTCATAAAATATATAAAAATATTTATTTAATCTAAAATATCACTTTATACCAAAGTTGGGACTGGGATTTAACACTACAATTTTCTTAAAAAATATTAATTATCACGATAGAGGGGTTATTAAATTTTAATTCTGGTCCAGACTTGGGACCGCGATTTTATATCAATTGAGGGAGGTTATTACTTGAGAGGATATTAATTTAGAGGGTTTCTATTGTACTTGGAAATTGGAAGGAATGAACCATAGTTTAAACCTTAAGAAAAAGGAATGATCATTCATATCCAAAATTAAGTCCAAATTTCATTCCATCCCGTACCATAACACATCATTAGTTAAGTCATGTGTGGCTTGTTTATTATCCCGAAAAATGTAGTTTAGTTCTTATAATATTTAGACTTCACATCAATGATTCTTATGTTGCACAATCAACTGTTAAAAATGCCTAGAAGCAACTTGTACCAAATCCCTGTTTTTTGCCTAAATCTCCTCATCTGTCACAGTGCACTATTTAGATTCCTTAATGAATTTATGTGAATATTTATATGGCACTTAACAGTATTGCTGCACTTTTATTCCTTGTACATATATTGTTGAAACATGATACACTTTTCAATTCTTATATCTTTCAATTCGAACTTTCGTATTCAGGAGTGTGATCTTATAATACTAGCTCGAAGTTGCATCTAAGATTTTTCAAAGATAAAACTGAAAACTTAAGTTCGTTACGACTAGTGGGTAAAAGAAGAACGTCACATGGCATTTTATATGATTTTTTATTCAAAGGTTTTTAACAATTTTTTTCATCTTTTAGACTAGAGATTTTTTTTTAATAGATGGAAGCCTTACTTTTTCTAAAATAAGAAACCGCGCAATGATTTGGTTTCACAGATTTTGGAAGATGAACCTGAACTCTCGCGGTGGTCACTGAAATACAATGCATTCGGGCGTGATATTGAATTCTCTTGGCTTGCACGTAATATGCAGGTTAGATTCTTCCCACTATGTCCATGGGTTTGCTTACAAACATGTTAATACACTTCTATTAGTTCCTTTCAGAACTTATTTTTAACTTGTGCAGCCCATTCGTAACCAAAAAATCCACTGGAGATCTATGGAGGGTCTTCCTAACAGGTATAGAGTAGCATAAGAGGCAAGTATCGCACCAATAAGCTAGATATTACAAGATGCTTATGCTATTCTTAACTAGTAAGCTAGGACGGGCGTAAGCATGAGTTTTGCATCTTTCTAATTAATAATATCATTTCTTCATTGATACCGCAAAACAATTTATGCGCACCAAGTCACATATAGGCTTTTTCTGTCTTATTTTTTTGCCAATTGTTAATCAAACTTTTCTGAATATCCATTAAAATTTGCAGTATTCTATTGAACCGTCCTTAATTTCTTATTGTGTATTAATTTATAATTCACATTGCTATTACTCATAATGATATGAACTGCCTTGCCACTTTCCTTTTAAAAGTGATCAGAATCTTGTTTTTGTTTCTCGTGTGGCAGAGGAGCTGTGCGGTTTTTCCCCAAAGGTGATTCGTCGTGCGTGGTAGAAGTAAGTGATTCTGCAATTTTCATCTAGCATAGAATTGTTACTGCGAGATCGCCAATTTCCCATTGTATTACAACTCCGTTTCACCAGAAATTTCTTGGTTTATGTCTCTGCAAAGTGCAAATATTCGGTATATTACGTAATTGCTACAATGAGTGACTGGTCTCTGAGTCTTGACTGGCATCATAATTTAGTCATAATTTTAAAGAAAAAACTTGGCATGTTGAATTCCGTATCTTCATTTGTAGACAAAAATCCTTCTTATAAATGAAAACTTAACAATACATCAGATTTAATTCTGAACGGATGGAGTACGTTTAGGCACTTCCATTATTGGTTTTGTTGTGTAGGACAGGCTTCAGTTAAAGCTCGACTTTATGTGGTGGAGAATATTAATTTGGTTGCTGATCTTATTTTCATATTAATCTATCATGGAAGAGACAGCATACTTGAAATTATCGAACGGATGTTTATTCTTCTGTTTTCTTGTGATTGAACCTATAGTTTAATTAGCTCCTCTGTAATTAACCCTGTTTGGACTGAAAGGGAGAAAGCAAGCAAAAAATTTACTGTTGTGGAAAATACAGCATACTGGAAAGTAAAAAGCATTAAAAAAAAGTTTGTTCTTCTGCATTCTTGTGATTGAACCATAGTTTAACTGATAAAAAGAGAATTAGATGCTTTTATTTTCTTGTAATTTAGCCTGTTTAATGACTGAAAGGAGAAACTACGCACAAATCTTATTAACGATTTGCTTGTTCATTTTTTGTCACTTTCTTCGACTCCTTTACAGTTCCATTCTATAATTCTTTTCAGCTTACTGTATCATACGAAGTTCCTCAAATACTACTTCCAGTGTCATCGGTAAGCCTTCTAGCGTTGTTTCAAACCAATAGTGCTCTAAATTTGATTTGTTCTGCTTGCAAAAAAAAACAAAGTAGCACTTATTTGAATGCCAAAAAGAAGCCAAATATTCAAAATTTAACTGAATTAAAAATTGTTACTGTTTCACCGGCCGATTATCAGTAATTTAGAAGACACCCATGATGGCATGATGCTACAGTTGGGTTTTATCTATTTGTTGTTATCTAACGATGGTTCTTAACTAGGCGCAATTGTGCATGGAATTTTTCTGCATATTGCTCTAATGCTTCTTCCTTCAGGCCCTGCGACCTTTTCTTGAAAGCTTACTGTTACGAGGTTTGGAAGGTTTTGCAAAGTTTGCCAGGTCCTCTGCAGCAGACTCAGTGTCGTGATCTTTGCACCAGGTACTGCTGAACTGGTGTCTGCTGATGGGTCCCCAGTCATATAGTCATATTGGTTTTAAATATTTTTGTTACGATTTTGACCATTGCCAAATATAACACAATTTTTAAATATTGCATTACCAATTGTGCTGTTGGTTTATGCATCAAAATTATTACGTTTCTTGTGGCCTATACGTGCAGTAGTCACAAAGTTGGATCAACAGGACATGGCGAAATCTGTTGTACCAGGACAATATATTGATAAATTGATATCTGAATTGTAGAGATAAAAACTCATGCGGCACAGGTGCAAAGTTGTCAGATATGAAACTTCATCATTTCGGTCTTAATGTTGAATATAGTACATGATAATCTTATGTCATTTTTCGCATAGAGCCATTATATTTAAATAGGTATGAGATAGAAAAAAACATTTAGGAAATGAGCCTAACTGCTTAGAAAGCAAACTGTATATAAGATGGTATAACTCAATTGCATTCTTAACAGGTAATCTGGGTAAATAAATATTGAAGTTTGGTCAAATGAAGCACAAAACCTAAATTTAAACGCATTGTATTGAACGGAATGAGTATACAATTGAGGACTAATAATTATTGGCCACTGAAGGTGGGAGAATAATCATGCTTTGAGATGGTTAGACAGTCACGTAACGTGCACTAGTGCTGTATTTGTTGTATTAAATCGTATGATAATGAAACCCATTTGCCCAAGCATCCCATTGTCAATTGCACGTTGTATTCATAGTCCAAGGCAACAGCCGTTGGAGCCTGTTAAACTAAACTTTCGTTTCTAATTATTTACCTTCGATTTTTGGCACACATGAAATATGATTTATCTGTTAAGTATAATTCATAATCTGATATAATATCAAACAGTTCATATTTTGTAGAGTTCGAATCCGAAATTTTTTACCAATGAAATTTTACCAAAAAATTCGTGCTTAATGAAATTCTAATATTGGCCAGATTGTAATGATTTACATTAATTATCCAAGTACTTGTTTCTTTCTCTCAATAATTCTTATGGTGGATTAAATTTTATCCTAATACTAATTATCACTTGTACATACAAATTATTAAGCATCCATAATATAATTGTCCCCCGGTGACAGTGAGAGCAGGTATTGGCCCTTGAATCTCTGTATCTATAAAACTATTTTGTAGGCTATATTTGAATTTACTGGTCAATTCATAATATTTCCAGCCTTTAATAGATACATTCTGTCAAACTTTCACATACTTATAATTGTTTGTTGATTTGGTTTCATCTAAGTGATTGCATCGTACGGATTTAAAACTAGTAACTATAGTTTAAGTCGTCTTGCATATTAGCAAGTTTCGTCTTGTCTATGTGATAAGTTTCGTTTATTTTTTAAGTCTTTAATTGTATACAATATGAGTGCTCCGGTGGATAATTTGGATGAATTATATTCGAGGTTGTTATTAGAGAAAAAGGAGGATGGAGGTGTTATAGTGGGTGCAGAAGAACGTCAATCGAAGAACATTTTTATATTGGCGGGGAAGTGTTTAACAGAGAAAAATATAAATTTTAATGAAATGTGGAATGTCCTAGCTTCACTATGGCGGTCGAAGGAGGGAATGGAGATTCATGATTTAGGAGTATATCGGTATTCGTTTGTATTTTATCATGTTTTGGATATGAAAAAAGTTTTGAATGGGGGACCTTGGACGTTTGAGCAGAATCTTTTGGTGTACCATTGATTGGTGGAGAATGAGGATCCTCACTTGCCGAAGCTTAATAAGATGGATATATGGGTACAGGTGTATGATCTCTATGATGTCCTTAAAGGATGCTTGTCGGAGAAAATTCTACAGAGTATAGGGAATTTTGTGGGTACTTTTGTTAAGTCAGATCTTGCAAATCTTGATGGATTTTGGAAGCCGTTTGCGCGTATTAGAGTAATGATGGACATTGAAAAACCTCTGAAAAGGAGAATGAAGATCAAGCATGATGGGGATTCCTGGAGTTGGATTAACTTTAAGTATGAAAGGTTGAGCATCTTTTGTTTTGTTTGTGGCATGCTGGACCATTCTGAAAGGGATTGTGCGATTGTATATGCTAACCCTGATAAGGAGTTTGATAGGACATACGGGGTTTGGCTACGAGCACCTAACCGAAATGCAGGCAACAAGAATTCTGGAGCAAGGTGGCTGCGTAATGGACCTGAAGGAGGTGGCTTATGGGCGAGTAATACTGGTGGTGTGAGTTCGACGGCAGCCATGAACGGTGGAGATAAGGTTGGGACGAATAGTATGGAAGTGGATGATATTTCACGAGAGATTTTAGGAGGTGAAGGTGCAATTCAAATTGTGGAGAGAAATCAGGGGGGAAGTAGTTACGGATAAAAATAATTTAAATCAAGGAGGGAAATCAGTGAGTATGCAGGGAAAGGAGATAACAATTGTTGATTCTAAGAGGAGCTGAGTATAACAAGAACAAATTACGGATACAGTTGAAATACAAGATAATCCGAATTTTGGGCTTGATTGTCAAAATGGGCCAAAAAACGTGCAAGAGGCGGGACCTGTGCTTTAGGCCCACCTAGCCCAATGAGTATGTTAGTGTGGAACTGTCGTGGGCTGGCCAACCCACGTATAGTTAGGTTTCTAAAGGAAATCACTTATCAAATAAGGCCTAGTTTAATTTTTTTATCCGAGACATTAGTCACTAAAATTAAAGTTGAAGAAGTTTGTAGAAAGTTAGACTTTGCTGGGTGCTGGGTTATTGATATTCATGGACATAGTGGTGGGATAACATTGCTTTGGAAGAATGAGGGAGGGGTTCAAGTTATTGATGGTGGGGCTCATTACATTGATTTTGAGGTTGAGAATGATCCGGTGGGTAGGTGGAGGTATACGGGGTTTTACGGTTGTCCGGAGAGGGAAAGAAGAAGGGAGTCAAGGGGGTTACTTCGTGGGCTAGCATCTCGATCGACGTTGCCTTGATGTATTATCGGAGATTTTAATGACTTAATGTATGCAGAGGAGAAGCGTGGTGGAAGATATCATCCGCGGTCATTGATGGAGGGCTTTGTACAAACAGTTGATGATTGTGGGCTTTGTTAACATATATAATAGTAGCGTATTATTGGATAGTTCTATTATTATGTTGATTTCCTTGTTATGATAATTTCCTTTATTATTGTTGGATGTTGGCTATATGAGCCCCTCTTCTATTGTAATCGAGAACAAGTTTCATTATAATAAGATCTACTTTTCTCACTTCTCCCCATACTTTATCATGGTATTTAGAGATAGGTTGATTCGATCCGGGATCGGTTGATTGAGAGTTGAACGTGATGTCTTCGGTATGTTGGATTAAAACATGTGCTTCAATTATTTATTTTTTTCTCTTCTCGTTTTCTTTTTCAAATCGATTGTGTTTTTTTTTCTTGGATGATATTGATTTAGGTTTCTAATCTTGATTTTTTTTCCCGAATCAGTTAATATGAGTTCTTTGGTTGTTTTGATTATGGATTTAGCCACTATTCCGACAATTTTTTCTCTCCTTCATCTTTTGGGTAAAAGTTGATTTTGGTTAGGGTTTTTCTGCTGGTTTCGTTTTTGTTTTGGTTGGTACTCTCACACACACTTTCTACTTCTCTCTCTTTGATGGCAATGGCTCGCTGGTAAGTTTTTATTGTTTTTTCTTCCTTTTCCTGCTCTTCTCTTGCCCTTTCGTTCTCGTGTTCAATGATGGGAGTAGCCCTAGGCACATCTGTATACCTTCAATCTCCGTCTTTGATATCGATGTCACCATCATGGTTTTTGTCATGTTTGTCTTTAGAATCCCGTTTTTGTCGTTGTTGGTATGAGACAATCTCTTCCGCAAATCCACCATGCCCATCATCATCGTCGTTATGTTTTCGTTTTATCATGCTCTCATGATTTTTCTTTCTTCCATGCCAAGAACTTTCGCAGATTTTATTTTTTTTCCTCACGATCTCTCACAGGTTTTTTTTCCGTCCCCACGACATCTCGCTCTCTCATTCTCTTTATATTGGTTTAGGTCATATGATCATTTTGTTACCCTTTCTTCTCTCTTTTTCTCTCTTCTGGTTTAGAATAATAAATTGGTTTCTCGGTTATAACTAGGATATAGATTAGGATTCGGATTCGATTTTGGTTTTGGTTGGATATTAGTTTGCACACAAATTTGATGGTTAAATTGGATAAAGTTGTTTGGTTGGATTTTATACTATTTGGATTCGGTTCTTACTTTAGATTAGGTTTGGATTTGGAGTTGGTTTAGATTGGTTATTGGGTTCGATTTGGATTCGGTTTTGGTTTCAATATTGGTATTGTTTTCGATGGTTGCAGTTCATTTGAATCTTTCTTTCTTGTTCATTGGTTGCAAATTCGTTTGAATTTTGAAATTGTTTCGGTTCGTTATTGGCTATCATGGATGGTTCTTCTTCTCTTGCTGTTTGGATTTTCTGTTCGCTTTGGTTTTGATTTGGATACACTTGGATTGCTGTTTTGTTTCTTTTTGCTATTGGATGACATGGATGCTCTTTTCCTTTTCTCTCTTGTTTTGCGGGTGTAACTTTGGATTCGTTTGGAAGTGTTTGGCTCGTTTGTTTGGATACGTTGTGCCATTTCTTGTTGGCAAACACCCGATTCTCCATCGTGAGTTTGAGGGGGGATGTTAACATATATAATAATAGCGTATTATTGGATAGTTCTATTATTATGTTGATTTCCTTGTGATGATAATTTTCTTTATTATTGTTGGATGTTGGCTATATAAGCCTCTCTTCTTTTGTAATCGAGAACAAGTTTCATTATAATAAAATCATTTTTTTCTCTCATCTTCCCATACTTTATCAGGCTTATAGACCTTGGTTTTGTTGGTGAAAAGTTTACATGGGAAAGATTCTGGGGTAAAGAAAATTGGGTTCAAGAGCGTTTGGACCGAGGGCTGGCTTATCGAGCTTGGCGTAAGTTGTTCCCGCTGGCTGAGTGTAAAGTGTTGGATGTGTCTACTTCAGATCACCTTCCATTGCACCTTCAACTTAATAAGCAGGTGTTTGTGCCAAGGGTGGGTTGTTTTCGTTTTGAGAATGTTTGGATTCGAGAGAAGGAATGCTGGAATTTGGTTAAGCACTGTAAATCAAGGTATTATGACTAAAATTCAGATTTGTTGTCTTAAGTTTGAAGAGTGGGGAGGAGGGGAGAGTCAGAGGTATCGAGATAAAATAAAAGACTGTAGAATTAGGTTGAGAAAGCTCAGGTCAAGGAGGGATAATCATGGTGTTTGAATGTATAATGATATAAGGTGGGAGACTGGGAGTACTTAAACTTGTTAGAGAGATAGGAGTGTTATTGGAAACAACGAGCGAAGCAATTCTGGTTAAGGGAAGAAGACAACAACACTCGTTTTTTTCCATATGTATGCTTCAAAAAGGAAGAATAATAATCAGATTAAAAGAATCAAAGATGAAAATGGGGAGTGGAAAGATTCGGCAGAAGAAATTCAGGGTGTCATTACCGATTACTTTTCCCAGTTGTTTAAAGCTTCAAGTTTGGAGGGGGGTTTGTCACAAAGAGAGAGTGTGAGTTAGGTGTCGATGGAGGAAAACATGGCACTAATGGATGAAATCACTGCTAATGAAGTGAAGACAGCTACGTGAAAGATATGGTGCAATATTTTTATTGAAAGAAAAGAATCAAGAAGCTTGGTCTTCTAATTAATGTGTCAAAGTCTTCTATGTTTGTCTGATATGCAGACTGTTAGTAGTTGTGGTAGTAACTTCCAACTTCCAGTTACATGAAGTTACGGTAAGCAAGAGTAACTTCCAGTAACATGAAGTTACGGTAAGCATCAACAAAACAAGTAACTTGAAGTTACTTGATTACGACAAAAGCTGTTAAGGAGCAGGTCCTATTTTGTAGTACTATCAGGACAGTTTGTTATGGCCTATGGCCTTATCTTATATCTTGTCATCTAGCCTATATATTAGAGAGTCTTTCATTTGTAATGAATCAAGAAAATGAATGAAAAAGATTCACAAGTTCTTGAAACCTTATCTTATATTTCTTAGCAATGTTTATGCTAGTTTTCATGGTATCAGAGCTTGAGGCTCAATAATTTAGCCTAGTTAGTATTATTGATTTGAAAACACTTTAGATCAGAAATAGTTCTTGAGTGTAGATTAATATCATGGCAACAAAAATAGATGCAACTAGTCCTCTTTATCTGCATCCCTCGGATGGAAGTAGTTTTCAGGTGGTGGAGAAGCTTCAAGGATCAGCCAACTTCAGGTCATGGAAGAGATCTATGGAGATAGCTCTAGCCTCCAAAAGAAAATTAGGGTTTGTCAAAGGAACAGTAAAGAAAAAGAATGATGCAGTGAAAGCAGAAGCATGGGAAACATGTAACAACATGATAATTTCTTGGATTCTGGGAGCTATTTCTGAATCCATTAAAAAATCAATCATGTTTGTAGATAATGCTCATCAGATCTGGAATCAATTAGAAAAGAGGTACTCTCTTACAAATGGATCCAGAAAATACAAACTCGACAAAGAGTTGTATGAGACTAAACAATCAACAAGATCTATCAGTGAATACTATACATAGATGAAGGCAATCTGGGAAGAATTAGAGTCAATCAATACTCTACCTTCTATCTCATCAACAACAGCTGAAGTGACAACATTTCTAAATGTTCTAGAAAAACAAAAAGAAGAACAGAAGCTCTTTCAATTCTTGAATGGGCTTGATGATGCATATGGAGCCCAGAGAAGTCAGCTTCTTATGATGGAGACATTACCCCTTGTTGAAACGGCATGTGGTTTCTTAGAGCAAGAAGAAGCACAAAGAAACTTACTTGGCAACATTAAGGAAGAACCTGAAACCTTAGCCATGTTAAGTAAAGGGACATGGGGAGCTTGTACAGCTTGTGGAAAGCCAGGGCACACAGGAGATAAGTGTTGGAATGTTGTTGGATACCCCAGCTGGCATGTTAAAGCTAAGCAACCACCTCAGAAAGGGAAAGGTAAAAGTTATCCAGGAAATTCTAAGTGAAGTAAGAACAAACCTGGAAACACAAGGACTACAGCAAATGTGCAAAGCAGTGCTCAGAGTGAGTCAAATGGAAGCACCACAAGTCAGTTCTTTATGCAGCAAATAGAGGCACTTCTCAAAATGCTCCCAACTCAATCAAGGCAAGGAACAACTGATACAGATGATGAATTTGATGCAAGCTATGCAGGTATGGTTTCTTGTTATTATGCTGATTATGTAGTTAATGAGTGGATAATTGACTTTGGAGCATCTGATCATATGACTGGTTGTGTTGATAGTATGTTTAATGTTGTTGAAAGTAAGAATGACCCTAAATTCAATCTGCCAACTGGTCAGACATCTAAGATTACTCACTCCGGGAATGTTAAGTTAGCGAACTCTCTAATGCTAGAAAATGTTTTGTTTGTGCCAACATTCAAGCATAACTTACTCTCTGTAAACAAACTGTCAAAAGACTCAAAATGCAAGATAATGTTCTATCCAAAACATTGTGTTATTAAGGATACAGAGTCTAAAGCTATTAAAAGGATAAGAAGAATGAAAAATGGATTGTACTATCTCATAAATGAGCTAGTGGAGAGTATAATAAATCAGCTTAGAAAACAAACTATGTCTGATAAGAGCTCAGAAGGAAGTGGAAAGAAGGCTATGAATGCTAGCACTTATAGAGATGTTCCTACTCTGGTTCTAAATGCTCCTAATCTAAGTAGCAGAACCTTGTGGCATCATAAGTTAGGTCATGCTCCTATGGCTAGAATTGAGAAAATAAGTGGGCTAAAAGGGATGAATTCTAAGAATACTACAGAAGTTTGTTTGACATGTCCACTAGCTAAGTTCACAAAGGTACCATATAATGTGAGTGTGTCAAGAGCAAGTAAAGCATTTGAACTCATACACATAGATACTTGGGGTCCATATAGAGTATGCACAAAAGGGAAGTATAGATATTTCTTAACTATTGTGGATGACTACTCTAGAATGACATGGATTAATCTGATGGTCCATAAATCTGATGCATACACTATTATTGGAACATTTGTGAGACTGGTGAAAAAACAGTTCAATAAAGAAGTGAAGGTGATAAGATCAGATAATGCTTTTGAGTTTAAGGATAAAAATTGCAGATCTCTCTCTTTGACAAGCTGGGATTTATCCATCAAACATCTTGTGTGGATACTCCACAGCAAAATGGAAGGGTAGAAAGGAGACATAGGAACATTCTTGAAATGACAAGAACACTCAGATTTCAGGCAGGTCTTCCATTGCAATACTGGGGTGATTGTGCTCATGCTGCTGTTCACATTACAAACAGGCTTCCTAGTGTGGTCTTAAATGACAAGTCACCATATGAAGTGCTATACAAAGAAAAACCTACTTATGATCATTTGAAGGCCTTTGGTTGTCTTGCTATGGCTTCCAATCCCAACAATGGCAATGATAAGATGGAAGCTAGGGGTGTTCCATGCTTGTTTCTTGGATATCCAGCAACTCAAAAGGGTTATAAACTCATGAATTTGATGAACAATCAAATGTTTGTGTCAAGACATGTGAGGTTTTATGAAAATATATACCCTTATCATGCTCTTCTCACAAAGAAAGCTCAAGAATCATAAAAACAAACTCAAAATCCAGCTCAAACTCAGGGGTGGATGGATGATGATTTTACTATCACTCCTACTGAAACACAAGGGCCAGACTCTTCTTCTAATCAGCACACTGAATCTGATACTATCACAAACAATCAGTCTGATAATCAATCAACTGCCAGAAAATCTATGAGGGATCATAGACCACCAGTATGGCACAAAGACTACAATATCTCTAATGCTGCTTGTACTTATGCTGAAGTGGTGAAAAGGGTGGCACCTGCAACTGTAACACCTCAGTTTCTCTGTATGATGGTATCTCAAGAAAAAGAACCTGATCCAGTACACTTTAAGGAAGCAATGAAGTACAAGCATTGGCAAGAAGCTATGAATGAGGAACTGGATGCTCTTGAAGAAAACAGTACTTGGGAAATAACTGAGTTGCCTAAAGGAAAACAAGCTATTGGATGTAAATGGTTGTACACCACCAAGTATAACCCAAAGACTGAAAAAATTGAAAGAAACAAGTCTAGATTGGTAGTCTTGGGGAATAGGCAGAAATATGGAGTGGACTACAAGGAGACCTTTGCTCCTGTAGCAAAAATGACTACAGTGAGATCTTTCACTACAAGAAATATGGGCTATTGCAACGCCAAAAAAGTGTCATATTAGACCCCAAATGTGTTACAATAGAGGTTTTTGCAACGTTTTTGCCAAAATTGAGCGTTGCATCTGCTGCCGTTGCAATAGACCCCTATAGCAACGTTTTACCTACTTATTGCAACATTTTTAAAGTATTACAATATCCACTTTAGTGCAACACTTTTGTCATGTTTTGTGACACTTTTATGATGTTGCAATAGACTATTGCAACACTATTTTGTAACATATTTTAGTTAAAAGTATTGCTAAGTCAATTTATTGCAACATTTTCATGTAACATTTTCTTCCCTATTGTAATGCTTTTCATTTTTTAGCAACATTTATGTGCAACACTTTTGTTCCTTTTGCAATACATTTAGATTTTTTTAGCAACATTTATTTAGTCCAAATTGCAATAGCTGTTTAAAATGTTAATAAACCATTACAAAAGCATATCAAACCAGAAATCATATATCCAAGTTCTCAGATAGCAAATCCAATAAAATATATGTTAACAAAACCCAAACAAAGTCGATCGACTTATACAAACAAAGTCTTCAATGTGAAAGTGCCAAGCTAATTTGTGAAAACCTATAACACAATGCAATGAAAAAATTACATGTATATCCCTTTCTATATTCTGCAAACTAACAAATTAAATTTGAGAATTCTATCTCTAGTTTGACAATTATATCATCTGCTCCATCGACAGTATTGCTCTGTTGTCCATCTGAACAGGTTTGAAGCATGTCAATCATGGTTTGCGAGTTCTGTCCACATGCTAATAGTTTGACTGGTACAGACCTAAAATAATTAACCAAAAAATTAGAGAGACAATACAAGAAGAGAGTATAACAAATAGAGTACAACAAACAACAAACTGTCTATGTATATAGTACATTTTCAAAAGTTTGCTAATTAAATTTGAGCCCCAACTCTGTTTTGTTGCAAGGACTTTCACGCCAAATGGACGCAGGCGCTTTGCCAAATGGAACCCAATATGATGAGAAAGTCAGGTGGTCTCAGCACTCACCTGCATATAGTCAATGACAGAAAGGTCTGATAACATGTTGCCAGCAACAGTTATTAAGCTATCTAACTGAGGTACGAACAACATGCAACATATTCAAGCATCACTTCAGAATTGATGCATCTTTCATGTTGGTTTTATGAAAACTAGATTTCCAATTCTCAGCAACAAAAAGGAGAAGCTCCAGATAAACATCCTCAGACACACCCAATATAATATTAGAACTCCGGATGCACTTAGCATACCATTCATCTGCAACAGATTCCACTCCCATGAATTTTAATATTTGACCATACTCCTTTGTGCCGAATAAAGAACTCAAAATGTAAGTGCCATGAGAGGAGATGTTATGTAAGGCTACACCTTGCCCCTTAGCCTTATCCAGAATATTCCAAAAGGCTGGCAATATCCCACAAACCTCACATGGTTTATGAAAAAACCTCTGTTCAGAGTACGACTCACATGGAAAGAATTATGTTATGGAGGGAATTTATGCAACAGAATTAAGTGATTCCGAGGGAAAAAGTGGACTACAATAAATTTATGTAACAGTTTTTAGGGTGTAGTTTCCGCAAATTCACATGCTAGTCTACAGAATCAAAATATCCTGATAAAAAGAATAAAGTGATGTTAAGTGTGGAATTTTCAATGTTTTTGGACACAAAGGCTGTATATTAAACTTGTGTAACAGTATTATGGGTGGTGTAACATCTGCAATTTTACACGCAAGACCACAGAATTTGATCAAATCTGTTGGTTCATCAAGGAAGGAACTATGGGATCAATTGAAAACTAGAGATGCAGGATATAAGCTCTCCATATTAAGACTACTATATAAAAAAAAGAGGAATCATCAATGGTTGCAGATTATAGACACAACAGAATCCATAAAACTGCATTAAATAAGAGCCCGCAGAATCAACATCAAGTGCGATATGAAACGTAAGAAATTTACCAGCGGCTTTAGATTTGAAGCAGCTCAAGCAACCAACCTGGGTCCCCCACAATTTCTCTGCCTGTTATAGACAAGAAGAGAAATTTAAAAGCTAAACACAGAATACTTGTACAACAATGTAGCGTAAACAACTACTAGCTCATCATATTTGTATATATAAATATGTTGATATTTATAAAAGGTAACTAGATATATATGAAACATAAAAATTACCAGGCAATTGGAGACTCAGGTTTGTCGGTTGAGGACCAGGGAGTAACATTGATATCTATATCTGGATCAGGACTAAATGGAATTATTCTAGGGGCATAGATTCTTTTAGAGGCAGAGTGGGTGTTCGCTCGAAAGGTGGTAGTGGTGCCATCCCTTTGACATGCTTTGAAGTAGATTACGACATTATCACCTAAGGTTCAACAACTAAGGTTCAACAAAGATGAAATTAAGACACAATACCTTTTATATCCAAATAAAGATACATGAGAAAATCACATATTGTGCCCCTTGTACAGATGTACATCTATTTCAAGCAAATCCACAAACACATTTTTACCGCACTAGAATAGATAGTAACATGTACAGTCCATTTGTGCTAGCCAAAATTATATGTTGTTTCAGAAGTGACTTAAGGTGATGGACTTACCACACAACACAATTGCCACAGATTAGTGCAAGGCATGCATTCCATCCAGAAGAACCAAATATAGAACAAGTCATGAAATGTAGGAAAACATTAACCTCCTAATAAACTTCATGTGGTATAACTTATAAAATTATAATACAGTAAGCATGACATATTACATTGAATAATTTGTTATTAGATTCAACGTTTAAGGAAAAATAACTCTGAGGTTTCCCGTGTAAAACAGAAAACAAACAAAGAAGCTTCCTGACCTAAATTATAATTCATAGTGTAAATTATAGTAAAGTACTTACCAAGAACAGCACATGGAAAGTTGAAAGCTGTGATTACACCAACTATTCCAAGGGGATTCCACATCTGATACTGAATAATGTTAGAAAAACAACAAAGAATTGGCACATAAGCAATTTTTCGTACTTAACATTAGAAGTTTCTACACACCTCTAGCATCATATGATTTGGACCTGTCAACGTAGTAACCATACTTGTTAGAGGAAGCTTATAAAAAGAAGTTATTACTAAAGAAGAGATATTTAATTTCATCCTTTAAATAGGTAGTAGAGTATATCAGAGACAATTTTCCTTCTTTATCCAACCACTGCAACCAAACCAATCAAACTCTACTTATCAAAACCATAAAACTACCTTTACCAAACAAATCACAGGCAATACATCCATTCCACCACAAAAATAGCATAAAAATCAAGACTTTTATGAGAAACAAGCAAAAACAATCAAAAAATCAGAATTACAACAAAATTAACAAAAAATCCTACTAATTAACACAAAAGTCCTACTAATTAACACAAATCTACAAATTAACACTTAATACCAGCTTTAATCAACATATAATAAAAAAAAATCACATATATATATATATATGTATAAATCTATATAGTCGGAGAAATATGGGTGATTACCTCTGTAATTGAAGCTTTAATTGGTTATTGAAGCTCAATCAATTTTGGGGATTTTGCTCTAATTGATATTATGAGAGAGAGAGAGAGAGAGAGAGAGAGAGAGAGAGAGAGATGGGCAGCAGAGATGAGGGAGACATGGTCGAGAGAGTCGAGAGAGTGAGATCTGAGAGAGGTCTGTGAGAGAGAGAGACGAGAGATATGTTGTTTTCTATTTTTATGTAATAAAACATTAATTCTGTGTAATATTAGTCTTGGCACGAAAAAAATTTGGCCAGCCCGGGAACCAAAAATTAGAATATCCCGCTTATTGTGGCAAGCCCGCTAACAAAAAATTAGAATTTTTTGGTGGTGTATTGTAACACTTTTCGTAAAGTGCGAAAAGTGTTGCAATTGTTATAAAATTTCAAAATTATCATTTTGCTTGCAACACTTTTGGTATTTCTTGCAACACTGTGAACAATATTGCAATAGACTACCAAGTTTTGTGTCTATTGTAACACTTTGTGTAACACTTATACATGTCGGTGTTGCAACAGGCCATATTCCTTGTAGTGTTTGTTGGCTGTTGCAGCAATGCAAGGATGGCATTTGCATCAAATGGATGTAAAGAATGGCTTTCTGCATGGAAGTATAAAGGAATCAGTCTACATAAAACTACCTCTAGGGTATCTTGGTAAGGGGTTTAGGTTTGGCAAGAAATTTGAAGGAGAAGTGGTAGCCAATTCTCCAACTATGGTGTGCAAACTGATTAAAGTTCTCTATGGGCTCAAACAAGCTCCTAGAGAGTGGTCTGCAAAGCTCAGTACAGTCCTAGTAGAAAATGGATACAGTCAGTCTAAAACTGATTATTCTCAGTTCACTCACAATGGAGAAAAGGGATTTGTGGCAATCTTAGCCTATGTGGATGATCTTATGATCACAGGAAGTAATCTAGAAGTGATTATAAAAGCAAAGGAATTTCTGAAAACTCAGTTCCATATGAAGGATATGAATGAGCTGAAGTACTTCTTAGGAATTGAAGTAGATAGAACTCAAGCTGGAATCTTCTTGTCTCAGAGGAAATATCTCAAAGATATTCTGAAGGAGTATGGATTAGTAGGGTGTAAGCCTCTCAGACTGCCAATGGACACTCATACTAAACTTACTCAAAAATCTGGTTCTGTTATGGAACATCCAGAGGAGTATCAAAGGTTGATAGGGAAGCTCATATACTTGACTATAACCAGACCAAACATAGCTAACACTGTTCATACATTAAGTCAGTTCATGAATGCTCCCACCTCCACTCACTTTCAAGCAACAAAGAGGGTCTTAAGGTATTTATCTGGCTCTAGCTCTCAAGGCATTCTTCTTGCATCTCAATTTGCAGCAAAGCTTACAGCATACTGTGATAGTGATTGGGCCGGTTGTCCCATCACTAGAAAATCTACAACATGTTTTTGTATATTTCTGGGAGACTCTCCTATCTCTTGGAAGGCAAAAAAGCAAGGGTTGTGGCCAGAACAACAACAGAGGCAGAGTATAGGTCAATGGGCATGACCATCTGTGAAGTAATGTGGATCAAGCAACTCCAAAAGGATCTAGGCCTAAAATCATTGGGCTCAACTGATCTCCTGTGTGATAATCAAGCTGCATTAGCAATTGCAGCCAATCCTGTTCAGCATGAAAGAACTAAACATGTTGAAATTGATTGTCACTTTATTAGAGACAAAGTTAAAGATGGCACGGTTAATCCTTCCTATGTCAAGACACCAGAACAGGTGGCAGATGTGTTTACAAAGATTCTATCAGTTGAGCAGCACCAAAAGCTTCTATCCAAGCTAGGAGTTCAGAATCCTTCCTCACAGCTTGAGGGGGAGTATTGAAAGGAAAGAATAAAGAAGCCTGGTCTTCTAATTAATGTGTCAAAGTCTTCTATGTTTGTCTGATATGCAGACTGTTAGTAGTTGTGGTAGTAACTTCCAACTTCCAGTAACATGAAGTTACGGTAAGCAAGAGTAACTTCCAGTAACATGAAGTTACAGTAAGCATCAACAAAACAAGTAACTTGAAGTTACTTGATTACGACTGTTAAGGAGCATGTCCTATTTTGTAGTACTATCAGGACAATTTGTTATGGCCTATGGCTTTATCTTATATCTTGTCATCTAGCCTATATATTAGAGAGTCTTTCATTTGTAATGAATCAAGAAAATGAATGAAAAAGATTAACAAGTTCTTGAAACCTTATCTTATATTTCTTAGCAATGTTTATGCTAGTTTTCAATTTTTGGAAATATATTAATGATTGTAAAAAGATAACTTGTATTAATTAGATAGAAGGTAACATGTTTTAATTAGATAGAAATATTAATGATTAAAATATATGATATGATTTATGTATTTAGTTGTATAAATTAATGATTGTAATATTAGTTTTAAAGTAAAAGGTAACATGTTTTAATTAGATAGAAGGCAGTGTTCTAAAAATCGGGTGAGGCGGCCGCCTAGGCGGCGCCTAGGCGGTAGGCGGGAGTAAAATGCCCCGAGGCGGGCCGAGGCGGGAAATTAAACGTTTTTTTAGAAAATCGGTCCGAGGCGGGCCGAGGCGGGCTGAGGCGGGCTGAGGCGGGCTGAGGCGGTCAATAATAAAAATTGCTGAAAAAGTAAAAAATCGACAAAAAAATGGCAAAAATCGTTGAAAAAGTCAAAAATTGACAAAAATATTTGGGAAATTGATATCTACTTGGTTAAGAACTTAAGATTGTTTTTATTCGGGCAATAAAAAATTGATATATGATATTTTTTGTAATTATAATATTATATAAATATAAATATTAAAAATAATATTTAAATACAACCGATTAATGCTCCGATTAATCCGTCCGATTAATCCCCGCCTACCCGATTAATCCCTAGGCGGTACCTCAACCGCCTAGCTCCGCCTAGCGATTTCTGGAACACTGATAGAAGGTAAAATGTTTTAATTAGATAGAAATATTAATGATTAAAAAATATGATATGATTTATGTTTTTAGTTGTTTACAAAGGATAATATTTTAAATTAACTAAAAGTTAACATAAAAAAGTCAATCAGTTTATTACCATTAATTATATTATGTTATTATTTATTTTAATAAATAATATAACAAAATGGAAAACTAAAATTTTTAAAACTTTCAATGTAATTTAGATATGGAAAGAAATAAATGTTATTTAATAATTAACCCGTACAAAAAATATGTGTAGTCATATTTTGTGGATCACCTGTGAAGTGCAACAATAATGAGATGGGGCAGGGCAGGGGTGTTTCACGTTGAAGCATCCAAACAAGATAGTGTATATATATCTGAGTTGTTGTATATACGTATAAAATTTAAAAAGACAGAGGGGGTGTTTGGGGGAACTTTTTTCTAGAATAAGTCAACTTATTTTACGACAAAGTTAGAGATTCCTAACTTTCCAACTTATTTTCCAACTTATTTTTGCAACTTATTGAATCTCAAACATACATTAAATACTTGTATAAATTTTTTTTATCAAAATATAAAATTTTTACCCGAAAATAAGTCCATAAATCCATTTTATAAGGTGAGCCAAACAGGCCAAGAGTTGAATGGTCAAAAAGAAGTGACCAAGAAAGGAATATTATAACACCTTCATCATTGTCCGAGCCTGCCTGCCTTTGACTGTCAAACTTTAAACTCATTCTCCCCACACCTTTACTCTTTCCCTTCTTCCTCTCCTTCCACAATATAACTAAACAAAACAAAACAATACATCAAACAAACTCAATCCTCTCTCTCTCTCTCTCTCTCTCAGATTGAAACCTAAGTTCTTGATTTTTCTTTACTGAATTGATTAGAGGACCCAAATTGGAACAGCCCCTTGGTCAACTTTTCTTTGAAAGTTCTTATCCTTTTCACTTGATTGGTATGTTTTATAGTGATTTTCTTGTTTTAAGTTGTAAAGTTTCAATCTTTTCTTTTAATTTGATCTGGGATTGTGTTTATTTGTTTTGTTCTTTCTCAGTTCGGTTGGTTTTGTAGATCCAATGATTTATATGTTTTTTTTATGACTTGAAAAAGGTTAACAATATCTAACAAGGGGGTCTTTGCGTTTGAGCAGTCTTCTAGATCAATACATCTGTGTATGCAGTGTTATTAGTATTTTCATTTGTTTCTTGGTGGGTTTCATTTATAGTTAAGCTTTTAATTTTTAATGTATTTGGGTAAGAAAAGAGGTTGCTTGGTGATTGATCCTTTACTGTTGGTTTGGATTTTGCTGAAAAATCTTGGACCTCATGTATAGTTGTCAGTTTATGTTCTTGTTGCTATACTGGTGTGTAAAACAGTTTAGTATATTGTTCATTGTTGCTGTTAAAGAATTGGTGTCAATATTGTCCAAGTTCTTCATGGTTGTTTTGTCGTAGATTTCTGGTAGATTGGTTAACTGTTGTCCATTTAGGCCTAGTTCCTTCTCTCTCAGTATGTATGCGTTCTATATTTTTTTAAAATATAACTGTTGTCTGAAGATTTAAGTTGGTTTAGATTATTTTGTGATACATATGATTAATTTTCCTTGTAATGTAATATTGACTAGTGAATTGGATTGGTACACTTGTTTGAAATTAACATTTTGGTGCTAATTCTTTTAGTAAGTTCATTTGTGGCCTCTCTCTGTTTATATGAGTACATTTTGTGTAATAGGTTTTGGCTTGCCTAGATGGTTAATTACATTGGTAGGCTACTGACTCTTGCTTTTCTATAGGTAAGGCGTCGACTTTGCTTCTGCAGCTGAAACAGAATCAGTGAAAGACCAGATTATTATTTTTTATAATCAATTTATATGGCTTCAGTGGGTGTAGCTCCCACTTTTGGATTAAGGGAACCTAGTGGTAATAGTGTTGCAGTTGATAGGTTACCTGAAAAAATAAATGACATGAAAATTAGTGATGATAAGGTAAATTTTTAGTATTATATATCATTTGATTTCCTTCCCATCATTCGTTAGTCTGGAGTGCTTTGCTAATAACTTGCTGTTGCTGCTGTTTTACAGGAAATGGAAGCAACTGTTGTTAATGGTAACGGGACTGAGACAGGTCATATTATTGTCACAACTATTGGTGGTAAAAACGGCCAGCCAAAGCAGGTATAGTTTTTCTGTTACAGTTTTCATTTGGTGTATCAGTATATATAATACTTCACTGCATTGTGATGTGTTAAATTTTTATGTAGACGATAAGTTATATGGCAGAACGTGTCGTTGGACAAGGATCGTTCGGAGTGGTGTTCCAGGTTTGTAGCTAGTTTCTTACCCAGTCTCATATTATCAAGAGATGGTAAAAGAGTTAAAAGTACTGTTGGATGCAAGTTTTGATGAAGCTGTTCATGTTTGTTGTAGGCAAAGTGCTTGGAGACCGGTGAAGCTGTTGCAATTAAAAAAGTTCTTCAAGACAAGAGGTACAAGAACAGGGAGCTGCAAACCATGCGTGTTCTGGATCATCCAAATGTGGTTGCTCTTAAACATTGTTTCTTTTCAACAACCGAAAAGGATGAGCTATATCTTAATTTGGTATTGGAGTTTGTGCCGGAAACGGTTCATCGGGTGATCAGACACTACAACAAGATGAACCAACGAATGCCTATGATTTATGTAAAACTTTATAGTTACCAGGTATGCATATTACTTAAATGACCTAGTTTTTGGGATCTTTTCCTTCATTTTTTTTGTCGTCTTGTTTGCATGTCTGATTAGTTACGCAAGAGAACAAGACTATGGCCCTTAATTCCCACAGTGCTTGAACTGTGTGTGATGGCATTCTAAATTAATTCCTTCTCGTTTGCATGTCACTTTAACAAAAATCAGTCATTTATTGATCATTGCAACTTGTACGCTATCTAATACCCTTTTTCTTTGTATGCATTTCCATTTAGATATTGAGAGCATTGGCTTACATCCATGGTAGTATCGGAGTATGCCACAGGGACATTAAACCCCAAAATTTACTGGTGAGTTACTTGTATGATTCTTCAAATTCTTTTTACCTCTCGTCTCAACTATATATTCAAATTGGACATTTGCAATTACAGCAACTTAATCATCATCACGTAGTACCCTTCTTCTAGCAGATATTGCTAATGGAGGGAATGCTTACTTTTACTTTTAACTCACTTCTGACTAAATTTATGTTACAGGTTAACCCACATACTCATCAAGTGAAACTGTGCGACTTCGGCAGTGCAAAAGTCTTGGTATGTTATTTTTCCTGCTGCCAGTTTGATTATTTGTCCTAATTGTCATTGTTGTCTTATCATCCATTTTGCTTTAAATTGGGCAGGTAAAAGGAGAGCCAAACATTTCATACATCTGCTCTAGGTACTACAGAGCTCCTGAACTCATATTCGGGGCTACAGAGTACACTTCAGCCATAGATATTTGGTCTGCTGGTTGTGTTTTGGCCGAATTGTTGCTTGGACAGGTGGATTAGATATTTCAAATTATATATCTTGTTTCTTTACCATGTCAGGAATCTTATGTTTATAGCCCCGGCTAATATGAATACATTATACTGATTTCAGCCCCTTTTTCCTGGTGAGAGTGGAGTGGACCAACTTGTGGAAATCATAAAGGTGAGTTATGTCACATGATAGATCTTTCTTGCAACGTTGTGATGATTGTGGACATATTGTTTTTTAACCACCTCGGTTGGGTAGTTACTGTGAATGTTTCACTTTTGGAGTTGTGGCTTATAGTATCTCAGGAAATCACATCTTGATTAATGTTTTCCGAAAGCTATATTTTTGTATAGGCCAGGTTTCAATATCAACTGGGGCTTAAATATATTCTTCCTGATGTAGGTATTGGGAACCCCGACAAGAGAAGAAATTAAATGCATGAATCCTAATTACACGGAGTTCAAGTTCCCACAGATTAAAGCTCATCCATGGCATAAGGTAGGGGATCTGATATAATCTTGGATTAGCTCCTACATTTTAAGTTCTACAGGGTTCGTATGCTATATATTTATTTATGTTTCTGTGCAGATATTCCACAAACGCACACCACCAGAAGCTGTTGATCTGGTGTCAAGATTGTTGCAGTACTCGCCAAATCTTAGAAGCACAGCTGTGAGTATAAAATTAGCAAATCATGCTAGTATTGTTTTTCTTCTTTTCTGTAATTTCCTGCATATAATAGGATGTTCTAAAATCGTTTACTATTTACATATAAGAGTTCTGTATCTAATTAGATCTTTTAATAGGCATGCACATTTGTACTGTGATTATATTTTCGTTACGTAGTTCTGCATAAACTTTAGGCATAAGAAATCTGTGTTCCTATAACGTGATTATTGTAGGCACAAATTTGATGGTGAAATTTTTCTTGTAGTTGGATTCTTTGGTGCATCCATTTTTCGATGAGCTTCGTGATCCAAACACCCGCCTACCAAATGGACGGTTCCTTCCTCCTCTCTTCAACTTCAAGTCCCATGGTTAGAATTCAAAATTCATTAGGTTAAAAGTTCATATGTGTTGGTTTCAAAATGACTACCTGACATTTGATTATTGCTGTTAATTTTTAGAGCTAAAGAAGGTTGCACCAGAGATGCTGGGAAAGCTGATTCCAGAGCATGCCAGAAAGCAAAGCGCATTCTTGACTTAATGAGGCTTTATGAGTTGACATATTCCATAACCCCACATCTAAAGATGACGCATTAACTTTTTTTAGTCGTAACGCCCTTTGTACGTTCCTGGTAATCTAAATGTATTTATTTATTTGTTTTTTTATTTTCCTTTATGTAAAAGAACCAACACCAAGTTATACTCCCGTATGAGTATCCTGATCCTTGTTTCTAACCATTGACATGTAACCATTATTATTTAGCCAAGATATGTTTGTCTTTGACGAAATTTAATGTTATTTTTTCACACTTGCTCTGTTTCATGGTGCTGTGGAATCATCCTTAGTTCCTTTACCTGATGATTTCACCTTTCCTTCACATGTAAAAATTTAAGGAAATAATTTTTTCACTTTTTTAACTCTCAAGTAGAACTGCTTAAAGTTTAATTTGACATGTGATTGATATACATGTACTGAGATATACATGTACTGAGAATATGTGACAACCTAGTTTTCTGAAGTCCAAATTTGATCATTCCGACCTAGTTTTCTGAAGTCCAAATTTGATCATTCCGATGTAGTACTGCTTAAAAATGTTTCCCATTTTCAAAAACAGGAGAAAATTACAAAATGTTTAGACTCCCTACGATTCTGAGTCGTCTTGGACGGCCTTGACTGTTCTGCAGGATTAGTTAATGGGGAAGATGACAAATATATTAAAAAAAAACTAGGAGCTCAGCTTCCTTAACAGATAGCATAGGATTAATTTCAATCACTTTCTTCCCTTGAAAAAGTTCAAGATTGGGGTGTCAGGTTGATAAAGAAAGTTCAGGTTTTATGATTTGTTGACGTTTCAATTAGAAGCTAAAAAGCAAAGCCTCGGATACCTTTCTTTTCTCTTTCTCTCTCTGCTAAGCCAGAGAACTCGTTTTTTATAGCCGGCCGGGGGCTTCCATCGGATTAATACCGGTGGAAAGCCCCAAAACTTTCATTTTCTTTGTTTTCTCTTTCTCTTTTTAATAAATCTTTTTTGTATTTTCGGATCTAAGGCTTCAAAGCCTTTTCTGTTTTGGTATTCAATTTATTAGATCTCAATTCCACGGAGCTCCGGATTTTTCGTTCTTGCAGGTAATCTTGTTCTCGTAACTGATCCGAGTTATCTTCTTCTGGTGGGTTTGTTCCCAGATCTAAGGATTGCTAAGGTTATACTTTATAGTTTGGTTTTAGTTTGTATAACTTTATTTTGTAATCTCGTTCTTAAAATTGTAAGGTCGGTTTGTTTTTTGTTGTCTCACGGTCTCACCGTTTGTGTGAGTTTTGTTATTGTCTCACCGTTTGTGTGAGTTTGCTTTTGTCTTACCGATTGTGTGAGTTTGGTGCTTGATCATATGATCTTGGAGGATTGTACGGATATTATTGAAAAACACTTTGATGAAGTGTTAGTGTGTTACACACATAGGTCTGCGAATATTGTAGCTCATAGCTTAGCGAGTGCGACATATTCTATGTCAGGTCTTATGGAATGGAATGTTTCTGTTCCAGATTTTATCATCTGTAACCTTGATTCCGAGAAATATTAATGCAAGTACGATTTTATAAAAAAAAAAAAAGAAAAGATATGTCACTGCTGTAAATGGAGCATTCTTGGATTTGTAGAAGGCAGTATGACTGGTGTTTTTCGCTTCTTTTCTTTATAAAGGCCGTTGCTGATGGACCAATTCTTTACCATTGGACATAGAATATGTTTTGTACATAGAGCTTGATCATCTCAACCGCATTTGATTTGTTTGTTTGTGTAGCACCTACTGTAAATTGTAGCTACAATCCAGTCATCCAGGGATACCAGAGATAAGTGAATATGTTGGTGTTTTTGATATAAGAGGGAGAGAGATAATTATTGGGTGGAAGCATAAAATTTTATTCATTATCATGCTCTTTATAAAGTGCTAATACAAGACAAACATCCATGATTAGTGCCACATATGAAGCCTAATCAATAAGAAATCTTTTACAATCAAGTAATATTAAAAACACAATCAACCAATTGATATTATGGTTACTATTTTGAATCAATATTCCAACACTCCCTCTTGATTCAAAATTGTAAAACTTATTGAGAAATTTTAAACGACGATGTACTTCCCATCATCACCCAAACATGGAGCACTTCTCTCCACAAACATGGAGCACTTCTCTCCACAAACATGGTGCACTTCTCACCATATCCAATTTGTTGATGCACTTCTCACCAACTTACACATTTGGAGCACTTCTCTCCAAAATCAAAACAAATCTTCTTCGTCAACTTGTTGTGTCTTGTTGACACTTTCTTCCATTTTGTTTCTACAATACTTTTGCACATGTCCAAACCTTTTGCAATTAAAACATTGAGGCTTTCCCTTATTCAACAATCTTTTTCTTCATGCCCATTCTTCTTGCAATGACCACATGTAGTAAATTTAATTTTCTCTTTTGAAGTTTTGGTTAAATAAGCTTCTTCAACCGCATCTTCAGTTTTCTTGTTTCTCATTGCTCTTCTTTGTTCCTGGGCTTGCAAAGAATTAATAAGCTCGGATAAACCTAATTCATTTATATCCTTTGAATCTTCAAGAGATGAAAGTTTTGCCTCAAATCTTTCAGGCAAACTCACAAACAGCTTCTCTACAACTTTGCTATCGGGTAGATCCTCTCCCATTAGCCGTATTTTGTTGATCACAACCATCAATTTGTCATAATAATCTTGTATATTGTCGCTTTCTTTCATGGTTAAAATCTCAAAATCCCTTTTGAGATTTAAGACTTGCATCTTCTTTGCTCTTGCATTACCTTCATACAAATCTTTTAGTTTATCCCAAGCCTCTTTTCCTGTTTCACAAGTCATGATTCTTGTGAAAATTGATTCCGACACTGCAGCATGAATTATTGATAAAGCCCTTGGAGCCTTGCTTAATTCATCTTCGTGAGCCCTGATTTGATTTAATGTTGGATTGTTAGCAAGTGGTTGTATCACCGTCTCAGTTTCAACCCACTTCCATAAACCCACACCTCTCAAATAAGCTTTCATCTTGACAGCCCATACTTGATAATTTTCACCGTTAAACGTTGGAGGAGAAAGATTTGATGTGTTATTTGAGGTCATGGCTATACACCACTCACAGACCCCTTAAGATCATTGATGCTCGGATACAATGTTGGTGTTTTTGATATAAGAGGGAGAGAGATAATTATTGGGTGGAAGCATAAAATTTTATTCTTTATCATGCTCTTTATAAAGAGCTAATACAAGACAAACATCCATGATTAGTGCCACATATGAAGCCTAATCAATAAGAAATCTTTTACAATCAAGTAATATTAAAAATACAATCAACCAATTGATATTATGGTTACTATTTTGAATCAATATTCCAACAGAATATAAAGCATTATATTCTTCGTTACATCAAATGCTGGTTTAGCAATTAGGATATTATTAAGTGGAAAGTATTTTCCTAATCTGCAGGGATGCTTTGAATTGCAGTTAAGAGTAACATTGCAAGTTCGTGAATGGTAGCACAGCCCGTATATCTACAGTAACATTTGTCCAAATTTTGCAGGCCACATAAATTTGTCTAAAAAGAAGTCGCTACCCTTTTTTTTTCGTTTAGCGAATAAATCTTAGGCTACACTCTTGTACTGATACAGCTACACTATTTAAACACCCATTTTCTAGAAAGGAAAGGATCTACTTCTCATTCTTTTTTTCTTCTTTAATTAGTAAAAATTATAGCTATCAAATATTATAACAGGTCTCTTCTTCTCTTGATCCGTTGGACACTACATTTTCATCATCTCTCTCACTTTTTTTTTTGTTTCTGCAATTAGGTATTTTCTCTCACTACCAATTTTCCATGATAAAAAAAATACTATATGTTACTATCATACTACTGATTTTTTTAATATGTGTATTCTTTCTTTATAAATTGATTTCTACTTTTCATAAATTATTTTTGTAATCCAAAAAAGGTGAGAAGAAAAGTTGCATACAATCAGATCTAAATAATTTGAATGTTTTATCTGAAGACATCTTAATTGCTCTTTGCCAAAGGATGATGAGTTTCTCTAGCATGTTGTTTACAATCAATTATTATATTTATTAGATAGGGTGATGTGCATTGTACATCTACTACGGAGAGATAACTTGGCATATTTGAGGCAGGGTGTCAATACACCTGCAATTAGGGATGTAATTTAAACCGAGTCAGCTCGAACTCGACTCGAGCTCGACTCGGAAAAATGGGCTCGATTTGGCTCGAACACGTTTTCAGGTTTGATTAAAAACTCGAGTTGAGCCGAGTTTTTTGGAGCTCGACTCGAGCTCGACTCGATAAACTTGAACTCGAACTCGACTCGGCTCAAACTCGAACTCGATTAATTTTTTTTATTTTTTCTTAAAAATAATAATGTGTCTATTATTTTATCTGTCATCACTCAACTATTTATGAAAATTACTTTTAAATTTAACTTTATTTTTTTCATATGTTATGTGCAATATTATATTATTAGTATAATTAGTGAAATTTTGAATTAAATTTGTTCTAATATGAGAATGGCGATCTAAATTAGCAGATATTAAATTGATGAAATAGCAATCAAAGTTCGATTTCTGAATTTTACTTCCATATATTTTGTCTTCATACAATTATAAACCATAACAACAAGATAGCAGCAAAATATTAAATAGTAACATCATAGACTTGTTGTATGCCATATTTCTATTCAATTATAAATAAATTTTATAAAATTACTAATGACTCTCGATGTAGGGTGCCTATTTGCCTAATTTTAAAAAAATATAACACATATGAGCTCACAGTCAAAAAATGTTTCACATTTTATTATTCTTATTATCATCGTTTACTAGTTAAATACTTAGATATTTATATGCATAATCTGTACTAAAGATATAATTTATCCGTAAATATAAGAATATAATAAACTAAAAGTTTACTTAATTGATTGGAAAAGTTGATTATCGAAATCAAAAAATATAAAATTTCGAAAGTTTATTATCATTTAAAATTGGGAAAATAATATAACAAATAGTTTTCATGGAGCTTAAGTCGAAACTCGAAAACTCGATAAGAACCCGATAAACTTGAAAACTCGGTAAAAACTCGAAAAATTTGATAAAACTCGATAAGCTCGAAAACTCGAAAACTCGGAAACTCGTTTAAAAACTCGATAAGCTCGAAAGCTCGGTTAAAAGCTCGATAAGCTCGAAAGCTCGATAACAGCTCGAACTCGACTCGTATAGTAAACGAGTCGAGTTCGAACACATATTTCAGGCTCGATAAATTTTAGGCTCGACTCGACTCGTGAAAAAAAAGCTCGAACTCGAATAAAAAAAGCTCGAACTCGACTCGACTCGACTCGAATTACATCCCTACCTGCAATGCAAGAAGACTATCAGGATCATGTCTTGAAATCTATTCTTGGACAGATTTGTATGTTGTGTTTGGTTGGGATGAATGGAATGTAAAGGAATGGAATGAAATGCGAATTATGAAATAGGTTAATGTCTAAAATATTCATTACTTTATCATTTCCATTCTTAATCATTTTAACAAGAACTCAAACTCACCTATTTAAGAAGAAATGTTCCATTCTCCCCAACATTCAATTTCTTCATATAGAAATTTTGTACCTATCCATTTTTTTTTCTAAATCTTCCTTTTACCTCCATTTTTTTCTTTTAATTTCATTTCATTTCATTCCATTCTCTCCAACCAAACACAACATTAAATTTGCAGTAGACACATACCCTTATCTCTATACTACCTGGTAGGCTGGTAAGTGATAACTCCCATGGTTGATTAGAGGCTTCCGACCATTGTTCCGGGGTGCTTCACCTGAGTTTGGGTGCCTGCAAAACAATGCTTGCCCAGGGGTGGTGGCCGTCAAGAACCTCCGACGTAAGAATCAGTAATCAGAAATAATAATAATCAAGCTGGTAAGAGTGTATCTGATGTGAAGGGAGAGAATATGTAGTTATAAGCTTGAATATCTCAAAATTGTGTCCCTCTTACTTGTGTGCGGAATAGGGGTATTGATAGGCTGGGTCTTCCAGTCACTGTGGTCCACGTGGCAGCCGCAAAAGCTACAGTGAGCCGCCGTTGCAACAGTGATCGGTGTGACCCTTCCTGACACGCCTCATTCTGTCACTGCGCCGAATTGCTCAGAATGTGTCTGTTACAGTTGGGTGTCCTTGTGTTCCTTTAAATACTTTATTGTCCCCTGTTTTATAAAGCAAAATATTTTGTACAAGAATATTTTTCTAAAATACTTATTGCCCAAGTCAGTAATTTAGGAAAATAAATATCTTACGACACGTGTATGGAATGATAGGTACTGTCTGGTAGCTGACAGCGGGTACCTGCTATCAACAATTGAGTGTCCTTTGAGCATGATGGTAAGTATGGTGCTTGACGGCCTTTGCTTTATTGATCATTGCTTTTTTCTTATAATATGATGTGTATATATATATGGCAATATTATTGTAATCAAGATGTATAAAATAAGAAATATATTTGGAACATGTATGATGTGATAAGGTGGCGGACATGTAGGTAGCGGGATATGTAGGTAGCGGGCAGTTAGATTAAAAGAAGACATAGGTGACAGACACCTAGATTAAAAAGACATGTAGCTGGTAAACATGATGTTAGGATAAAAGGTGGCGGTAGCGGGCTATTGGTATAAATGGCTACCTATCATTGCCCCTACTCCCTCTAGCTGCTTTAGCGGGTAGGGAAGTATAAGAAAAAGAGCTTGGTGCATAAAACAATACATCTAGGAGTTAGAATAATAGTGTCATGTAAGTGATGTGAGGTTGCAAGACATGAGGTAATAGTATGAAACAATATATGTGAAATTATGCACATAAAATGCCAATGTATTATTGCTGGAAGTAATAATAATTTTTTATGCCCCCCAAGTGTTGGCGGACAACACTTAGGGTTAGAAAAAATTTGTTTTTTAAAGAAATTTTTGGATGCCCCCAAGTGTTGGCGGACAACATTTGGGAGTTAGAAAAAATTTGCTTTGTAAATAAATTTTTGGATGCCCGCCAAGTGTTGGCGGACAACAATTAGGGTTAGAAAAAAATTGATTTGTAAAGAAATTTTTGGATGGCCCCAAGTGTTGGCGAACAACACTTGGGAGTTAGAAAAAATTTGGTTTGTAAATAAATTTTTGGATGCCCCCTAAGTGTTGGCGGACAACACTTAGGGTTAGAAAAAATTTTATTTGTAAAGAAATTTTTGGATGCCCCCAAGTGTTGGCGGACAACACTTGGGAGTTAGAAAAAAATTGTTTTGTAAATAAATTTTTGGATGCCCCCCAAGTGTTGGCGGATAACACTTAGGGTTAGAAAAAATTTGATTTGTAAAGAAATTTTTGGATGCCCCAAGTGTTGGCGGACAACACTTGGGATTAGAAAAAATTTGTAAATGTTTTGAAGCTATTATTGATGTAGGTTGCATGTATATTGATAATATTTTCAAAGGGTGAAATTTAAAGAGTAAATTTTTTTTTGAATAAAAAATGTGTCATAGCAGTTTCAAATTTACAAAGTTTGTGAATGTGTTGTAGTAAAAAGGAAAGAGAAAAAACTTTTGTTTTTGGTGATTTGCAAACTTGAAGAAAAAATGAATTTAGAATTTTGATGCTTTTGTTCTGTAGAAGTATGTCACTAAAAATATAAAATAATGATTGCATGGTATGGTAGATAGATGGTTGTTGGCGGACAATTGATAGGTAAATATGCATTTTGAAGTTTTGCTAAGCTGGATAGTAATAAGCGTGCAAAAAGTTATAACGTTGAGAGGCAGGTGATAATTTTTTTAACAATTGAAGTAAAATATTCAGACGAAAATTATTAAAATGAATATATTATTATTTTTTTTGCCAAATAAATAAGGTGATTTGATTTTTTTTTCTTTTTTGTTTGAGGCAAGTGAATGAAATGATATTTTTTGAAGTAACAATAAATGAAGTGATATATTCGGAGGCGAATAAATGAAGTGAATATTTTTTTAGAAGTTTTTAAATTGAATTGTAAATTAATAATTGTTATGTGTAAAAGTTTGAAACAATATAAGTGAAGTAATTAAAATAAAAGCTTGGCGGTGGAGTAATAAAAGAAGACATGCTTAAATAGTAAGTCAGTATAAAGAGGAGACGGATGCCAAAAATGAATTGCGCTTTTAATGTGATTTTTATTGTAAAAATAGTTGTATAAGCAGCGGGCACATAGTACCAAATAAGGTGACGGGTGGAAAGGACACAGTACAATTTAATAAAGTGATGGGTGGCAAGGTAGTATGTACATGTTATGTGTGTGTTATGTACATATGTAAGGTGAACTGATAGTGTTGTATATATGTTGCAAGTCTAGATGGTGCTTGTGAGACAGCGTGTTGCTGATGTTAGCGGATGAAGAGAGTGAATGTTAGGTTAAAAATGAAGTCATGTGTGCTAATGTTGAGATACGGGCTATATACGCGTAACAAGCAGGCGTAATTAATATGCAATAGTAGACATGTTAATGAGTGTGAGAGATAAATAGTATTGGGAGATGTAGGTAAGATTTTGCAAGCATGTCATGATATTTGTATAAGTGATAGTGTATAATAACGAGAGTAAAAAACCTGTAACCGCATGTTGCGTATTTGAAGTAGACGAATTTGTTGATGCATCCCAGAAAATAATTGCTATAGTTGCTTGTTGAGAGAACATGTGTGACTTTGATTCCATTGTGAGGATATAGCCTTTGATGCAATTATTTTTGAGAGAGTGAAGAAGACCACGTGTTATGATGTTCTTGTGAGTTTGTAGCATAGTTATGGATGTTGCCTTTGTGAATTCTTGATGATGCAACCTTTTTGATAGGTTGCTTGCAAGCTTTGTTGATGTTTACAGCCCTTCTTTGATTTCAAATAACCTTTGATGGATGACCCGAATCAAAGTTTATGGGGACTTAGAAAATTTTTCACATCTTGCATGTAGCGCTTCTTTGTTGATATTTGTTGCCCGCTAGGGGACTTAGACAAATTTTGCATCTCTTATGATAGATAAACTTCTTTGTTGATATTTGATGCCCACCAGGGGAATTAGACAAATTTTGCACCTCTTGTGATAGATGACTTCTTTGTTGATATTTGATGCCCACCAGGGGAGTTAGACAAATTTTGCACATCTTGTGATAGATAACTTCTTTGTTGATATTTGATGCAGACAAATTTTGCACATCTTGTGATAGATAACTTCTTTGTTGATATTTGATGCCCACCAGGGGACTTAGACAAATTTTGCACCTCTTGTGATAGATAACTTCTTTGTTGATATTTGATGCCCACCAGGGGACTTAGACAAATTTTGCACCTCTTGTGATAGATAACTTCTTTGTTGATATTTGATGCCCACAAGAGGAGTTAGACAAATTTTGCACATCTTGTGATATATAACTTCTTTGTTGATATTTGATGCCCACCAGGGGACTTAGACAAATTTTGCACCTCTTGTGATAGATGACTTCTTTGTTGATATTTGATGACCACCAGGGGACTTGGACAAATTTTGCACCTCTTGTATGTAGGATCGCAGTGCCACAAAAGGTTGTTTTTTGCCTTGTTGGTTGGTTGGTTGCTTGCCCACTAGTGGACTTGGTTGCTTTTTGGTTGCTTGCCCACCAGGGGACTTGGTTGCTTGCCCACCAGGGTACTTGGTTGCTTTGTTGGTTGCTTGCCCACCAGGGGGCTTGGTTGCTTGCCCACTAGGGGACTTGGTTGCTTGCCCACCAGGGGACTTGGTTGCTTTGTTGGTTGCTTGCCCACCAGGGGACTTGGTTGCTTTGTTGGTTGCTTAACCGTTTGGTCGTTTGGTTGCTTTTGTTGCTTTTCCAATTTCTGAGATTGCTATGACCGCTCTGAGATGTCCCCCGTTTAAGATGTAAAGTGGTTTTTACAACTATAAACCGTTGTAGTTGTAAGCAGGTGGTGCCTCTCCAAGCAAAGACCACACAGGGAGTTAGATGTCACCTTTCATCACGTAAGTATCTCATATTTTCTTGTTAACTTCGCTTTTTTGTTGATGTCATGAGACCAGGATGTTTTTTGGTTGATGGCGGTCATAAGAGCATCATGTTTTTTGTTGGTGGCGGGTTATGTAGGAGCGAGCTATTTTTGTTGACCGTGATATGTGGCCTTCCAACTTATGTTGTTTTGAGAGCTAGTAACTAATGATGGATGAAATTTTTTTTTTGTGGCATAAGAAATTTTCTCTAGCCGTTGTAGCAATCTTTTGTGTTGCTAATGCTTTTGTGTGATAGAAATATTCTGAGGCAAGAATAATTTTTTTGTAAAAAGGTAAAAGTATTTATTTGAGATAGTAATTTTTTGTGAGATAAAAATTTTGTTGCTAATGCTTTTGTGTGATAGAAATATTCTGAGTCAAGAATAAATTTTTTGTAAAGAGGTAAAAGTATTTATTTGAGATAGTAATTTTTTGTGAGATAATTTTTTTTTTGTGGAGATAGTAAATTTTCTTTTGTGAGATAGAAAATGTTGTAAATGCTTTTTGTGGGATGAAAAGATTTTGTTGAAATACTAAATATTTGTGTAAAATAGAAATTTTTGTAAATGTTGCTTGTGCCATAGAATTTTTTTGTAGAGATAGTAAATAGATTTTTATGAGATAGAAATTTTTTGTAAATGGTTTGTGTAAGATAGACATTTTTGTTGAACTACTAAATATTTTTTGTGAGATAGGTACTCTTTTTTTTTTTTTGAGATAAAATGCTTTTGTGCAATGATTTTTTTTTTTTGTAAGTGTTTTTTGTGAGATAGAAAGTTTATGTTGGGATAGTAATTTTTTTTTGTATGAGAGAGAATTTTTTGTAAATGATTTTTGTGAGATAAAGAATTTTTTGTTGAGCTAATAAATATTTTTTGTGAGGTAGAATTTGTTTTAGAGAGGTTTTGTTGAAATAGTAAATATTTCGAGATGACAATCTTTTTTTTCCAAGTAATAAAAATTTTGACATGGTAAATTTGTATTTGAGATGGTAAATATGTTGAGATTGGTAGAATTTTTTTTTTTACATTGAAAAATATTTTTTGAGATAAATCCTTTTTTTTTAAAAAAAGATTTTTTTTTTGAGATAATGAAATATTTTTGTATGCCACAGAAATTGTTTTAAGATAAAACCTATTGGTGCTGCCATGAGTTTTCTTCAATGAGTTTCTTCCAAAAACAACCAAATAAACCTTAACTATTTAAAGTTTAGGTCGGAGAGAAATTCACTGTAGGCCCGTCGGTTTGTTCAGTGGTATGTTAGTAGAGCAGGTGAGGGGTTTTCCACAAGAAAACTCCCCCTACTTCTAGCGCCAAATGATAACTCCCACGGTTTGACAGGGTTAGTGCTTTCTCTCTTAGGTTTAGGAATTTGTCAAAATAAAAGTGAAATTAAATTAGATTTAGGATTCCACTTAGAATCCTCCCCAGGAGACGACATTTTCCGGGATCAAGTCAAACTGGTCAAACCTAAGCCAAAATCGTTTTCCGACATATTTTCGACATCGACTTAGGATGAGAATATCATGTTAAATGGTGTTTTATATCCTAGGTTATTTATGTCAAAAGATTTAGGCATCGGCTAAAGGCTCGCATATCGAGAATTTTCAAACATTGCTTTTACGAACCAAAATTGCCCATATTATTTAAAAGCATGTCGTTCTTAAATGTTTTACTCTCAAATTTTCTTGATATATTTGTTTAATATTTATATTTAATTTGCCTTTCCAAAAGCCATGCCAAAAGACCCTAAATAAATTTTAGTCCGAAAAACCCGTAAATCCTTATTTATCCGGATAAAATCTTTTAAATTCAAACTTAAATATTTCTTGGACCTCATAGTCATTATTTCATAAGAAATATTATGTTTGAATATTTTTCAAGTTAAAACTTTTGTCTTAGTTGTCGGTAAAGAAAAATGAATTTTTTGGTCGCTCTGGAAGGCCATTTTAACGTTCGAAAAAATTCGTAAAAATACTTCCACATATCTTTTTGACTTGAGACCTTGGATATGTCCTTAGTTTCTCAATAGGACATTTTAGAATAAGTTTCGGAAATTTTGGATGACTTTTTTCCGGGACCCCTTCAATCGATACGTAATTGATTTAATGATCGCTTAAAAGTCATAGAAGATCAACTCATTTCAAGGTGAAATTTTGACCATAATCCTCTGGGAACATTTCTAGGGGATTCCCAAAATTTCATAATTTTTCAATGATTTTTCGATTTATTGCGATTAAACCCATTTTGGCTTGTCCGTACGCGCATTTTTTAATTTTTGTGCATTTCATAAATGGTAAAATCGTGTTGGCACATTCTCCCATGCATTTTTGAATTGTTGCACAGCTGCTAGGACATTTGGAATGTTCCCCCACACCTTCCTTGATTTATTTGCATTTATTCCATTTATTTTAAACCAAAAACCCTACTAAACTTTCTATATATACCCCCACTTCCTCTCATTTGTGTGCAAGCCTCCAAGAGCCTAAAAGATCTGAAGAAACACTCTCTCTATAGCATAAAAACATTAAAAACGTTTCTTGAGTGCAAGCCAAAAATATTTCATAGTTTTGCTCCATTTTGGCTAGTTTTCTTCATCTATTCTTGCTCTCTTCAACACACCTTTGTTCACCAATCTTTTTGTGATCTTTGGACCTTATTTTTACAGTTTCTTGGTGACCTTTTAAGCCTATAAAATTCGGCCCCCAAGCCCCATATTCCGGCGACTTTTCCGGCGACTATTTTGGTGTGTTTTTGGCTTCGTAGCTAGCTTTTTCTCTTGTTTTCTCTTTAGATCTCAAGGGTTATAAGTTGGTTTCATATTGTTATATATATTTTTATATATAACCGAATATATATCTTGTATATTGTGCTTGCTTGCTCATTATTTATATAAACTAGCTTATATTCATTAATCCTTGCACTTTGTCACTTATATACACTTGTTCTTGAAGTTTATTCGTGTAGTGTATATTTGTGCGAGTTGTAAGTTGATTCAAGAAGCATTTAAAATATTATCCAAAGCTTCTTGGTAAGTCCTTGATATACCCATTTATTTTGGGTGAAGACAAGGCCATTTAACCATCTTTTGGTTTTGGTTTACAAAGTTACAATCTTGTTTACCTTAAGTGGTTTAAACCTGATTTTATTAAGTAACCAAAAGATAAGGTTTTATTTTGTTCTTGTTTATCCTAGTCCTTGATCTTTAACTTTCTTTAATTATTTTACAAGGGACATAAAGGAACAAGACCAAGTGAACTTGTGTTTCCACAAGTTGCACCATTCGGCCCCCTTTTTATTACCATTCGGCCGAAGCCTTTTTAAGGCTCTTTATTTTTATTTTCTTGCTTGTTCTTTGCTTGCTTGCTTGCTTGTTTATGTGCTCTTACGTGTTTAATTTCTCGCACTAATTTTAACGCATAATAGCGGCCCTCGTTTTATCCTATAGATAAGCGAGTTACATTTCTGTACGTGTGAGTTGTGTTGTGATTAATTGTTGTGTGCTTGCATTCACGTTTAATTTATTGTCTTGCATATTTTCATTTGTCCTCGCACTTGCGAGTTGAATATTTTTATTTCGGTCCTTGCACTTGCGAGTTGAATATTTTTCTTTCGGTCCTCGCTATTGCGAGTTGAATATATTACTATATATATAAATTAAGCACCATCGTTTTTCCGTTTGGCGACGTGAAGAGCTCGAAATTAATAACGAATCAATTATTTTAACACGTAATAGCGTCCCCGTGGCTAGTACCGTAACATACTAGTTTTGCACGGACTTATTATATATCTCTCTCTTATATTGGTTGTTGGTTAGACTTGTATTCTAATCTTTGCTGTGAGGTGAAGTGAAGTGAGGTGACTCTTGTTCTAAGATCCAAGTCTTAGGTGCACTAACGGGGAGTTAGTGGCCTTCGCACAGTGAAGAAAAGGGAAGACCCAAGACCTAAGATCTAAGATCCAAGACCTGCAAAGTTGTAGAAGTACATAGTCTTGTAAAAGGGTTACTACTACAAGTCTTTGAGGAGGTAACGGGGAGTTACGCTCCAAGATAATTCTTGTAGTGGGTATTTGCTATTTATTGTGAGGATAATACGCGTGTGTATTGCTCCAAGTTAAATAAATAGTGGTCTAGGAGTTGTAAAGGCTTTTCCGCCTACTATAAAGGAGTTTCTTTATAGTGGAAGAAATCTCGAGTCCAGGGAGGAGCTCGGGGACTGGAGTAGGGGTGTTCGAATCCATTAGGGGTTGCGGGCATCGCGAACCAGGATAAAATCGACCGTGTTATTTTATTTTCTCTTTTACTTGCTTCCGCACTCGATTTACTTGCTTACAAGTAACGATTTTTTAAAAGAGGAAAGAAACTTCGAAAAGCCAAGCTCTAAATTTTAAAAAAGTGATAAGCTATTCAACCACCCCTTGTAGCTTATCTAACCCATATACGGGACCTATCACGGTTGATTAGAGGCTTCCAACCACTGTTCCGGGGTGCTTCACCTGAGTTTGGGTGCCTGCATAGCAAAACAATGCTTGCCCATGGGTGGTGGCCGTCAAGCACCTCCGACGTAAGAATCAGTAATCAGAAATAATAGTAATCAAGCTGGTAAGAGTGTATCTGATGTGAAGGGAGAGAATATGTAGTTATAAGCTTGAATATCTCAAAATTGTGTCCCTCTTACTTGTGTGCAGAATGGGGGTATTTATAGGCTGGGTCTTCCAGTCACTGTGGTCCACGTGGCATCCGCAAAAGCTACAGTGAGCCGCCGTTGCAACAGTGACCGGTGTGACCCTTCCTGACACGCCGTCATTCTGTCACTACGCCGAATTGCTCAGAATGTGTCTGCTACAGTTGGGTGTCCTTGTGTTCCCTTGAATACTTTATTGTCCCCTGTTTTATAAAGCAAGATATTTTGTACAAGAGTATTTTTCTAATGATACTTATTGCCCAGGTCAGTAATTTAGGAAAATAAATATCTTACGACACGTGTATGGAATGATAAGTACTGTGCTGGTAGCTGACAACGGGTACCTGCTATTAACAGTTGAGTGTCCTTTGAGCATGATGGTAAGTATGGTGCTTGACAGCCTTTGCTTTATTGATCATTGCTTTTTGCTTATAATATGATGTATATATATATATATGGCAATATTATTGTAATCAAGATGTATAAAATAAGAAATATAGTTGGAACATGTATGATGTGATAAGGTGGCGGACATGTAGGTAGCGGGATATGTAGGTAGCAGGCAGTTAGATTAAAAGAAGACATAGGTGACAGACACCTAGGTGTTACAGGACGCAGATCAGTCCTATACAAATCGAACAGAATTGTAGAACAAAGAGAAAGAATTATTCAAGAAGGAGATGAGAGACTAGAAATTAGAGAGACTTTGAGAGAAGAAGACTTTGATTAATTTTCTGATTAATGAAAATGATTCCTTACATCTGTTTATATAGAGATTACAAAAGAAATTGAAATTCAACTAACTAATTTCTAACAACCTATATCGAGAACTCCTATAAAGTTCCGCCCTTATCATACTTCCCCCTTTCAAGAAGACTTGTCCTCAAGTCTTGTGTAGAGCTGGAAAAATCTGGAAAGAAACACAGCACAACAACATGTTCTTTTCCACAGCTAAAGGCATGTGATGATGTATCAACCATAGGCATCTGAGACTGATGTTTGCAGCATTGCAGATTCTCAAAGCCAAAATCCACCAATATTGCACGGTCACGATTATACTGCCCAGTCATACTTAACTGATCAACCCATTTGAGTTTCCAATATAGCATTAGGAGATAGATATGAAGTTGCATCAGCTTCTTTAGACCAATCAAATAGACTAACAGTGATAGAACAGTCTCCATACAACTTGGAAGGGCTGACACTGCTTGAATTGCTTCCATAAAGCATGTAAAAATCACAACTAAACCATAAGCTGTTAAAAACTGCACATCTTGTTTGCAATTTTCACAGGACCTGCAAGAATTCACTATAGCAATCCCAAGACCCCAAGCAGTAATCACATTCACACTCACATGATTCTCAGTCAAATCTCTAATATTTTTATTTTTGTTTGTACCAAACTCAACAACGGAACATGATTTGCTAAATTTATCCCTCCAAGGTAATGGTCGTATACCAAGACCCATTGTGATATCTGTCAGACAGTAACACTCAAAAGAGTTTTTTATGTTAGTAATACAGTTAACACAGTTAGTCCCAACCAGAAATACCTCACCAGCAGTATTAATACAACAATCCCCATGACCTTCCTTTATAGACAGAACTACAACCTCTCCTTTATAGACTCTACAATACTGAATTTCACCGTATAACGCACTCCAAACATACTTCTGATTCAGGCCCCTCGGCTTCAACAACAACGCTGCATTTTTATCCCTCCAAGGAATAGGTTTAGCTGTCCACCCCTTCTCAGATTCATTGTCATACTGATTGATCCCCTCTTTTACAATTATTTCCGGGCTGAAATGTTTATAAACAAGCCCAACACTACTAAGCTCAGTAGTCAGCCCCTGGATTACCCTCTTTGCAGTTGCAGTAAGCTCCCCCTTAAGGCCTCCAACCACAGTACTTTTATCCCTCCAAGGAGTAATTTTAACTTTCCAACCCTTTTCAGAGGTACTATCACCGCTACCATACTTTTCAGACACTTCCAACCCAGAAAATTGAAGCACTTCGTAAGCTTGACACAATTGACCTTCCTTGTGCGCATTACTAAAGATTGAGTATTATCCTTCATTGAACCTTTGTCCAGATTACCATCAAACACCTGCTTTGCATCACCCAAAATCTCATTTTGTGCAAACAAATTTAGCCCTAAACTGACATCTTCACTTGCAGGTTCTGATGATGTATCAACAGAATCCAGTACCACATCAACTACACCATCCTTGTTCATTTCAGCTTCGCCCAACACATCAATTTCATCCTTCTCCTTAATAGCTTGCATCATCTTTTTCACATTTTCTTCTAATCGTCTGATACTTTTTTATTTCTCCTTATGCTGCATAACATCAATTTCATCTTTCTCCTTATGCTCTATACTGTTATTGAAGAAATCTTCATAATCCTGAATTTTGTCACTTAGATATTCTTCCAGGGAATCCTCCCATTTATTGAACTCATTCTCTTCTATATCCATTATATTCCCTTTGATTATTGTTCCAAACTTATCACACAAATCCTTAACAAACTCAGGCCATTCCACATCTAGGTTGCAGATATAATCTTGTGCCCACACATATGCTTTATCAAACATACACATATATGCAAGATCTACCTTCTGTTCATTAGGAGTCTCAAGAAATGAAAAACATTTTTCACATTGCTTAATCTACATTCTTACACTACTATTTCCATAAAAGTTCGGAATCTCAAAATAAATTTTTATTGGAATAGTCGTATCACCTGAATTACATTGTTCCTCCCATTGTTCAGCCATTTCACTCTTCTTGTAATCAAAAGTTTCTTTCAGTATTTTTATCAAACACCTTCAGTGCAGGCGAAACCCTTGCTTTTCTTGAACTTTTTCCGTAATCTTTATCTCCGGAAAGATCAAAATCACCAGGAAAGACACGGCTTAATAGTAGAGAACAGAAATTGAAGCTTGAATACTCAATAATGTAGTTTGTAGAAGATGATTGTAAGATAATTTGCAAGAAAAACGATGAAAATTATGAAAATTGAAAAAAAAATGATCACGATTGTAGCGGAAGATGATAGAACAGCTCTGATACCATTGTTACAAGACGAAGATCAGTCCTATACAAATCGAACAGAATTGTAGAACAAAGAGAAAGAATTATTTAAGAAGGAGATGAGAGACTAGAAATAAGAGAGACTTTGAGAGAAGAAGACTTTGATTAATTTTCTGAATAATGAAAATGATTCCTTACATCTGTTTATATAGAGATTATAAAAGAAATTAGAATTTAACTAACTAATTTCTAATAACCTATATCGAGAACTCCTATAAAGTTCCGCCCTTATCATATGTTACAGGACGAAGATCAGTCCTATACAAATCGAACAGAATTGTAGAACAAAGAGAAAGAATTATTCAAGAAGGAGATGAGAGACTAGAAATAAGAGAGAATTTGAGAGAAGGAGACTTTGATTAATTTTTTGATTAATGAAAATGATTCCTTATATCTGTTATATAGAGATTACAAAAGAAATTGAAATTCAACTAAGTCATTTCTAACAATCTATATCGAGAACTCCTATAAAGTTCCGCCCTTATCACTAGGTTAAAAAGACATGTAGTTGGTAAACATGATGTTAGGATAAAAGGTGGCGGTAGCGGGTTAAAAGGTGACGGTAGCGGGCTATTGGTATAAATGGCTACCTATCAGTAAGTCTTAATTTAATTTGAAGTAACTTTCTTCAAATTTCATCGCTTTTATTTAACTGAATATGTTCCTCTTTATTTTATTTAGTATGAGAGGAGGCTACTAGTACTGCAACCACGACTAGTACCAGATCCATGGATGATAATGGATATTTCATAGGAATCATCAGGAATTAAATAGTGTGTAGAATTTTTATTTTGTATTTTTTGAATTTGTCTGCTTTGTAATTTATTAAATATATTTGATGCGATTTGTTTCGTTTTTTTAGAGGGGAATCCTCTCAACTATTTATAAAATATTTTTTTAATTAATAAAATTAATACGAGTTACCGTCCTCTTTTATTTCCGGTGAACTTTTATCATTTCTTTTATTATTCGAAGAATGATAAATTTATTTAGCTTTTATGTTTTTGTAATATTTCATTCTGAATTAATGTAGAATTTAATCTTAAATGACAACTCATTTTGTACAAGAATATTTAAATTAATGAAGAATTAATGGAGAAAGTAAAACAAAATATTTGAATAATTTACCAACTCTTTTTTATACAAAACAAATATTAAACAAAAGAAGTAAACAAATATTTGAATGATTTACAGAAATGGTTTAGCAAAAAAAAAAACAAAAGAAATGAATGAAACAAAACAAAATAGAAGAAATGAGTGAAGTAAACAAAATAGTAGAATGAAAGTAAACTCGTCAACCCGTTCGGCTCGTATCGGCCCGCATGCTGTCTAATCCGCGTGTTGTTCAACCCGCCATCAGGGTCGGTTCTGAATTTTCGGGGGTCCAATGCCAATTTTTTTTAAGAGAATTTATTGAATATACGGGTATTTGTACTTCTGTTTGCAAAAATACTGTACTCTTGAAATCTTTGCAATTATACGGTGTCTTCTATCTTCTTTGCAATTATAGTACTTCTCCATCTTCTTTGCCACCGACCCCGACCTCCCTTCTCAGAACCAACTGGCAACTCCGACGTCACAGGCGAAACTCCACCACATCAACCCCGACCCCGACCTCCCCCATCATCTTCTCCGATAAATAAAATATATAAAAAATAATAATTATAAAATTAATTATTATTATGTTAATAATATTTTAATATTATTAACATAATAATTAATTATTAATTAATTATTAATTAATAATTAATAAAATATATTATACATAAAATTACTAATATATTTTATCATCTTTTTTAATTATTATTAATATAATAATAAATTTAATTGATTAATATATAATATAATATAATTATTAATATAATTATATTATTATAATTATATTAATTGATTATAATTATTAATTAATAATTATATTATAATTATAATTATATTATAATTATTAATTGATTATATATAATATAATAATAAAATTACTAATATATTATACCTACTTAATTATTAATTGAGTAGGTAGTTTATCTAATTAATTATTAGATCGGATGAGGTAATATATGACCTCATCCGATCTCCCTCCCTTCCGCAACCACCACCACCTCATCTCCCTCCCTTCCTTCAACCTCCCATCTCCCTCCCTTCCGCAACCACCACCACCTCATCCGATCAACGCCGCCGACTCCGATCCCCACCTTTGCCATCGACGTCGGGAATTAATTCGATCCTCCACCTTCTCAATTCGTTGTCTCTGTGTGTATCTGTGTCTTTCTCAGTTGAACTTCTGTGTCTTTCTCAGTTGAAGTTCGAAAATAGAAGGATGGAGGCTTCAATTAAGTTATTGTGGTGGTGGCCGGCGACGATTTGAACGGGAAAGAAAGAAGGGAAGGTGGGTGGCAAGGGAAGGTGGCACGGAAGAGAGGTGAGATACGCGAGGGGTGAGAAGAGAGAGACGCGAGAGATAAATAAGAGAGAGTAGAATTCGTACAAATTGATTAAATTGGTGCATATTGATAGGAAATAGTATTTTTGCAATTTTAAAAAAAAATTGGTATAATTGCAATTAAGATGGTAAATTTGCAAATAGCTCTTCTAAAAAAAAGTAAAATTGCAAAAATTTACTTTTAACAATTTATTTATCAAAAAACCTCTTTTTTTAAAGCCCTTTCCATAATTTTTTTGAGTAAAATAAAATTTAATTTTAAATGCGAAATTCAACCAATTATAAATGTAATCATATATAACTAAACTTGATCCTTAAGTTTTACTAAAATAAAAATATAAAACTTTAGAAACGAATAATGTACTAAATATTCTCTCATATTTTTCATATTTTGAACATATTTACAAATTTATAAATCAAAGTTAATTACAAAATAAAGAGTTCCTTTTTATGTGCGAATATTTATATAGGGGCCTCTACTAAATATAGCAGCTACTAAAAATTTTCAAGCAATCACTAACTAATGATTTGCTTATATGTTTTGGGCCGTTAACTAAAAATGCATGCATAAAATTTAATCTCACACATATATATATACACACATAAATTGAATTTTATAAATTTTTGGGCCCCTGAACCCAATGGATCCTGTGCGGTCGCACGACTCGCACTGGGCCTGTTCACGATTTCAGTGGCGGCTTTCAACGGACACGGCGCAACCCGCCTAATCTATGCATGCCGGTCCCAGGCTCCCAGCTTCTTCAAATGAACATCCTAGGACCGTCAAACAGATATTTCGGATCCGGATACGACTATATCCGTATCTATATCCGAAATTATCGGATTCAGATACGGATAATATCCTATTTATTTCGGATACGAATACAGATATTTCAGACGGATATCGGATTTTTCGAATTTTTTTGATATCCAAATTGATAATATTTTTAAAAAAAGACTTATATTATAATATATTTTTGATATAATATATTAATATATTATATTTATATCATATATATGTTTAAAGAATGTCTACACTTAAATATATATTTGAAAAATATATTAAATAATGAACAAAGACATATATTATAATTATAAATATTATATATAAATATATATTAATTTTTCCATTTTCGGATTCGAATACGGATAATATTCTATTTATTTCGGATGCGGATAATATTCTATTTTTTCGAATACGAATATAAATATTTCGGACGAATATCGAATTTTTCGAATATTTTTGACAGCAATAGAACATCCCATTTCAAAACCGACACGAGATGCTCGACACATCCGTAACCAGCTCTACTTGCCTAGGCATTTATTATTGTAATTCATTTTCTTCAAATTTCAGACTTCTAGTTAAATAGTATTCCATTTAAGAATAGTTCCATAACTTATTTTTGAATTTTTTTTTTGTATAAAAATAGGATTTTATACAGAAAATGAAAATTTAAAAAAAATATATAGAACTATCCTTAAAATTCACCTTATGCTGTCAAACTTCCTAATTTAAAATGTTAACAAACCGGAGGGACGGAGTACTGATTTATGTGTCAGGGTCACGGATATTGAATAGGACAGGATACGAAGTCGTGAAACACGTCTTCTTGTAGGCTAGCAGCAGCAGCACGAGCTTTTCAATTAGGCCTGTTGTTTTAAGTTTCAGGTTTCAACCGTCTGTTAAACTACTACTACTACTTTATATACGAGTAAGACTTTTAAAAACATACTTCCCTCTGTCTCTTTTTGTTTCTCCTATTTGAAATGTTGAGATTGTTCATAACATGAGATAAATTATTAATTTACATTTAATTTATAAGACCAAATATAGTCATGAGTGATCTTGTTGGATTCGTATTTATGAGTACTTTAATACAGTGAAGTTTTTTATAGTTTTTACTTTAATACAGTGAAGTTTTTTATATTTAAAACTAATATGAAATTGAAGATATTAACGATCAAAACGTATCCAATCAAAACAAGAATGATATTTAGGGACGGAGGGAGTACTTTGTAACTTGTCTTTGCTTAATGTAAATCATCTTTGACCGCTAAATTTGAACATCATAAAACCATAACTAAAATTCTTTTATTTTCAGGGGGTGAAAATTTAAAGAGAAATGCTAGAGCCCCAAAATATATCCCAAAATTGTTCCAAAATTCTTGCATAATTTGTAGCTTTCCTAAAATAATATGGGATCCCGCATGCATAAATATGCGTTCACGAATTAAAACCAGCTACTTGTCAATGACAAATCATTTGGAAAAAATTTTGGGAATATTTTTGGGTACTAGCATTGCTCAAATTTAAATAAAGTTATAGATTAATTATTTTTAAGTGAAATTTTGAGAAGAGTCGCTCTTTATTGCTTAAGACGTGTCAATTTCGCCTCTGTTGTGCATATTTTACTTATTGCTAATTATTAAATCAAGAAGGGCAAAAATAGTTTATACTACTAAATTAGTACTACTAATTACTCCCTTTATCCCTTTTTAGTTGATACATTTGGAAAAAAAAATTGTTCCTAAATAGTTGTCACATTCCGTGTTCCAATACATTTTTTTACCAATTTTTCCATATATATCCCTTTATTTCTAATACCAATGTTTGGCTTTATATTTAATATACACACTCATAACTCATCATTTAATGTTAAGATTAAGGGCAAACATGGAAACAAATTATATAATTAAAGTTTTTTTAATATGTGTATTTTTTGCAAATGTACCAACTAAAAAGGGACGAAAGGAGTAACTAACTATGGGACAAACAAAAAAGATTACAGTGAGGTCAGAGCGTACACGTCATTTCATTTCATACACACAGAATTAGGTGCAACTTGTCCCACAGACCTTGACTAAATACACTACACGTCTACACTTACAGTTAAGTTGATTCTGTCTACGTAAGCTCATGACATAGCCAGGACGACGTGATCACAAGCCAAACACTTCTGAGTTTCTATAAATTGCCATTGTCACACCATCAACAAAAACACAAAAACAGCGTGACTTTAATATATACCTATGGAAGACGCTAAAAATGGTCCAGTCATTTCATTTACAGGTGAAGAAGAGAAATTGGAGGATGACAAGGAAGAAGAGAAGATTGACAAATTCATTTCTCTGATACGAAAATGTCGAGAAGCTCGCCAGCATCGGATGACGGAGCTTATTCATGAATTGCAGAAGAACAAGAAGCGGAAGTTGTTGGACTGCAACCAGGAACGTTCTAGTTGGGTTCCCACATTTGAAATTCAAGATTTTAATCATGTTCCTCACTTGTCTGGAGTTCTTTGTAGCATTGGTGGTCAAGTAGGTAGGAAAGAACCTGATGAAGAACATACTGGGGTTGATCTTAGACTTACCCTTTAGTTGCGGGTTTCTTCACTTTTGATCTTGTATTTTCACCCCAAATAAATTTGTTTGTCATCTGTGGTATTCGTGTTTAGGAGGAATTTGTTTGGGTATACACATAACCGGTCTTGAGATTTTGTCCTAATATTAATATTAATATTAATTTAAAATTGTTTTCATAGCTTTTTTTTAAGCAAGTTTACTAATAATATGCCAACAAAGGGCTGGTGCAGTGGTCGAGGTCTTGGTTTCTCTGAAAGAGAGGTCAAGAGTTCGACTCCTGGCGTGTGCGTGTGTTCAACTATGATATGGGTTAAAAATAAGACCTAAAGGCACATTTAATGTGACATTAATTAGATCCAATGTGGTCAAAACGTGGAGCCCACCAGATGGGCCCAAGCCCTATTTATGATATTAATTTCGTAATTAATATTAAGGGTAATAACCAGCTCAGCAATAAGAGTCAAATAAGGATATTACTTCTGCTTGACTTAGCCTCCAAGGCACCTATTTCAACAAGGAAACTGATTCCTACAAGGAAGGAGTCTAGAACCTTTTTCAAGGTGGTGACTTGTCCACCAAGTCACCTAATTCTACCACGATTCAAATAAGGATATTACTTCTGCTTGACTTAGCCTCCAAGGCACATATTTCAATAAGGAAACTGATTCCTACAAGGAAGGAATCTAGAACCTTTCCCAAGGCGGTTACTTGTCCACCAAGTCACCTAATTCTACCACGATTCTAGGGCTTCTCAGCCTATATAAAGGGTCTGACCACTCATTCTCAGAACTACGTTTTTGGCTTGATTCTTGATATTCATCAAGGTACGTAGGCATCTTGTGAAGGCAGATTCAGCCACGAACACGAGAGTAGCCATTAAAGCACGAAGCTCACGGACCCTAGCATTAATTACATACAAATCCTAGCTGCAATTTAACGATCTAGTTTTTATTCCACAACATTTGGCGCCGTCTGTGGGAAAAAGACATCAACCATGGTAACTACACGAAGAACATCACCAAGCTCTACCGAGGCTTTGCCAATTAGCTCTGCTCCGCCCGTCACTGAGCAAGTACCCCCAGCAACAGGGGCGATCACTCAAACTCAAGTTTCTCAGCCTCCAAGGACGAATCCCCATGCTGAGAGAACATTACCCATGGTCGTCCATCCAAGCCAAGAAACTAGCTCTTTTCAGATGGTGGTTTCTCGTCTGGTTGATCCCAATCGCCTGTAACATCCCAAAATCCGGGGTACATATATGGGGCCACTAACCACAAACAATATTGTACATCTCTGAATATAAACAACATTTAATAATATAAACCCCTTAACCAAGATCGCACATACAGGTTATGGTATGAAACAAACTATCAAATTATTATTACATTCCAGCCTCAGAATAAAATGTTATACAATTTTTGTGAATAAACAAGTTCACTGACTAACTAGATATCCAACCTCCACAAATCCCAATCCACTATCCAACGAAATCCATAGACTCGAACGCCTTCTCTCGTTGCCGAAAGAGCAATACCAACTGACCATTAGATCTACTAATCTTCTCTATTAGCTGAAGAAAACAAACAAACAAGAGTGAGCCAACAATGCTCAGCAAGTGCAATAGTGATAACAATTTCAATAACGAGGACAATTCTGATAAGCAAAAGAGTTTCATCTCATTCTATGAAGGAATCAGTTATATCAACTTTTAGATTGCCACGAGGGCCAACAATTCACCATTAATAAGGTGCATTAGAGATTAGAACTGATAAGAGTTCCGATATCAAAATATTATTAAAAACAGACTTCCAAGGAGTCAAGAACTGAACATCTCAATCTCAGAGTATAGATTAGATTTGGATTTTTTTTTTAAAAAAAATCAAGGTTAGGCTGCTGATCAGTCAGCACTAACCCCCGGACAAACGCACACAACAATGTCCTTGATTGGATCCATGGCACACATTGGCCTTAACTTCTGACCATTAACTGGTCTCCCCGAAGGGACATCTGTTTACCATTAATACGGTCTCCCCGAAGGGACATCTGTTGACCATTAATATGGTCTCCCCGAAGGGACATCTGTTTAAAAATATTTCCAATTCTAAATCATCCACACTAGGTGTCGGAACAGTCGACAACCTTTGCCAACCAATAACTGGAAAACTCACGTTCCAGAATAACGACTCATAATCCAAGAGTCAATGAAAGATTCAAGATCAACAAGTGTCGACAAGTTCGACACAATAATTGGGTAATAATTAAAGAATAACAACTCAAAAGGTATCGACAAGTTCGATACAACACAGGGGATAAACGAACCAAGATTCTCAACTGATATCAACAAGTTCGATACAAATAATTAGATTTATAACATCAGCAACTTATCTAAAGAAAATTTCATTTGAGCAAGAATAAGGGTATGAATTGCAATAAGATTTTCAACAACTGAAATTCTAGACTAAAGCAAGGATATGGTCAAGTATTGGACATTTAATAAAACTTATACACAATGAAGAGTTTGAGTTTCCATAAGCGGATAAAATAACTTAGAACAAATATTTGTAAATCAGTTTCAATATGGAAAGGTTCAGATCCAATTGAAAGAAAACATTTTTCTAATTGGGGTCCATTGGTGAAAATATGCTAAAATCAAGAGTTCTACTAGCAAACTTTCATAAGAGTTTAAAATCTTGGGTTTCATTTATTTATGGAATTCTTAAACCATTTTGACGAAAATAGAAGAAATAACATTTCAGGGATAGGATAGTGAGCGAGAAAGTTATTTGTAAAATTCTTTGCAAATCGGATATTTGAATTACGGGTAGGGAAGATAAACAGCATCACACTTATTTGAAAAGTATATGTGTCATATGCCATCCATACTTGACCAAATCATCACGTACTACAAATAAATTAAATTGCATCACTTGAATAATAAGTGAATAGCAAGAACACTTGCCTCGATTTACGAAGTTCTCGATCCAACATGGATCCTCGACTCAATTTCACGTCAGTCTTTACTTCTTTATACGCTGGCCTCTAACTCGGCTCAACTTCCATCTTTCCTACTTCGTAACTTATCAATTTCCACGTCCATTCACCCATCGGCTTTGATACTCGTCATTCTGTTCGTCTGTCAGATTACCCGCGCACTGTCCTTGGCCAGGTTTCCTATTTGAACCTTTTCAAGGTCAAATACTATTTTAGTACTAATTCAAGCAAAACTTATCGTTTGCTCTATTCTACCCATGCGCGTCCTATAACGCTTACATATACAATACATATAGACATATTCATACATATTCACATAATAGTCTTACTATAATCAACTAAGTCACATAAACACCTCACATAACCATTTCAAAACAACACAACCACTTAAAATTTAAAACCACGATATATTCTCTAAATAATCCACTGATACATATAGTTAAACCCTTAGTAATCATAACACACCTTCAAGCATTGAAATTAAATAAGTTAAATATGTTTTAAATAGATTTGCAGGGGATTTTTAGAAAATTTCGGCATGTAGTATTCGTTTATCGGACTATGGGCACAGCCCCTCAATATCAATTATAAACAATTCAACCCTGTTTTTACAAAAATAAAGCTGCCTCAACTTGTAGCAACAACACATAAGGAAATTTACCCGCCCTGACATGCGACACATAGCACATAAGGAAATTCTGCCTCGACATGCAGTAAACACATAATAATTTATATTAGCATTAACTACTACTTATGCTACATCAATAATCGTATTACTCACGCATTTTAATGATACACGTGACAATCAATTATTGATATTCGTAAGCCCTAGGGAACAACCCCTAGCACTAACTATTACTTACGCTATATCAATGATCGTATCACTTGAGCATATTAATTATACTGGTGACAATCAATCATTGATATTCGTAAGCCCGAGGAACTAGTTGAAGAGAATTACACAAGTACTTAAATATTGACATTTAAGACTTGTGATCTCATTGCAACTCCTCGCAGATAAACACATAATAAAATGAATCTAACAATTAATCTTTGCTAAAAACCACATTTGAAAACTATACAACCCATAAATGAATTCATAATATTATATAAAAATTTAGAAATAACCTTTTTGTAATTGAACTATCCCGGGGTCACAACCCCCCAATTTCAATCAAAACCAAATCAAGGCAAACCATACAGCCTCCAAGGCCAGTGGTACGCTTCAGAAATCACCACCTAATATTTACACAAATATACAGTTTAATCGACTATACGATACTTAAACAAAATCATTTGGACCACACATACAACTCACCACCAAGAATTTGACAGGTATAGCATTTAACAGATAATATGACTCGACTACTACATTTAGCACATATAAAACATTTACCATTAGCAAGGTCATATAAACTCCAACATTATACGATAAATAATAATCAATACTAACAATCATTTAGCCACTTATATCTTCACCCCCACTAGCTTGACAAGTATGAAATTCAACAATACATCGACTTGACTTATAATATTTAGCACAAAGTAACTATAACTTAGCCAACTCAAATAATTCTTAATATATTATATTCGGCAACAACAATTAGCAATTAATGATTAACAAATAACAATTGACAATCATCTAAACATATAATTGAACCCACAATTAATCTCAAAATTAATTAACCATTAATGAATACTAATTCAAACATATTTCGGGCTCACAATTAATCCCCCCAATCATAATTTACAAATATGCTTTCCGAATTAAATAACGGGAATTAAACAATAATCTTGAAATTTTAAACTAATTAAATTACCACAATAATATCAAAATTTAAATCTACTTTAATTACAAGAATTCGCATAATTAATCTAAAATGAGGAACTAAATAATTACATCGGAAAAATAACATAAATAAATTAAATAAAATTTTATACCTTTTCGATTCCAATTCCACAAAAATCTTTCCTCTCTCTCTCTCTCTCTCTCTCTCTCTCTCTCTTTCTCTCTCCTCGCTGCACAGCAGCCACCACCACGCGGCAGCCACACAGCCTCTCCCCTTTTCCTTCTTCTTCCTTCCTCTTCTCCGCCCCTGCACAGACCCACGACCACCACCGCCGGCGACGGCCGCCAGCCACGGTGGCGTCGCCCCCTCCTGCTTCCAGCCGCACAACACCCGCATATATACACATATACACACACGTATATACACACAACCACACTCTTCATCAACAATTAAAACCCCTAATTGAAATCCCCAACTCAATTACACAACCCTAATTTCTCCCCTCTTTTCCCCCAATTCTCTTCTTCTCTCTCCCCGATATGTTTCTGCGTGTGTTTGTTTTATGAGTGTTATTGGGCTTGGCCCAATACACTTATAACTGCTAAATTACTCCGGCCCACTCAACATACCTCTTATCCGCTTTTTAAAACTACTACGTAAATTCATAAATCGAATTTAACTAAAATTTTCAGAAAATTAAAATTTTCACCTTTAAAATAAAGAATATAAAATTCGAGCGCGCACATATTTTTAAAATATTTTTCAGACCGAAAATGAATTAAATATGAATTTTCCAAGTTTTGATCCTTTAAATACAATAAAACTCTTAAAATCATTTTAAAATACTCAAGCATTCAAATTAATCCACCCAACAATTTTAAAAACTCAATAAATATATAAAGATAATTTTACAAAGGATTTCATGATTTTTAAGCCCTCCGATAATTTTATAAAATTTACAAAGGATAAAAAATACGTGATTTAAATGTACTTAAATCCTCAAAATTACAAATAAAAATATACTGACCTTCACGGCTCATACTAATCATCATATAGTTACACAAACATAACTTCACACATATTCCACTTTCCAACAATACTCACATAATAATATTCATAATTTATATAAAATAAATTATTCGAAATTCGAAATTTTCTAGGGCGTTATATCGCCCGTTACCACCAGGGGTACAGATCCATACTACGGATCTCCCCATGAATATCAACCCGATGTATGGTCTGCCTAACTACCCTCTAATTACTCAAGGTCCTGGACCAAGTGGCCATGCTTTGCAGATCCGAGATCGAGAGTATGTTGACTACTCTGGCCCCTATACTGATGATTCATCGTCTGTTGATGATGATCGTGATGAAGCCCCGAGGAGGCGACGTGCTAGCAGAGAACCAAGAAGGAGAACACAAACTATCCATGATGGACCCCTTTTGACAGTTGCTGAGAGAATCAAGGCTCATGAGGCCGAGATTTTAAGGATAAAGGAAGATATCGCGAGAGAACAAACTAGGTTGAATCAAACTCACCCTCCTCCAACCTCAGGACCGATTCCCATTATAGACTTAGAGAGGTCTTCAAGAAGGCATAAAAGGGTTGACGCCCCTACTGGAAGAACAACAAGGGTACACTACACCATAAACAGCCTACGGTAACACATAAAAAATGTTACAGCAGGTACATTATATGTTACCTTAGGCCCATAAAATAGCTAAGGTAACATTTTTCTGGTGATAGCTCTCAGCATGTTGCCTTAGGTGTCTAAGGTAACATTTTTGATCCCTAAGGTAACATTCAGTTTTATGTTACCATAGCTTGCTATAGCAACAAAAGTGAGGTCTACGGCAACTTAATATATATGTTACCTTAGAGACTAGATTTTTTTAAAAAAATAGTGGTGCCCACAGCAGGGACCACTATGGACCCCACTGCGGGCCCCACTATTTGAGCCACTTTTGTCGGCAACATTATTTGATCTAGTGTAACATTTTTTTTTGTTACATTAACTTTTATATAGCAACATTTCCATTAGCTAATGTAACATCTTTTCCATAAAAAAAATGAAAGAAACTATACATACATATTATACATCCCAACTTAAATATCTTGTTCATTTCTACAAGTAATACACAAAGGTTAAAAAAAAACTAGAGAAACAGACAACCTAAAAGCTTTGTGCAAATGGATCCATAGAGCAGACCCATCTGCTTTGAGGTTCCATTTCAGAAAATGGAGGCAATGAAGAGTTATCAAAGTAGACATAATATTATCTTCAAAGCTTCTCCGAGGCCTTTGAAGCTGCATCCACAACTTATTCTTGGAGAGAACGTAAATCATTGGCAATGCATAAGAAATCTCTGGCCTCAATGCTATTATCTTCTTATACATTTTTTGCCCAGTCACTGCAGTACCACATAAGAATATCTGGGTATCCGAGTTGTCTGGGGTCTCTTCCTCGATCCATAGAAGTGACAATATAGAAAATGAAACTGGTACATTATTGCCATCAACAGTATAGTAATTAAAAACGCAATCTGGGATTATCTCACCCTCTTCTTCATAAGTTTCCATTTAGTAATCACTGTCAATGCATTAATAAAACATCGAAAAACTTCAGTAAATGCAATGATTCCAAAGCAAAAACCATAATAACTATTGTAACTCTAATACTTGCCACATTATATGCTAAACCATGTACATCATCCATTCAGAAAAAAAGTCTTGTTCAAAGCTTTATGTAGTACAATTGTGAAATTTAAACATTTAGTCTCGCGCGATTTCATTGCATTTTAATTTACAAAGAGGTCAGTACTGTATACTATACTACACTACCAGAGAACATATTAAATTTAATTTTAAAAATCTCAAACTTCAAAAGCAGAGTTTATAACATAATTCATAACATAAACACACACAAGGCCTTTCTTGTTTCAATTATTTGCAAACTTTAAGATGGTGTGTCAATTAAGGCTTGGATCTGTATCTTTTACAATCAATCTAGTTAATTTTTTAATCTCACCATCCCTGATAATGTTAGAATCTAAAGAGGGTGTGTGGATGTGTGGCTCTAGAACATTAATATTTATTTGTAAAAGTAATAGCCAAAGAGGATAAAAATACATCGTAGATCTTCAAAGTTACGAGAACAACCAATCTATATGTCTGAATTCAATGAAATTTTACATTTTTTGACTTACGTTAGTGTTTTATGATTTGCATCCATGTGGTCAGTAATATTCAGTCAAACATATACAAACACATATACATATAAATTCTTTACATATATATAGAAAGAGAGAGACCTGATGGTTATCACCATAAGTGGTGCAATCAGTTGTAGTTTTATCAGCACTGCCCAATGAAGAGCATCTACCCCAACTCTCTCTATTTGAGCTCGTATACAAGGAACATTCCTCATTTGACTTATCCTTTATTTCAAACTTTAAAGTTAAGAACGATTGAATTTGAGAAGGGGCCCTATGATGAGCAGGACAAATGTGAATACCACATGTAAGAATACACACAGTAATTGACTATCATTAAAGCAAAATAGAAGCTAAAATTAAGTTTCAATAGCTTTAATTGTTGGCTAAACTATATAAGAATTAGTTCCAGTTCAAAGAGTTGACCGTAAGTTTGCATAATAAAATATTATTTTGATTCACACAATATCATCATAGATGATACTATAATGCTATAGTATACATAAGTAGAGACTGTTGATATTTTAAAAGCTCACCTGCAACTGTGATGGATTGTTTCCATTTAGTAAGATATCTTCATTAAACCAGCAGCTCATGTGTTGACTATTCGCCAACCTTTCTTTTCTCAACTACACACCTGCAGTATACATGTCACATGAAATGAAGTATACATGGTTTTACATCATTGATCCCAAGGAGCTTTTTATTAGCAAGAGCCACAACCTATACAAATAAGGTGAGTTAGTAGAGTTTTTGGCACATAACAAAGGTTCCTAAATTGTAAAAAAGTGAGAACCCTTATAGAAAAAGGCTTCATTTATCTCATAATAATCAACCTCAGAGGCCTGCAAACCAGCATTTGTAATAGCTTTTGGAATAGCTAGGGATGGAGAAGTAGTGAATGACTCCGGGGCCAATATAATTAGGGAAAAAAGTCATAGCACCAACTTACAAGTCACAGGAAACCAACGAATGAATTCAAGTATTTTCAATACCTGGGCAGCATCAGCAAAGCCCCTGATCTTCGCAATCACTTGTAAGCCAAGTTTATGTGCCATCTCACCACTAGTCAACACTAATGCAGCTGCACAATCACTGTTCATAATAAAAACCAAATGTACAGCAACAAGATTTTCAGAGACGAGAAGCTGTTGGACTCGGATGCCACAATTGTAATCAAGCATGTACATGAAACTCCACATGTCTCTAAATTAGATGCCAGATAGTGTACTAAAAGATTTAATGTGTATGAATTCTTAAGCAAAACCACCTTCCCCTCCTCGGAAAAAATAGATAAACAAAAAACAAATCAGAAAATAAACAAATAAACAAGATAAAGTCATCAGAATCTCATTTTCATTATTATTTAGCTGCCTCGTAATTTGGTAGCATGGAACATTCATATTCTTCGTCTGGTTGAAAGGAGCGAAATGAGACATTAATACAACAAATTGTGGACTAATTTGTAGGCAAAAAGGTGCAAATGTGAAACCCAAATACACACGCATATGGACACAATTACACACACAAAAACCGGAATGACACACACCATTAATCCGTATGATCTTATATAACTCAATTTTAAAATTTTTATTCCCCACATTCCAAAAACAGATTCATCTAAATATGAAATCTAATATCTGTCAACTATAATTTTATTTTTTGTAACGAAATAGCCTAGAGGATACCTCGTGTTCTCAAGCCTTTAGTTGTGGCATATGTGTGGGAATCATGCTTGCCTGGAAATATGAAAAACAAATATAATCTAACCAATAATACAACACCTCCTTCCATAGCCACATAACAGCTTTGAAAAACTTCTATAATTTCTTTATAAAAAAAAGAGAAACTAAACAATTGAAAACTAACACAACAGGACAGATACATATAAACAAATGTATGCATACAAATAATCGAGGGAGAGAAAGGAGAGAAAGGGGAGAATACTTACAAATCGTAGCCCTAAATCCACTTAATCGAAGCCCCAAATCGAAAGCCAAACTGGAGAAGGCCTGAAATTGAAAGTAAACAACAATTAGTTGAAGTTTAAGTGCAAAAATTAAATCAATTAAACTAAAAACAACCCCTAATCTGAAAAGCCCTAATTTGTAGCCTCAAACTATATTCAATTGAGCAGCATAATTTGTATAACGTACTAATTTAGAGAAGATGGAGAGGGAAAGAGAGGTTTGAGCGAGAGAGAGAGAGAGAGAGAGTGGAATGAGAGTGAGAGAGAACGTATTTTGTTTAAAGGGTAAAGATTTCAGATAGGCGGGATAATTGGCCGCTAAACATTTCACTGGGAACCGTGCATCCTCTTTTTTCAGTTTTTATAATTATTTTTCTGTTTTTTTATTTTGTTTTTTATAATATACATTTTGCATTTAATAAATAAAAAGAACCTAAAAAATAATAACAATCAAATATCTTGATATTAAAAAAAACTTCATTCGATTGGCAAACTCTTACTTTTAAAAAAAATATTATAAAGGTAAATGTGATTTTTAAATAATTAAACAATTTTTTGGTTAAAAAAATCAAAATTAAGTTTATTAATGATCTAAGGTAACATATCATGTATGTTGCTAACATCCAACACTTTAAAGCTAAAGTAAATCACATTTGTGGCTAAGGTAACACAAAAAACAAAATGTTATATTAGGTCCAAAATAACATGCTAAGGTAACATATTCTAGCAACATTCATGAAAAAGATGTTCCGATAGCCCATCTATGGCGTAGTGGTAGAAACCCCCAGGAGTAACCCCAAGGATCTAATGCCATTTGGGGATCCTGATGATCCCACACCCCCGTTTACCGAGGAGGTGATGAATGCTCACATCTCCAGGAAGTTTAAGATGCCGACAATCAAGGCTTATGATGGAACGGGTGATCCTGTGATAAGTGGATTTTATCTCCATTTGGAGCATTCTATAATGGCTTAAATTGATTGTCTTGGGCTCAAGTTTCTTGTAGTTTTGATGTGTTTTGTTTAGTTGTGCAGATTTACAAGGATGTTGATTATGGTGGATGTTTTTGTCATTTTTGGAGATTTAATTTATTAAAATTCGGATTTATTGGGCTACCCGCGTGAGATTCACTGTTTGGGCCATATCTTGAGTTCTAGAAGTCAGTTTTGGGCGATCTTACTGTCCACGCGAAGATAACGAGATTTTCTATCATTCTAAAGTGGTCCAGAGGCCCAATTACGTCTGGAACGGCTCTGGAAAACAGAAGAAAAGTCAGCTACGAATTTCCCTTAAAAAACAGAATCAGTTTAGGAAACGTATTTTGCAGAAATTCTATTATAATTCTGTTTTGGTATTTTCTTGTTGGGCAAGACTTCTAGAGCCTATATAAACACATCCAACCCTTGTAAATTGTATCATTAAGATCATCATTAGGAGTAGAACCATTACATATCAATTACTAAGGTTTATTTTTATTTTTTCATACTTTGTTTTTATCATGGTTTCATCATATCCCATGATGACGAGAGGTTCGATTATGAACTAATCATTGTCATGGGATTCTAACGTATTTATTTATGGAGTTTAGTATCTTGATGCTTTAAAAGATCTGTGTGTGATGTATATCTTGATATCCTCGTATGGTTATGCTTAATTGATAGATGCGTCATGAACATCTAATTTGTTAATCTCTTGTGAAGTGAAAGTGGATCTTGAGATTTAGAACTTGCCATGCTAGCATAGGTTCATAATTGTTTATCAATATGATTCATGGTGTGAGATGAAAATACTTATACTGCCCTGTGTGATCTTTATGGATAACTTGTGCTTCAACCGTTATGTTTTCAAATTCTATAGACATATAGGGTCTAAGCATAATTGGTGTCTATTCATCTTCTATCTCTTTTATGGATGTATGTTTAGTTTGGTATGCGTATGCTGACAGGTAGCGTATACTTGTTTCGTGTTGTCCGATCAGATATCATAACCATTGCATATAGTGATTAAAGGCGTCAGATCTAAGAAAAGTATTTAATGAAGTTAGGATTCCATGGTTTATCTTGCAGAAGTAATTTGATTCCAATTCTTGTTAGTTAGTTAATTCTTAGTTTGTTAATTTACTTCTTAGTTAATTTAGTTTATTAAATCTAAATTTGTTAATTGTCTTAGCAGTGAATAATAATCATACATTGTTGCATAGGTGCATCTACTGAATTAAAACCATAACCAGATCTCTGTGGGAACGAACTCGACTTATATCTATATTACTTGTGACCACGTACGTTTGCGTGATTTAGTGCAAACAAGTTTTTGTGGCTTGATCTCATCATCGTGGTGTTTCAGGTACTTAAGTTTGTATGCGAACACGCTTACAAGCTCGTTTGGAAGAACTGGCGGAAGACGACCTTATAGTGGATAATAAAGAAGAGGAACTTGAAACTACTGTAGAGATGGGTGACGCAGCAGCAGCAGTCAAGGCTTTGAAGGAGTATTCTCAGCCGAAACTCAATGACATCCAGTCTAGAATTGTTAGACCAGATATTGCAGCGAACAATTTTGAGATCAAGCCGGGCACAATTCAGATGGTGCAGAATTCAGTCCAGTTTGGGGGAGCTTCTACGGAGGATCCTAACATGCATGTTCGGGACTTTATTGAAATCTGCGACACTTTCAAATGTAATGGTGTGACGGATGATGCTATCAGGTTGAGGCTTTTCCCATTCTCTCTGAGGGATAAGGCTAAGAGCTGGCTACACTCTTTGCCACCTGGTTGATAGAGTATATTTTTATATATATTTTAGATGATTTTATTCTCATATTTATTGTGTTTTGCATTGATTTTGATTTTTATTTAATAGATTTTATTGTTTTATTGTAGGGAATAAAGAATTCATGACTTGGAAGGATTTGAAGCAAAAAGAGCTATTTTGGAGATAAAATAGGAGAAAATTCGTATTATTGGGCTACACGGGCTGTGTTACACTGTTTTGGCCATATCTTGAGTTCTAGAAGTCCGTTTGAGGCCCGTAAGCTGTCCACGCGAAGCTTGTAGAATTATCTTTAATTCAGAGGTGGTCCAATAAGCAAAATCCAACTGGAAGAGCCCAGAAACAGAGGAGTAAATATAGTTACGAATTTTAATTAAGGAATCCTATTCAGTTATGGAATCCTACTTGTAATTTATTTAGAGTATTAAAATACTTTTATTGGGCAAGACTATTAGAGCCTATATAAACACATCTAGGGTATTATTTTATGGAAGAGAAAAAGGAGGTAATATTAGATCAGATAATATAGTTTAGAGTAGATTAATATTATTATTAATTGGAGATGTAGAGAAACACCATGACTCTTCTTTTGGGTGACAACATTGAAGTTTGAAGGTTTTGTTCTCTTAATATTTTCTTTGTTCTTATTAGTTTAATTATGTTTTCTTGTTTTACTAGTTGTTTTACTTGTTTAATTATTAGCGAGTAGTTATTTCTAGGGCTTAAAGGGAAGCCAGGTTTGCACTAATATTGGCATGATTTTCATAGTGATTTGATTGGTTATGGTTAATTCTGATTGATATGTTTTAATCATTAATTTGTGTAATTGGCCAATATCATGGATTAATTATATGCAAATAGGGGTATGGATCGAGAGATTTACTTACTAGAGGCACACATATGATTAGCAGAATTGAATTTGAGTGCGGAAGCATCATTGGATTTCTGAGAGCGTTAATTCTTGGAAGAGATTAACTTGACTCTAATTACCTAATTGATTGAATTACTAAAAGTGGTTAATTGTGTTGAATGTTTCGAGAGTGTTAATGCTTGAAAGAGATTAACATACTCTAGTTATAGGATCACATTGATTGCTTTAGCTTAAGAGCCAATTGTGTAAGCATGGTGGACCTGATTGCCCTAGGTTTTAAATAATTTGTTTATCATCTGTTTAATTAGTGTTAATTTAGTTTAATTAGTTAATTAATAATTTCACATATTCGTCTGACCCTTGAAACAATTAGTGATAACTGAAAAGGAATTAGTAGAACCTGTCTCCTTGTGGATTCGACCCGCTTGCCATCTGTACTAGCAATAGACACCGTGCGCTTGCGGTTAGGTATAATTTGACACATCAAGTTTTTGGCGCCGCTGCCGGGGAGACAGCGAGTTTCTGTTGATTTTAATTTAGTTGTTTAGATTGTTTCTATTGTCTCGTTGGAACCTTTGTTCCAATTAAGGCAGATTTTACGTTTTCTTGGCTTTGTTGAGAGTTTACAGGTTTGCAATGGGTGAAGTTGATACTTTTGCACTCTTATCTTCCCGAGTAGAGGTATATACTCGAGAAATTGCCTCATTCAACCCTACAGAGCCCATTATACGTCCAATGAGTATCAATGAGATGTCACAAGTGGCCCCTAAAACTTACAACTTCTGTCAAATTTGCGGTGTGCAGGGTCACTATGGTTTTGAATGCTCTTACAATTTCTATAATTCTCAGAATGCTCAGTTGGGACAAATGAATTCTTTTGAAGAAGGATATGGGTACAATCAGTATTCAAACACTTTTGATCAAGAATGCGTGAATCAACCAGATTTCTACTACCAGGACAATGGTGCTCAAAATTTTTCATATCATAATCAACAACAGTTTGAGCAACAATATTATCAGTCATATGAGTAGCCGCCACAGCAAGAATATCAATATCCTCCTCTACAAGAAGATCTACATGTTTCTCAATCCAGCGTAGATGTGCAAGCTGATCAGACAAATGAGATGCGGGATATCTTGAATAAACTGCTAAAGAGTTCTGAAGAACAAGCCGAGGCGATCAAAAAATTAGAAACTCAAAGTTTGGCGATTAAATCTCAAATTGCACAGTTGGCTAACTCTTCTACTACAGGGCAGCTCTACTATTTACCATCATCATCTATCCGATCCGAAGAGGACCTGACTGCTATCAATCTCACAAGCGATCAGGAATATGATAGTTTCTCCATGTATGTTGATGATGAGGCCATTGATAAAGAGAAGGAGCATGCCACTGATGACGAGATCAATGATGTTGCTGTTACCGAGAACAATGTGACTGATGATGAGGCTACAAAGGAAAGCAATATAGAGATGGTTGTTGTTTCTCTTCCACAACCTGTGCCTCAGCTACCATGTATTGATAAATTTGCTCTCGATCTAGCCTCTACTTACAAGTCTTCTTTGCTCAAGAACACTTATTTCAAGGTTGATGTGATAACAAATATTGTCCAAGATGATATTTCTCAAATTCTGGTTGAGGATCCTTACAAAGTGGCTCATACGTTTCAAGCTCGAGAAGAGGGAGAAGATGGAAGTGTCTTATTAGCCAATGATGTGATAAGCCAAGATGTCCGAATGGCTCCAGTGAAAGTGAGGAGTGAAGAAAAGCCACCACCAGAACCTCCACCTTATGTCAAGGGAGTTCAATATTTTCGTGGTGTTGAATTTTATCGCTGTTTTATCACAAAGTTTTCCAAAGCTGCACAAGCACTCTCTCTATTGCTTATTAATGACATACTTTATTTTACTGATGCTTGTTTGGAGACTTTCTGTAGGATAAAGACAATTACTAACACTCTTGATACTTTTTGTGGTGACGAGTTTATGATCGAGAAAGTGGATATTACGCCTTTACCGGAGTATTTTTGAGGAGGTCAAGCTAATGACTCTAAATAAGCGCTGCTTGGGAGGCAACCCAAGATTTCATTGGAGGATCGGTGCACTTCATGCTTTTGCATAGGGGAGTATTTTTTTTTCCTTCTCTTTCATATATAGTAGAATTGCTTAGTTATTTGTTCATTCCAAGCCTTGTTGTGTACATTATCTTATTCCTAAAAAAAATTTGAGTGTTCTATTAAAAAAAAAAAAAAACGGATTTTTAGTGTGTAACGCAGGATCATCTTGCGTTTTAGGGCAAATTGCGGTTGTATAACGCAAGTTGCCCATGCGTTACTACCTTTATCGCAGTTTGCGCTGCAAACACGCAACTTGCGCTAGCGTGTCTGCATTGGGCGCAGTTTGCGTCCCACGCGCGCAAGCTGCGCGTCTGCCTGCTGTTGTCAAATTTTGTCAGGTTCTGTGCGAGTGTGTTGTCCTGTATTATAAAAAAAAAAAAAACTTTTACACCCCATTCTATGTATACTCCTATTTAATCACCTTTACACCTAATTCTTTTCCTATTTCAATTCCAAAACCTCCCATCTCTTTTTCAAAATTCTAAACCTATATCTATTCTAATTATTATTATTATTATTATTCTTATTATTATTATTATTATTATTATTATTATTATTATTATTATTATTATTATTTTCTTTATTATTTTTGTATTTTATTTAGGAATTTATTTTTTGTATATATTTTTTTTCTTTTCTTTCTTTTCTTTTATATAATTGTTCATTGAGGAAAATGAACCGCTTAAGTGTGGGGATGAGTTCTCAATGATAAAAAAATCCAAAAAAATTATATATTATTAAATTCAAAAAAAAAACAAAAAAAATTAAAAATACCAAATATAATTCTAGCCATGCAATTTGATTAGTTGTTGTATTTTGCTTGATACACCCATGCATGCGTAGAATTCTTGTGTTCTTGACGCTTTTGTATGAGAAGTGATATGCTTTGTTCTTGTGCACACACTTACACTAGCAAGTTGAAGCTGGTAGACTTAATTGGATGTTGTAAGTGATTAGAATGACATGAATATGTGCAAGATGACTTGGTTTACATGCTTTGAATACAAGTAGGTGCGTTAGAGAGTCTTGTTACCTGGGATTGATTATGTTTTGTCACACCAAGTGAGTTTTGAGCCTATATGCATATCTTTTGCATGATTTTTTCGTTTGCTTGAGTGTCCACATGTTGTTTACATTGCTAGCACTTACTCGAGATCTTTCTTGAAATGCATGACATTACTTGATGATGAGATGATAAAGGCACTTAGGTTTAACCTCGTATTTCCCATATTTCCACACCTTTTAAACATGATCAATTAGTTAACCCGTTGAGCCTAATCCTATTCTTTCGGTGACACACCACATTACTTGCCATTATCCTTTTTATTCTATTGGCCTTACATTGAATTTGAACCTAAATTGTCAAGGGCTAGTATCGTGCTTAAGGGAGTAATAAGGTGTACAAAAGGGGGGTTTTATTGATGATCATACCATTGGGGAATATTGATTTTGGGTTGATGCTTGCTAGTCGAAATTCATAAAAATGTCTATGGATCATTGTGTTTATTCCTTAGCTCTAAGAAAGAAAAAAAAAAAGAAAAAAAAAAGAAAAAATAAATATGAGAGCATTCTTATCTTTTGTGATCCTACTTTGATTCGACTAGACAAGGTGTTTATTGGAAAATAATAAAAGTTCAAGTGTGGGGAAGTATTCATTGGTTTTAATAAGTATGGGAGTTGTTTGAATTTCATTGTCGGGTACTAGCTTTTGATTTAACCTGTTTTAGCTTTACTTGACATACCTGGTTCCTAGCCCACGCTACAACCCGAATAAAGACCTTTTGATTGTCATCAGTGATGTATGTTGTGTTGAGAGTGAGATTGATTGCGAGTGTCAAGTTGTGTTTATGATTTTGTTGGAATTGAGTGATACACTTAACCTTATTCTTGAGTGAATATTCGTTTTTGAGTGAAAGGTGAGTTATTACTTGTTTTGGCATAGGAGATCCCGGGTTTAGACTTAAAGATGTATTTCTTGTGGGCTTAGCATGATTACCAACGATTTTTACACTTGACATGAATTTTTATGACCTTCTGCATGTTGGTTGAGTAGACTACGTGAATACTTGCACTTTCGACACCAAGACATCGTATGTTTGCTTTGATTCTTAAGTTGATGTGGCATGAGAGGACTTGTGTGTGTGGTGTTGTGTTAGCATTGATCTTTTGCATGGTTAGATGAATTTTGTGGGTATATTCACTATAAACCCTCACGAGACAACACTCGTCCTACTAGGGCTGCCTAGGGGTTTAACGGCTTGTTGCATATGCTCAATGCAATCGTGTCATCTACGAAAGTGATGTTTGTTAGGACTTAGTTTTTATTTCACTTATTTGCCCGAGGACGTGCAAATGCTTAGTGTGGGGATGTTTGATAGAGTATATTTTTATATATATTTTAGATGATTTTATTCTCATATTTATTGTGTTTTGCATTGATTTGGATTTTTATTTAATAGATTTTATTGTTTTATTATAGGAAATAAAGAATTCATGACTTGGAAGGATTTGGAGCAAAAAGAGCTATTTTGGAGATAAAATAGGAGAAAATTCGTATTATTGGGCTACACGGGCTGTGCTACACTGTTTTGGCCATATCTTGAGTTCTAGAAGTCCGTTTGAGGCCCGTAAGCTGTCCACACGAATCTTGTAGAATTATCTTTAATTCAGAGGTGGTCCAATAAGCAAAATCCAACTGGAAGAGCCCAGAAACAGAGGAGTAAATATAGTTACGAATTTTAATTAAGGAATCCTATTCAGTTATGGAATCCTACTTGTAATTTATTTAGAGTATTAAAATACTTTTATTGGGCAAGACTTTTAGAGCCTATATAAACACATCTAGGGTATTATTTTATGAAGAGAAAAAGGAGGTAATATTAGATCAGATAATATAGTTTAGAGTAGATTAGTATTATTATTAATTGGAGATGTAGAGAAACACCATGACTCTTCTTTTGGGTGACAACATTGAAGTTTGAAGGTTTTGTTCTCTTAATATTTTCTTTGTTCTTATTAGTTTAATTATGTTTTCTTGTTTTACTAGTTGTTTTACTTGTTTAATTATTAGCGAGTAGTTATTTCTAGGGCTTAAAGGGAAGCCATATTTGCACTAATATTGGCATGATTTTCATAGTGATTTGATTGGTTATGGTTAATTCTGATTGATATGTTTTAATCATTAATTTGTGTAATTGGCCAATATCATGGATTAATTATATGCAAATAGGGGTATGGATCGATAGATTTACTTACTAGAGGCACACATATGATTAGCATAATTGAATTTGAGTGCGGAAGCATCATTGGATTTCTGAGAGCGTTAATTCTTGGAAGAGATTAACTTGACTCTAATTAACTAATTGATTGAATTACTAAAAGTGGTTAATTGTGTTGAATGTTTCGAGAGTGTTAATGCTTGAAAGAGATTAACATACTCTAGTTATAGGATCACATTGATTGCTTTAGCTTAAGAGCCAATTGTGTAAGCATGGTGGACCTGATTGCCCTAGGTTTTAAATAATTTGTTTATCATCTGTTTAATTAGTGTTAATTTAGTTTAATTAGTTAATTAATAATTTCACATATTCGTCTGACCCTTGAAACAATTAGTGATAACTGAAAAGGAATTAGTAGAACCTGTCTCCTTGTGGATTCGACCCGCTTGCCATCTGTACTAGCAATAGACACCGTGTGCTTGCGGTTAGGTATAATTTGACACATCACTGGTTCCATTACTACATGGGAAGATCTTGCTCAAAAGTTCCTTACTAAATTCTTCCCTATGGCGAAAACTGCAGCATTAAGGAACCAGTTGGCTCCATTCCAACAGCAATCTGGCGAGCCCTTGTGTGAGGCTTGGGAACGCTACAAGAAGATGCTACGAAAGTGTCCTCATCATGGCATGCCTGATTGGATGGTTATTAATGGGTTTTACAATGGGTTGGGAGCACAATCTAGGCCCTTGCTAGATGCAGCATCGGGTGGAGCTCTGTGGGCAAAGAGCTATGATGAAGCTTATGAACTTATAGAGATGATGGCTGCTAATGAATATCAAAATCCAACCCAAAGGCTAACTCAAGGCAAGGCAACAGGAATTTTGGATGTAGACACAGCTTCAATGATTACGGCTCAGTTGAAAGCTCTTGCTATGAAGGTGGATTCTCTTGCTAATTATGGAGTTCAGCATGTGGTTAGTGTTTGTGAGTTATGTGCGGGCGCACATGAGACGAATCAGTGTGCTATCTCTTCTGAATCAGCACAGTTCGTGAGTAATTTTCAGAGACCTGCTGCACCAGTTCCAGCCACTTATCATCCTAATAATCGGAATCATCCTAATTTCAGCTGGAGCAACAATCAAAATACTCAACAATCTTATCAGCAAGCGAAGCCATTCAATCAAGGCTATCAACAGCCTTATGCTCCAAGGGCATCATATCAACCTCCTGGATTTCAGCAGCAACAGCCCCAGGCTCATATGGGGCAATCATCTAATGATAAATCAGATGAGGTGTGGATAGCGGTAAAGAACCTACAAGCTGGCCAGAAAGTCTTGGAAACCCAGATAGGACAGATTGCAAGTGCCTTACTTAGTAGGCCACCAGGAACTCTTCCTAGTGATACAGAGATTAATCTAGGCAGGAGGGACAACAAAGAACAGGTGAATGCAGTTACTTTGAGATCTGGAAAAGTCACGAGTGATCCTAAATCAGCAACTGAAGAAGATGAAGATGTTCAGAATCAGCAGGTTGAAAAATCTGTAGTGCCAGTAATTGAGAAATCTGATTTAGTGGCTGATCAGCTAGATGGTGAAGTTGAAAAGAGCAAGAAACCTGTTGAAAAGTCTACTCCGGAGCAATCTTCGAAGAATAATCAGATCTATCCGCCTCCTCCATTTCCTCGACGCGTGCAGCAAAGTAAAGAAAAGCAACTTCAGAAATTTTTGGACGTCTTCAAGAAATTGTCCATTAATATTCCTTTTGCTGACGCATTAGCGCAGATGCCGAGCTATGCAAGGTTTATGAAGGATATCCTTTCGAAAAAGAGAAGGTTGGAAGAATTTGAAACAGTGGCATTGACAGAGGAGTGCAGTGCGGTGTTGCAACAGAAATTGCCTCCTAAACTTAAGGATCCAGGAAGCTTTACAATTCCATGCACCATTGGGAAGTTGTCTTTTGGCATATGCTTATGTGATTTGGGAGCTAGTATTAATCTCATGCCCTTGTCTATTTTCAAGCAACTTGGTCTACCGGAGTCGAAGCCAACTAACATCTCTTTGCAGTTGGCTGATAGGACGATCACTTATCCGAGGGGTATAGTAGAAGATGTTTTGGTAAAAGTTGATAAGTTCATCTTCCCAGCTGATTTTGTTATCTTGGATTTTGAAGAAGACAAGAAGATTCCCATAATCTTGGGAAGGCCTTTTCTAGCTACGGGTCGTACTTTGATTGATGTGCAGAAAGGAGAGCTTACAATGAGGGTGCAAGATCAAAATGTCACCTTTAATGTGTTCAAGGCCATGAAATTTCCAACTGAGGATGAAGAGTGTTGCAGTGTGGAAATAGTTGATACGGGTCAGAAACAGAAGTTTGATCAGTTGTTGAGCAAGAAATCGAACAGTTCTTCAATTCGAGATCTTTCGAATGTCAAGCTTGGGAAACTTCCACCACATTTGAGGTATGTCCTTTTGAATAATGAGTTAGTGATTTTTGAAGAAGGGCATGATAACGTGTTGCGAAGGTGGAAAGCCGATGATAAGGAAGAAGAAATTTTTGTTCAATCGATAGAGTCGGAAAAGCACCTTAGAGGAGTGAAGAAGAAAAAGAAGAAGATTAGGCCGTTGGGTAGAAAAATCAAGTTGAAGTCTGAAGGAAGGGATTTGTGGAAAGCAAGCAACCAAGATGTCAACGTTCGCATGAATGGTTTTTCTGTTGAGAACGGTTCGGTTATTCTTTTGAAACCACCTTGAGTTGAGGAAGTAACGTCAAGCTATTGACGTTAAAGAAGCGCTTCTTGGGAGGCAACCCATGCATTAGTGTATTTAAAAAAAAAAAAAAAATATGCGCCAGCCAGCACGCAGGAGCGCCATGATGCTTCTGTCCAGGGACAGTTTTGTTGTACAGGTGATGTTGTAAAAAAAAAAAATTTACACAAATTAAAAGAATTGCCGACAGGAGTTGTTAAGGTGCACAGGAGCCAGTATTCAAGTTTGAGGGCGCGTGTAGTTCAATTAGTCCCAGGCTCGTGAAGTGTAGTAGCCAGGTACGGTTTTTGGCCACAAGTGTGTTAAACAAAAATAGAGCATAAGCAGGTGCTGTACAAGGACGCGGCGCCAAAAACTTGTTTGCACTAATTCACGCAAGCGCACGTGGTCACAAGTAATATAGATATAAGTCAAGTTCGTTCCCACAGAGATCTGGTTTTTTAATTCAGTATTGTACCTATGCAACAATGTATGGTTTTAACTCACTGCTAAGACAAATAACAAATTGGGTTTTAATTAACTAAATCTAACTAAAAAACAAATTAACAAACTAAGAATTAACTAACTAACAAGAATTGGAATCGAATTACTTCTACAAGAGAAACCATGGAATCCTAACTTCATTAAATACTTTGCTTAGATCTGACGCCTTTAATCACTATATGCAATGGTTATGATATCTGATCGGATAACACGAAACAAGTACACGCTACCTATCAGCATACGTATACCAAACTACCCATACATCCACAAAAGAGATAGAAGATGAATAGACACCAATTATGCTTAGACCCTATATGTCTATAGAATTTGAAAACATAACGGTTGAAGTACAAGTTATCCATAATGATCACATAGGGCAGTATAAGTATTTTCATCTCACACCACGAATCATATTGATAAACAATTATGAACCTATGCTAGCATGGCAAGTTCTAAATCTCAAGATCCACTTTCACTTCACAAGAGATTAACAGATTAGATGTTAGCTACGCATCTAAATTCATAAAGCACAACCATACGAGGATATCAGATATACATCACACACAGATCTTTAAAGCATCAAGATACTAAGTTCCATAATTAACTCCGTTAGAATCCCATGACGATGAACAGTTCAATTATGGGCTAATCGTTGTCATGGGATTCTAACGGAGTTAATTATGGAACTTAGTATCTTGATGCTTTAAAGATCTGTGTGTGATGTATATCTGATATCCTCGTATGGTTGTGCTTTATGAATTTAGATGCGTAGCTAACATCTAATCTGTTAATCTCTTGTGAAGTGAAAGTGGATCTTGAGATTTAGAACTTGCCATGCTAGCATAGGTTCATAATTGTTTATCAATATGATTCGTGGTGTGAGATGAAAATACTTATACTGCCCTATGTGATCATTATGGATAACTTGTACTTCAACCGTTATGTTTTCAAATTCTATAGACATATAGGGTCTAAGCATAATTGGTGTCTATTCATCTTCTATCTCTTTTGTGGATGTATGGGTAGTTTGGTATACGTATGCTGATAGGTAGCGTGTACTTGTTTTGTGTTATCCGATCAGATATCATAACCATTGCATATAGTGATTAAAGGCGTCAGATCTAAGCAAAGTATTTAATGAAGTTAGGATTCCATGGTTTCTCTTGCAGAAGTAATTCGATTCCAATTCTTGTTAGTTAGTTAATTCTTAGTTTGTTAATTTGCTTTTTAGTTAGATTTAGTTAATTAAAACCCAATTTGTTATTTGTCTTAGCAGTGAGTTAAAACCATACATTGTTGCATAGGTGCAATACTGAATTAAAAAACCAGATCTCTGTGGGAACGAACTTGACTTATATCTATATTACTTGTGACCACGTGCGCTTGCGTGAATTAGTGCAAACAGCAAATCATGTTAGAACGTTTTCGAATGCACTGCTGTTGCAGCCTGCAAGTGATACCTTAAAGCGTAGGGCGTTTCCCCAAACCCTGTCGGGCATGGCTCAAAGATGGTATAGTCGCCTACCAGCGAATTCAATTGGCTCTTTTAAGGAGCTAAGCGCCGCATTTGTTAGCCAGTTTATCAGCGGGAGAGTTCATGAAAAAAGCTCTGCATCTCTCATGTACGTGGTGCAAGGGAAGAATGAAAATTTGAGAGACTACCTCAAGAGGTTCACTAAGGAGACATTGAACATCACTGATTTAGAAAACAAGGTGGCCATGGTAGCCCTGGAACACGGAACCATTGATGAATTCTTTAAAAGGTCATTGGCAAAGCATCCTCCTGAAAACATGGCCGAACTCCAACGAAGGGCTGATAAGTATATCAAGGCTGAGGATAGCATGAAGAAAGAAGCCACGGGAGGTAATGGCAAAGGTAACAACGACTCCAAAAAGCAAAAGCAAGACCAGGAGTATGATGCTAGGGACAAGTATCCCCGTACTAGCAAAGACTCTGAGTCAACACCAAAGAAGAATTTGGGACCGAGGTTTACTGACTATGCAAGACTGAATGCACCTAGGAGTCAAATCTTGTTAGAAATTGAGAAGGATAAGGACTTTCGATGGCCGAAGCCACTCAGGGGTGATCCCGCTAAGAGGAACAAGGATCAATACTGTAGGTTCCACCGAGATGTGGGACATGATACAGATGATTGCATATAGTTGAAAGATGAGATTGAATTCCTGATTCGCAAAGGGAAACTGAATAAGTTCACCAAGGGTGAAGATCGTGGAGCCCAAAGAAGGGATTACGATAGGAGAGACAATGATAGAAGGGATAATGATCGTGATCGTAACACACAGCCCCGAGGGCCTGTTATCAACATGATCTGGGGAGGCCCGAAAGGCGTATGCCAGAGAAGTAATGCACATCGTGGGAGAAGCCCCGAAACATGCTAGAACCGAAATAGTGATTGGTTTTGATGATTCTGACCTTGAAGGAGTGAAGTTCCCCCATGACGACCCGTTGGTCATAACTCCTGTAATTGGAAACTCAGAGGTGAAGCGAGTCTTGATAGATAATGGAGCTTCTGTGGATATTTTGTTTCATGATGCGTTTGTAAAAATGGGATACACTGATTCTCAGTTGACCCCGACCAACATGCCCATCTATGGGTTTAATGGAGTTTAATCCAAAGTTGAAGGGACTATTCAGTTGCCCATGACAATCGGGCAAGAACCTAAGGAGGCCACTCAGATGTTAAATTTTCTAGTAATCAAGGCATCCTCGACTTATAATGCAATCTTGGGAAGGACTGGACTTCATGCGTTCAAGGCTGTTGCCTCCACTTACCATATGAAGATTAAGTTTCCAACCCGGAATGGTGTCGGAGAACAAAAAGGCGACCAGAAGATGGCAAGAAGTTATTATGTATCTGCTTTAAGAGCTGATGGAGTCGGGGAGCATGTACTCCCAATTGAAGACATGGATGTCCGTAGCGATGATGAACACCGAGGGAAGCCAGCAGAGGATTTGGTCCCCATACCTCTAGAGATGGACGATCCTGAGAAAGTCACTTATATAGGGGCTTCATTGAAGGAACCCTTGAAGGGCAGGTTGACGACATACTTACAAGAAAACAGTGATGTGTTTGCTTGGACCGCAGCTTATATGCCGGGGATCGATTCCCAGCTCATAACTCACAGGTTGAATGTCGATCTCGACCGGAAAACAATAAAGCAGAAGAAGAGGAATTTTGCTCCTGAAAGGCAAGAAGCCATTATGCAAGAAGTTGACAACTTTTGGAGGCTGGGTTTATTGAAGAGATTCAATTCCCTGAATGGCTCGCTAACCCAGTAATGGTCAAGAAGGCGAATGGGAAGTGGAGGATGTGCATAGACTTCACCGACTTGAATGACGCATGTCCAAAGGATTGTTTTCCCTTACCAAGGATATCTATGTTGATAGATGCCATAGCTGGACATGAGATGTTGAGTTTCATGGATGGGTTTAGCGGCTACAATCAGATTAAGATGCACAAGGATGACATCCCAAAGGTATCTTTCATAACTGTTTTCTGCTATCTTGTTATGGCTTTCGGTCTAAAGAATACAGGTGCTACTTACCAATGACTAGTCAATAAGATATTCGCCCATCTGATCGGAAAAACCATGGAGGTCTATGTTGATGACATGTTAGTCAAGAGCCTTTCCAAGGCTGACCACATTAAGCACCTCAGAGAGGCATTTGAAGTGTTGAGGCACCACAAGATGATGTTGAATCCAGCCAAGTGTGCTTTCGGTGTTGGATCAGGAAAGTTTTTGGGTCTGATGGTTTCAAAAAGGGGCATCGAAGCCAACCCCGACAAGATCAAAGCAATTATGGACATGGAACCCCCCCGATCTATACGAGATGTACAGAAGCTAACCGGCCGGGTTGCAGCCCTAGGGAGGTTCATCTCCAAGTCTGGTGATAAGTGCTTGCCTTTCTTTCAAGCATTAAAGAAGGTGAAAAACTTTGAGTGGACTCCTGAAAGCCAAGAGGCCTTTGAACAACTAAAGAAATACATGGCCGAAGCCCCGTTGTAGGCCAAACCTAGTCCCGGAGAGACTCTTTGTTTATACTTGGCGGTATCCGAACAAGCATTAAGTGCTGTTCTCATTCGAGAAGAGGGCAAAGTTCAGAAGCCTATCTACTATGTGAGCAAAGTGTTGCATGGGGCTGAATTGAATTACTCCCCCAACGAGAAGTTTGCTTTGGCATTGATAACGGCCTCGAGGAAGTTACGACCGTACTTTCAAGCACACAAGATCGAAGTCCTGACAGACCAGCAGTTGAGGAACATTCTGCACAGCCCTAAAGCCATTGGAAGGCTAATCAAGTGGGCAATCGAACTTGGAGAATTTGACATCACATACAAGCCTCGGACAGCCATTAAGGCTCAGGCATTAGCTGACTTCGTGGTTGAATGTACCATTAGCAACCAAGAAGTCGGGGGGCAGGAGATAGTAACCACCCCTGGAAGTGAGAATAAAAATGAAGAACTTGTACCTGAGCTAAAGGAGTATTGGGTGCTCTATTTTGATGGAGCATCAAAAACAAAATCTAGTGGTGCAGGATTGGTCTTGCAAAGCCCCGATGGGTTCACAGTTGAGTACGCTTTGAAGTTGGACTTTCCAACAACCTACAACAAAGCTGAGTATGAAGCCTTGATAGCTGGATTAGGCTTGGCCAGAGTCATGAGGGTCAAGAACCTCAAAGTTTGTGGAGACTCAAGGCTTGTAGTATCAAAAGTTAATGGTGAGTTTGAAGCCAAGGACAAAACTATGGCGAAATATCTGAGAATCGTGAAAGCTGTTATGACTCAGTTTGATGAGTGCTATGTGGAGCATATTCCAAGGGAAGAGAACGTTAAGGCCGATGCCCTGTCCAAGTTCGCTTCTTCCGAGATAGAAAATTATACAGGGAGTGTTTACTTCCAGGTCTTGAAGGCCCCGACTATCAACTCGAAACTGGTGGCACCAATTGATGTAGGAAGCTATTGGATGGATCCTATCAAAGCTCACCTAGAAACCGGATGGCTCCCTGACAACGCCGTGGAGGCATGAAAGCTGTCGGTGAGAGCATTGAGATATGCCTTGATCGAAGGCATCCTTTACAAGAGATCGTTTGTCATCCCATACTTGAAGTGTTTGAGGCCCCAAAAGGCAAAAGAAGCGTTGGAAGAAGTTCATGAAGGGATCTGCGGGCAACACTTGGGGGGCAGAGCCCTAGCCCACAAAATCACTCGCCTGGGATTCTATTGGCTAGAGATGTTGGCCGACGCGCAGAATTATGTCAAGAGACGTGATAGATGTCAAAAGCATGCCCTAATTTTAAGGTAGCCGCCTGAGATGTTAACTTCAGTTAACTCTCCTATCCCATTCGCAATGTGGGGGATGGACATACTTGGTCCTTTCCCTATGGCTTCAGCACAAAGAAAGTTTTTGATAGTAGCCATCGACTACTTCACCAAGTGGATTGAGGCTAAACCCTTAGCCAAGATAACCACCAAGCAAGTTGCCCAGTTCTTTTGGGAGAACGCCATTTGCAGGTACGGAATTCCACGAATCCTTGTGACAGATAATGGGACACAATTCAACAATGAAGAGTTTAAGAAGTACTGTGAGGAAAATGCTATTGAGCTTCGTTTTACTTCAGTAGCACATCCGCAAGCTAATGGACAGGCAGAGGTGGCTAATCGAATTATCCTGGATGGACTAAAGAAGAGAGTCGAACGTTCAAGAAACACTTGGGTGGATGAGTTACTGCTTATACTCTGGGCATATCGCACCACTTGTAAGGTGACAACTTGAGCAACCCCGTTCTTGTTGGCCTACGGAGTTGAAGCAGTTGTGCCCCTAGAGATCATGCATGCATCACCTCGAGTTGAGGCATACGAACAAGAAACCAATGAAGAAGGCATGAGGCTCGCCCTTGATCTAATTGATGAAATTAGGGACAAGGCAAACGCCAAAAATGTGGAGCATCAGAAGAAGGCATCCTTTTACTACAATCATAGGGTTAAAGAAAGGTTCTTCCAGCAAGGTGACCTGGTCCAGAGAAAGATAGAGGCTTCTGGAGTTGGCCAAAAGGGAAAGTTGGCCCCTAACTGGGAAGGGCCATATCGAGTCAGGAAGACACTAGGACGAGGAACATACAAGTTGGAGACGTTAGATGGGAATGAAGTGCCACGAACATGGCATGCTCTAAATTTGAAGATTTATTATGTGTAAGCCTTCCTATTAAGGACTTGGCTTTTATCTATCTATTAGGAGAAGTAGAAATAAGGTTCGATGAAACCATTCCCGGGCCTAGTACCCCAAGTAGTACAGTAGTAAATTATGTAAGGGTTGAACCCGATTCAAGTTATTAATGCAAGTTTGTTTTCCATTCTATGATTGTGTGATTTTATGTGCCAAACACCTGATGAGTGCAAGTCAAAGATGACCAAGTAACGAAAATAAAGAACACACAGATGGAAATAAAACAAGTGCATAAACAAACACCCCCAAGGGGCCAAAGTTGGAATTAAGTTACAAACCACAAATAAAAGTTAAGTCCCGAAGGACCTTGATTAAAAACTAGAAAGATAAAGCCACAAGCGGCTAACAAGGCCATACAAGGCCACTTACTCCCCGGAGGATTCCCTTACCACTTCTTGCTCTCCTCCCTCCTCCTCTTCATCTTCCTCATCCTCCTCTTCGGAGCCTTCATCATTTTCATCATTGTCATCAACATCGGCTTCCGTCTCCATAGGTTGCGCCGCTCCCTTCTACACCACGTCCCCTTCTTCGTCTGAAGTCTCAGTCGAAGATTCGATCCTGGCACGAAGTTGCTTGCCAGGGAAGGATTGCCTCACAACTGCCTCCCTCTTTGACATAGCCTTTTTCCCAGCGGAACGGGAAGAGGACGATCCGGAGCTAACAACATTTGTCACCTTCCTCATACCAGAAGGACGACGGCTGCCCCCAGAGCCTGATGCACGATCCGCTTGACTTCCACCACCAACAGCCCAATTAGGGCAAGGGAAGTCTGCTGGGTTGACCACTTCAGGATACTTGTTATTAACCGCACCAACGGCTTTGTTCCAACCAACAGACATGTTAAAGGGTCGCATTTCATCATCATTCCTATCTATCATCTCATAAAATCTTTCTGACTTATGGTAGGCATCAATCACTTTGTCAGCTTTGAAAGACAACTTCTTGGCCATAGAATGAAGATTTTTTTGAAGAGAATGGCAGTTGGCCTCAGCTCGGACAGCTTTGGAGTCCAAGTCTTGAATCTGCTCTTGGAGCTTTGCTTTCTCGTTCTTCAGTATGGCATTGTCATCCCTATGAGCACGACCTTGGTGGGTCACGGATTGAAGATAGGCATTGACCTACAATAAGGGAGTTAGAAAGACATTTATAACCAACGAAGTAAACAAAAACGTTAAGTACACAAGTTGGTACCTGATATAAGGCTTGAGCTCCGAGGCGCTCGGATTCGTCAATTTTATCCCCCGCAGTGACGGTCAGGAGATCAGGAGGGGTGATAGAGAGCCTTGACCAATCTAAGGACAGGGCGGAGCTCCCCATAACAGAATCTTGCTCGCAGATGCCCCAATCTGGTGTGAAGGGAACTCTAACGCCTTCACCAGCATTTCGAGACCTTTTTCCCCCTTGGCTACATCCAGCCAGGAATAGAGGAACTTGTCTTTCAGGAGGATTCAGTTGAGATTCCGCCTTCTTTATCATTCGCCTTGTGATATTTGGTTGATTTTCAGGGAGATTGTCCAACTCCTCAGAAGCTGAAATATGAAAAAAAAAAGATATCATAATAAGAACAAACATAGTTCAGAATAAAGTCATGAAGGAAAAATTACCCTCAACAGAAAGAAAGCTTAAGCCAGCTTCGATAAGCTTCTTCTCAGTAAGAATAGTTTTATAATGGGTACACCCGTTATCGGCAAGCAGTTTATCCCTGTCGATCAATTGTTGGTCGGTAAGGTCGCACAAGAAGTGTGAACTATCCTCCACGAACCCGAATCTCTTAACAAAAAAGTGGCCCCAGTCGCCACCTTCCCATTCCAAAACGGCAAATTCCCTTTCTTAAGTATGATGAGAGTCGGGAAAGGAGAAGGAGTTTACAATATGAGGGAGCCTGCTTCGGAGTTGAAAAACAACATATCCTGGTGAGGACTCAGGAGAAATCTTGATCATGAAGATGCTTCTGAACAAAGTTGTATCCCAAGTGATGCCCAACTCCTTACATCTTAGCATGAAGATAATCAAGAACCTCCAGGAGTTAGGATATAGTTGACACGGGTGGATTTGGAGCTCCGCCAGGAACCTGATAATAAAGGGATGAATCGGGAACCTCAACCCCGCCTCCAAAGCACCTTTAAAAACACATAATCTTTGGGTGCCAATTGCAAGTCTGGTCTCCCGAATTTGGAACGAGAACCTTAATCACATCGGGAAAACTGTACTTACTCCTAATCTTCACAATGTCCTTCTTTTTTAACTTAGAATGACTATGGAAGGCAGCCAAGTCTGAACTGTTGGGAAAAGCTTCCCCCATGGTGCTCAACAAGTCTAATAAAGAATCAAATCAACGATCAACATAACGAGGAGGCTTGAGTTTTAGCATACCTTTAACCGTTCTTGCCATGCTCCTCTTCTTCATAGCTTCCTGCATGGAGATTTGAGGGACAGCCGGGCGTTTGTCAGCCATGTCGAGCTTGAACTTAAGGATGAACTTGAAAAGCTAAAGAACTAGAGAATTTTAGAGCTTGAGAGAGATTTGAGAAATGAAGAAGTGAGGAAGAATGAAGGATGCTCCCCTTCTTTTATAGAAAAAGTGTGACCTGTTATCCCAGGTTGAGATACAGGCCGGATCGTGTTTACAGGTCATGTATCGAATGAATGCAAAAAAGAGACGAAAACTATCCGTTAATAAATGGAGAGAGTCATTAAAAGCTCAGAATAAGGAACTGAGAATGTTATTTGGTACCTGACTAAGGAAGCTTTGGAAGCCTCATCAAGGAGTTAACATAAAGTACAGGATTAGCAGTGCTAATCAAGAAATAAGGGAAAGTCCTAAGCAAAAGTCATGAATGACCATATTGCTGATTTTCCATACTCATGGTCGTCACGAACATGAAAACTCATGTCGTCACGAATAGGAACACTCATGGACGTCACGAACATGAAAACTCATGGTCGTCACGAACATGAAAACTCACGTTCCTGAAAACATCATGTTCAACAAAAAAAAAAAATTTGAAAGTGGCCGACCGGAAGCCAGCCGACCGGGGCAAACCGGAAGGCTTCGGTCGACCGGGGTGAACCGTGAGGTTCCAGCCGACGGGTGGCTGGCCGACCGGTGGCTAGCCGACCGGCGCCCCTGGGAGGCTTCGGCCGACCGGGGTTCGTCACGAGTACGGGAATTTTCTAACCAACCGGGGTCGATCAGGAACACGAATATTTTTGGCCAACCCATTTTCGTCAGGAACATGAAGATTTCTGATTGACCAGGTTCCGTGAAAAATATGAAAATGGGTTTGAACTAAAATTTGATTAGCGCCGTTTAGTGCCGTTTTATGGCATTTAACGTCGTTTAACAACGTTTAAACATCGTTTAAGGCTGGTTAGCGCCGTTTAGCATCGTTTAGCACCGTTTAGTGCCGTTTTATGCCATTAAATGTCGTTTAACACCGTTTAAACGTCGATTAAGGCTGATTAGCACCGTTTAGCGTCGATTAGCGCCGTTTAGTGCCGTTTTATGCCATTTAACGTCATTTAACACTGTTTAAACGTCGTTTAAGGCTGCTTAACGCCGTTTAGCGTTGATTAGCGCCGTTTAGTGCCGTTTTATGCCATTTAACGTCATTTAACACTGTTTAAACGTCGTTTAAGGCTGCTTAGCGCCGTTTAATGTCGTTTAGCACCGTTTAGTGCCGTTTTATGCCATTTAACGTCGTTTAACACTGTTTAAACGTCGTTTAAGGCTGGTTAGCACCGTTTAGCGTCGTTTAGCACCGTTTAGTGTCGTTTTATGCCATTTAACGTCGTTTAACACCGTCTAAACGTCGATTAAGGCTGATTAGCGCCGTTTAGCGTCGTTTAGTGCCGTTTTATGCCATTTAATGTCATTTAACACCGTTTAAACGTCGTTTAAGGCCTATTAGCACCGTTTAGTGTCATTTATGGTCATTTTAAATGCGTCGGTCGCTCCACGTTTTACATTAGGACAATGTTGTTGACAATGCTTGCATATGAGCAATAAACCCAGACCCGAGTCTCGAATAAGGCCGTTAAAACTTCAAGGAAAACCTGATCAGTTTTCCTAGAATTTGGGGGGCAAATGATATGGGTTAAAAATAAGCCCTAAAGGCACATTTAATGTGGCATTAATTAGACCCAATGTGGTCAAAACGTGGGGCCCACCAGATGGGCCCAAGCCCTATTTATGATATTATAATTTCGTAATTAATATTAAGGGTAATAACCAGCTCAGCAATAAGAGTCAAATAAGGATATTACTCCTGCTTGACTTAGCCTCCAAGGCACCTATTTCAACAAGAAAACTGATTCCTACAAGGAAGGAGTCTAGAACCTTCCTCAAGGCGGTGACTTGTCCATAAAGTCACCTAATTCTACCACGATTCTAGGGCATCTCAGCCTATATAAAGGGTCTGACCCCTCATTCTCAGAATTACATTTTTGGCTTGATTCTTGATATTCATCAAGGTACGTAGGCATCTTGTGAAGGCAGATTTAGCCACGAATACGAGAGCAGCCATTAAAGCACGAAACTCACGGACCCTAGCATTAATTACGTACAAATCCTAGCCGCAATTTAACGATCTAGTTTTTATTCCACAACAAACTATTAAAAAAGTTTACTAATAATATATTTAAATCAATATTTCCAAGTAATTTTTTTTAGATGAAAGTACTAATCCATTCAATATCCTTTTGACATTGTTAACCTATATGTAATAATAGAGATGTTCAAAAAGCCAACCCGAAATCCGACCCAATTCGGTTCGCAAAAAAACTCGAAAAAAACCCAGTTCGGTTCGGCTCAACCCATGGACCTAAGATGGGTATCCTATTTTTCATCAAGCCCCACCGACCCGAAACTCGAAAAGCTCGGGCTTTTGAAAAACCCGAATAAAGTCCGGGCTTTTACGAGAATTTGTTTAGAATAGCTCTTAAACATGTTTCCAAGAATTGTTTATGAGAACATGTCGAAAACAATATTTACAAAGTTATTCATTTGTTGTGTAATTTATATATAGTGTAATACATAATCATTATTAACTAGATTATAGTTCTGCAAAATCAATTTTTTTTAATAATTCTAATTATATTAATTTATATTTTTTCATTATTTGTTATTAGTTTATAAACGTTATGAATATTTCTTATTCTATATTACATAAATATTCATTAAGTTTTTTACTTTTATAATTTCTTAAATTTATGAAAATGTAAGTTATCTATTAAAACATAAAATATTTCAATATATAAAATCTAATAGTTTCATCTATTTATTTCGAAGGGCTTAATGATCCTATAGTTAACTATAGGTAATTACCTATAATTAACATATATTATAATACAATTGGAAAGTTATTTTTGTAAATACATGGGGTGGATTTCATTATTACAAAAATGTCATCAATCTTTTACACTCAAAATGCATACCTATAGTTAACTATAGGAACATTTTTCTCTATTTCGAAATACAATGCTTATATTTTTTGTAATATTGTACCATGTGAAAAAGCATACTCGCGGAGGGTTAAATATGTATTATGACTAACAATAACAATTTTGAATATTATCAAGTTACTTGACTTTATGAACACAAAACAACCTAAAATGTTGATTGACAGCTAAGTGGTCACAGAATTAATATATTAGCAGGTAGCTATGCAATCTAGTAAATATATAAAGTGAAGTAAGTAAAGAACACACATCACTTTCTACAAGGCCATCTTCATTGATTCCATCATCACCAAGACCAACAACAGCTAGATTCACCATTTCATCACTTGATTCATCATCAGAAGCTGATTCTTCATCATCACTCCATGTTAAGTGTGCCTTTGATTTTCTTTTATCTTTTAAAGTAGCTTGCTGCTTTGACTTATTCTTCAGCTTGTAGCAATCTCTTTTGTAATGACATTTCTTACCGCATTCAAAATAGACCTCCTTTTTGACATCTCTCTTTTTTCTAGAAGCTTTGCCTTTCTCTTTCTTTAGTTTGTTCGTCTTGTCCAGCATCTTCTTGATTTTTTTGGATAAAAGAGCCAAATCCTCATCCGAATCAGAATCTGTATCTGAATCTAGCTTGCTGCTACTAGAGTGTAAGGCCAGATTCTTCATCTTTTCAACATGAGCTTTGATTGATTCAATTTTACTATCATGAATCTTGCTTCAAACTACTCTAACTCAGCAAACGCAGCCAAATGATCCATAATATCAATGGTTGGAAAATATTCCAATGCCGTAATTTGAGCCTCAAAGATGTGTGGTACTGCACAAAGAACTTTCATATTAATTTCATCTTGTGGGATGGTCTTTCCAAGTCTCTTTATTAAATTTATTGTGACTTGAAATCTTGCTTGACTTTTTTTGATAGTTTCTCCTTCCTTGCGCTTGAAATTGCCAAAATCATTCATTACCTTGCTAAGTTTCACCTTCCTTAAAGATTTTGAACTTTTGTTATAGGTTTCCAAAACATCCCACGTTTCCTTTGCTATTTTGAGTGAAGAAACCTTATCGTGCTCAGTCTGATCCAAATTATTAATTAGAGAATTCCTAACTTCTCTATTGACCCAAGCCTGATCACTTCATCAGGTGTGAGATCATTAACATTTTTGGCTTGCCATCCTTGTCCAAAAATTTGTAATTCCCCTTTTGAACAACTTTTGAGACCATTTATTTCTTGGATATAGATAAGTCTCCATTCTATCTTTCCACCAGTTATAGTTTTTTGAGCTAGTGAGGAGAGGAGCCCTATAATAAGATTTAGCCTCAAGGTAATTGTCAACCAATTTGATCGATACTTTTCCTGTTACAAAAATGTTAGTATACCAAAGTTCTGATACAAAATGAAAATGCACACCTAGAGGGTAGGGGTGAACAGGTGTTATGACTAACAATGACCAATTTTAAATATTATCAAGTTACTTGACTGTATAAACACAAAACAGTCTAAAATGCTGACTGACAGCTAACTGGATTGACATAATTAATAGACTGGCAACTAGCTACGTTATGCAATGCAGTGAGTAAAGAATACACAACAATTTTAGGCAGGTTCGACCCCTATCTCCTTGGTCTAGGTCTTGGTCTTTTACCAACTCAGTAAAGAAATCTACTATTGATCACAATGAATTACAATTACACGATACAATAATATATCTCCCTGATTCTCTCAGCCACTGATTGCAGCTTGCTAAAACACCTAATTTCTCGAACACAGCTCTCTAAGTACTATATTATTACAAGTATAAACCTCTCTAGCCTTCTAGTTCCCCGAACCCTAATTTCCCAAGCATGTCAATCCAATAACTATATACCAACAAGTTGAACAACACAAATATAGATTGAATTACGATTGAAACTATGAACTCTAACAAAAATATATATATCGTATAATATAAGAGCTCAAGTATAAGAAAAAATCAGCAATTTAGTTCAAAAGTACTTGTGTTTGTTTGATATGTTGTTCAACAACCTTAAAAGAAAAACACAGAAGTCTTTATATAGTGAACGAAATATCTAAATTAAACAAACAACCATCAACGGTCTTGACTACCAAGTCTCACGTAGGCTAATTCAAATCTAACGTTCATAAAAATTAACGTTTAGAAGAAGAAGAACATGAGATAATATAAACATTTAAATAACAACGATTTTCTGATTTAAAAAAACCCAAAAATTAGAAGTTTGTTTAGAGTAAAACGTTTAAAAAACAAACTTCCTAGAAAATAGGGTTGAAAAGATAATTCCATAAAAACATTTATAAAACATTTCGAGCCCATGTATATAATTATACGATATGTATTTCTGTTAAAATTCTCACAGAAATCATGACCTATTAAAATTTCATGAAAGTAGGTCTTTCACTGAATCTGAATTTTGTATTGATAAGTCTTACTAGCTTGTTGCGTATATAGTAGATTTTTCCTGCCAGCTAACTGCTATGCCCTATTTTACTAAAAATTAGATTAATTACTAAAACCTACAAAACAAAGTTAATCTTACAGATATAATCAGCTTGCTACTAGAATATGATCATCAGAATCTCATAATTTCACCGTGACGAATAAATTCTTGTATAAAATCACTGTACACTTATTATATACAATAAAATAATAATTAAAGTAGGATGCGCATAATTAATATATGTGCACAAACATATTTTGGACATGGTTACGTTTTTGGTAAATTATATATCAACTTTTAATATACATGTTATGTTTTTATTGTAATTAATTATATATATATATATATATATATATTCTAAAATTAAACATATGACAATATTAATAATTTAATATATTTAGTTACATCTTGAGTTTTAATCAATAAATATTATTAATAATATTACTATAATTTTACTAAAACCTGCAAAACAAAGTTAGTCTTGCACATATAATCAGCTTGTTACTAGAATTTATCATCAAATTAAATCTCATAATTTCACCATGACGATTAAACTCTTATATAAAATCACTGTACACTTATTATATATATAATCAACAGAGTTCTAAAAAGCGGTAAGCGGTTCTAAGCGGTGGGAGGACCTTTTAGCGCTTAAGCGGTTAATTCCAAAAAACCAAAAAAGGGACAGGAAGAAAATGGAGCACGCTTCCAGAGGAGGAAATTTTCAAATCTATAACGGAAAGAAGGTGAACGGATTCGGCACGGTGAAGAAGTGGGTTCGCTCGGATCAATTCAAAGAGGATGTTGTACTGGGTGACTTTATCAATGCTTATAAGGATTTGGTGGATAAAGAAGTATACGATAGATTCGTGAAGAATGACAAAGTGGCAGTAATGGATGCTTTAAATCAAATCCACTGGAGAAGTTTAAAGAATAAGTCATTGGTTGAAGGTAAGGGGTTTTCTGCTAAGGGTTATCATGTGGTACCTGAAGATGGCAAGAAGTCTTATGCGCAAGTTGTTAATGAATTGAGTGAGGGGGATAAAGCAGGGGATGAGTGGAAGTTTGTTACTCCTAGAAGAAGCAAGGTTAAAAGTAAGGAGGTACAGGGGTGTACAATCTTTGTCTCAAGAATTCCATATGAAGCAACGGCAAGGGATCTGTGGGATTTTTTCAAATCTGGGGGTAATATAAAGGATATTATATTACCAAAAAAAAGGGATAGATGGAATAATAGGATTGGTTTTGTTAAAACGTCATCGGAGAGGGAGGCAGGAATGATCATATCTAATTTAAAGCAGTGCAAGGGGCTGGGACGTGTGCTGAGTATGTCTATAAATTTCAAAAATAGCAACATAGCTCCTCAGGGGACTATGGGTAAGCAGGATGGTGTTAGTGCTTTGGGGGTGTCAGGTATGCATAAGGAGGTCAAGTGTACTAAGTTTCAAAATCCGGAAATTACTTCTAGAAATGTTTTTGAATATGTAGAGTCGGAGGTAGATGAGGAAATTGAAGCTTCATTTTTAAATTATTTGATTGGATTTACCAATGATGATTTAAAGGCTAAGGATATTATAGAAAATCTGAAGGCTGAAGGTCTGAATGGTATTAAGATATTGAAGGCCAATAATTGTGTTTATTATCTCAGTAAGGATAACAGCTCAAGCTGGATGGAGGAAGAACATGAGGTTTTAAATAGAATTTTTGTGAAAGTGCGCAAAACCCAGGAAAAGGACCTTATCATTCCCAGAATAGTGGAGCTTGAGTGTATTGGTTTGCCAGTAAGTGCATGGGTTGAGGAAAACTTAAAAGCCTATACAAAATTTGTGGGAGAATGGTTATCTTGGTCGTTTCAGAATGAGCAGGAGATGGAAATTTTTAATCCTCGTGTTAAGTGTGTTACTAGTTCATCAGAAGAGATAAAGGAAAAATTAAAGGTAACAGTTAAAGGAAAGTCTTATGAGCTGGTATTTAAGGAACTAAGTGTGAGTGCGAATTTAAGAAGATCATTTGACAGAAAGGATAATATGGGTACATTGAAAGAAAGTTCTTATATTTCTTTAGAAGTGGAGGATAATGATGTTAGGGAGAAGCCATTGGATGATGCTGGAGAAGGTAATTTTGAAGTAAAGGATGATGAAGAAGTCACTCCCAGGAATTTGAACTCAGGTATTTCGAATTCTGATCCTTTAGAACGTGTTGTCAATAGTGGGGACAGATTGAGTTCTTCTTTTGAAGACACAATAGTTCCAGAGTCAGATTTGTTAAAGGAGGCTGATGCAAATGAGTATAGTGAAGTTAATGAAAGGAACTTTGATGGGTTGAATCAATGGAATCGAAGAGGCTCAAATAGTGATAATTTTAATAATACAAGCTCTTTAGAGTTGTCAGAGATGGGTAAACAAGGGGAGGAAGATATGGTGGAATCTGTGGAATATGTCAATGTTCTTTCTCAGTCGACGTTGTGTAACAATATGGTGAAAATAAATATGGGGGTGAAAAGAGGTAGACCAAAGAAAAAAAACAAAAAGAGGGTGAATCCGTTTGGTTTTAAATTGGGTAGTAGAATAGGTAATAAAAAGCATGGTTCTATAAGCAGGATTAGAGATTCAGTTAATACTGGTGAAAGGGTGAAAAATAATTCTGGTAAAGCACTGATGGGTCAGGAGGCTGTTGGAAGGGATTGTGTTGAAAGAGAAGCTGCATTAATAATTGATACTGCTATAGATATGGGGCTCTCAGTTCCTGGGGGAAGGATTGAAGGAATTAGGGTCCTCTCTAAGCGTTTGGAGGATGGTTTAGCTCAGTAAAAGAAGCTTTTGTGGACTTTTATGTTGGAGTAGTATTCAGTCTTTATGAAGAACATTTCTTTGGTATCATGGAATGTCAGAGGTGTGTGTAATAGTGTGTCGAAAAGAATGGTGA